>BMAU01020999.1:650000-1261562 GCA_019973935.1 Trichonephila clavipes
AATAAAACGAAACAAAATAAAATAGCATACGCATATTATTTCGAAAGTATAAAGGAAAGTATGAGGTCTATTTTGTGTTAAAAGCAATTTTAAATGTGTGAATTTAGTACCTTTCTTAATTAATTGACACTTCGAAGACTTGTTTCATCCGAAAAAGCTATTAACATTAGTATGCTTTCAAATTTTCTTTTTCCCTTCCTTGTCATTCGGTAAGGTCGATGACTATGTTGTGCCTTTGTAGCTTTAATGTACAAGTTTCCATAAATGAATGAGTGCTATTATTTATAACAAAATTTGATTCCAAAAGATAAAAACGGCTTTGTTCAAAAACATTGTCTACAAAAGACCAAAGACAGCTCTTCATTTCTTTAAGTAGGACTCTATTTACTTGAAAAAAAAGTAAAGAAAAATCGTTTACAATCAACCGGGATTAAATTTTGAGATTTATCAAATAATTTAAATCAACACAAAAAAATAAGACTATTTTTATTTAGTTTCAGTTTCCGTAATTGACCACACCTTTGTATTGACAATCTTATTTTTCCCTATCTGTTTTACAGGAAATTAAATGGGAATTTTTAACATTAAGCCCTTTTGAAAATTGTACCATGCTCATAAGGGTTGTGACACATTAATGTACTACATTACTGTGTCACAATCAAATTAATTTAATTTATATAATTTGAATCCATTGTGCAACATTAAATATAAACTGCATTGCTACACACAGAATCTCGATTTATTTGACTGATCATAGCTTACATATTAAAGAGATTTTTAAAAATATAATAAGTATAGTGGGTATTATATATATATGCTCTTATGTTTGCTGGGAAAAATTATGGTTAGACTAAAGCAGTGCTTCTCAAACTTTCAATACTGGCGCCCCCTTTTCGATCACAATTTTTTCGCGCCCCCTCTTATACATTAATAATGTACTGAATGCAATAATAATGCACTTTGAAGCTAAAATTACAATAGGCGATCTTAATTATAAACCATACAAATTAGTAACATAAGTATTAAAAATTTTGTATACTACTTTTAAGCAAAATAAATAAATAAATAAAATAATAGGATAACTATTATGTTATTTTTCCTTTCTCTATTTTTTAAATTGACATATTACAAAATGCGATAGCTGCTTAGAAGACAAAATATAGCTATCTGCTAAATATAGAAAAAGAACTCAGAGGGTCAATTTCTAATCATCAGCATTCCTTATAAAAACTTTGCTTTCCATGACAAGCTCATGGACGTCATTAATACTTATTAAACTTGTTCTTAATTTAGTATTAATTAATTAGTTATAAAATATTCTGTGCAGCACTGATACATTAAAAGTATATCGGCTGAAGTTCCCGCTCTTTGCACGAGTTCATTTATAAGAAAATAAAACATAATTGAAATAATAGCTGAATTGTAAGGAAGCAAAGCCAAGTGCTCGACAATGTTTACAAAAACGTAAAATGATTTTTTTTTTAAATCGTTGCTCAAATTATAATTAGTTTTAAGCGAATTGTAATTTTAAGCCTCACAGAATTTGCATTTATAATTGATGTTATACAGTACGGTCGGGGTTATTGAGTCACCCCAATCCTTTTTTTTTAAAATTATTTTATTGTACACGATACAAATCATGATTCCAGTGAATAAGTTAGCTAAGAGAAAGTTTACTTACCTACCTTCAAAGACTTTTCAATTTTTCTTTGGTAATAAATAAACAGTTTTGCCAGAATTAACGATTTCGTAATCTGTGTGTCCCGCGCGACTACTTCCGGGTAAAAGTATATTCATTATGATAACATGTATGTTACTGCTAAAAATTTTGTGAAACGTTTTCGTTATGCTTTATACATTGAGAATATTTATAAAAATATGTCTTGGCCAAGTAATCCTTCATGTGCTTGTGTGTGCTCTCCGTGGTTTTCCAAATATCATAAAACTTAACTTAGAAGGTCAAACACAGATTACAGTTATAATGTGCAGTATTTCAAAAAATAATGACAGTGATGAAATTTTTATGTTCCTAAAGTTTTTCGATTCTGGATCCAGGGATCTGGTTTCTCTCTGAAAGAGTAGTATGTTAGGTTAAAGAAAAGCGTAATAAAAAATCTCTCATCACGGGATGACAGCAAATGAAATAAAAGTTTTTTATTTGGTTATAGGATCAAAGATAGCTAATTAGGTATTGAAGAAGTTTTTATTTTTGATGGCTTAATACCGCCTATAAATTATATCAGAGTAAAAGTGCATTTTTATTATGTTTGAAAGTATTTTGTTTTAATTCATTCCAGTAAACTAATTATTTTTTAAATCTTTTATTTTCGATATGCTCGCGCCCCCCTCGTAGTCATCGCGCCCCCAGGGCGCGCCCCACAGTTTGAGAAGCACTGGACTAAAGTGATACACATAAATAGTGCAAATAAAAAAATGAATAATGACATAATACTAAATTTGTTGATTGTGACTAATATTAAATCTATCATTTTACTATTTCTTTATTGTACAGTAATACCCCGACCTTACGCGATAGGTGGGACTGAGTGATAACCACGTAAGTCGAATTCGCGTATAAGTCGGGGGTATAATTTTCCATTTAAATACACAGAAATTATTTTTAGTTGGGACCAAAGACGAAGGGAAATAATAATTTAGAACAAAAAAAGTTTAATAAAATCTTAGACAACACAAATACAAAATCACAAACCTAAGTTATTTGGATGTAGAAGAATTTATAAAATTTAACAAAGTAATCTACCGACTCAGAGATTTTTTTTCTTCCGCAAAATTTCCTTGCACCACGCTAATAATCTTTTTATTCTACATTTTGCTGAAAAAATATGCGTTCTATAGTTTCTAAAATTTGTAATCCTTTTTCAATTAAATTGAGATCTTCTGTCAAATACTCAACCGTCATTCGTTCTTCTGATTGAACTGGGTTTAATAGCTCTTCTTCAATGTCTTGCTCCTGCATTCCTATGAGCTTATCAATTGTCAGCCCCTGATTGTAGGAATCCAGTGGTTGATGAACGTCGTCACTATCCACTTCTAAATTTAGCTGCCTGGAAAGATTGACAGCTTCTTCAATAAAATTAACCATTTCATCAGGTTTTGACTCTAACTCCGCCTGAGTTTCAGTGATGGAAAAAAAGACGAATCGGTGAGATTTGAAAATTGCGTAAGCCGAGGTATTATTGCATATGATTTTGTATATTACGTAAAGCTACTCTAGAAAGCAGTATCTTGTATGAATGGATTTTTTTAGAATTTAACTTCATTTATTAATCTTTATTGTCTCTTGAATGATCAACTTAAGAAATTCTACAAATTTAAATGTGAAAAAGGTTATAGTACCTGATGTACTTCTTGCCAGCCATGAGGATCAGCGGTTCCGATGAAAGCGTGATCGTGGAGCAACATTTCGGTGAGCTGTGGATTACTGTTGTACACGACAGAGTAGTACAGGGTCGTCAAACCCCTCATATCTTTATAGTTGGGGGACGATCCTAGATCTAGAAGCGTCTGCAATAGAAAGCATGGCATATACAGGTGATAACACTAAAAATTAACTAAATTATTACATTTTGAAAATCCTTAGTTTAATGTCGAAAATGAAATAATTCCTAAAAAACAGATCTCTTATGGATGACGGTAGTTGTTGCTTGTATTACTGTAGTATTCTGTGGTTTTCATCTAAACATTATTGGAAAAACATTTATTAAAAGATTAAATTCATTAAGTACGAGAAAAATTATTTATGAGAAATCCATTTCGACACTCCTTTTGTGTTAATCGCCACATAACAAATATAGATTTAGGAATTGACCAATTGAATAAATAAATCTATACTTATCCGTTATTACCCTTTCTTATTATTAATTTATATGCCAGAAATTGGATTTTTTGATGATAGAAAAAAAGGTTTTAATTGTTGAAGCCTGGTAAATGATAATTGAATATAAGGCATTATCTTATCATTAAGTAATTCGCTCAGTGTTTATTTTCTTTTTAGAGTACTAGATAATATTATTTCAGGTTTTAAGGAGATATTCTAATCTAGAAATTTGAAAAAAATCAATTTTTTTCATATTTTTAAAGCTTAAACATTTAAGAATATGTACTTAAGAGGAGTTTTCAAAATTATAATTATTTTCAGAGATATAGGTATTCTAGTAACACGGCATATAAACCGGCTAGGTCGGAATGAATCAAACTACAGATGTTAGGGATCCTCCGTATACCTGCGATCGTGTTCCCTCGTAAAACCATTCGTACTAATTATATATATTTTAAAATACAATAACAAAAATAAGAAGAAATGTAATTATAAAGTACCATTGTATGGCTTATTCTGTGGCGTAACTTGACCCGAAACTTTAAACGCGCTTTTCTCGAAATTACTTTTTTCGAGACTTTAGTCATGATATCTCAAGTTCTACTGAACCAATTTACTTGAAATTTGATGCGAGCTTTCTCTATACATTACTCTATCACACTAAGTAAAGCTATATATATATACTAAAATATCAATTTTTACAATTTTTAAAAAATTCTGAAAAGTCAAAAAATCTGGTAAAAAATTTCTTTTTATTTCAGCAGCCGCTATTTGCCTAAAAAAAATTATTTTTAACGTTTTCAAAGTCTGGACGATAGCAGCATTTTTCGGATAAATAATTAATTTTTTTCTTCAGATTACTAGGAGGGTTGCAATCATGACAGGCAAGGCACACCATTTTTTTAAAGCCAAGACTTCATCAGCTTGTAACTATTTTAAAAATTTAATTTTTTCATTCAATTTTTCTTTTGCATTCTTCAAACATTAACAAATATCTGTTAAAATAATGACTGGTAAAAATATTTTTTTTATTGCACCTGATAAAATGCCTAAAATTAATACCTCTAGACTAGAATACCCCTAAGTCTTAGTGTGGCAATTAATACATTCGTAATCGGAAATCTGAAAAAACTTATAAATAGATAATTTGTCTTGATATTTAGTGTCAGTTGAATTAGAAGATACATATAAAATTATTTTGAAAATATTATTACAAGATGAAACAAATTCTTGTGTGTGCAACATAAATAAATAAAGAATGACATATTTCCATAATATTCTCCTTTTATGAAAGATGCTTTTATAACAATAATATTTGTCTATATATTGCTAGGAATTCTATGTAGAGCCTAAACTACGGAATTTTTAAAAATTCACATTATTTTCAGAATTAAGATCAATTGAAATAATAACGGGTGTTATAAATATTTGTTAAAATTTCTCTACTCTGATATATTAAAGCATGAATGAATCCACTCCTAAATTATATTTTTAAAGAATCTTATTTCTTATGTTCCTATACATAGTTTTAGCTATATATAGGCACAATATTATTTTCGCAGACGCATTTTTCTTAAATTGAGAATGTTTTGAAAATATGTTACTTTTTCTTCATTTTTTGCTAAAAAGTTTATTTAAATTATTTTTTCTTGTTTTAATACTCTTAAATTTTTTTTATATATATTTGGAACTAAATATCAAAACCAATTGTTCATTTATAATCTTTTGTAAAATCACGGTTCCAAATGTAGTCAGTCACCTTAAAAATATAATTTATCTTACTATCACACAATCTTTATTCCTGACATTTATTTTAAATTTTTCATCGATAATACCAATTACAAATATGATTGAAACATATCGGAGCCCTTTCGGACTCTCAAAGAAGCTTAATAGAGAATCCTGTTTTAATTCAATCCAAATTCTTTAGAGCGTGGCTCAATTAAATCTAGTAATTTATATTTTTGATTAATAAGACCTGAATTCTGGTAACAGGACATTTTTTCAAATGACACATTATAAGTAAACAGTGCTAACATGTACAACGCTCAGTGAAAAATATCTGTGTTCATTATTTTCTTTTAGGGACTTTTAATAATTTTTTGGCTTTTTCAACAATATTTAGAATTTATAACTAGATTTTGCTCAGCCTTTAAGCCCTCCTGCAGTGTGTCGATAAATGAGTACCAAGCTTGGTCGGGGACTTAAACACTGGGGGTCTCGCTTCAGACTGATCACCTGATCGGGACATCTGCTCATGCACCTCAGCGCCCAATGGTCACGTATACTGGGATTAGCACAGTAGGCTCTGGCCCTCATGGGCTGTCGCGCCCCTGAGTTTCAGTTCGAACAATATTTTTAACTATGGATATAAGAATTAGTTATGTTTAATTTTTTTTTCTTTTTCTCAACCATGGCACATTTATGAATATTTTCACAACTTACTTGAAGTCTTGTAATATTTTTTTTTATTATTAAAGACAGATAAAATAATTCCCGGGCACCACAAGTATCAAATGGGTATTACAGTAAGTAAAACAAACGAAATAAGATAAATAAAATAAAAAGTAATTAACAAAACAAACGTTACGAAATAAGGAAATAACAAAAATAAATAAGTTACAAAGACAAAAATACATTACAAAATAAAACAATTACGAAACAAAACCAATACACCGAAGTTACAAAAATAGAAAAATGTACAAAAAATTACAAAATCAAATCAATGAAAATACAAATTAAAATGAACGAAGCTTTACTTGAAACAAGTTGAAAAAATTATGATATCAGTTGATTTTAAGAGCATGCAGTTTGATTTTCAGGCATTTTCTTTCTTTCTTAAATTTTGGACAAAAAAAGATAAAATGCCCCACACTTGTCTCCCCAGGAACATTGCAGTTACAAAGTTTGGAAAGACATAAATTAAACCTATTGAGGTACATTTTAAAATTACCATGAAGAATAATTAATTAATCGCTAAAATTACCATGAATCTTGTAATACTGAAGATAGTTTTATTCCATTCACGGTACTTTTTAATAATGTATTAGGATTTTACTTTATTCTTATTTAGAGATCTATCAGGTACATATAATCTATTTGATGCATTTTATGCACCACTTTTAGTTATATATTAAATCATTCCAATCAAGATTCTATTGCTGCATACAATATTTGTTTACTAGGAGCTTTTATTTTCTTGTGCAAAACGACTGACTTAAACTCACCCTGAGCGCTTCGAGATTATTCTTCTCCACCGCTTTGTGTAGCACGGTGGCACCATCTTTCGTGCGGAAATCCAGATGAGCTCCTCCGTTTACTAACGCCATGATCACCTTCGCCGGATGCTTCAGGGACGTTGCCAAAGTCAGGGGAGATTCTGTAAAAAAATGGAGACAAAAGTTAAGGTATCCGACTACGTTCGAAACCGTAATTTTAAAAAAAGCGCATAAATGGATAATTTTCATGATATTTAGAGTCACTTAGATTAGAATGCATGCATAAAATTGTTTTAAGGACATCTTGACAAAAAAAAAATATTTAAATACAATATTTC
This sequence comes from Trichonephila clavipes, assembly GCA_019973935.1. NCBI lineage: Eukaryota > Metazoa > Arthropoda > Arachnida > Araneae > Nephilidae > Trichonephila > Trichonephila clavipes. The sequence goes on from BMAU01020999.1 coordinate 657,395, forward strand.
GGCAAAAAATTAACTTAGAATAATCTTTTTTTCAAAACGTTCTCCTTTTGTGAAAAATGCTTCTATTATAATATTTTGCCTGTACATAGCTCAAACCTCTGTACAGAGGCTCAACTATGAGTTTTAAAAAATTCACATTATTTTCAGAGCTACAACCATTTGAAATAATTATCGGCGTTTTTTTTTAAAAAATTTCTCCCCTCTGTTGTGCTAAAACATGGATAAGCCCACTTCTAAGTTATATATTTCAAAAATTCTATTTGAGCCTCTGTACAGAGGTCTAAGCTATAGACAGTCAAAATATTATTACAATAGAAGCATTTTTCACAAAAGCAGAATATTTTGATAATGGGTTATTCTATGTTCATTTTTTGTCAAAATATTGTACTTAAATAATTTTTTATTGTAATAATATTCATAAAACAATTTTATGCATGTATTCTAATCTAAGTGACACTAAATATCATAAATATTATCCATTTATATGCTTTGCAAAATCACGGTTCCAAACATAATCGGATACCTTAAGCAAAGTGTTAAATTTTAGAGCAAGTGCATCTGTATATTCTAGAGTAGTGATTCTCAACCACAATGTCGTGGCACTTTCGTCTGCCACCAATTTTTTAAAAAAATTTCTTAATTATACTCTGACTTAACATTATCTCTAAAATTTAAATATAAAACAATATAATTGGGTTCATATTCCATTAGTGATAATGGATATATCTGTAAATGAATTATCTTTCAATGAAAAGAAATAACACTAATTTCGCTTTATAATAATCGAGATGTAATTTCAAAACATTCGAAAGATTCAATTAATTCATTTTCGATTAAAATTAGAGGTGAATATTTCATAATAGCCCAAAAGATTTAAAACTATCGTTACAATTTTCTACATCTTATTTGTATGAATTTGGATTTTCAGCATTACCAAATATGAAAATAAAAAAAAAGATCGTGACTTTTAAACGTAGATGACGAAGTGAGAGTGGCATAATTTCTACGACAAAATATAAACATAAGTATCAAATTAGTTCGTAGCCAGCTTGTCATAAGTTCCGGCCCTAATGCCACTGAAACCCGCCTTGTAGAAGGGATAATGCACGTTTAATATACCGTGGCTCAAAAGCCTCCCGTTTATGTGGTGTTGTTTGGAGAGTGGGGTGCCTGATCAGGTGTCGTCCTCGTCACTTGACTGTGGTTCAGAAGTACGAAGTCCATCGTTAATAGCCTTTGTGTTGCTTTCGAGTGCGACGTTAACAAACACTTACTCTGAATAATATTTACATATAATCTAAGAGTTATATCTCTCTCTCTCTCTCTCTCAGCTTTTTTTCACCTTCATATAAAATAATTAGATGGGAGTGATTGCCGAGTGGTCCTGTTCACCGGCGTTTTCGACTCACGGGTTAGAAACCTAGTGCCACTGAAGACCCTCCGTCTAGAGGGGCTGATGTACGTTAAATTTGTCCACGCTTAAAGTGCTCCTGTTCGAATGGTGTGGAAGTTTGCATGTCGTATTCGTCACTTGACCATGCTTCAGAATTAAGAGGCCCTTCACTAATAGTCCTCGTGTTTCTTCAGAGTACGACGTAAATGAAATCAAACTATATATATATATACAAATATATATAATGTATATATATGTATGTATATATATATATGTAAATACACTGGTGTGCGAAAATTAAGGACGAAGTCGAAAAATTAGCATATCAGCTGAACGAAGAGGCAGAGCGGACAGAAAGACCAATCAGGAGATTAAGTAAGGTGATGTACGGTAGCACATGCGCAGATATGCAGGTAGACGTAATGGGGGAGTGTCTGAGTAGTATAAAGCACGTTGTCGGTGTAAGATCAGTATTTCTGGCAAAGAGATTGCCCGCCGTATAGCAGTTAAAATCACACCGAGTTGCTGCCTCAGCGAGAAATGGCGAATAATCAATCTGTTAGACGACATCTGGATGCTTTTACCCGAGGTCGAATCATTGGGAAGCTGGAGGAAGGCCGCAGTGTGACAAGTGTGGCTGCAGAGTTCGCAATTGCTCACAGCATCGTTTCACGACTTTGGAGACAATTTCAAACTACAGGAACAGCTATCCGGGGGTTCAGTAGTGGTCGTCCACGAGGAACCACACCCGCAGATGACCGGTACATTGTCTTACAGGCCAGAAGAAACAGGCGGCAGACAGCGGGAGAAATCGCTAGACACACGACACAGGCGACTGGACGACCGATATCGCGTTTTAACCGTGGCCAGAAGACTGCACAGTGGTGGTCTGTTTGCACGACGTCCTGTACGGTGTGTACCTTTAAAGCCTGCCCATCGGAGAAGGCGTTCTCTGTGGTGCCGGGAACACCGGAATTGAAGAGACAATGAATGGGGACGAGTACTCTTTACAGATGAGAGCAGATTCATTTTTAGTAGCGATTTTCATCGCATACTCATCTGGAGAAAGCGGGGAAGCCGCAATCATCCCTCGAACATCATTGAAAGGGACAGGTATGCAGGTCGCGGTGTTCTCGTTTGGGGAGGCATTATGCTTGGTAGTCGTACAGACCTTCACATCTTCGACGCAGGTTCAGTCAACGGGACCCGTTATTGTAACGAGATTCTTCTTCCATATGTGCGTCTTTTTAGAGGTGCTATGGGTCTGCAGTTCCTTTTCATGGACGACAATGCACCATGTCATCGCACAGTGGCTGACGAACAGCTCTTAGAGAGTGAGGATATTGAACGTATGGATTGGCCGGCACGATCTCCGGATCTCAATCCCATCGAGCATGTATGGGATTTTCTAGGCAGACGCTTGGCAGCTCGTACCTTACCACCAGTAACGATTCGGGAGCTTCGATTGGCGCTGCAAGACGAATGGGCAGCAATGCCTCAACAACTCATTGACACCCTCATTCTCAGCATGGGCAGACACTGTGAAACCTGCCTAGCAGTCAGGGGAGATCATATCCCCTACTAAAGACCGGATGTTTCTTGCTGGACACCCATCACAGGGATGTTTCGGCCTTCAGTCGCATTGCACTCCATGCTACTTTTTCAATCAAGCTTCTTTTTATCCCTCTGATTTCTCTTTTAGTAAGTGTTGCTTACATTACACATGTCCTTACGTATTGGGGATCTTACGGTATTAAATGTGTTGATTTGGAAAGCTTTTGTACAAAGTTATATTGAAAAAACCGTCTCGTCCTTAATTTTTGCACAGCAGTGTATATATAATATATAACGTGCAGTGGCACCCACAAGTGGGTGTCCTAGAGTCCGGAACTCTTCCCCCCAAAGCCCTTGATTTTTTTTGATTGATTATATTCCTATGTATATAGTACTTAAAATTTAATGAAGAATTCGTTATTAATAATTTTTATTAATTAATGCTAATTATTCATTCAACAATAAATTTTGTACTGTCCCCCGAAAACTAACAAAAATCAAAAGAATATTTTGGGCGGCGTATTGGAGCATGATAGAATAGTGAACTTTCGACCCTTCCTCCCCCTGCCCCGGAAAAATATCTGTGTGCGCTACTGATAACGTGTGTATCTTAATGTATCCCAGAATCACCAACATTTGTTTAATTAAAAACATATAATTTCAAAAGTGAAGCATAATACCTTTGAGGATTTTAAATGCTTAAGGTTATCTTTAAATTTTTTTTTCCGAGTAACAAATGTCGTTTCGATATTTATCGATCGCCATTGTGTACATTATCAAACGATCCACATTATCTATCTCTTCAATTATTGGGAAGAAAAAATTTCGATTGGTTTCCATTTACTCCATAATTTCCCCCCAAATATAATTTCCTTTTTTTATATCCTTCCATATAAGACCAAAATCGATATGTTTTCTTACTACTTTCCTATCATCATTGCTGTCACATGTCGGGCTCAGCGTGCTAGTTCCCAACATTTTGTTCTTTGTTCTTAATTCCATTACTTAGGCACCGTGCTGTCACGGAAACACTTTCCCGGAAATGTCTCTGTTATGACAAGAAGATCGAATACTCGAGAGTGCACAACTTTTCCCGGTATCCGGAAAAAGGACTGATTTCTAGGAAGTTGAATATATTTCAAGGAAATAAGCAGGGTAAAAAGGTTTAAGAGGAAAGTCAAGTTTCTTTCTATTAATTACGTTCCTGGAAATTTAATTGCTATAAATTTGAGCAGAAATTTAATTATATTACGAATGTCCTGTTGACGCATGCGTACTTGTAATGGTAGTCGTTTTCAGTAAAAGAATATATCGATTTCTACTGTATCAGTATCGTGTCTGGGAATTTGTAATAATTTGAGTTCTTTGTAATTCGAAATAAAATAAAACAAGTGTTGATAAAGAAATGACGTTAATGCACACACCCACACATGTATATATTTAAAATTAAGGAAATTTTCAGACAGTATTCATATTATTATATTGTTTTGATATTCTTCGTTTGTTCATCAGACAAGAAGTAATACATTATTACTTGGTTTTTCTTTTCTGTCTGGTTAGGTTCTTGTTTGAGGTTTTTTTACTTTTACAGAGAACTGAGATTAAAATCAACATTTGTCTGCATAACTTTTCAATTCCGATTATTTTCAAGTTATAAATTTGTAAAACTAATTAATTCATAGTTTAAAAGGACTTATTTTTGAAGAATATTAATTAGTGATATATAAAAATTAACTTCATTAAAATAATCATCATTATTAGGGATTTAAAAATGCCCAACATTCTAAATTAATTTCAACCCCATATCTTAATTTATATTCATGATGTTAGAAAGATACATCGTAAAATAACTTTTTATATGAATGGTTTTAATAGAGGATAATATTTTTTATTTAATTAGCTTCATCATAACATTGATTAAAGTTTATATTTTATGAATATAAATTTTGAAACTAGTTTTATTTTTTATCTTGAGAAATAATTGAAATAACTCAGCAGCTAAGTTTTAATTTGCAAAATTTTACATTTTCTCTCTTATGTAAAGTACTTTTAAGTTAAACCACGTCGTAATTGACGAAATAATGTGATTATTAAATTGGCAACATTCCGATTTAATCGTCTTTCTAAAAATTAAACAAAAATATGAGCAATACATTAAGACAGACAAAGTAGTTTTTTTAAAATGTTTAGCATCCACCAGAATGCATTTACTGAACTAGGTGATACAGCGTACATTTTTTATACTTAATAAAGAGGATAATGTATTATTAACGTCTTTTATGAATAGACGCTGAGTTTATTTTAAATTTCCATTAATTGAGAATTGATTGATTACACTATAAAAGAGGGGTTTTTTCTGTTGCTATTCTCTAAAAATAATTTAACATATTGTGGATGTTTATACAGATATAAATCCACACAGAATCAACTCATATTTTTAGATAACAGTCTCACCCGAAAATTTCCGTCGGGAAATATTTAATTGATTTATTATTATTTACTTATAACGAAAGAGTGAAGATGAATCCATGTACAGTAGCATCTTTTTGGAAATTTTGATTCAATCAAAGTTCGTCAATTTAGAAAAATGATTTATTAATAAAGAATATGCGTAAAATATTTTTAAATGTATGAACAATATAATAAAAAGATTCAATATTAATTTGCTTAAGAATTATTAAAAGTGAAAAACGTGTGTTTATGAACAAACATTTATGAAAGAGTCTACATAAGAAATTATATATAATATATACGAATATATGACATTTTCTGAAAAACAATTATGGATTAATTATTAAATTAGTGATTTCAGATTTTTCTGATCATTTTCGCATCAATTTTTAAGTCAATATAGAATGAATATAATAGTATATATAAAATAGAGTTCTTAAATATATTTTAAATAGTAGGGAAAATTGTTCTCGCTTTGAAAGGATTTATTAAGAACTATTTGTTTTTTAAGAGAATTTTTCCTTTGCTAAAATTACTTATATCCGATACATAATTATTTGCTACATGCCCATAATTTAAGTATGAACAGTTTTTAATAAGCATATAATATCAACGAAATGCAAATTTAAATGTTTGGTAATATCAGTGATGTAAGTATCCTTTATATTCTCCCCTAAAATGGATTAATTGGAATATATAGAAGGTATTGTAAATCCGTGGGAACAAAAGTTGCAACTGTTACTCTATAGAAAAAGTCAAAAGAAGCTTATTTGCATCTATTAAATTAAAAAAAGAAGAGTTCTTTTTTAAATTAACAATTTTTTTAAAAAATGAGCTTATAAGTTTTCTAATTGTTTTTTCCTCTTTTACATAAACTATTTATAAATATTCGATGTTTATATATATTTTTAAGGCTCTGTTCTAATCTACGTTTACTTACTACTGGCAGTTTGTATATATCAACTTACCCCCTGTTTCTTGGCAGTGGAAGTTGGGATCTAATCCTCTTGAGCACATTTTAGTTATTTTTTCTACGTGATTGTTATGGATATGGTCTAAGAGACGACGAAGATTTGCCTTAAAAAGATCAAGAATTTATTATAATCTCCATTGGATCTGAAGTTATATTTATAAAATACAGTTACAAATACGTTTATATGTAAAATAAGACATTTTTTTATTTATAATTGTCGAAGTACAATTAATTTATCAAATCAAGCGATTAAAAAGGTCAAAGATAATTTTTGCTTTACATTGAACGTCTTTTATAAAATTTTATAATCATCAAACAATATTATTTACTAATATATATATATATATATATATATATATATATATATATATGTATTTATATTAATAAAAATAATATTTATAATAAAATATATAATAAATATTAAATGATATTTTACATAAAAATTAGTTAGAAATAGTTTTATAATGTGAAATACGATAGACTATATATAAAATATTATATATAATATAAAATAATTTATAAAATATATTATTATTATTAAATTAATTTTTTTAATAATTAATATACTAAAAAATATGTCTGTTTTATATGTTATTAATTTAATCATTTTATAAAATATTTAATATGTCCTTTTTATATAAATTTATTTAATTTCAATAAGTTTATTTAAATAATTTTAATAATAAATTACTCATAATTCGTATTACTAATAATTCTTATTCATTATAATTAATTAGTTAATTTTAATACATAGTAATTCATTAATTTTAATAAATAATGGTTAATTAATTTTAATTATTAGTAATTTTAAATAATAATTATTTTAAATATTTCTAATTAATAATAATTTAAATAATTTTACTAATAAATAATTTAAATAATAAAATTAATTTTTTTTCACTTTATAAAATACAAAATAATTACGTAAAATATAATTTAATATTTAATAAGCCTTTCATAAATAAATTTATTTAATTTTAAAAAATAATTAAAATAACTGGAAAAAAATTGATCGCTGGAATCGAACTCTAACAACGCGCAAAGTAAGCAGACAATTTGCCAACCAAGCTACGAACTCGTTGGCGGAAATCGAAACTTAATTGCATAAAAGTTAAGCAGGAATTTTGAAGGCTATTTTCTCCGAATTGACTGGCCATTCGGCGGAATTACATTGAGGGTTGAACACCCTAAAGAAATTCTAATATTACACGAAGCCTCGAACCCAAATGCATTTCCTCAGTCGTGCCCTCCCCTTGTAAGACCACATTTTTTTTGAAACTCTTGGCCCCTGTAGTATTTAATGTTTCCTTTATTTTTTAATGTGATTTAATATATTTTCTGAATGCATTACTATAACAAAGAAATGAGTCGAATTTGTAAGCTTATTTATGAATTACTTCCACAGTAAGCCGTAAAGTAAATTTTCATATTAAAATAAACACTTTTCTAAAACGGGAAAAAATTGAATTAGTTTCATTTTCTTCATTTCAACTATTAACCAAAAATATTAAAATTGTTTATGTAAAAAGTTTAACAATAAATTCGAATTCGTTACTTACTCTGCTGTGCAGCTGTTTCAGTTGTTTCTCTTCCATGTTAATTTTATATATCCTACGTTTATACCTCAACTGCAAAAAATAATACATAAATAAAATTATAAAATAATTTATTTCAAGAAATTAAATATATTTAGAATTTATCATAATGAAAATACTTGGTTAATATTCGTTATAAATTAATGTAGCTATATTTTTAATCATAAAACTTTAAATTTCTTATGCATTGTTACTACATTGTCAGCTCAGGAGTCGTCCTCGTCACTTGGAAATGGTGCAAAATTACAACGTCCATCGCCGAAAGCCCTCGTTTAGCTGAGTAGTGCCACGTTAATATTCACTTCCTCACCAATGTGGACCTCGAGGCAAAACAATTGCCCGCCCTTGTTCTAATGATAATGATAATTTTTGATTCAAAAAGACATTTGAATGTGTTTCATAAGTTACAGTTACTGCACGTAAACAAATATAAAAAAAATCATACATTACCGTCTATACGAGACTATTTAACTTATATCCCTTCCTCATGGTTTAAAAAAAACTGAAAGTCACATCTTAAAAATTGTAGTTGCTGGTTTTGCTGACATACTAGCTCTGCATTAAGAGCTTGATTTCAGTATGATTATGTGTCTTTATTTCTTATAGATTGAAAATGTGTTTTGTTTTCCTGATCATCATTAGGCTTATTAAGTCCTCCTATTAGTATTAAATGATGAATGATAATAATTTAAAGAGATGAAGCCTGTTGTCTTATATTTATATCTAAAAAAATAAGGAGGGGGTATTGAAGACTAAATAAAAGGTATTGCTTATCAAAATATAAACTAACACAAACACTTTAGAAATATATATATATGTCATATTTTTATAATATTTCTGGAGAGTGGTAAAACTAATCGTAAGACGTGGCGAGTGAATGTTATTACCGTAGTGAACCAAAGGATAGGCGTGGGCGGTGAGGTGATTTTCTGTGTTACGTGGTCGAGTACGGTATTATCGAAGAGGCACTCATGTAAATCGTTATTCCTTTTTATTCACATCCGGAAACACATAAAGATCCCGTAGGGACAGCATTCCACATAACAAGAAGCAAACTTCATAGCACAAACACAGACAAAGATAAACACAGAACGCGTGGCAACCAGCTTATTACATGATGAAGGCAGGTAGACAAAAGAGAGCGATTACACAAGATTTTTGCTTTTATACCAGCAGTGAAAGCGCGTGATGATTGCGTAATAGTAGTTCTGATTGAATAGAATGGGCGGGACAGGGATTTCGGACTAGCCGATTACAATTAAGATTACAATGTTAATTTTAAACGAAAGAGTTAAAGTTATTTTAAATATTAGTACAAAGAGTTAATAAAAAGGATACCAGAGGGAATTATTACACACACACACACACACACACACACACACACACACACACACACACACACACACACACACACACACACACACACACACACACACACACACACACACACACACACACACACACACACACACACACACACACACACACACACACACACACACACACACACACATATATATATATATATACATATACATATACATATATATATATTTTAAAAGTATATATATATATATATATATATATATATATATATATTTCTTATTATCGTATCGCAATTAATTTTATGCGGTTCTGCTCTCACCCCTCGTATTTGGCGGGAACACGTTACTGCACTCTTGGCCATCGTTTACACTCCGAATTAATAGGTTATGTTTTTGCTCCTATGTTAATGATTTTTTAATATTTAAATTCTACATATATAATTCTTTCCTTTCCTCTTGGTACATAGTATGAGAAATTACAGGTGAAGGTTGGCTGGCCGCAAAACTTGTTTAAACCTGCAATCCTGGTTCCTAAGGCCAGGAGTTTGTCATTATACAATGTGCCTTCTTCCTAATTTTAGTTATCTTAGGTATATAACTATATGTTTATTTTTATATTTTTGATTATATATTTGTGTATATGTATGTATATGTATAAATTTGTTTATATGTGTACGTATATGTATATAATTATATATTGAAAAATTTTTTATATTGGATTATATATATATATATATATATATATATATATATATATATATATATAAATAGTTAAAAAAACCTAAGTATAACCAGTCAAGATTATATATTTATCAATCATGTAATCTACATATGGTTACTAACTTCGACATAAGCCGAATTGTCTGTGAAGGGGTAGTCTGCCAGGGGTCGTTCTTCGTCCAGAAATTTTCCAGCCCTTCCATTCACCGGAGGGCAGAACAGGCCGTAGTTGAAGCCTTCCTTCAACTCCTACAACAAAGAAAAACACCGTCACAAAAATTACCTTTTTATATTTGTGTACAAGTAAATTTAAGTCTCAGATCTCAACTATGAGAAATGTTTTGCATACTGAAAGAAAACTGGTATATTTGAATGTTAGATTTCATAATAGTTATTTGTGGCTTGTACTTTTAATCAGTAATGAAAACCAAAATACTATTGATAAGCTTTATGTATATTTTTTATTGCATGCATTTATCATCATAATAATATTGTTAGTCTTGGTCATGTCATTTCATATGTATATGTAAGTAATATCAATATTATACCACTATTTGTTTTGCCATTATTTAATTTTACAATAAGCTGTGAGAGAGAATTAAAACTTGTCTCCATTAAAGAAAAGAATCTGTTAATCTCAAATTCTCGGTAAATTTTGCTGCTATATGAGCAAGTAGACAATAAAGTACAACCTGTTTTGTGCGGTCTCTTTATGCGATTTTATTTTTCTGCGATATTTTTTTTATGCGGTGTATGAATTTCAATGGCTTTGTCTCCACTGTAATGTTTTCTATCTTTTACCAGTGGTGTAACGGAGAATGTTAGCCCCCCCTTCTCCCTGAAAGTCTGGTTTCACCTTTAATATTTTATAAATTGTGTATATACGTATTTAGCGTTAGTCAGACTTTGGGCCTCTAGAGTTCTGCCCCCCCGTGATGAGGGGCTGTACGCTACACCACTGAAATGTAGACACTTCAAGACGCTCTGTCCATTGATTGTAAGCAGTCTCAAGCTCAAGACAATGCGCATTCATTTGCTTTCTCTCAACGTTCCAGCAGCCCGCGCTTGATTGAAGACGAAACTTTCAATGACAGTGACATTATCAATAATTTGATAGATTATGAATACGGACAAGAAGAACCGGATTCTTTAATGTAGGATAAAAATATGCAGGGATCCAGCTTTCCAACAAATGGAAAAACATTTTCTTAAAATAAATACCAATTAAGAAAGGAGTATAAAATTTCAAAAAGGGCTTCAATCATGTATATTTGGTTATCGTGACTTACAACGTCTTTTTTATGCGGTCTCTATCCACCACATAAAAAATTTTCTATTGTATTTCCACGAATTAGTTTGTTATATGTAAGAATTTATGAAATTTTTGAATATTTTTTGTGTATTTATTTTTATGCGGTCCCTATCTACCGCACAAAAACAGGTTCAACTGTATATGTAAAAAAGCATGATTTGCGTTGCATTATAGATATACTTTGATCCCAACAAGGGTTCTTTCTAAATGGCTGAGCTTCGATTTTACAAAACCTTAAATGTATTTCTACTTTACAAATTCACCACCAAAATTCATGAAATATAAGCTTCTATGATTTTTCTTTATAATACTTTTTATTTATCACATCCATAAAAAGTTCTGGTGAATAAAATGTAGTAATTTTTTAAAATTTGAATTTTACCTTCAGTTAATTAATTAAAAATCTTAATTAAAATCTGCAGCTTAAGGTATCCGACTACGTTCGGTTGATTGGTTGAATATTAACGTCGCATTGTTCAGCTAGCTACATGAGGGCTTTTACCCCGACTACGTTCGGAACCGTGATTTAAAAAAACAACGCATAAATGGATAATTTTCATGATATTTAGTGTCACTTAGATTAGAATACATGTATAAAATTGTTTTAAGGACATTATGATAAAAAAAGTATATTTAAATACAATATTTTGGCAAAAAAAAAATAAACTTAGAATAACCTTTTTTCAAAACATTCTCCTTTTATAAAAAATGCTTGTATAATAATAATATTTTGCTTATATAAAGTAAAGACTTCTCTCCAGAGAGTCTGAACTAGGATTTTTGAAAAATTCACATTATTTTCAGAGTTACCTCCAATTAAAATAAAAATATAGACGTTTTTTCCCCTTAAACTTTCTCCCCTTTGTTGTAGTAAAATATGGATAAATCCACATCAAAGTTATATGTTTCAAAAATTCTAGTTCAGACTCTGTACAGAGGTCTGAGCTATATACAGGCACAAAATATTTGTATAATAGAAGTATTTTTCATAAAAGGAGAATGTTTTGAAGATTTGTCATTCTATGTTCATTTTTTGTCAAAATATTGTACTTAAATAATTTTTTATTGTAATAAAATTCTTGGAACAATCTTATATACTTTTTCTAATCTAAGTGACGCTAAGTATCATAAATATTATCCAGTTATACGCTTTTGCGAAATCACGGTTCCGAACGTAGTCGGATAACTTAAGACAACAAAGGGAAAAACCTCTCATTAAATAATAAAAAATTAAAAGAAATGTTCAACTTCTTCGATAGCAAATTTTTATTATATTTATAAATTGCAAATAATTAAAACTTTAAAAAATTGAAATTTCCATGTAAATTAACTTTGTTATTTATCAAATTTATTGCTTTTTAAAAATATTAAAGACGTAGTTTTAGTGACTCTAATGTGTTTTATATAAATTCATGTTTTGAATATTTAGAAAAAGTTTCCCGTTATATACATTGTTTTGTAAGGCTTATTAATAGAATATTACATTTTCACATTTTGTTAAAGGTACATCAAAATAGTTTTCTCGATAAATTGATGAGTAATACATTTTAAAAAAAATTCCGTTCTTTTTGCTTAACAGATTTGTATTATTACCTTTGGAAGAGCTGCCAATATTTGATTTTTTACATCCCATATTAGTTCATCTCTATTGAACTGCATACATTTCTGTGAAAACAAAACGAAAAATATTTTAACAAAATTCGAATAACAGTCACAAAATTTAAAATATATGTATATATTAACAATTCATTTTTTAAAGGTACAAAAATAATTTTTAGATAACATTTTTACAATACTATACGTACCATTTTTTTTCACAATTAAATAATACATTTTATGTAAATATATGAAACAATTAAAAATTATTAATGCTAGCTTTTGTTCCTCATCAAAAATATTTCTCTTGATTCTACTCCTAATTTCCAATTTCATTGCACGTTATATTAAAGGGAGTGTACGTCTGTGATGTATTTGTCACCCAAATATTCAAATTTCAATCATTATTCAAGGGGTGCTCTAGTAAATTTTCAAGTGAATGTAATGGAGTAGTTTCCTTAGTGAAATAATATTTAATGACGCTGCAGTAACCTAGACCTGGCTATAGAATTGGTATTATGTAAAGCTCTTACAATGTACAATTCAATGGGGCACTTAAAAATCTGTCGTGTTTCGAAGTCCCCTTGGGATATTTGAGTATAAAAGGGTGTGAGCACGCGGTAAACAATCTGAATTAATGTTCTCACTCACAAAAGAATGATTGATAATCGCTCGCAAAGAATATTTCATTAAGATGAATATTCTAGTAGGGTCATTAAGTAATAAAACGGCACCTTTTTCATTCTTACTAAGAAAGTGAATAATTTTATAATTCATAACATACTTATAAAAGTGTGACAAAAATGTAATTTTTATTATCTTGGGTTAATGGTTTCATTTTCTTAAGTAAATGATATTGAGGTGTGTTTAATAACTATTTATGTGAAATTAAATACAGTTGTGATCCATTCATTGGGTTTTTTAAAAAATACATTTTGCATGAATTATATCTTCAAAAAAAGGCTACTGAATTTTCTAAAAAGGTACACGGAGAAAAAATGCATGAAGTCTTCCATGCGCGAATAGCATTTTTTTTTCATTTCCGATGGAGTCACTAAATATCCAAACAGGTAATGGGAGATGGGATACGTGATGAGAGATTGCGCCTCTCTTTTCATAACCTTTGCTACTATCAACGATAACTCTACAATTTTAGCTGAGTTTTACACACATAAACGTGTCACGTATAAGGGATGCCTTAGCCAAATGTTAGTAGCGTAATATTATTCACAGTCCATAAACGGGAGGGAATGACAAAGCAAGGTCATTTAAAATAAAAGAGGAATGTTGACTTTTGAAGTTGTTCTCATTCATGACAATGCTTGTCCAAACAGTGTTTCTGTACCCAAACAGCTTCTGGAATAATTTAAATGGAACTTGTCTGATCACCCGGCGTACAGCCCTGACTTATCACCGAGTGGTTTCTATCTGTTTTTAAAACTAAGCAATTGACTGTGAGTCCAAAGCTTCAAAGTCATTGAGGGGCCTCAAAATAATGTTTAGATTTATTTTACATCGTTTGGCGGCAACATACATCGAAGAAAGTATCGATAAGCTCTTACACCAATATGACAAAGACCTAAGTTGTCATGGGGACTTTATCGAAAAGTAAAAATGTTTGCACATAATTATTAGTTATAAATTCATTTTTTCCTATACTCTTATCTTTTTTTATACTCTATATATTTTTTTAAAAAAACGTTACTTGTATTTAAATCTTGTAATTTTGTAGTACCATATAATCCGACGTATAATGTTCCCTTTCAGCACAAAAGGCTGTAATTCTAGAGGTACACTACTGTTTTTCTAAGACTTGGAATAATATATCGAAAAAATGACTTCAAAACATATTAGCATCGCGCACGTACATTTCATGTTTTTTCGTAAAAAAGAGGGCACGCGTAATAGGACGAATATACCGAAAAATTAAAAATTGTACCTTGAAAGTATAGAAGCGCGTTATACGCCAGATTTTGCGGAAATTATTTCCATTACAGAAAAATAAATTTCTCTCTCCCTCTAAGCATATCTTACTTGTTTCCAATAACAACCAACATAATCCATACCTTTTGATTTTATAAATTTAATTCAATGTTGAGCAACTGGAGATTTCTCATCGAGATTTGTCACGTAAATGAAAATAAATAAAGCTATCAACAATTATCCATACAATCAACATTTTCTATCCATACACATGCAAAAAAAAGCACCCATATTTTTTACTATTATGGAGAATTAAAAAACATCAGTTTTATCAACACATATCAATGGAAATTGCATCCATACAAATTTTGTTTTCCAATGGGCTGCTTATTTTAGCAATCAAGCCTTTGCAGCCATTGCAAGTCCCCAAATGTGAAATCCATTTCAATGGTGGATCTCGCTACCAAATTTGCATACTTGAATTAATTTAATTTAAGTTGTCGTCGAATGCTGAATACTGGAGGGATTTTAATTTTGCCGATAGTACCAGAGCCAAATTGATACTCAAGGAATCTTTTATATGCCACATAATCATATGACATGCGTGCCTATGATTTTCGCATCCAGAAAACCTACCAATTTCAGACGGGGTCGAACCCGCAACGTTGGGCTTACGAAACAGGCACCTCTAAGCCACCGGAGAGCCGACGTCCATTCAAAAGTATAAAGTAAAATAAATGTTTTATGAAATATTTAAATGAAATAATAATTAAACAAATATTTTTTTAGAAAAAAAAGTATACAGTATATAAAAGTATAAAGTAAAATAAATGTTTTATGAAATATTTAAATGAAATAATAATTAAACAAAAAATAATTTAGAAAAAAACAAAAGTATACAATATATAAAAGTGTAAAGTAAAATAAATGTTTTATGAAGTATTTAAATGAAATAATAATTAAACAAAACATTTTTTTAGAAAAAAAAACAAAAGTATACAGTACATAAAAGTAAAATAAATGCTTTATGAAATATTTAAATGAAATAATAATTAAACAAAATATTTTTAATGTATAATAATTAAACAAAATACTTTTTAAGGTATAATAATTAAATAAAATATTTTTTAATGTATAAAAATTAAACAAAATATTTTTTAACATATAATAATTAAACAAAATACTTTTTAGAGTATAATAATTAAACAAAATATTTTTAATGTATAATAATTAAACAAAATATTTTTAATGTATAATAATAAACAAAATATTTATAAATACTAAGTCCCATTAACTCTTGATAATGAAAAAATATGGATAATAACAAGTAACAAAGTAATAATTATATTATTAAAAACTATATTAGTTGATATATTATATTTACATAAGTTTATTTTTTCATAATAATCAAACTTAATAAACACTCACCTGTACAATCAGTTCTGGGACGTATATCTGCAGAGAAACCAGCTGTTCGTCGCTGGTTTGGCTGAGACTATCTTCCGCCGTATCCATGGCTACAGCTTTCATGGCCTTACCCCCCGGCTCTGCAAAGAGACAAGCAGGGATGAATTTAGTGCTTGTTGCATACATGGCTCTCCAATCGATAAGTAATGGATGTTTAAAAGCTCAAAATAAATATTTGTCTCGTCGGGACACCGCATTGAAAGCCCTGATGAGTACCCGCGGCTTCTCAAAGATTAGTCCGATGAGGGGAATTCATTTAAGATTCTTTTTTGCGTGCAAGATATTGAATGTACATCCAATTAGGTGACAAAAACAATTTCGAATTAGTTCTCGTTCGTTGGAGGGGTTGAACAAAATACATCTTAAAGAAATGTGGATTTAGATTTTTTAAAAGAATTTAGTTGAGTTTCATTTTGTTGATAAAGGGTGTCGTGTATGACTAAGTAGCTATTTTATGGTATTGCACAGACTAGGTATATGTAGTAAAATGCGTGGGAGTTATTCCCAGAATTTAATTCAAGTTTTTTTTCTTTAATTAAATATTTCGGTGGAAGTTTATGCCACGATTAATTCAAAATGTGGCGTAATGAGAGAAATTAGTTTTAATATTGTTTGAAGGAGCTATGTATAGTCTAGAAACTTTGTCATATTACTATTTGTGAAAGGAATGAACGCTTATATGACTTCATTATTTTCTTTCTTGGTTTATATTAATTAATTCGCAGATAGAATAGTAATTAAGTTTGAATAGTATTTAAAATTATTGTTAATTTGTAAGTGTAATGATTTTTAGTAACATTTACGGAGTTAAATTATTCTAAAATAAGAATTTTCAATTTTTTTTGAAGATTGTTAAGTATTCAATTAAATCTTACATCTCCATATTTCTATTCTGAAAAAAAATTGTTTGGTTTTATATCTTTCCACATCTCTGTATTTCCATTTTATTTATTGTTTTCTTTGAAGAATATATAATAAGTCTTTAGAATTATTAACTGAAAGTAGATTTCCAGTTGAAAAAATTCTTAAAATGGTTTCTAAGAAACACGTTAAGGAATTCGACAGAGTGCATTAAAATATTTCAGAATTCATAAAAAAATCACATAAAAAATATTTAAAAATCACTCTACATTACTTTTATCCATTTTTTCAGCATTTTTATAAATATAATTATGTTTCCGGAAAAATGTATTCCCATTATTTTCTGAACACGAGAAATCATGATTAAAAGGATTTATTGTTCTAGTAGTTAAATAACTCTCTATTCAAAAAATCTAATTTTAGAAACCATACAAACATTAAACTAACGAAACATTTTTAACAGTCAGAAAATATCCTATAAATTTAATTAAATTTTACGGTGATGACTTAATTATAAGAAATTCCAGAAAAGGAAGAAAAAATACTTAATAAATAAATATTTTTAACAAAAGTTTGAGAGGTATTCTAAGAATTTTTGTACTAGTTTTCAATGTTAGCTGCAGTTTAGTTATCAAAACTTGGATCCATTAAATAAAGCCGTACAAGTTTTAAACTAATTAACATCGCTTACGATAATTCCGTATTAAAAATATATGCTTCATTATAATTTAATTTCTTTGATGTGAAAACGAAAACCACTATGTTTACTTTTGAGATAATTTTTCCATGTCTGTAAATAATGTTATTTCCAAAAAAAAAAAAATTCTTATTTCATTTTTAAAAAATGGAACAAATTCATGGAACGGTTTACTTAAGCATCTAGAAAAATCAATGAAAAATGCAAATCACCAATTTAATAGTAAAATCGACCAATTTATTTTTTAAGTACCTGAAACTGATCTTCTCTAAAAAAGAAATAGATATTATATTTGTTTGCTTTTTTTAAAATGGCAGTTATATTTTCAGTATTCATTATAAACAATGAAATGAAATTCCTTTTCCACCACATTAATGTAAAAACTATTTAAGAATTAGATTTTTTTTTGTAGTCGAGCCCCCGTATCACGAATATGAAAAAACGTATATCGTGTTCTGTGTTGAAATATTTCTAAAATAAAAGCTAGTAACAACATTTTTATGAATAAATTGTTGTCTTTTCTAAAAATAAATAAGATGATATTTAGCAAATTTTATTGTTCCTTTAGAATTAAATTTATGTGAAATTCGTTTATATTTCTGATGTAAATGTTTCCCTTCATTTAAAATTTGTAAATATAAAAAAAAAACTTTTTCAATTATCTTCTATCTCTTGAGGGATGTATTACAATTTTAGTGAGAAAATTCACTTTCAAATAACCTAAAATATTTAAAAAATACTGAGGAATTTTTATTTTATTTTTGCGACAGACATTACGTTTCAAATTAAAATTTTATTAAAAAAAATTATTTGGTTTTAGTACGTTGGATAATGATCGCTAATTTTACGTGTGAAGATTTTAAAATTATTAATTTTCTTAACAAATAAACTCTCTAAAAACAGATATTGACAGTAAATAACATATTTGAACTGGTCATTGATAAATGACTTTATATGTGGCATTAACATGCTCTTTCAACATCATCCTTTTTTGATTGTATTTTTAAATTTTTGTTGTTTGTCATGCTTATAGAAAAAATAGCACAATTGTATTGTGTATGATATACTCCTTGAGGTTAGTTATACTCTAACTCTATATTAACGTATCCGACTATGTTCGGAACCGTGATTTTGAAAAAGCGTATAAATGGATAATAATTATGATATTTAGAGTCAATTAGGTTAGAAAATGTATATAAAATTGTTTTAAGAATAGTATTACAATAAAAAATTATTTAAATACAATAATTTGACAAAAAATGAACATAGAATGACCCATTTTCAAAATGTTCTCCTTTTGTGAAACATGCTTCTATTATAATAATATTTTGCCTGTATATATCTCAGACCTCTGTACAGAGAGGCTCAACTAGAATATTTGAAATATATAACTTAGAAGTTGGTTTATATTCAAGTTTTACCACAACAGAGGGGAGAAATTTTAAGAAAAAAACGCCGATAATTATTTCAAATGGTTTTAACTCTGAAGATAATGTGAATTTTTCAAAAATCATAGTTGAGCCTCTGTACAGAGGTCTGAGCTACATACAGGCAAAATATTATTATAATAGACGCATTTTTCACAAAAGGAGATTTTGTGAAAAGGTTATTCCAAGTTTATTTTTTGCCAAAATCTTGTATTTAAATAATTTTTTTGTCAAAATATCTTTAAAACAATTTTATACATGTATTCTAATCTAAGTGACACTAAATATTAGGAAAATTATCCATTTATGTGTCTTTTTAAAATCACGGTTCCGAACGTAGTCGCATACCTTAATCAATACCAGGGACGTCTAAAGGGCACTGGGCAACTGGGTCTGAGCCCAAAGCCTCGGAGGCAATGGGGGCGTCTCGTTCTCGACTCAGCCTTAATAAGTTCATAATTCGAATAATTTTACACGGTCAAATGTATATGCTTGGAGAAACTGGGAATTTTGGACGATACGGCAACTGGCTACATGTCATGACTGTCTTCTACGTACAGGCCTAGGCCTACCCCTATACAACATCCTACTCATTCAGTCAAAAGGTGGCAGTCAGTCGAGCCGGTTTGTGCGATTGTAATTCATGCACATTTGTTGTTTCGGGTTATTGTTTCTACGAGTATCTGACAACGTATGCTATGTACTGACAACTTTTAAGGGTCATAGGGGAGGCCTACATATGTGTAGGAGCCCAAGACCTAGTTTTGAGTCGAGGCAAAGGTCCTACTTTCGAGTTGTGGCCCTGGGCTTCAGGAAGTCTTAAGACGTCTCTGATCAATACACTTGGGATTTTTTGTATGTATGTTGAATGAATAACGCAACTAAATTAACGATTGCGAATTTTGTAGTAATTAATCTTATGATGAGGACAAACATATGAAGTTGTATTTCACTGAACAAATTTCCACCCCTTACTCTTTATAGATTTTGAAGCCTCACGTCCGCAAGCATAATCCTTGATGATAATATATGTTAAGGTATCCGACTACGTTCGGAACCGTGATTTAAAAAAAAAAGCGCGTAAATGGATAATTTTCATGATATTTAGTATCACTCAGATTAGAATACATGTATAAAATTGTTTTAAGGATATTTTGACAAAAAAATTTATTTAAATACAATATTTTGGCAAAAGATTACCTTAGAATAATCTTTTATCAAAATGTTCTCCTTTTGTGAAAAATGCTTCTATTATAATAATATTTAGCCTGTATATAGCCTTTAATGAATAAAATAAACGATTTGTGGTAACCTTAATTAACCTTTTTGTGGTTCGGAACTAAGATGTTCTTTATTAATACATCTTTAAGGTTTTATTGTCATGCTTATTTAAAAGTAACTGTGGAAATATTAACTGTATTAATCACAAAGAAGCAGTATCTTAAAAGCAGTAATATATAGTTCAGTAAAAATTTCTCAGTTAAGAATATACTAAGCATAAAAGAAATAAATTTTAATCATTAACCTAAAAGTTTAACTGCAAATGATTATTAAATTATGAATTCTTTATTTTTGAGTAGATCAATAGGTATACAAAAGCTAATAAAAGCTATCTGATTACTGTTTCTTTCTGTTTACACTTCTTTTATTTCTTACAAGAAGTTCCGTTATCGAATCATTCATTTAATTGTACTTTTCTTTACTAGACAAAGCTGGTTTCGTGTTTTTACGATATCCGAACATCTGGAGGTTTTCTTGTTTAGAAATAAATGGGAAAGAAACATAATATATTGCGTTTATAGCATAGAAGTATTGTACAAAAATGAGTTTCATCTTCCTTATTTACTACACTTTTCTTTTAATTGTTTTTCTTTTAGAACTTATTTTTTTTCCCTCTCTGAATGAAATAGGAATTTTTCTACTTAACAGGATACTAAATGGAGAATTTAAGAAGTTCAGTTGATTATTTAACATCTCAGTATATTTCTTGAATGGATACATTAAGTATGTCCTTCAAATGTACGACCAAACGCCGTGCACATTTTCAGACAGAAAAATATCTCAATTTTGATGAAACTATGCATTATTGTAATTTATACATCTGTTTATAATATAGCTTTTATAAAATTTCAATATATTCATAAAAACTTGTTTTTTTTTTCATTTAAACACATAAATGAATGGTTCGCTTAGCATTACAATATACATTAGCATTGCCTATTTATTCGAATCTAAGCCGCCGTTGATTCTAAGGTGCCTTTATTCTTCAACAAGTTTCTGGGGAAAATGAAAAAATAGTGTAAAATGGTTTGTCGATAGTCAATTTTACGAAATTAAGATAAATTTGAAATGAGAACTTATAAGAAGAGTGAACAATTCATTATTTTACCAGTATTATAAATTTTTAAATGCATTCATGAACCTGCAATTGCTCTAAATCATCCATCCAACGAATTCTTTCTCTTCGATTCTATGCAGCCCCCGATTTTCAGTAGAGTTAACATTGGCAAAAAAAGTGCAGCTTAGATTGTAGTAAATACGGTAGTCGAAAAAATACGAAACACATTACCAAAAAAAATGCATAAACTCAGATAAAAATAAGGAGTATGATAAAATATGCTGCTCTCTATACTGTAGCAAAATCAGACTGTAAAATTAATTATATACTGTATTATGTATTTTTAAGAACAGTTGACTCCTTTCGCCGTCCACAGATGGCGCCATGAACTGAACTTTTCTTTATTGTAGAAGTATGTGTGATTTAGCGGGAAATGACATTCTATTCATATTCTTTCGTGATGGAAGCGTCGTTGTTTTGTGATTATGTGTTGTGCTATGTTTTTTTCTACATGTAACGGTGTGCGTGTGTGTTTGAAGAAATTATATACTTTGAAAATCGAATCGTGAATTGATTTGTGGTGCTAAATGAGTCATCTTAATCTATATTTATTTTCCTCAAGCTTTTATAGGAAATGTACTTCCACATTGTTTAGGTGCCTAGCATGGAAGGTAGCGGTAAGTCGAAATACTTTCGTTATCCAATTCACATGATTGCATTCTAAATCAGATTCAGTTTTAAAGTCGTTATTCTTTAATACTCAGTTTTGAAAGTCGAAACACATTATTTATTCTAATTCTAATCATGTATTCTAATTCTAAATCTATTCGTATTCTCATTCAAAAAACATGTATATTCTTTTATACCTAAAAATATTCCAAATTTAGGTCTTATTCTTTTAAATTAAGCGAAGACTGCCAGAAGGAATAGGGTGTGTGTGTATGGGATAATTAAATATAATTGCGTTTTAATGTGCTGACATGTTGGGGTGTCGTAATTAGAAGACTGTGGTGTCTACTTGGGAGCCATCCTTATCATTTGATTGTGGCTCAGAATAACAAGATTAATTGCTCACAACCTTTGTGTTCCTCTACATTACTTTATATCTATTCACCCTGATTGGGTTGAACAACTTATGAAAAGTTTTCCTAGTTGAAAATATATACAGCAGGAGTGGACAAATAGCGGCTCACGAAGATAGTTAATAAACCAAATGTAGAGAATATCTTTGCTGTATTTGTGCTGACATATATTTGTGAGCAAAGTTTTTCTGGCATGAAAACCGACAAGAGTAAATATAGATGCAAGTTGGCTGACTTAACTTAAAGGCTGTGGTGATAATGTCAACAAGCAATCTCGCTCTTGATTTCAAACAAATTATAAAAAAATTGTGATAAAGTACATTTGACTCCGTAGACATTTTAAAATGATATATGCTTGAAGCTGTGGATGATATGAAATTAGCACAAAAGATAAATTGAGTCCATCTGCCATCATTTTATTTAACTTATATTTATTGATTTTTATGATACATTTTATTCCTTTTCTAATATGAAGAGTTAGCTAATGAATGCAAACATTTTAAAAAAGTACGGTATTCCGATATCCTACGCTTCCAGAATGGGACCCTCGAGCCCAAAAAATTGTCATCCCCTGATGCATAGCATTAATCTGAGACCAGATAACGGCACACACAATGAATAATTACGTCTAGTTTGGTTCATCCACATCATTTGATAATTTAGTGGGTCCTCTCCACTTCCTCTAGAAGCCTTTTCCAGGCTAGCCTTCTTCCAGCTCCAATTTTTAGTTCTCAAAACTAGGAGATCTTTTCTAGACCAGCAATCCATCTAAGATTTGACCTGTCTTTTTTTCTGTGTGACAATTGAGGACCTGTGTTGGGCAAGACTTTTTTAGTGGTGCAGTCTTTGTCCATTCTGACAACGTGGCCTACCCATTTAATTTGGTGTTCTTTGATGCTGTTAAAGATGTCAGATTTTTTATATGAGTGATAGAGCTCGAAATTTGATATTCTTCGACACATTCCAATTTCCTGAATTCCTCGAAAAATAAATCTTAAAATGTTCCTTTCGTGTGTAGATACTTATCATGTTCTTATCTGCTCGAGATATGGACCAAGTTTCACAAGCATAAGTTAATACTGAGCTAAAAAGACTTTTATACAATGGAACCTTTTTTGTGCGTGTTTTTCTTTTGATTAAATTCGATTTCATATATTTTTGTATTACATTAAGACATCTATTAGCCATAATAATTCTCTTTTGGATTTCCGTAGTACAATCACTTATATTGTTAATTTCCGAACCTAAATAAGAAAAACTGTCAACAACTTCAAAAATATATTCTTCAATTTTAAAGTGGGAATTGTTAAAATATGATTTAGTGCAAGGCATGTATTATCTTCTCTATCTAGTTATACAAATAATACCCATGCATATTATTTGTAGACTTTATTTCTGTATTTTAAAACTTTAGAACACCGCAATGTTTCCTTTTTCTTTTATGATCCATCCTCGCGCATACGACATTATTAAACTGAACTTCCAAATCGAGTTTCTGCGCCTAAAGAAATCCCGAACTTTCTCTTGGAAAATGCTTCGCTAGATAAACGTTCCCTTTGTTTAATGGACGTAAAGAATAATGACTTCTAGATCCATGCCAGGAAATGGAAGAAAAGTAGTGAAGAAAATAAATTGCTTAATTATTTGTTAAGGTTCGCGTCAGACATGAAAAATAGTGTTTCTGAATGAATTCTAATGTTATGTCGTTTTTTGGTGAATTAGAATTATTGAAGATTACGGTCGAGGGATCGTTAGAATGAGTTATTATACGTTATTTTAAATGATTTTCGGTAGGAAAGACTGGCATGTTATGGAGAATAATGCGTTTTAATTTGTTCTAAACCGTTTATTATGGACAATAAGAATCGGAAGATAATTAAATAAATTTATTTTAGAATCTTTTAAATTTGGTATTGTAGTATATTCATGTATGTCAATTACTAAATGTGTTTACTGTTTAAAAAATTAAATAGTTTCTTTGTATCTAGTGGTATATCTTAGGAAAGGGTATTCACGATTATAAATGAAGAATGAAACAATAAATGTATTTAATAGATTATTAAAAATTTAATTTCTTGGGGAAAAGTAACTGTACAAAATTTGTAGACCGTTATTATTCTTTATTATTGACTATTATATAAATAACCATCGTTTTACCGTAAATGGAAATTAAAATAATTAAAAAATGGATTGTAGGGAGAAACAGACTTAATCACTAACTATTTTTGAAATACATGTGATTTTATGCAAAAGTTGAAAACATAGTCTTTTTTTAAAACTGATAAAGGAATGATATTCTTAAAAAAACCTCAGATTTTATCTGAAAATATAGAATAAGGTAATTCTGGACAATTATCTGTGTAGAGAAAATATTTTTAATTGGTAAATGTTACTAGGTTTTTGAAAATTATACTCTTATTATTTATTAACAGTGATCAAACTCTTCATTAAAGTTTTCTGAGAAAATATAATGGATGGTAATTTTATATTAAAGACATTTGATTAATAAAAATTGCAAGCATTTATGGTATTGATTCTCATTATAAAATAATCAATACACATTTTATATTATAAAAATGGAATGTGATTTCTAAATTTTAATTGATCTCGAAAAATATGTAGCAAATTACTTTTTGTACGTTCTTTTTTTAACAATACAGCTACATAGAATATGCAGTTTTGTTTCATGAATATATGCCAATGAATTTCCTATATATCTTCAGCCAAATAAATATTGTTTTTTCAAAGAAAAACTTATTGTATAAATATATACTGATAAAGTTTTTTTAAAAAAACATGAATAATCATGTTTATAATAGATAAAGAATCGTGAAGAAGAATTTTTGTTTTCAATTCAGAACGAGACATTTTATTATTGATCAGTTAGTACACTGTGGTGACTGACTTTGTTCAGAGCCATAATTTTGAGAAAACATGTAAATGAATATTTTTTTATATTTCGTATCAGTTAAATTAAAATATACGCATCAAATTGTTCTAAGAATACTATTTTAATAAAAAATTATTTAAATGCATTTTTTTGGTGAAAAATGAAGACAGAAGGTCAAAATGAAAAATGAAGATAGATATTTTCAAAACAGTCTATAATAATAACATTTTATCTATATATAGCTAGAACTTCTACACCGAGGTTTAAGTATGATTTTTTTGAAAATTCACATTTTCCAGAGTTATTATTTATTGAAATAATAGCTGGTATACCCGTCCTTCGCACGGGTGAACTGAAAAATTAAACAACATAGATTGAAGGAAAAAGAAGTTTTTAATGAGTTAATTTTATGTGAATTGCAAATTAAACAAAAAAAAAGTTTTTTGCATATCTCAGCTAAACAAAAAAAACATCTTTGTTAAATTTTAAGTATGTAGATCTAATAGCTGATAAAAATGATTTTTTTTTATTTATAATTCCTCGTAACACTTTTGAGGGTCGATTTTTCAAAATACCTCCCTAAGCTGATCTCTGCTCAGGAAAAGTAACACATAGCTAAAAGTTTTGCGTAATGAACGCTTAAAGTAGTGTAAATAATTTATATCTGAAAGTGTAATACATTAATATTACTTTCTGTTGTATTTATTTTATTTTAAAATTGTAATATTCGCAAGCAACTCCGTTTCTTAATTTATAATGGGGATTCAATGAAAAACATAGCGAAATGTTAACGATAGAGTCAAGGTGGCAAATGCCTAGCTACTTTCGTAGCTCGAGCTTCATTAGAGCTTTGTAAGACCCGCCGTGTAGGGGAGAAATGCACTTTAATACTTTATCCAACCACATTATGATTTACTGCAGTTTTTTCCATACAATATTTTTTCAATCACTACATTTACAAATTAAGGATATACATAAACAAAATACACCACTTTGGAAATTTTAATCCGTTAGAGCTAATAAATTAATTAAAGAAATTCCACTGTAAAATTAATTATATACACCGTTCACTTAAAATAAGTTGTCAAATCATTTTCCAAGGTCTTCACTAACATACAAAAACATAAGACACTTACATTTTGACATAAACCATTTTTTCGGGACAAAAATAATAATCTTTGCAATCCGCCGAAAACGCCGTCAGCTGAAAACGCAATATCTGCTACAAAACTATTCGGCTTCCCCGCTAAAATACTCATCATAGAACCCGTGCTGCCATATATCTTGGAAGAGTGGATTTCAAAGAATATTCCTGCTACGTTTTGGTAAAATATTCCTGCTAAGTATTGGTAGAATATTCCTTCTAAGTTGGTGTGAGTGGTAGTTAGGAGAAGGGGGTACCAGCTCAGATGTCGCCCACGTCACTTGACCATGGTTCAAAATTACGTGATACGTTGCCAAAAGCCCTCGTGTAGCTGAACAGTGCGACGTTAATATTCACTCACTCCAAAAAATATAGTACAGTAGTTTTAATTATTTTTATGCTTAAAAATATATATCTGCCTATTCAATTAAAATTATAACGTTATAATTAACTATTAACCATAAAATTTTTTTGAAAATTTGTCCAAATGATGTAGTGTGAAAGAGAAAGTTTATTTACTTTAAGTACCAGAACCAATAAAAGCATTTATTTTGAAAAAAGATCAATTTCTTACTACCAAATGTGCATAATAAAATCATAAAAAAAACATTAAAATAAAGAGAGATTTATAACACCCTCTCCCTTCAAAACTTAGTTTTATTCTGACATAAAAAAATAGGCATTATTCTGATCACAGGAATTAATTAGAAGCGAGCCCCTTGCGTAGCCAAAACAAAAAGAGTTTTTCACAAACAAAAGATAGATATATGCTGTGGTGGGCTTGGCTTGCAGATGGCAGAATTTTTTCCTACTTAATTAACAAATATCGTTTTATTTTGGACACTTCATACAATATCTTTATAAATTATAGCCTATGCTATAAATTATAGCCTATGTGTTATTCTGATGTATAAGCTATATTACTGTAAAATTTCATTAAAATCCATTCAGTTGTTTTTGCGTGAAAGACCCACAAACATCCTCACAAACTTTCACATTTATAATATATATTAGATAATCGGTGTTTTTTGTTAAAATTTATTTACTCATATATTAAAATGTGAATAAATCCACTTTTAAGTTATACATTTCAAAAGTCATTGCTCAACCCATAAATAGAAGTCTTAGCTATATAAGGACAAAATATTATTATTATAGAATCATTTTTTCATAACAGAAGCATGTTTTGAAAATATGTAATTCTTTCTTTATTTTTTGACAAAAAATCATTTACCGCAAAATCCGGCGTATAACGCTCACCTAGACTTTCAAGCTGCATTTTTTAATTTTTAAGTACTCGTATATTCATCGTATAACGCGTACCCCTTTACTACAAAGAAACCTAAAATTTGCGTATGCAATGCTCTTTTGTTTTGAAGTCATTTATTCGAGTATTTTCGAAAAATTAGTATACTTCTTAAACTAAAAACCTTTAACGTCATTAGGTATGTATTCTTTTAAATAAACAGTATTTCGTTATACATGGAAGTCTAATTTTCTCTATGCTCATCTTTTTCTTTATTTTTAAAGCTATCATTTTTATACCCGAGGTATAACGCGCACCTGTAAATTTTGATCCTATTTTTTGAGTTAAAAGTGCGCGTTATACGCCATATTTTACGGTAAATAATTTGTATAGTTACAATATTCTTAAGAACAATTTTATGTATGTATTCTAATTGAACAGTCATTAAATATAAAAGAAATATTCATTTATACGCTTTTTCAAAAAATCATGCTTCCGATTGTAGTTGAATACCTTAAATAGAAAATTTAATAAAAGATTCCAAATTTATAGTTTAAAATGCTTGTTTAGTTTCATAAGTTTAGGTTGCAGACAATTTGATCAAAACTCCTGATACTGTAAAGGTGATTTCATTATAAACAAGTAACATAAGAAAAAAAATCTTAGGTCAACAAAAAAAAATTCATTTTAGTAACTTTTTATTAAATAGTTATAATTAATATAAATATGTGTATACATATGACATATTTCTTGCAATTTTCCCTTTTCCTTTCTAAATAGGATGTTGGACTATCATTTTTGTTTGTTATTATTTATTCATTGATTGAATTTAATTATTTTAATAAATGGTGTAGTAAAAAAGAAATCACATTCTCAGAAATTAGGTCATGCCAGGTGAGATTTGAACCCAGGATCATTTAGATTAGAAGTCTCTAACGCGTTATTTATTTCCCTAAAGAGACACGACGAACGATTTTCCTTTCTATATATGTTGTTGGATTATTATTTTTGTTTGCTATTATTTATTCATTTTTTAATTTAACGAATGAATTAATATTTGAAAAAGCTGTATTAACATTCAGTGTCCTACACTACAAGTTTTAAGAGATGTATTTTAAATTGAATGGATAAATAGAAAGTATTTTATTAACGATTAAAAATTTGAACAAGATATATATATAGGAGAATGTAGCTATATAATAGTATATATATATGAAAAAAAAAAAACATCGTTCTTACTGAATATTATCTAGATTACTGTATTTATTCGATTCGCGCCATATGTGCACCCCTATTTAGATTCTGACACACCGAATGGTATGGGGCAGATGTCGAGCATCGATTAGTTGGCCACAGCTCCCATAATACCGAGCGAAAAGATCAATGAAATCTAAAAACGTCAGGACCAGTTCTTACGGTGCTCCGGAGGGACCTCTGGTAATAGCACTCGCATTAGAGCGGAGTCATTACCTGTTTCTTTTGCCAAGTCCCCAAATAATGCGACAATTTTTCTGCGAAATCGCGCCAAGATCAGCTGTCAGGGAGGCTAAGCTCTATCCTCGATTTTTCTTTCCTCCTTTGAGTATAGAGTGACTTTTTTTTGAAAAGTGAAAAAAGGTCCTATTTTAGATAGTGGACATTTTATTCCTGAATGGATCAAATCAAATCACGAGGATTTATTCTGGTAAATGATATGTACATGAAAAATGCTTTAGGAAGATTTACGCATTCCATTTTAAGCGAAAATGTAGACATGTGTACTACTGGGGCATAGTTTTGTGGAATAGAGAGATGGGATTGGGAATATATGTTAAATCCAGTAAAATTTCTTTTTTTATCAGGTGTATTTAAGGATTACTGCTCTATTGCTTTCGAACAAAATTCTTTTTAAATTCCCACAATTAATTCATGCTATCACTATACATAATTATATATATATATATATATCTTGTTCAAATTTTCAATCGATAATAAAATACTTTTTATTCATCCACTCAAGTTCAAATACGTTTTTTTGAACTAGTGAGTGAGTGAATATTAACGTCACATGGTTCAGCTACACGAGGGCTTTTGGCTTTTTAAACTTGAAGTGGCTGAAAATAATAATACAGTTTTCTCAAATATTAATTCATTAACTATATTTAATTAATGAATATATAGTAACAAACAAAAATGATAGTCAAACGCCATATATAAGAAAAAAAATCGCTCACTTTGTCCCTGTAGCGCACTGGATAACGCGAGTTGGACTTCTAATCCTAAGTCCTAATTTCTGAGAATGTGGTCTATGAATGAATAAATAGTAACAAACAAAAATGATATTCCAACACCATATATAGAAAGGAGAATCGCTTTCTATTTCGTCACTTAATATTGTGCTTATATATATATATATATATATATATATATATATATATATATATATATATATATATATATATATATATATATATGTACATATTATATATATTTACATATTATTTAATAAAAAGTAACTAAAATAAAAATTTTGTTTGTCGTCCTAAGTAGGAATTGACTTAAATTTTTTATATTACTTGTTTTATATAAAATGAAGAATACTTTTATTCTTGTAATTATTTATTAGTTATTAAACACACCATAAACTCATAGCAAACGGCTATATTTTTTAAATTTCTTCATATAAAAATAAGTAAAAAATTAAAGGTAATATTTTGTTAAATACTTCTAAACTTGATTTTGAAAATATGTTAGATTAATTGAGATTAGATTGTGATTCTAGATTAATTTCTGTACCCTTTGTAAGATTCTTACGGATACGAAGAACCTTAGGAATCGAATACTTTAAAAAAATTAACAGTTAAGTTCTTTTTTAATATCTTACAGTGAATCATGTGAAGGAATAAAGAAGTAAAATTCAAAATATCATCTTTGGCTTCGACGATTCTTAACTTGCGAGTATAATAATCACAGTGACCATTTCTAAAAAAAATAATTCGGATTAGTAATGACAGTAAAAAAAGTTTCTAAAATGTTAATTTTGAAAGCAATTTAATACGTTTTCATGTTAGAAAAGCGGTCCACGTATTGTAATTCAAATAATTTTAAAAAAACAAACACATGAGCGCGTGTTAAAATAATAAAGAATTTGGATAAGCCGAAACATATTATCAGTTAAAACAGTAGCTAAAAATATGTATAACTTCTGTTTAAAGTTTCAAATTACTTTTAAGCAATTTTCCTTTTATTCGTGTTGTCTTTTTGTTTATGTTAAATGACTTCTATAGCTAACATGAGTATTATTAACTTTAAGTATATATCAGATTTGATCCGGATGCGTAGCTAATAGATGAGAAGTTTTCAAATGTTTTTCCCCTGGGGATACATCTTTATTACTATTTAAGTTCTAGTGTACCCGTTAATAAGGTGATTACAAAGCATTTTGAGATTTTTATCGTTGTTCTGTATTGTAACCTGTATTGTATTCTGTATTAGAACAGAAATATTAAAAAACAGATGTACTAGAGAGAGAGAGAGAGTCCTTGCCCTATTCTTTACGTCTAAGTCCTTTATCTGAATTTTAGTAATAAATAATTTTAATAGATTTATTTAATAAAACATATTTCAATAAATAGGTTTTAAAAGAACCTTTTAAAGAAGATTCTTGAAGCTAAATTGTGAATCAAGTCAGTTTAGGAGTCAAATTATTCATTAGTTCGAAATCATTTATATAGAAAAGATTAAATATAAGGTATTTATAATATCGTAATTGAAAAAATATAACTCTTGTTTTAACATCTTCTGTATTATATTTTATAGTAAGAGAATTATTTTTGTCATTAGAAAGATGTGTACTGCATATTCACAAAGTTTTTCTGTGACTCGAATCTGCTTCAATTATTTCAAAATTTTCGCTTTAAAATTAAATGTTGCTTACAAATTGTTTTTAGTCTTAATAATATATTAAAGGTACTCTTTGTGTTTCTCTACACACACACATTAAGGATTTAAATTTCGTGAACCACAGAATTTGAGAACCACTCAAACATTTTTGTTCTGTAATGGGGCTACGTATTGGTATTTCTATCTTTGCAGGCCTAATATATTCTTCAGGAGCTGGTATCCCTTTTTAGTGCAGCATCATTTAGGCGATACCAATTACCGCAAGTAATTTTGACGCCCAGTTTCTTCCCCAGAGGAAGGTACCTGAACTCTGCCGATGCAAATTTTGTACTTAAGAATTTAATTTTGCCGAGAGCATCCAAGCCAAAATGACACGCAAGGGATATTTTCCATGCCGTATAATCATACGACATGGCCGCTGTCGATTTTCTGCATTAGGAAAATCCACCGACTTGGGCCGGGGTCGAACCCGCAACCTTGGGTACAGAAGGCCAGTGACAAACCAACTTAGCACCCAGTCGGCATCACTCCAACATAAACTTATTAAGTTTCTGTGTGCTAATCTCTATACAAAATATAAAACGAATAATAAAAGCACCCGAAGAAGTGAGATAAGTGACAAATATTAAACTTATTTTCATTAATTTCAACTGTGAAAATTGTTATGATAAATGAGCATTTTGATTTACGATCTCTGTCAAGAACAAATATATAAACTGCCAACCTCCTCGTTTAGTGTCATAGAATGATATTAGTTTTAAGCGTATAAACTGCATAATTTCTATGGTACATGCAGCATAATGAAATCTAGCTACGGGAACAATGTAATGAAAATAAATTTAATTCTCTGTGCGAGTTCATATTATTAAATTATGGGACTGCGACCACAAATAGTGTGTTAGATTTCATGAATGAAATGTTGGAATCCTAAACATTAATTCATAACATAAACTATATAAGAATATATGCGATTACGAAATGGATACGAATTGTAAAAATACATGAAAAGTTGTTTTTTGCGTGAAGCAGGATGTTTTTAGCTGTACTGTTAAAAGGATGTATAAGATAGTTTTTCTGGATTTGAAGATTTATTTGGTTGGTTATCAAAAGTTATTTAAAGAGCTTTCGAAACTTATAGAATAATAAATAAATTTCATCTTTTCAGATAAGAAGTCACAAAATATTTCAGAAAACATTATCATCATTTCAAAACATTATTACCGAGCAAACATTTTAATAGGATTTAAAAATAGTGGTTGTGGTAAATATTTCTAGTGAACACAGCGATTTTAAATTAACTCGGTTTAAATAAATTCGCTTTTTATCAACAAATAGTATGAATAAATCATGAATATTAATTATAACACTTTAAAGTTATTAAATATTGCTTAAAATAATATATATGCGTTCCTAATTTTATTATTGCTATTAATTAATGCATGCATTAGTTTAACATTAATTTTAAACGTATAAGCCTTATAACGTTAAATGTATACATGTGTAAATAACGTTATAACATTTTATAACGTTAAACGTGTAAATAAATAAATATATATAAAAGTACACACATATAAAAATTTATCCAGTTGATTTTTATTTTTTTAAAACCGTAAATAACGCTCTTTGTTTAATCTTATATGATACCTTGATAACTCTTCGAACACATCTCCTCCCTTTTTAATATCTTTAATGCTCGGTTTTTTTGAAGCGATTTTTCAAGGAACGTATTTCCTGTGTAAAAAATGTAAAAGTTGCAGGAATATAAATATATTTAAAGCAGCGTTAAACATCTTAAGAATCATACAATTAATTTTTTCTTTTCGTTTATGAAATACGTTTATATATTTTTTATTTTGTATTAATAACATATTTTGAAGAATTTTTTTTGCATATTCTTGTACAAAATACGAATAGAATGAGGAAATGTTTTTGATAATTTGAACTAAACGTTTTTTACAATAAATGTTTTCTGCGCACATACTCACGCGCACGCACAGAAACGTACCAAGAAAAATTGCTTCCTTTTGGTAGTATTTTGTGTTTCAGGCAAAATTTTTCAATAAATATCTTTTGTGTTGACAAATTTGTTTTAGAAAGACTTTTTTTTATCTTCAATGCACCAAAATAATTAAGCTGTTTATAAAACTTCATATTTTCTCTTTTACATCAAAAATGCTTCTTAATAAACAACTTATTTTTTGTTAGAAATAAGAATTTTTTTAAAAAACAACTATAAAATAGCAAAAAAATAAACAAGCATGTTAAAACAAAACCTTTATCGGTTAATTACTCTTTAAAAAATCCGTTACGTAATTCACTTCACAAATTTTCAGTTCGCTTTAAAACAGAAGTAATATCCCACACGCACTCCATTTTCCGTTGAAAATGTAAAGATTTTTTTCCCTTTCCGTTTTCATGATAAAAAGGTTATTGTAATATTTTCCAGGACTTGATTGTTTTGTCGATATTTGCTTAACAAGTCGAGTGAATGAAGAAAATGGGGAGTAGAAAAAAAAGAAAACATTTCCAAACCGTAGTACTTTAGAATTACTCTACGTGAGCAGGATAAAAAACTGCCGAGAGAATGATAGGAAAAAATAAGAAGAAACGAGATTTTAAATGAATGATTAATGTTTGTATCGGAGATCGGAAAGAGATGATAAATTACCCATTGCTAAAGTCTTTCAGGAAGTCAACGAAGCATGTTAAAGAACAATTATCTTATCTTCATTTAATAAGACAAGCATTAAAGGTAAAAATTTCTTTCAAAAATATTCTCTGGAATTGCTTAATATGTTTATTGATTGCTTAATTGTTTAAAAAAGATTCAAGTTTAATTATGTTTTAAAAATTTTTCGTTGCAGTTGGTAATGTTTTTAAAAATAATCAATATTGAGTGAAGTGTACAGTATGTTTTTTAAATAAAAATTAAAGAACTGTACTCTAAATAATATATTACTCTGTTTTTCATAGTTGAAATAATGGTTATATATTTTATGAGTTCATTTTTGTTTTAGTTTAATTAGAAAATTTCATAAAAAATGAAGACAAAGCTATGTATAATATGATATTAAAAAAGCTATACTTATGTATTATCGCAACCATATTGGCGATTTCGTATGAAACGAAGCACAAGTTTGCCAGCTCAGCGCGTTCGACACATGCGAAATCTGGGTTTCCAACTTGGAGTGTTAGTTTGGATATTGGCATTGTTGTAATAGTACGTAAGTACCAAAAAACCAAAAAAAGCTTTTGCAAAAAGTGAAAGATGAAAATTGTCGTACTGGAAGAATAAGTAACAAATTAAAATTCTGTATATTGAAATACAAAAAAAAAATTTAGCAGTTTAGTATTAAGAGTAAATTTGAATACGAAAACTCTGACAAAAATATTTTTGCGAAAACTGATTTTGCGTTTCTAAGACTTGTAAAACTTTTTTCAAAATAAAACCAAACAAACGTGGAAATTATTTATCGTTAAGTTAAAAGCCCCCCACAGGCATATATATATTATTTCATACATTTAATTATTTTAAGATAAAAACGCTTCTTTTTATTATACTGTCTTCATGCAAAACATTAAAAGATTAATAACTCATTAATATTTAGGGTATTTTTTTAGTTCTTTCTTTTTTTGGTCTGAAATATCTGTAAGGAAATATGTTCATCCCGTTGACAAATTTTGTATGTATTTCACAAATTTTACTATGGAATTAAAACAATAACAAAACATAAGTAAATAAAATAAATCCAAACACGTAACAATTCATATTAATATATCAAACATTTTTGGATTATTCTTTCTTTTTAACTAAGTGAGAGATAGAGAGAGAAGAAGTTATCCAAGTTAAGGGAGGAAAATAGTTTAAGAGCTCTAAGACAAAAATGATTTCAGGTTTGACTTAAAATTCGTTTAGTTTCGTTCTATCGTTGACTTTTTTACGCGAAGGGGGGAATTTTCAAATAAAAATATAATTTCCCTTACAACACATCAGTCGATTGGTTAAGAAAAAAATAGTTACATTTTTCTACAAATTATTTTTGTCTTCTAAACCCTTAAAAGAAATTTTATTTTGAAGAATTAATTTTTGTTTAAGGAATAATTTTATCAAATGTATTTTAATATATAAACGCTGCACATTTCATTGAATGTTCTTCACAAAAACTTTTTATTCAATAAAAATAAAAGAAAATCTTAATAAAATTTAACAATAAAATGTTTAGTAATGTAGTTGTAAAATTACTTCATCTATAATGGAACACTATCCGTGTGACGAATCTATACGGAACTTTATCACTAACCTTCTGAACCGACCTTTTAGGGAAATTTAATTCCCTACCTATTTCCAATCAACTCCAAAAAGCGGACAGGATTCCTTATTATGCAGATTAGATTCAGTATTTAAGTCAAACGAAATAGTAAAGTTAGAGCAGTAGGAGATAGATATTGAAACATAGAGTTATAGTGAATTTGAATTGAAATATTGTAGTTGAAGATAATTTGTTCTCATGAAGAATTGAGATTCCGAGTGGTAAATATAAAATTATATTTAAAGTCTCATTAAAGTTTTAAGAGTGAGATTAAAGTTAAATGTTCATTAAGAACATTATTGGATATAATTCTGGGATCTCTTATCGTGGTAAATTCTGCGTGATCGTTATTTAATGAATTGATTAATTAGATTATTAATTAATTGAGTTAAATTAAAAGATATTATATTTAAAACCTCATAATATTATAATTCGGATTTGTTAATAAGTCTTCGATTTTAATTGAGAAAGTTATTCAAATAAAGAAAGTTATTTATAAAAATGGCTACTGGTTCTTTTACGTCTCCTAATTATTATAGTTCTCAAAGTGAGGTCCCCAGAGACCATTACAATGGCGCCCAACGTATAAATCCCGAGAATAGAGTCGGATCCAGTTTTAGAATCATTCCGGAACAATATTTTTCGGGAATTGAGAACATAGATGATTTTTGGAGAATATTGATCATAATCTCGCGTATTATGAGATACCTGCACAACTGGCATGTGCTTACTTGAAAGGTCATCTCAAAGGTCGAGCACTCGACTGGTTCGAAGTTCTAGGTTATAGAGTCATTGAAGATAAGACAACAGACTACGCGCACTTAAAACAGGCATTGTCAGAACAATTTCCCGTGGTCAGAAACAGGTCAGAACTAGAAACGCGATTTTATTCCTCATCACAAAGACGAGATCAACAGCCTTCGGACTTTATTTATGAATTGTTGAAAATTCATAAAATACTTAAACTAGAAATGTCGGAGGAAAAATTAATAGATCACGTCATCAGTCGATTAGAACCCCAAATTTTGGATTATGTCGAAGTTAGACATCCACGAAATACTGCCAATCTCCTACAAATCGTTGATAAATACGAAGAACGTTTTATGCATAAGCAAATCAGAGGTTCGAGTGAGGGATTTAGAAGTTCAGGCCCTCATGAAAACAATCGTTTTAATACCCGGCATAGACAGGAAAATTGGAGGGAAAACAGAAATAATGAGAGATACGCCAATAATAGCCGACCACAAAGAGAATTTAATCGGTTCGAAAACCAAGGTTTCACAAATAATCGCAGATTCGAGGGTAGACGCCAAAGTGGACAATCGGATCAACCATTCCACAGTCAAGGCGGTCGACAAAGTGGGTCGAGAAATAGTTCATTTCGAGGTCAAAATGAACGAAGTAGAAATTTAAACTTTTAAGCGATCGATGTGAATATGGAGGTAATCGATCGCGGGGTACGGAAAATCCTCCAGTTTG
This sequence comes from Trichonephila clavipes, assembly GCA_019973935.1. Taxonomy (NCBI): domain Eukaryota; kingdom Metazoa; phylum Arthropoda; class Arachnida; order Araneae; family Nephilidae; genus Trichonephila; species Trichonephila clavipes. The sequence continues at coordinate 695,060 of BMAU01020999.1, forward strand.
GGATCATCGGCCTATCAGAGTATCCTCTATAAGAATGACCCCAGTCGAATTACCGTATGTCCCTATTCTATTAAATGAAACCTTTATTACCGCACTATGGGACACGGGAGCAGAGAAATCTTTTATTTCGGAGGAGGTATACCGCAATTATTTTTCATACCGACCTCGTCAAAAAGACGAAAGACAGAGTCGTGACAGCACAAGGAGCCCCGTGCAGTCATTTGGGTAGAGTCGAATTACAAATTAGAATCAGGGAATTTCAGAAACCCTGGGAATTCCATATACTTGATAACATGCAGTATCAGTGCATTCTAGGGATTGATTTTATGAAGGCGTCACGATTAACATTAGATTTTGATCAGAAATCCTTAATCATTCCCGATCATCTGATCAAACAAAAGCCTAAAGAGGAGAAACTCGTTGATATTGATCTCACAGAATCGAAACTTAATGACGAGCAACAGAGGCAATTAAAAGCCTTATTTAATAATTTTAAAGGGTTATTTTCCGATCAACCGGGATTAACGCATGTTGTATATCATGAGATAGATACTGGAGATAAAGGACCGGTAATGTCGAGACCATACAAGTACGACAGGGTCAAACAAGGCATTATTGATTATCACATAGATAAGATGTTACGGGATGGTACAATTTGTCCTATTAATTCGCCCTATGCATCTCCAGTCGTATTAACTCGAAAGAACAATGACCTTCCTCCAGATTCTCCCGAGGCGTATCGTTTCGCGATCGATTATCGGAAACTAAATGCAATTACCAAATATCCTCGATATCCATTACCGGTTATTGATGACTTACTCACCAATATCCCTCACACCAACGTTATGTCCACTCTAGATCTCAGAAGTGGCTATTTTCAGTTGGCGATTAGTCCAAAGGACATAGAAAAAACAGCGTTTATCACTCGCAATGGCACTTTTGCATTCCTACGCATGCCTTTCGGTCTTTCTGGGGCGGCGCCTAATTTCCAAAGGGCTATCGATATAATCCTCCAACCTGTTATTGGGCGTTTCGTGTCCGTTTATATGGATGATGTTATTATTACATCTCCATCGTTCAAAGACCATCTTAATCATTTAACTCAGGTTTTTACCTTATTACGAGACGCAGGGCTAACATTAAATAAAGAAAAATGTCACTTCGCTCGTGACAAACTCAAATATTTAGGCCTGATTATTAGTAAAGAAGGAATCGAAACTGACAATAAGAAAATTCGGGCAATTACGGAAATGAAACCTCCCAAAAATAATAGAGAAGTGTCAAAATTTTTAGGGATGACGGGTTGGTACCAAAAATTTATTCCGCGATACGCAGATATATGCGAACCATTGTACCAATTAAAGAAAAAGGGGGCGAAGTTTAACTGGTCGGGAGAAGCACAGGATTCTTTTGATCAGATCAAACGCACACTAACGGAGGCACCGATTTTGCAATTACCAAATTTTTCTGAACAGTTCAATTTATTCACTGATGCAAGTGGGGTCGGAATTGGTGCTGTGCTTCAGCAAAATCAAAAACCTATTGCTTTCGCGTCTCGAACCCTTAATAAAGCAGAACGTAATTATACGGTTACCGAAAGAGAATGTTTGGCGGTAATTTGGGCTCTAAATAAGTTTAAAACTTATTTTGGACCCCTACCTGTGAAAGTGATTACAGATCACGCAGCGTTAACGAAGTTAACCAATGGTAAGAATTTATCAAGTAGGATGATCCGATGGGCATTGAAATTGTCAGAGTTTAACATAGAATGGGAGCACAGACCTGGTATTCAAAACGTGGTCGCAGACCTTTTATCAAGAAATCCAGTAGACAGTGTCGAGGGATCGCAAATTTCGTGCGCAACTCTTAGAGCCCTCGCAATAAATTCCCGTGAACAATTCATTAAGGAACAGAGGGAAGATCCTGAATTAGGACATATTTATCGATACTTAGAAAACCCTGATGACGGTTCTGTTAATGCGACGGTATGCGAGAATTGGTCCCAGGACTTCAAGTTAATAAATGGTCTCCTCTTTTACGCGAAGTATTTTTCTAATCTAGGAGAGCTAAGAGTTTATATTCCTGGTTCTCTTCGAAAAGATATAATGAAAGAATTTCATGATCTGCCATTGGCAGGACATCTCGGAAAGAGGAAGACATATCTTAAACTTCGTGACACGTGCTATTTTCCATTTATGAGAAAATATATATTTGAATATGTTTCAACCTGTGACCGGTGTCAAAAGTTTAATTATAAAAACGCGCTACCAGCTGGTCGTTTAATGCCTATAGTTTCGAAATATCCAAATGAAATTGTAACGCTAGACTTAGTAGGCCCCTACCCCGCATCCCGACCCGAGAGATATAAATTCATATTAGTTATAACTGACCACTTCACTAAGTGGTGTGAGCTGATTCCTCTTCGTAAAGCTTCAGCCCAGACAATAGCTAATGCCTTTTTTAATAACTATATAGCGCGTTACGGAGCTCCGATTTCTTTGATAAGTGATAACGGCCCCCAATTTATTTCTGACGTGTTTGAACATCTCAGTCACAGGTTGGACATCAAACATATGAAAACGGTAACGTACAGACCACAGTCTAATCTCACGGAGAGAGTGAATAGAAATTTAGTTCAAATGATAGCTTCTTTTGTTGAAGAAAATCATGAAAACTGGGACCAATTTCTACACGAGTTCGCTTTCGCATTGCGCACGGCAGTAAATGAGACGACAAATAAAACTCCGGCTGAGTTGTTTTTAGGAAGGAAAATCATAACTCCGTTTAGCAAGCTCATAAATGTTAAGGAGGATGCGAAATATGTTGGTAATAACATCGAAAGATTATTCGATGAGGCAAGACGAAATATGCAAAAACAGCATAAATCTTGGGAAAAACATTACAATCTCAGAAGGAGGGATGTTCACATCAAAGTGAACGATTTAGTTTTACTTCAAACACATTTCTTAAGTGCTGCGGGTAAGAAACAGGTGGGAAAATTTATGCCTAAGTTTGAAGGTCCCTATAAAGTTTTAGAAATAAAAGGAAATAATTTAGTTATTTGGAAAAACGGAAGAAATATAACTGTTAATATTGATCAGGTTCGAGTGTACCGACCTCGTCAGTCAGACACAATTAATTCAGATAGTCAGATAGAAACTCTATATGACGAACAAGAAGTTAGTCATGGGTCAAATAGATCACATCAAGGACAGTTTAAAGAGCATAGGAAAACCTCTAGTCAGGAAAGTGAGGGATGTAGATCACGGCAGAGTAACACCACACGGGAGATCCCCAGAAATAAACGTAAAATTAATAGTACTGCGTCGAAGGGCCCAGCTATAAAAAGATCCAAGATATGTAAGAAAAGATCCCGACAAGGATCTGATCATCAGGACCGGAAAAGACACGCTCCTGAACAAAGACAGGGAGTCAAGAGGTCGATCCCTTCCTCGTTCTCGTCCAATAACAATAAGTTTCAAAGACCTAATACCTCTTCACCAGGAGTACAGTCCATTGCAGGTCCATCAAAGTTGCCTGATCGCAGGAATGCTACGACTACAAGTGGATCCCGAATGGAAGTTAGTGGACGTGATAACCAGACCCGTCAGACCAGAGCGACAACGAGAAGACACAACGAACAAGCGGAGAAAACAATCCGGTCGAATCAAACCAATACAAGAAGACCTTGCCCATACTATCTACGGAGCCGTATACAAGAAAAAGACAGAATCCATGAGAACCTCAACAACATCGAAATCAACGGCATACCTGGCAGCATATTCCGCAGAAGAAGCCTCAGTATGGAAGCGATGAATGGAGATCCAGTCCATAGGATTTAACAGACAAAATCCAGGTTGTATTGTTTCATTATCTTCGCGGTACGAACAAATGAAGAATTTTTGCAATTAAAGCAAGTCACGGGCGGACTCTAAAATTAAGAAGACTGACAAAAGTGGACACTACATTTGTGTGTTTTTTTCTATAACAGAAAAAAACGACTTTTGTGTTACTTTTTGTATTTTGGAGAAAACATCTGTAAATTTTGCATTTGTTTACTTCGATGTATGACTTCGCTAAGATGCGACAATTCATTTGGTTGTTTGTGTTATTTGTTTATTACAAAATGATTATTATATGCTATGTGTGTTTCTATGTATGTTTTGTTTCAAATCTGGTGCCTTATTACGCGGCGAAGTTAGATAGGATTAACCATTAACACTAACTAGCGCATCAAGTTTTTCGAATGAGAAGGCAAAGGAACCAGATATTTATTGTATGACATTCATGTAACAAATGTATAACTTCATGTATACTTTTACCTACTTCTCAAATGGATATCAATCTTTCAGGGTAGCTGACCCTGAAGTCTTCGATGTTCCAGTGCCAAAGAAGATTGTATTGTATTTTTTGTATAGTATATAAATCATACTCTATGGGGCTGGTTTTTTGCCACCACTAGGGTGGTTTTTCCCACGCCCCTTGCCGAATGGATAGAGTGCAGGGATTAATTTAAACTTGTAAAATATTATGAGGTTTGTCAATTAATTCTAAATCGTAATTTTATCCTTTTTCATTACGGAAGATGTTTCAATAATATACAGATAGAAATTAATATCGTCGGTACTGTAAGACAAAGATAGGATTTACGTAATTTATTTTCAGGACATTTGAGTCCTTCGAATAAATCCCGTTTTCTTTTTGGAGGGGATTGTGACGAATCTATACGGAACTTTATCACTAACCTTCTGAACCGACCTTTTTAGGGAAATTTAATTCCCTACCTATTTCCAATCAACTCCAAAAAGCGGACAGGATTCCTTATTATGCAGATTAGATTCAGTATTTAAGTCAAACGAAATAGTAAAGTTAGAGCAGTAGGAGATAGATATTGAAACATAGAGTTATAGTGAATTTGAATTGAAATATTGTAGTTGAAGATAATTTGTTCTCATGAAGAATTGAGATTCCGAGTGGTAAATATAAAATTATATTTAAAGTCTCATTAAAGTTTTAAGAGTGAGATTAAAGTTAAATGTTCATTAAGAACATTATTGGATATAATTCTGGGATCTCTTATCGTGGTAAATTCTGCGTGATCGTTATTTAATGAATTGATTAATTAGATTATTAATTAATTGAGTTAAATTAAAAGATATTATATTTAAAACCTCATAATATTATAATTCGGATTTGTTAATAAGTCTTCGATTTTAATTGAGAAAGTTATTCAAATAAAGAAAGTTATTTATAAAAATGGCTACTGGTTCTTTTACGTCTCCTAATTATTATAGTTCTCAAAGTGAGGTCCCCAGAGACCATTACATCCGTTAGCTCATGAGACGAAAGAGCTCGCCGATGATATCATTTAATCGACATATTGTATTGGACTGAGTTTCCTTTGCTATTACGGAAATTGGAAAAACTTCTGCAAGATGAAGTACCTAGACTGCCGAGAAAGATAATGTAAGAAAAATATCTATGGAAGTTAAATATGAGGATCTATTAGGAAGAAACGAAGCTGGTCTCGATACGCAATAACACATATTATTATATATCTTACTTTATAAAACTAGTACTATATTATACTACACTAAAGAATACTATTGAATAGTATTATACTAGTATTAAAAGTACCATTTATTTAAAAATTGTCTTTATATATCATTCAGGGCAATAACATTTGTCTAAAAATAGCTCTTTATTGTGGATGTTATTTAAGTTAAAAATCAGACTCTTGAATTTTGTATTATTAACCTTTTTATTTACTATTATTTTATTTTTTTTAAGTTGGCTGTATGTTTTTTAACTTGCTTAACTGAATACTTGCGACAACTTTTTTTTTTATAAAAAATGGAGATTTTTTTGTGGTTTTTAGATTTATTTAGTACATTTTGCCATTCATTTTTGAAATGACCTTCAGGATAAGAGATATTTTAATTTTTACAAAAACAAGAACACTTTATCTTAGTTATTATATGAAATTACTTAAAATAACAGTGATTATATTCACATAAGAGACTGTAAATTTTGTAATAAAACAGTGATTGATAAACCTGAAGGTTAAAACCCTTCTACTATTATACAGAACAAACACAAACAAATTTCAGTTAATTATTTCAAATTTTTTTGAGTAATCGATGTCCCAGTTTGAGCATTTTTTAAAAAACACATTTCGATTGAAACGCATTTTAAATTTTGGCATCTTGTTCAAAGTTATACTATCTGTTTTTACTAAAACACTTGTAGTTTTTGTTTTAGTGAGCTGAAAATAAAAAACGTAGTATTTTTGTAAAGCTAATAAGATGACCTATAAAATAAAATCATAAAAAAGTTGTAAATTTTTTTAAAAAATCACGATTCTAGGTTAGTCGGGTACCTTAACTCTTTATCTACCGCAGTATGATTTACTGCAGTTTTTTTCATGCAATATTTTTTTGTTTTGGATCACTACATTGAAAATTAAGGGATATACATAAAGAAAACACTCAACTTTGGGTAATTTAATCCGTTAGAGCTAATTAATTAATCAAAGATATTCCACGGTAAAATTAATTATATACACTGTTCACTTAAATTAAAGAGTTTCTAAGGTCCTCGTTAACATAAAAAATAGGACACTTAAATTTTGAAATTAATTTTTGTTTCGGGACAAAAATGATAATCTTCGCAATCCGCTGAAAACACCGTCAGCTGAAGACGCAATTTCTGCTATAAAACTATTCGCCTTCCCCGCTAAAATACTCATCACAGAACCTTCACTGCCATATATCTTGGAAGAGTGGATTTCAAAGAGTATTCCTGCTGAGTATCGTCAGAGTATTCGTAAAATTGGTTATTCTGTGTTATTTTAAAGTGAGTGGTACTTTAAGTACCGCCGGTAGATAAAGGGTTAAGGATTTGTGTATGTGCAGTTTATTCTATTAAAATAAATTTTCATTTGATGCATTTAGAGAGAAATACTCGATCAAACTTTAGTAATATGTTTTATAAAATAATGTCGTATAAATACCGCCGGTAGATAAAGGGTTATGCTTTATTGACCACAATTGTGGGTTTTTGTTGTTTATAATTAGGTTGATATAATTAGAGTAAATATAATTGACAGGAATATTGGGGTGCGATAGCCGAGTAGTCATGGTTACGAACTTGTTTGTGTCGAGTCTTTGATCCGAGTTCCACTGTTACTAAAAAAACGCTGTGTAGAGTAGTTGTTTCAAGTTAAAATTGTGTGAAGTCTTAAATTCCTCACGTTGGTGTGGAAGATTGAAGAGTGAGACACCAGCTATGTGTCTACCTTGTTACTTCACTATAGTTCGAAATTAATTGGTTCGTCACTAATGTAGATTGAAAATGCGACTTTTATAAATAGTAATCAATTAATTTGGAATTCTGAATATAGAAATTGCTCTTTATGTAAAGGCTTACAACACGCAAGCGAGGATATTATAAAATTAAAATGTTATAGTGTGCTTGGAAATTCTTATTAAGTAACAACATATAATTATATCGGTTCACTCCTAGGAGAGCCCACACCCTTGGGGCGAATTACTTTGGTTGGCGATAATTGTGCCATCGTGGTAACCCTACTTTTTTTAAACACTGCATGTGGCAACCCTAACTATTTCTAGCATTTTCGTATTTTGTGGGCGCGCATTTTGAATTTCATTTTGTTGTTGGTCTCCGGGCTGGCTGCATGTGTGTGGGAATATACTTCAGAATTTTTTACTTTGTTGAATGCGAAAGGTAAGAAAGAATTCATTGAATGGTGTATGAAGGAAGGATTGATTGCTTCGAGTTATGAATGTCCTAAATGTAATGATCGGCATGATGTAACATGTTCGGCAATAAAACGCTTTCTTCGAAATTGTACCAGCCACGCCGAATGTATGTTTGTGTTTGACCATTACCTCGCAGAATAAATATGGCGGCGCTTACACGATCATTCGCTTAGCGATGAGACCTTTAAAGCTTTTTAAAAAATCTGTTGTTACGCTGTACCCTCCACTTGGAAAAGATCAGCAGTGAGAAAGTAAGTGCTGTTTTTATATTTTTTATCTTAAATGTTTAATTTCTGCATTGTTTACATATATTTTCATTACGCATCCACCTTATCCCGCTATATTCCTTTGCCGCCATTGTCGGCTTCGCTTTGCGCCATCTTGTTCTGGCTTGGCGCTTTTTTCGGTTTGTCGCCAAGGGTGTGGGCTCTCCTAGGATTTAACCAATTATATCAAAATAACTGAAATATTTTATACAAATAAATCTAGGAATAGTTTTAGCTCTTCCATATTTTTAAATATTTTTGAAACCCGAGCAAATCATAAATATTTTACTTATATATACCGTCAAATCTAGCGTAGAACGCGCACTTTTAACTCAAAGAATAACATCAAAATTTACGGGTGCGCGCTGTACGCCGGGTATAAAAATGAGAGCTTCAAAAAGGGGAAAAAAACGATGAGTATGGGAAAAAAATTATACTTTTGCATAAATCGAAATACTGTTTATTTAAAAGAAATGACATTCTTCATGAATTTAAAGGGTTGTAGTTATAGAAGAATACTATTTTTTTAAAGCCTGGGGTAATACCTCGAATAAATTACTTCAAAACGTAAAGGCATTGCATATGTACATTTCAGTTTTCTTCGTAAAAATGGAGATGCGTGTTATGCGACGGATATACCTAAAAAAAAATGCAGCTTTAAATTATAGATGCGTGTTATACGGCAGTGCGCATTATACGCCGGATTTTAAGGTAAATAAAACATGAAAAACAATAAAAGCAAAAACAGCACGAACATATACAATATATTAGCAAAAAAATAAAATAAAACACAATAAAGAAGAGGGAAAAAAGTAATATCAATATTATAATAACTCATATCTTAAAATAAAACATAGTTTTCTAAAACATTTAAAAAAATACTTATTGGAAAAACAGTTTAGACCACATCAATGAAATTTCCCCATTCCATCCGAAACCCAGTTCATTTATTTTGTCAATACATAACATACAAAATACTACCACAAATGTAGAAGCCCCAGATGTGCCTTTTCAATTTCGAAAAACAGTAGTGGAAACCCAATGATACGGACATATTACATGTCTCTTTGCTTCAAATACATCATGCGTAAAACGAGCTTTCTTCCCCTATGTTGCTTTTTCTTTCTTTTTTTGTTTTTGTTTTTGGAAACAAAATAAAGAGAAGTAATGCGCAAAGGGAACTGATGGGAAAGGATGAAATGCCCGAATTTTTATAAAATACTGAACATTCCTGACTTTATAGCCCGTCATTTGCATTCAAGATATAAATTTCTCCCAGGTACTTCAAATCATCAAGTATGCAAATTTTTTCCCCATTTTATTGTGAAATCTCATATTTGGGTTGAATGCAATATCTCTTCCCCATCTTGAAGTATTACGATGGATTTGAGAACTTATGAAATTTCTTTCTGTGCGTTTTTTGAACTTCGTTATGACCTCGAAATATTTCCCGATGAAAAGTACGAAAAAAAGGTATTTTATCTTTTCCTTATTGCTATTTGGAATAAAAAAAATTGAATTCGTTCCGATTTTGTATTTTTTTTAAATATTAATTTCGAAATTTAAAAACATGTTTTATTGAACTTTGATGAGAAATATTTGTAGTTAATAATATATTCACACAAGAATGTAAAAATGTAAATAATGTATGAAAAGGTATGAAATGTTCTATGGAAAAAGAATAAAAAATATCAAACGAAAATATTTTTATTCTAGTTAGGTTAATAATTATTAGAACTAGAATCTACCTTCAATTAATATAATTAGACATTAGTGTTCTTTTTGAACAATTATGCTATAAAAACAAATGGTACTTGTATTGATTTATTACAAACGCATATATTAATGCATATATAACGCATAATGACTTATATATACAACATTAGTTTCATGTTTTATTATTTTGTTAGGTCTATAAATGTTCAAGTAGATAAGATTTATTATATTATTACAATATATGCTTCATTTATAATACATTCACACAAGAATGTAAAAATGTAAATAATGTATGAAAAGGTATGAAATGTTCTATGGAAAAACAATAAAAATATCAAACGAAAATATTTTTATTCGAGTTAGGTTAATAATTATTAGAACTAGAATCTACCTTCAAATAATATAATTAGACATTAGTGTTCTTTTTGAACAATTATGCTATAAAAACAAATGGTACTTGTATTGATTTATTACAAACGCATATATTAATGCATAATGACTTATATATACAACATTAGTTTCATGTTTTATTATTTTGTTAGGTCTATAAATGTTCAAGTAGATAAGATTTATTATATTATTACAATATATGCTTCATTTATATCGTAATCGATTTTTACCTAAGGTATCCGACTAGGTTGAAAAAGTGTTTTTTGACAAAAAGGTCGAATTTTTTTTTTTATGATTGTAAAATCAAGCCCCAGCCTTTAAGATTCCAAAACAGTCTTTATTTTAATTTTACGTAAATTAGAACTCTAATTATAGCAATTTAAATATAAGTCATAGTAGTTGAAAACGAAACCGGAAGTAATGTAATCTGGACCGGAAGTGAGCTACATATGCAGTATTTAATTTTATTTCCCTAAAATGAAGTTTCAAAAACCAAATTTTAATTATCTCTTATAAGCCACAGTTTTTATTATTTCAAATAATTTTTTGCAAACGATTGGCAACGGCATTTTAAGACTATTATTCCGTGTTTGTTTACATTCGATGTTAGATTTACCACGCCTATTTTAATCTATTTTGCTTTATTTTTAGAATTTAAATTATTTCAATTTAATCTTTAATTTATTTTACCTGAAATCATGGGTAAATGTCGCTTTATCGTATTAAAAGAAAGTTTCAAATAAACCAAAAATAAAAGAGCTTCAACACACAGCTTCATCTAATGAAATTATGACCGCCAGTTCACTGAAGCTGCAGCAATGTAATGAGGTAAGTAACATTTCAGAACATTTAACTGAAACAGATTGATTGATCTGGAAATTTTAATTGGTATTTTTCCTTATTGTGTTGCCCAACAAAAATGTGTACAGCAGGAAGCCTTTATCTTGTAGAAGATTCAAGGTTTGGATTATCTTCAAACTTTTCTTTGCACTGCAAAAATTGCAGTTTATTGGCATTTTTTGTACTTCTAAAAAGTTAGACAAAATGAATGAAATAGTCGTTTTGTTTATGGATTAAGATTGATTGGTAGAGGTGTTTTTCAGCAGGAAGAAAACTTTGTGCTGTTTTGAATTTCCTTTGTGCATTCCGCCAACAAGAAAAAAAAAAACTCCTCAGTGCTGCTATTTCCATTGGAGAAAAATAATTGACGCAGCAAAAGGTATTAGGCAATTAAAAAAATCTATACATGGTATTGTAAATTGTGGTGTTTAATGGATGGTACCTGGCAGCGTCGTGGTTTTGTTCTAAATGGTTGTGTTAGTGCAATATCTGTTGATACTGGTAAAATTATTGACTTTGAAACTTTATCTCAGTTTTGTAGAAAATGTAATTCAAAGACGAAACAACAAAATGTTTTTAATCATCATAAAGGATTTTCCTCCAGCATGGAACCGGTTGAGGCTTATCGTATTTTTGAGAGGTCGGAAGATCATAGAATGTTACGATACACTGACTATTATAAATGCTTTTGATGCCTGAAACATTTACGGGAAAGATTCTGTTACACTAGAATGTATAGGGCATATTCAAAAAAAAGAGTTGGAACAAGGCTTCGAAAATTGAAAAGCAGAAATAAAGGACTCGGGGAAGGTAAATTAACTGATGGTTTAATTAATAAGTTACAAAATTACTATGGGATTGCTATTAGCTTGGGAATTTGGAAAAATTTTGAATTGCTTTTTTCATTGTTGCTCATCAAAACATCAGCCAAAGTATCGTTGCCCTGTCGGAGATAAAAATCTGGTGTAAATTTCAACGGGCTAAAGCTTCAAAATTTGTACCAGGATAAATCTTTGAGTCTGCCACAAAATATTGTTAACACAATAAAGCCTGTTTATATGGATTTGTGTGACAGAAATCTTTTAAAAAATGTTTGAAAAACTCAGAATCTGAACGAAAGTTTTAATGCAATTTTGTGGCAGATATTACCAAAAAAGTTTTCGTTGAGCATCAAACATTGCGTTTAGGAGCATATATTGTTGTTGTGCAGTTTAATAATGGCTTTCAGGGATTAATATCCATATTAAATGAAATGGGTATTGTTTTATTATACTATACGGGGACAAAAAATTTTCGATAATGAGCGTATTGCAGACTCAAAACGTCACTCACTGCCAACAGCAAAAAACCTGCAGAAGAAAACTTAGGGCCATTCGAAAAAAAGAAACATAAAAATGAGGAAGAGGAAGGAATTACCTATAAAACTGGAGAATATTAAGTTGTTTTTTTTTAATATTTACTTTATGTAACTTATAAGTATATTTTTAAATGTGTTTTTTGAAAAATGAAATTTTCGATAATTTTTGCACGAAAACTGGGTATCTCCAGAACAATTATATAAAATTTAATGAAATTTGCAACTATGTTATTGTAGCAAATCGCAGTTTTTAAGATACTTCTTGATAACATTTTATAGTCCTTTTAGCATAGAATAAAGAGTAATTTTGACGAAAAATCATTAACGTGAAGTTCGAATGCTTATTAAATATTTATTTTTGAAAATATTTTTAACCTGCAGTTTGCGACACTTCAGGTGGATAAATAAATGTATCAATGCAATTAAAATTACATTATGTCCAATATATATTTTTACGCTGTTTTTCCTGAAATTGAAATTTTTTAAAAATTTTATTAAAACGTTTTTCAGAAACAGAGGTGATGCATGGTATTTATTTCATCATTATAATTTAAATTTATGCTTTTTACTATCTGATAATCAATTTTGAAAAATTTCATTACTATTGCCTTAATGATTTATACCTTAATCGAGTTTTACCTTCATTGATTAAAAGCTTAATAGATTTTTACGTTAATTGATTTATATATCTCAATTGATTTTTATCTTAATCTATTTTTAACTTACTCGATATTTTTTAATCGATTTTTAACTTACCCGATTTATATATTAATTGATTTTTGACTTAATTGATTTTTACCTTTATCGATTTATATATAATTGACATAAATACTTTTAATCTGGTTTTCACTGTGTTTTGTATTATTTTATGTTATTGTCTGCTATTTGAATTAAATTAAACAAAATGTTAAAATGTGATAAATATTTAAAAAAATTATCAAAAAGTCTTCTTTCTTCTTTTGGAAATTTAAATACTAACGAACAAGCGAAATAGATATTAATTTTAAGCTAGATTCCTTATTTCCTTTGTTGTAAAATATACACTTTTTTTTCTTCCAGTGTCAAGAGTTTTTATTTTTTATGTCGGGAATGTAAAGGCCAAATGTTTAATAATTTATATTCTGGTTGTTCTATTAATTTATACTGTTTGTAATAAATCTTTAATCTTTTTATTTTTGTTTCGAATAAGATTTTTTTTACATTTGGGAATTTTTTTCAGGGAGAGGTTAAGTATTCAAAACAAATGTATAAATGTATACTAAACTTAAAATTACACTATCATAAATTATTTTGAAACACTTCTAAATACAGTAAAATTCCCTATTAACTAAATATTTAAAGAAAATTTTGAATTTTTTTTTACATTAAATAAAAGTATCGTTTACTATCGGAGGTAATCTTTTAAGTTTTGAAATTAAATTTGAAATGAGCTAAATACACATACTGTTTATTGAAGACAATTTTTTAAGTCTTGTATCTCTCCAAATGATACAATTTTTTAAAAAATCACAATCTCAGTAAATATAGAAGTAAAATAATTAGTAAAATTTTTTATTCTGCTAAAAAAGGAAGATGATAGTCATATATCCCGAAATTTATGTAAATAATACGTTTTAATTATTTACACTTAAGAGGACACAGTACGATTCAATTGACAACAATCGATAAAAAACTCAAATCTATTTTTTTAGCCTAAATTATTCTTTATATGCTTTTATATAACCTCACAGAATTTGAAAGCTCTAAACTTAAAAAACGCAGCATTGTGACAGCTTTTATGATCGTTTTTATTCACATCTCTATGGCAAATCCAAAATTTAAACTTACGTTTCTCAGAAAGATGAAACAGCTAGTTTGTCTGAATTTAAAATACTAAGGCTTTTTACTATCATTTCATTTATTCATTACTATTATTATATGTTTATGCATTAATGGTGATTACTTCGTGCCAATGTATAGGTTAGAATTTATTGATTATTGATTATACTGGTTTATTTCACCCTTTTATTTTTTAGCTGTATATGATACACATAGATATTTATTTACATAATTTCTTTGAGATATTAAATATGCACTGCTCTAAATATAGTATAAAAATATAAATACTTAGCTAAATGCAAGCAAAAAAGAACTTGTTTTAATAGTATTTCAAACATTAACATAGTATAAATACCATTCCTGTTCCTTCCTGTTTTTCTTTACTTCTTTTGAGGTAAATCGGAAATCGGTTATGCAAATACAAAGTGGGAGGGGATCATTTTAAAAATAAATATTTAAATGCAAAGAATTGCTCGAAAATAAAATTATTGGATAAGTGCCTATTTGGTACTAAATGAGTCCATGAATAGCGTGACTGAAGTCAATATATTTCTGCTATTTATCATTTGGTAACATTATGCAAATGAACTGTGAAAATGTGATGCAAAGGTGAAAAAAAATTCCGATGTGAAAGTTAAGAATTTGTTTCAATTTAAAAGAGACGGAAAAAAGCACTTGAGCAACTTTTTTCTAAAAATTATTCAACAAAATTTTTTTTCTTCATAAGAATGCAATAAAATATGAAATCGATAATTTGTTTTCTTTAAAAAAGTGCTAAGCTAATGAAAATATGTCACAAACGCATCTGGTATTAACGAGTAGTTTTCCATATTTTGTGTTTTGATATGAATTTTCTATATTTTTAAACACTTATTTGCATGAAAAAAATGTAAGCAATTATACATAAAATTATTTAAAACCTATTACAAGAGTAAGACATTCTGTTTTCACGTTTCATAATATGTTGCAGTTGCAAATCTAGTCTCCCTTGGCATTTCCTGGATCTTTCTGATAGTTTCTTGGTATTATTAACATATAAACTTAAATATATTATTACCGTAACCACATTTAACTACACTGTTATACTGCTTTATTATACTTCTATATATATTGCTTAGCTTTATTTCGGATTTATAGCAATTTCGAATTCGACATTATTAATTTTAAGTAATTTGGCCTATAACCTGTTTTGAAATTTAAAAAAAGATTCAATGTTTGACTATTGTAGTTTATTTTATTACTTTTTTTATGCAATAAAAATAAGACAATACAAATAAGAATTTTAGTTTTACTTTTAATTTTAATCAGGCCTTTTTCTGATACTTTTTAAATTTGTGTTGTTTGATTATTTTATATTATAATCTTACAAATAAAATTTCCATGCGCTATTTTCACTTCTCTTTCAACCTTGTGATATAGGCAAATATAGGAGAAAGTTGGCGCCTTAAAACAATGTTTAACCGTAAAATATCAGTTCCTGAAACTAAGATTTTGCTAATATTACTAAGGCCATATAACTATGATCTATGCTAGAGGCATTCAAACTTTTTTCCCGCCGGGCTCTCTATATATGGCAGATATTTCACGTGGGCCGCAGCATCAGAGTTAATAGAAAAAACATAAAACCAAGGCAGTATCTGACATTCAAAATAGGGGAAATTGATCAAAATGCTAAAACTCATTTCTTAGCTTTTAATACTATATTACTCTTTATCAAACACACATAAATTTTTGGGGGTTTTATGTATTTTTTACTGAGTTGTAGGGTTGTTTTGATTCCCTTCCACTCATGACCCACTGTCGTACAAACAATACCCCATACCGTTGGGTAGTTTGATTTTTTTTTGATTAAGCCTTACTTATTTTTATTTCAAATGTTAATTTACCAAGCAAAAAAAAAAGAAAGGAGTCTTACAGTAGTCGCATATGATGTGTAACATCTGACATGTTATCGTGATAAATACGCAATATTAATTTTTCCCTGAAAAAAATATGAATCGGGTATGATTGGAAATAATTTTCTATCGGATAATTATATCTTTAATGAAAATTGTATTTAATTATATATATATAACAAAAAGAGTAATGAAATATTTTATCAAAAATAATTATTCTTGTTCAATTTGGAGAAGAGCGGAGACACTAGACTTATGATAGCTAAAATATGACACATATACTCGTGATTTCAAAGTATTTCATCGTTGGGCGGATGACCTGAGTACCCAACTCTTTTTAGCTACAACCTCATATCAGTAGGTACTTGAGTGACTGGACATGATTGACTTTTGCCCTTTGTTAAGTTTAAATGCTTTAAAAATAAAATAAGAATACTGGGGATTTGGGAAAAATAAAAATTTAAAATATTAAAATGCATTAAAATTGAGAAAAGAAGCTTCAAAGTCGGCACAAAGCACCGAAAATAAAGTTAAAATTTCGATCTTGGGTGAGCGGGGCTAAAAACCTACCAATGGGAAAAGGATCACGAAAAGTAGTTGAAAATAAAACAGAAAACAGCTTTTTTAAAAGCTATTAAAAATTTGCTATCAAGAATAAAAATAGTAGAGGAACATTTAAATAAAAAGGAATCAGTCGGAATAATTTTCCGAGGAAAATTGAAGACACTGGGGATCGAACACGATGCAAAGCATAGTGAGCGAAATACTCTAATTCGTGGAAATCGGTGTAATAAGCTTTTAAAGATGGAAACGAAATTTGAGATGAGAAAAATAATTACATGAAGAGGGGGTCTGAGAGAATATTTCAAGGTCTGTTCAAATTTGGACCAGGGATATATTTTTCAATATAAAAGACCGAGAGATTACTAGAATTATCAATATTTTGAAAGAAGTTTGTTGCAATCTTTTTAATGAACTGTCTAAATGACAGCTAATTAGATTAACTGTCTTATTGAATTGTCTAATTGAACTATCTAATTTTACTTGCGGTCCTGAGGTCAATTTGTATTTAAAAACCGTTGAAAAACAGCGTCAATAACCGTACCACTGTTAGCAGTAGAATGATTCTAATTTGTGTGTGTGTGTGTGTTCATTTCGAGCTTGAGTTCATCATTCATAAAAGCTATCAGCGGCTCAGCTTTTGGCAAACTGAAGTTAACGTTAAAATCACCACTCAAAATCAGGGGAAGTGAGTGATGTTTTTTTTAAAAGAGCAGAACCACCTTCGTTATGTGGTAAAAGTACAAAATGCAGGTAATCTTTAATTTTTTTAACCGTTTGATTCGAAGAAATGTATACGACCATCGAAATCACTGTTTGTCCATTTTCAAATAAGCATTCTGTCGCACTTATGTCCCCCAATATCATGACTAACGGATTTAGTGCTAGATGGTTACTAGAGTTGGACCTCCAAGCGAGGGTAGCGAAACAACACAGCCACGCACTCTCATTGGTCAAATCAAGTAGCGTGCGTTTACGTCACATCCTGTTACACACATCCGTCCCTTTTCACGAAATCACTCCCAACAAAAATCCAGCAACCGAGAGGAAAGATGTTACACATAAAAAATGGCAGCAAAACAAATATACACATCTTAAAAAACACTTAACATAGAAAACACACAGCATAAGAAGACATACGGTTTTCATTTTTAAGACAAAATTGAAGGATCTTCCAGAGTCTCGGGATTTTGTATAAAGTGGCAAAGAAGTCTAGGATTCCACTGACCTCCGTGGATGGATACAACGATTGGTGGAAATATATAGTTCGATAGGTTCTGGTGGAATCTTACTTTAAAAATGCAAGCTGTTAATTTTCAAGAGATACGGTAACAATTATCCCATTATGCAGGTAAACTAGCTAATTATTTACGCGTGAGTCCTAAAGGATAGGACCATTACAAATTTAAAAAATTGCTTAGAAAAATTACAGGGAATAATTACGTATATTTATACCTGATAATTTAAAAATAGTGTGACCAATTTTAAAAGCATATAAATATGAATGGTAAATTTTTATTGCTTTGGTACCAGTTATATTTAAAAAAATGAAATCTTCAAATTACCAATCTGACTATTTTTATTAGTGGGAGTAAATTATGGCTCCAAAATTAGATCCTCAAAGCCGAAAAGAAACTTTAAAGCTTTTGAAGGATATTTGCTCAAATTCTATTATAAATAAAGCATTTAAAATCAGAAAAAGCCATTTTTCTAATGATTTACAATCTAAACTTTGGAAAGAAATAAATTTGGCTTACATCCAAACGCTCCAGGTAAAAAATGTGCACGAAAAAATTACTTAAGGAAAAAGAAAAAAAAGCTGAAAAGACTTATCGCTGTAGAAAATTATCTGCCTCAAAAAGCTTCAGCAAAGAAACTATAGGTACCTAGGTACCTTAATCGACAATTTTTCGTCAGATGAAGAAAATTGGAGGAAAAAATAGTGAACGAACCAGTCTGTCTTCAAACGTCTGTTAAGGCCGCAGAAAAACGAAGAAAACGCTCTTGGTCTCTATATTTAATATTACGAAAAGGTAGATACAAAGCATGGATAACTTCGGATGAAGTATTGTTTCATCTGTCAGTTACAACTGGAAAAACGAAGATACAATATATTTAACGCAAAATGCGTCGAAAAGACGCAGCTGTTTTGCAAAATGCAAGTTGGCCGTCAGGGGATATGGTATGGATGGAAATGTCCTCTCTTCTCCTCTGCAAAACCCTTTTTTTGTTGGACTAAAGGCTAAAACTAATGCTAAATACTATCAATATAAAGTTTTGAAACACTGGATCAAAAAAAGTAAACGACTTTACCCTCAAGGAAACTTTGTTTTGCACCAAGATTCTGCACCAAGTCATACTGAAAAATCAACTATAAAATGGCTGAAAGATTAAAAAATAAATTTTCTGCATCCTGAGAATTGGCTACCACCATTTCCTGCATGTGTTTATTGTGATTATTTATTTATGGGGATACTTAAAAACAATTAAACAGATGTAAAGTAATAACTCTCCAAGGGCTTCAAAAAGCAATCAAGGAGGAATCTGGAAAAATACCCTCAAAAATGATCAAAAAGCCTTATTGGCTTGGTGAAAACGTTTACGCAAAATGTACTATACCAAAGGATACCACATTAAAAATTTCATGAGAATAACTTGTTTCAAAAAAAATTATGATGCTCTGAAATTGGTTGCACTATTTTTGAATCAACCGGTACTTCAAATTATAAACACACAGAAGTAAAAAGTAAAATTTAACTAAAAAAATATGTTCCCTCCATATACGACGAATTAAAACAGTGTTTTACCAAAGAGTCGTTTATGGAAATCTATTACAGTTACATTTCTTTTACAAGTCCCATTACTCTTAACTTATACCAGTGCGTATTCTTCGTCCCATAAGCATTCTGAACGTATAATAAAATAAAATAAAATACATATTTTTCATCACGCGTTCTCCCTTCTGTAGTATACAAGAAAATATTTCAAATCTCCCAGTTCTGCAAAGCTTCTTTACTTTCGCACCACATTTCGAACGCATTTCTAATCTCTCGGCATGCAAGGGATCAAACGATAAACAGTGTCGAGGCACGCTTTTTTTAGAAATTTCACGGTTCCCTGCCCATCGTGGATCGATTCTTCTTCATTTTGGCATCCAGTGCTCCCCTTTATAAATATTTAATGATGATATGAAAAGAGATAATATATTCTTCCCACTACGTTCTCTCTTTATCCCAGAGTTGAAAGCGTTGAGGTGTTTTTCTCTCTCTTTCATTTCGCCATTTCACGAACCGCACGTGTGTTCGCACCGTGTGTTCCTATAATGGAGAAGAATTTTTCGAGTCGTTGCTACCATTAGAGTGCTGTCGAGTTCTCGCCGAGTTTAATTGTCGTTTGCTGAGGGGTTATTCATTTAATTGTTTAATATTGCGTCGGCATCTTTTTCCGAAATGGGTTTTATCGGAATTATTCGCATTTATAGTTAGGGGGATGCTAGAACGGTTAATTTATAATGAGTTTTAAACCAATTTTTTTGCAGAATTATCAAATACGGTTTTTCGTATGTATTATTTTGTGGTTGTTTTCAAATGCTGGTTTTGGAACTTCAATTCTGGGAGCAACAACTTTTTCATCAATTTTCGTTTTTTAATTTTGTAAAATTAATATTTTACTTAAGAGTAGCAGGGCATGCTTGAAATATTAATATACCGTTATTAAGACTCCTTGTTCTTATAACATATATCTCTTAAAATTTACATTAGAGCTTAAGATTTTTCTTGTGTGGGGGTTTGTTAATGATGTTTGAATCCTTCTATAGTAATTTTTTACAAAAGTAATTTTTTGTTCAAAAGTTTTTTTTTCTTTCACTTTAATTAACTTGTATATAATCTTTGAGATCTCATAAATACATCCTTATTTTTAGGTTCAATTTTTTTAAAGTATTTCTTAAATGTGCAAAATATTTTTCACGCATATATAAGACAATTAAGGTAATATACAAAATACAGAGTACTTATTTTTTTATAAAATCTTAGTACAATTTCTTTAAAAAAAGTTATGGATTTTTGTAATTTTGAAAATTTTGTTTTTTCTGCCTCTTTTATACATAAACTATTTTTTAAAAATTAGGCATTACTTAGAGGGGAAAAATTAGGTTACAAGATGTGCACAAAGTTTTACATGATACTTGTTTTACGTGCCCAAGCATCATGTAAAAAGTATTAAAAAATTGGAACCACATATACAGCGCATTATTTTTTAAAAGAAGTGTAACTAATTGCAAAAAATTATGCATTTGAGGTTTAAATGAAAAAAAAACTAAAAAAGCAAGGTTTCACATATTATACACTTGATTAACATTTTCCAGTTTATATTTTCTAATAATGATATTTTGATCATTCTCTAGAGTTTAATTTTAATTTTAAATGTGTTTTCCTCTTTTTTTATATAAACATGAACATAATTATGTAGTACATATTTTCATTTAAGTACCATATTTTATAATGATATTTTGTAAGTATGCACAAAATAATTTACACACATATGTAAACACCTTTTATCATTGAACTTGTAAGTGATAAACATTTTTCAAATCAGAAAAATATGTTCTATTAAAATTGTGAAATTGAAAAAATGTTTTTTTTTAAATTTTATGTGATGCTTTAGTAATCTTAACAAAGAGTTGTTTTTAAATTAGGAAATTAATAAAAATTAAATTAAATTAAAAAGATAATTTTTTTAAAAAAGAATATTTTCTTAGATTGTAAGAAAATTATATTTTAAACACCAGAAATTGATATTTCTTATGCATTTAAAAAAAATTCCACACACACAACATTTTAGACTATTAAGCTACATCCACCAAATAGAATTATAATTTTAAGAGGTTGGAAATATCACATAAACACCTGGAGAAGAGGTGTCAATTCGAACAATTTATCTGTTCAAGAACTATAGTTCATCTATAACCTGCGAAGAGGTGAAATCAGTGGAATCAACGTTTTTCTTCAATTATTGGATACATCGTACGTGCGAGCAACAAGGGAGCTAGAAAAAAAGGTAGGATCTTTCCATATTTTTTTAAAATGTATAAAAACGCTCTTAAAGAGGATTTCATAAGAGTTGTTGAGGATCTAGACGGTACTGTAGTACGGACACCATAGTTAAACTAAAGACTAAAATTGAGAACAGTAGTACATTTGAAAGTGATATTTCGTCAAAACTTTAATTCAAAACTGTATAGATGAAAGGGTATCGCGAAACGAAAGAGAGGCAACTTTAGAAAAACAGAAAATTGAGCTCGCCAAACTTCAGTTAGCTCAGTTAGAAAAAGAAGTCGAACTTCAAACGGCTAAAAATGAAGCATTAAGTTTAAATCCTGCAGCTAAAGTCGAAGAGAAAAACAGTTCGAAACTAACATAGAAAATATGATAAAAAGTATTAAAACTTTATCTCTTCCTGTTCCCACCAGATTTGAAAATTTTAATCTGTTCTTCCAATCATTAGAACGCGCATTTTTAACCAAGAAAATAAATGACGAATATAAATCTGAAATTTTAATAAATCTTCTGAGCGAAAGAGCTCATAACGTCTTATTGTATATTAAAAAGGAGGAATTAAATGACTATGAAAAACTAAAATCTATAGTACTCAGAGAATTCCAATTAACCCCTCGCGAGTGTTTAAACTGATTTAAAAATGCTGTAAAATCATCAGGCGAGACATACATCCAATTTTCTGCAAGATTGACGGCAAACCTCCAATATTATTGTTCATTAAGAAAAGTTAAAATTCCTTTGAATCTCTATGTGATCTTATAATTTCTGATAAATTATTTGAAACTTTAAATAAGGAAACTGCAACTCATATTAGCATTCGAGAAGCAGAAGATTGGTTTAGGCCTATTGATTTAGCTAAAGAGTGCGATATTTATATTTCATCTAGAAGCGGATCACGTAAGGAAATTCCTATTACTTATGGATATACCCAAGACCCCTTTAAAAATAGATCACAAAACTTTAAACCAAAGATTAAAGAGAACTATCCCCAATATCTTGAAAGAGAAAATAAAAATTGCTTTATATATATGCGGTGATTCATCTCATTACGCAAGAGACTGTGAGAAGCGTTTTAAACCTAAAGAATCTAACGACCACATCCATAATAGAATAAACGTGAATACTTTGAAAGTCGAGAGCGAAAAACAAAATAGCGATGAGTTCGCAAATCTTCAATATGTAAGCATTTTTGTAGAAAATCAGCCCGTAACAGCCTTGATTGATTCAGGTTGCCAGATCCCAGTTTTAAATTCCTCACTAATTAGAGTGAACCAGCCTTCCGAAGAGATCATAACATTAAGCTCGTGTTTTGGCGAACAGCGTATGGTAGAAGTTAAACCCATAAATATTTCTCTTGATCAACACTCTCCCGGTCTAAGTGTTCGAACGGCAATGTCACCGACCTTGACCGAAGAATTGATTATACATCCCAGTGTATATGCTGAAATAAAGAAACTAGGCCACGCAAAGAGCGATGTTTTATTGAATGAAAGTGAATCCTCTTTAGGTGCAGTTTCTTTTTCAAATGTTTCTGTTTCAAGTGTGATAAAAAACTCTAGTTATGATTTGCCACATGTTAAAAACTTTAATACTAGAAATGATTTGAGTTCTCTAATTAAGGATTATAAATGTAATAAAATTAAGAGTACTAAGTTAAAATTGAGTATTGTAAGAGAAAAATGTTCTGATATAGTATTGTGTAAGAAAGTCAATGGTGCCATGAAAACGAGTTCCGTGGAATTTATCTCCCGCTCACCTACCCCTTCACCTATGAAGAGTAAACAAAGACGGTTTGCAATGCTCCGAAGGATCTTTGAGCCCTGGAAGTGAAACGGAGGAAAAGAGAGATCGTTTTGAACAGACGTCCAGAACTCTAGAGAGGAAAATATCGATGCGTTCAACCAAAGAACTCAAAAAAGACGTTCTTATACCTGTGAAACACAATGTGTGTTTTCCTGTGGAACTTTCCTGATGTCGAAGAGATGCCTTCACATGATGGAGAAACTGTCTAGTTCAGAAGAATTATGATATTTTAAACCTTTGTGTATTTGTCGTATAGTCCTTGTCTGTTCCGTCTTTTTTTTGTATGTTTCAGATTCTCCTCTGGTCTCGATGAAAAAAAAAAAAAAGGAGGACGTACCGCTGCGGACAGCGTACAGTCAGGTTGGCCGGTTGTGGCATGCAGCCAAAGCCAAGCAGTCTTCGCGCGCAGGCGCAGCAAATCCAAACACGAACTGAAACTATGGGACTTTTAAGAGAAAAAGCGAAAAGGAAGAACGACGGAGGAGGTGCGCGAGTAGGCGTTACCATGAAAACATCATCAAAACCTATCTGTTAGAATAGCTACCTTTTTAATTAATTTTTGTTTAATGTTAAATAAACCATAAGAAAGACAAAAGTCTTGGACCCCTTGTTGTCTCCCACATATATATGTGTATAAAAGTTTGAAGAGAGACCCAGAAATATTTGAAATAAGTAGCCTTTAAAATAAGAGATTCAATAAAAATAGTTTCTACTAGAACAAAAGTATTATTAATACATGCATAATAGGTTGAATCGAGATTACATATAGGAAAAATTATTATAAATCGAAACCTACTTATGCGGAAAAGATGTTCTATAGCAGTGCTGCTCCAACTTTCAATGCTTGCAACCCAATTTTCATTCCTAATTTTCAACGCCCCCTCCGTACAATAACAATGTATTGAATGCAATAAAATAATGTACGATGATGCTAAAGCTAGAATACGACTTTCATTATAAAACGTACAAATTATCAAAATAAGTATTAAATTTGCATATAATTTTTTTATATGACAAGCCCTTGGAAGTCACTAGTAATTATTCAATCTGTTCTTAGCTTAGTATTGATAAATTAATGATCAAATACATTGTGCAGTATTGATACATTTATAAGTATATTATATCAGTGTAAGCGTGTCGGAATGTATTTTGTTTTGCTTCTTTTCGGTAAATTACTAATTTTTTTTAAATAATCTTTTATTTTCGACTTTTTAATATGCTTGCAACCCCACGTCAGATTATCGGACCCCTCAGCTTGAGAAACGCTGATGATGATAAGGAGAAAAATAATTTTGAAATTTAATATTGCCACAAAGGCAATATTAAATTTCGAAAAAAATGGGAAAAGGCTTAACTTTAGTTAGAGGATTTTAGGCTCAAAATAAAATTACTTTTTATGCAATATAAATAACTTAAAATGATCATTATTGATAAGTGAGTACTTAATGGTGAGTAGTATCATGGACATATTGCAACATTTCCTAATTGCAGTTCTCTCTCTCTCTTCCTGCACCGTCGAATCATTCCGATCCAAGCCTTTTTCCGTGTTCCGCTTAATTGTGCACTGTCATTTTGACAGTAGGTTTTTAAAAAATGTAATACTAAAGAAAATGTTAATTGTACTTGTTTTTTTTATCTTACTATTTAGTAGATGTTCTCTCGTAATAAATGTTAAAAAGTACTAAAATGACTGTGTTTCTTTAACAAAAATCAATTTTATTTTTTACCATAAAAAACGTTTACATAATTAAATTTCACTCCCCTAGTAGCAGTACTTAGTCTAAAAGTTATTTTTATTGTACTTTTCCCTTCATTCATATGACAACGACATCTTCGTTTTATAAATTTTGAAAAAAAAAATGTTTGATTGCACCCAATGCATAATAGGGAATAGATTTTTGAAAAAAAATGTTCTTGCTTAATCAAAAGACTTGCTTATGCAGTTTTTATTTTAACTTTTATTCATATTTATAGTAAAAATAATAGTATAAATTAATATAATACAAAGAAAATAAATTTATTTAGAGTCACATTTAACGACCGATTTGTAAAACCTGTATGTTCGGAAATATATATATATCTATACTGTTTAGCTCTAATTTCACAGCTATTCAAGAAAATATTGGCAACAATAATCAACTAAAGTATTATTGAACCAAAAGTTCTTTTTTTTTTTTTTTTTTTAAAAAAGGCTTTAAAAAACTAAAAAAAGCTGTTAATTTGTTTAATTTTTGATTTATTTTAGACTACATAGTTAATTAATAATTTTGATGGAGTTTCTTAAGGAGGAGCGTTTAAATTAATGCTCTTTTAGTATTAAAAATTAAATGTACATGTAGAGATATAATTACAAAAGGCTTAAATATGTGCATATGCAGCAGTTTTATTGACAGCTTGTATCTGTTTATTTTCTCATAATTAGTTCGAGTATATAATAATCTAAAAGATTTTAATATTAATTTAATTATTAACTAAACCAATATGATAATTAACTAATAATTCTGTTTAAAGATATTAAAATTTTATATAATAACCTGCAGATAATCTAATTTCAGAATTAGTGTTGTATATAAATTCAGTCTATAAGATATTAAAAACAAACTTAAGTACTTTTTTCATTTTCACAAAAAATAAAATTATTTTATAAAATTTCAAAATTTACTTTTAGTTATAAAATACATAGGTACACTACACTGTAAAATACAACGAATGAAATACTATAGTTATATATTTAATTGGTGGATTTTATTCCGTATTTGATAAAAAAATTAAACAGGGACAAAAAATTGTCTATGGCAAACATTATTATTATTTTATTTCATTTTGTCTATTGTGTGTATTTAGAGTTAAATTTTTTGAGATATCGCAATAATGAACAATTCTTTAAAAAATCATTGAATACATATCAGTTTCTGGGCAGAAATAAAATGTATTCCTTCTTTCTACAAGGAAGAGAAATAAAAATTCAATCATAATGGACTTAGATATATATTTTTACAAAGTAACTTGTGTAAACTATTATTTACGAGAAATAACTAATTCATTACATATCCAGACATAACATTACATATGCAGAACTATGTCTGAAAAATAACTTTTGCAGACTCAATTTACATACATCATTAATATAATGAAAGATACTGGAAGTTATATAAAATTTTCTGTTAAATATCTCGATTACAAAACTCGTAGTTGTTTTCTTTCGTACTTATTTACATTTTATTTTCAAAAAGGAAATAAATAACTTAATAAGCCTGTAAAGTAATTAAAATACGAGACACGTTCATGTCGTCTTTATCACTTAAGACGATATATATTAGTGTTAATAGTAATTATTGGTACTTTACCGTTTCGCCGGTGAAAATCCCGCCAAATTGGCGCTTTCGGCAAAACACACAATATATACATAAAAATATTAGTTTATTTTATTTATCTAATGCTTAACCATATTGACTAACACGTCATTTGGCAACAAGCTCTCCAATACTTTTTTACAATAAAGACTAAATTCTTAAGTGTAGAACACACGTCCTAATGAGCAGCGTTCATAACTTTTCCAGAATCATAAAAAAATTATATATATATATGTGTGTGTGTATGTATCTATATGTATACATACAAATATTAATAAATATTATTTCAATTGGTTTTTGATCCATATTTTATGTAATATAAAAAAGACGTTACTAATGATAAAAGACCCCAAATTGTTTTGAAAATGTGACGTAAAATATTACCAGCTACAATCTTCCGTTTGGGGTCACTTATATCATATTTGGCGAGTTTATCACTTGCGCCAGCGAAACGGAGAAGTACCTAATAATTTATTTTTAATAAATACCACTCTAGATTAAAGTAAGGAAAAGTTAACCACAAATGTTATAATTTCGATGTATGATGAGGACAGGTATTGCGTTAGTATCTTCCTCGCCGAACTTCTACACAATGCCTTAAGTGAATATTTAGATATGGCTCTATTTAAAATGTAGCAACCATTGATATTTTGATTATTGTGGAATCCAAATTCAGATACATAATATGGTTTCATTTCTTACACTGAGGACACAAGATTCGTAACCTTAACCATAGGTTACTTTGATATAGTTCTGACAGCCGTATTCTGTGTTTATGGGACCGGAAGTCACAGGAAGAAAACCGGGGCTCATTTCACCCCATCGCAAGTTCATTCTCTTACCACAGTTCTGGTTAGGAAATTTTGACCGGGCTTAAAGCTGGGTTAGATGTAACCGTTCTTGCGCAGTAAGCGATTTTTCGTATATTTACAAACAGTTATATGTTTGGATATATTTCAGCTGTTACTAACAACCAATTATTACTTCTATATATATATATAATAACAGAATATCTCGTGAAATCCAGATTCGATTATACTTGGCAAATAAGGCTTTTTATTAACTGAGAAGGTTTTTAAAATCTAGATTACTTTCAAGAAACACAAAATGTTTGATTTACAACACTCTTATTAGACTAGTTCTGACATATGTATCTGAGGCTTCAACAATAACAAAACTGGAAGAAAATTGAGTGGCATGTATTGAGAGAAAAAAACTTTGAAGTATAATTGAAGGTGTTAACAAAAAAAAAATAGCTACAGAAGATACTGTTTGGAGTTATATAGAATTTATAAACAACCAGACATAATTAAATACATTAAAATAAATAAAATGAATTTGATGACCCATATAATTCGAATGCCAGATTATGACGCTGCCAGAAAGGTACTGCAGTTCTAAGTCGCTGGGATTCGGAAGCGTGGAAGACCAAGGCTGAGATGGACAGACTCAGTGAAATCAGACTTTGGGATTATAAACGAGAAAGAGGTCATTATTTAGGAATCTTCAAAGGAAGGCACGAGTGGCTGTCTTGCCAGATATGATGATGATGATATTTCAGCTGTTACGATGGATAAAATTAAGAAAATTTCATCATTTACTCAATTAAGTTATTTAGACAAATTGAGATTGGGGAGAGAGAGGAAAGTAAAAGGAAACGATCTACTTGCAGCTGTATCGAATTCATAGAGTAAACATATCAGTTGGGGTCATGGAGTCTATTTTAACCAATGATATTGAAAACTCGCAGATTAGTAATCGTATTTAAAAAAAGTATTCGTGAAACTAAGTTTTAAACTGATGATTTGCTTTAGGTTTCACAGTCCGATCCAGTTATCGGTGAATACAGTCGTGAGAGCTATGATTAATATAAAATTTTTCTCGGGATATTTTTTGATCCTCATTTGTAGGAAATAATTTTGTATATTTAAGTATGCGAATTTTTGTTATGAAATACACCTAACACTTTTTTTTACACTGTAGATACTTTCCATAGAAAACCGTGTAAAAACTACATGCGACACAAGTAAATTTGGAGATATGTTCCACAATTTTAAAAAATCACGTACGATGAAAAATCTCAAAATATTTTCCTAAACAACCGTTAAAAAAAGTAATAATAAAATCCACGTTACACATTTATAAAACAAAAACAATTCATTTTTATTACAAAAAAAGGAAACAACTCAGTCTATAGTACATACAATATTTGAAAAATGTAGAAAATTCAGTCAGTAAATGCATACAACATATAAAAATTCGAATTAAACTCAGAGAAAAAAACAACTATTAATTGCTACTTGATAACAAGAGTGCATGTTTATTACGAACTATATTAAAAATGCTGTCATCGGTTGATGTGTTGGATATGTCTAGCACAATTGTCGGTTTTGATTCAAATTGGATTCAAATACTTCGTTTGTTATTAACAGCCTCTGTTGGTTACTTATTTATTGTTGTTTCAAAATTTTATTAGCGGCTGTTCTTTTGGTTTTACAAGTTGATTATATAATTCTTGATATACTGCTACACAAAATTACGTAGAAATTTTAATGCACGAACTATGTCAGGATCATGAGTAATGAAATGTTTTTCCAAACTTGTAGCAAATTTCAAGCCCTCTCGAATTAATAGCTGAATTTCACCTTCGATTTCGCCAGTATCCACTTTTTTAAGGTATCCGACTACGTTCGGGACCGTGATTTTAAAAAACCGCATAAATGGATAATTTTCATGATATTTAGTGTCACTCAGATTAGAATACATGCATAAAATTGTTTTAAGGACATTTTGACAAATTTTTTTTATCTAAATATAATATTTTGGCAAAAAATTAACTTAGAATAATCTTTTTTTCAAATGTTCTCCTTTTGTGAAAAATGGTTCTATTATACTAACATTATGCCTGTATATAGCTCAGACCTCTCTACAGAGGCCCAACTAGAATTTTTGAAAAATTCACATTATATTCAGAGTTACAGCCAATCAAAATAATTATCGGCGTTTTTTTCTTAAAATTGCTCCGCTCTGTTGTCGTAAAATATTAATAAACCCACTTCTAAGTTATATATTTCAAAAATTCTAGTTGAGCCTTTGTAGAGAGGTCTGAGCTATATACAGGCCAAATATTATTCTAATAGAAGCATTTTTCACAAAAGGAGAACATTTGGAAAAAGGATTATTCTAAGTTAATTTTTTGCCAAAATATTGTATTTAAATAAAATTTTTTTTGTCAAAACGTCCTTAAAACAATTTTATGCATATATTCTAATCTAAGTGACACTAAATATCATGGAAATTATCCATTTATGTGCTGCTTCAAAATCACGGTTATGAAAGTAGTCAGATACCTTAAAAGGACACGAGTCCCCAAACTTTTTTGGATTTTGTGCTAGAACAAAATTTCGTACCGTTTGTTCGTTCGAACTAAATTCGTGTACCGTGTTATTTCAAAACCGTATAAAAAAAGACCATGTAAAAAAAGAGTTGGGTATAAATTGAAAGAATTAATTATTTTTTCTTTTTTCACCGTGTGCAGTAGTGTTATCATGTTACCTTTGCTTCGTGTGGGTTGAGATGGATATCTCGCTGGTCGTTGAGATCCCCGGGGCATCCGAACGCAGTAGGGACTCAACCATTAAATCGGACACAAAATGATTACAGATATTCACAATGATTCACTTGTATTAATTCAATCGTTTGAACAGTGCTTCTCAAGGTTTCTATATTCACGACCCAATATTTAATCATAATTTTCATCGCCCCCCTCATGCAATAACAATGTATTGAATTCAATGATACTATACTTTGACGCTATAACTACGATACGCTTTTAACCTCTTAAGTGCCACCGGCGTATATAAACCTCTCGGTCAGCCGAAGCGTAAATTTCGCAGAACGTATATATACGTCTTTCTGAAGTACGATTTTTTTGTGCACAGCTATCCATAAAATTATTACGAGGGCTTTTTAACGCAACAAGAGGACCCTGATAATGCTTCCGAAGGATTTACTTATTTCAGATTATTTGCTTCTTTATTCCCCCAATACATCACATACGCGCGACTACGAGGAAAAAGGTTGGCACTGGAAAGTGAATTGCACCAGTTTTAATCCGCTGTTAAGGGATTAATTATAAACCGTACAAATTATCAAGATAAGTGTAAATTTTTGTTTTTAATTATAAATATGACAAACCCATGTTGTCACTGGTAATTAATAAACTTTTTCTTAAATTAGTATTGTTAAATTAATTACAAAGTATATTATGTAGCACTGATACTATTATAAGTGTAATATATCAGTTTAAAATTTTTATATTATGTCAGAATGTATTTTGTTTGCTTACTTTCAGCAATTTAATAATGTTTTTATATAATCTTTTGTTTTCATCTTTTCAATATGCTCGCGCCCCCTTGTACAGTTGTCACCCCCCAAGGGGAGCACGCCCCACAGTTTGAGAAACACTGCGGTAGAACTAAATAAGCGATAGGCAGATAAGACAACAAGATAATAAGAAATAACGGCTACTTATCCAAAATGAGACGCAAACCCCGAAACTCACCAAAAAGGAATCCTCCAATACCTGCCAATAGCGATTATAATTCGGGAATATGGCTCAGCAATAAACGACAACAAATTAGGAACTCACTAGCATGTGGCTATATTATCCACTTAACAAATGTTCTCTATCTCTCACTGGCTATTTATATGCTATTGAGTAGTTTCGTTCGTTCATTTTCGCGGTGGAGTTGTTCTAGCTGAAAGTGCCAATTTGGTTGAAAGGGAGAAAATCCGATTTAGAGAGGATAGACCTCACAGATAGCCCATTGTTATAGTGTTAATTAATAAATTAACTGCATAGAAACACACACCATTTTTTTCTATTTTCCTGTTTCTGACATGCATACAATTGTATTATTGAACACATTTTAAAATTCTCTGCTGTTATATTTATAGTCATTTAAGTCAAAATTTCTCTTTCCTGTGTATTCAATAACCTTTTCATTCATACTAACAACACTTCAGAAACAATACCGCAAATGCATAACAGTTTTTTCAAAAAGATTTCAAGCAAATTAGGCTAAAAAACCAAATTTTTTTAATCTTTTCTCAATTCTTAAATATCGACTATTGCGATTTAATTCTCTAAATAAAACAACAGGATTTAAAGAGCTAATTTCTGAGCATCAAAAGCAAATAACTACAGGAAAAAGGAGTGAAGTAAGAAATTAAATTTCCTTTCATCCATATGCCTTTCAAACTGGAAAACTAATCTTTCTTTTTTTTCGGAATTTAAATCAAGACTCGAATCCATTACACACACCAAAATGGTTACTTAAAATGAAGGTCAACGACCATTACCATTCTTTCGATTAAGATGAAAGAGCGTAAGAGCATCGATTTGGCAGAGGTCCAAATGGAATTCTGATCTTCCCAACATTTTGAAAAGGGGATGAAAGACTATTTCACTATCAGTTAAATTTTGGTTTTTTCAAAACTGGGAGAAGGTCCCTGACCGGGACTGTGATTTGTAATCGAAACCCAAGCCATATAAAATTGTTTTGATGTTTGATAAGAAATATTAAAGAGATTTATTGTTTGAACTTATTTCCGAGTTCCTAAATGTTTCATTTTATGATCGGATTTTTAAAGAGAAAATAGAGATAAAACGGGTTTTTTTAGAAAAGCCCATTTAACATGATTTCTCTCTCATATCAATCAAAACTTTAAAGCAAAGTTTTAAAAGAATTTGCTGTTATTTCTGCAGATTATTAAATTATATTTTAAATTTAAGTGTTGCAGAAAGTTCGTGAATTAATTATAGAGATTTTAATACGTCGATGATTAGAAAACGTCTGTGATGTATTCGAATTTTATTAATTATGCTTCGTGTCAACTCAGAAGTTTTTTAATATTCTGGAATTGAATGTAGATCCGCTTAAAGTCTTAAAAGATATTCAGCAGATATCAATAAATCACGTATAATTTTTACATTTTAAGATATTTTTCATTTATATAATAAAGTATTAGCATCAGTGGCGCACACAGGAATTGTTCAGAGGGGGTCCGGGGTCGAAAGTTCACCATTCTTGTATCATGCTCATTTTGATTTTGTCGATTTTCGGGAACAAAACACAGTAAAAAACTAATTATTGAATAAATAATTAGCATTAATTAATAAAATTAATCATTAATAACAAATACTTAATTAAATTTTACGTACTATGAACTTAGAATTATAATCAATCCGAAAAAAAATAAAGGGCTTTGGGGGGTTCGGACCCCAGGACCCCCCCTTGTGTGCGCCACTGATTAGCATCATATGCTGAATTATTATTTTAAGGGTGCCAGGACATTCTAGAAAAAGTAAAATGCCAAAAATAAGACTTTGTTTATGGGACTTATGTCTTTTAAACTTTCCAATAGAGCTTAGATTTTTTTGTGATCTTATTTATATATAATTAATATTTTTTAATCATTCTGTAGAAATACAAAAACAATATTTTAGTTGATAAAAAATGAAAAAGCCTTGACAGATTTGAGGTATCCGACTACGTTTTGAACCGTGATTTTGCAAAAGCGTATAAATAGATAATATTATGATATTTAGTACACTTAGATTAGAAAATGTACATAAAATTGTTTTAAGAATAGTATTAGAATAAAAAAAAATTTTAAGTACAATATTTTGACAAAAAATGAAGATAGAATGACCCATTTTTCAAAATGTTCTCCTTTTGTGAAAAATGCTTCTATTTTAATAATATTTTGCCTGTGTATAGCTCAGACCTCTGTACAGAGACTCAACTAGAAATTTTGAAATATATAACTTAGAAGTGAGTTTATCCATGTTTTAGGGCAACAGAGGGGAGAAATTTTAAGAAAAAAACTCCGATAATTATTTCAAATGGTTGTAACTATGAAAATAATGGGAAGTTTTCAAAACTCTCTTCGTTGAGCCTCTGTACAGTGAGCTGAGCTATATACAGGCAAAATATTATTTTAATAGAAGCATTTTTCAGAAAAGGAGAACATTTTGCAAAAAGGTTGTTCTGAGTTCGTTTTTGACCGAAATATTGTATTTAAATAATTTTTGTATCAAAATGTCCTTAAGACAATTGTATGCATGTATTCTAATCTAAGTGACACTGAATATCATGAAAATTATCCATTTATGCGCTTTTCTAAAATCACGGTTTCGAACGTAGTCGGATACCTTAACGTGCATCGCCCCCTAAACGGTTAGGCTTCAGCGGTACTAGGCTCGAACTTATGACATGCCAGCCACGAGTCCGTTACCTTAACCACTAAGCTACCACGGCTATCTCCCTCATATGGAGTGTGGCTTTTTTAGTGACACTAGGCCTTGAACTCTCCGGAAACATTGCTAACCACGACTTTTGACTTGATCATTCGGCTATCACGGTCATTCCATTTATATGTGGGTTGAGAGTTAATAAAAAGATAAAAACTTAAAACATGAATTATATAAAGGATGTATTTTGTACTGAGTTTCAAAATAACTTTTTTTTTATCGAAGTTAAGTTTAATTAAAAATATATATATAAATTTGTACTAAAATAACTGAACTTCATTATTTTGTTTTCTTAAAATAGTTTAATTTTCTCTTAAATTTAAAGTAAGTAGTATTAGTAAAGTTAGTGTACCTAGTCATTACCAAGCCTTCTATGGAAATAGCAATAGTATGTAAATGCAAATTTAAAATAAGTAAATCTGTCCTATTTTAAAAATGAGATGATTTTAAAAATTGAATAATTGTAAGTTTGAACCGATTTTTAATGAACAAAAGTAACATTTCATGCAATTAAATGGAAGGAGATGGAAGAGAGAGAAAAATAAATATTTATCTTCACACGCAAGATTAAACAACTTCAAGTTCGATGAATATATATAAAAAGAACTGTATGCTGCGGTTTGGAGTTCAGAATTCATGAAAGAGAGAGAGAGAGAGAAGGGGAAAAGATGAATTAATATTCTTAAGAGCAATTTATGTGTGTGTGCGTCGGTTACTGAAAGTTAAGGATTTAGGGAAGATAAAAATTTCGTTAGTTTCTTATTCAGCCTCTTTTCTGGAATATATAAATTATTCAGAAGTAATAAGCTGGGAGGGGTTCTGGTGAGATACACTGTTACACCCCGATTAAAGAAGGGAAAAGTAACTGATTTTTTAAGAAGTTTAGATTTATATTGATTACTTAGTACTTATTCTTAATGGCTTTATTCACATTTTGTCATTTTCATAATCAAACTGATTTTAATGAAATTGAAGGACTAACATTTCTTTTGAAGAAAATGGAGGTCAGATTTCTGTGTTGCAATTGCATATTTAACTTAATTTCGCACATGGTGAAAGAAGAAATTTTTTTTTAAAAGAGCTCATAATTAATAAGAGAACAAAAACATATCCAATACAACTCCCTTTACTCCCCCATCCACCACGTGAGGGGAGTAAAATAACGTAGGACTGCACTAACATTGCTTTTTCATTCTTAGCTAAACTCAGTTCTCAGAATTTTTTATACGTAGTAGCAATGGGAAAAAAAATTTTTTTCCTTCCTACAACTGAGAGGTCAAAAAACATTGGCAATACTAAAGCAACTTCTAGATAATTAATGTAATAAATGTGCATTAAATTGTATTGTATGTGTTACAATATGGCATTGTTTCTTTT
The DNA here is from genome assembly GCA_019973935.1 of Trichonephila clavipes. Lineage (NCBI taxonomy): Eukaryota > Metazoa > Arthropoda > Arachnida > Araneae > Nephilidae > Trichonephila > Trichonephila clavipes. The sequence goes on from BMAU01020999.1 coordinate 730,592, forward strand.
TCTGTCTTTGATCCTTTTACATGTTAATAACAACAAAAATGACTGGTATCGTTCATATTTATCATATCCTTCACCCCTTTAGATTTTGTATAATACTAGACTACTAAAAATTTATTCTTGTCAATTGAAACTGAAAGAAGAAAAAAACGCAAAAAACTTCTTTATTTGCTTACCTACTTGTTGCTTCCTGGATTTTTCATGATAAGATTATATATTCTTTACTCTAACTAAGATTTTTCTCTTTGTAATAACTATCCTTTATTTAAAACTGAACCATGGAATATACGGTCAATGGCAGAGATCGGAATTATGTAATGTTCTAATCTTTTAAGTTTATAAATAAATATTGGTTCCTAATTTTAGAACAACTAATCTTCACAACTCCTAATTTGATACTTCATAATATTAACTTCTAACTTTAATTTTTCTGATTACAGACACATTTACTTAAATATTATGCAATAATAAAAAACATCTTATATTATTGTTACTTTTATGTATCAGGGATTTACTTTCAATCCCCTAATAAAAGTCCTAGAAATCAAACCTTGTGGAAGGATTGTTTTAATAGAGTGGTAGGTTCAAATTCTAGGCTACTGAAGACCCACCTAGAACATTCTAGAATACTGAAGAAAGAAGCTTATTCTGGTTAATTCAATCGAGGTTGAAAGTCCTAATATTAACGAAATGTTGAAGTTTGGAGAGTGTGATGTCAGCTCACGTTCCGGAGTCGTCATTTGACAGTGACCGTTGTAGGTCACGAACTCGTGATCAGTGGATCGAGAGTTTGAGTTCTGGTACCACTGAGGAGCCGCCGTGTAAAGGAGCTGATGCGCATCAAAGATGTTGATGCTAAAAGGGCTCCCGTTGGCGTAAAGTGGTTGTTTGATGAAGGGGTGCCAGATCAGACGACGTCCTAATGATTTGAGGGAGGTTCAAAATTACGAGGTCCGTCACCAATAGCCCTCGTGTTGCTTTTAGGGAGCAATGTTAATCACAAATTAGTCTTCACTTGGACCAAAACTATAAGGTTCGTTGCCAATATCCCTTGTATAATTTCAAAAAAAGTGACGTAAATAAAAAAAAATACAACAACTTAGAAAAGAAAGTGTGATCGATTTCTACCTTATTTTTAATTTAGGGTATCCGACTACGTTCGGAACCGTGATTTTAAAAAAGCGCATAAATGGATAATTTTCTTGATATTTAGTGTCACTTAGATTAGAATACATGTATAAAATTGTTTGAAGGACATTTTGACAAAAAAAATTATTTCAATACAATATTTCGGTAAAAAATTCTTAGAATAACCGTTTTTCAAAATGCTCTCCTTTTCCGAAAAATGCTTCTATTATAATAATATTTTGCCTGTATATAGTTTAGATGTCTGTACAGAGGCTCAACTATGATTTTTGAAAAAATCACATTATTTTCAGAGTTACAACCAATTGAAATAATTATCGACGTTTTTTTCTTAAAATTTATCTCTGTTATCGTAAAACATGGATAAACCCACTTCTAAGTTATATATTTCAAAAGTTCTAGTTGAGCCTCTGTACAGAGGTCTGAGCTATATACAGGCAAAATATTATTATAATAGAAGCATTTTTCACAAAAGGAGAATATTTTGAAAATGGGTCATTCTATGGTCACTTTTTGTCAAAATATTGTACTTAAATAATTTTTATTGTAATACTATTCTTAAAACAATTTTATATACATTTTCTAATCTAAGTGACAATAAATATTATAAATATTATCCATTTACACGCTTTTTCAAAATCATAGGTCCGAACGCAGTCGGATACTTTAATCATCTTAACTCAAAACTTCTGCCACGTCGAAATACACATCCGATTCTTTTTCATATAAACTGTTTCATTATTTTTAAATTCTTGCGTGCATTACTCAAAATTTAACAAATTTCTTTCAATTAATTACGAACAACTTCGCACTTAAAAGGCTTACTTTTAATTTCACAACTTTCTAAATCGTAAAGTTTTCTTTTTTTTTTCAAGAAAACTAACTTATAAAAGCTCTAATCTACTTAATCAATCCTTTCTATTGTTATTTGTTAATATATAAATCCTGTAAGCGAAAAGTCTGTTCCACTAATGTTCGGGCTCTATCCTTTTTAAACTAAAAGGATGAACTTATGTGGGAAAGGAACTTCTGGTGTCGGTGCAGAAGGAGAGGATTCTTGCAGCATTCAGGGGGGATTATTCTAATTTAATTCTCAGAATACAAATCAGGGTTGACTTCGCTTAATTAGCTTTATTTCGTTACTTCACTTCACTGAAGAGGAGCGTGTGCATTATGCAATGTTTTCTGTGCTCTGTCTCCTTTTAAATGGAATGTGGAAGATTCTATAATGCAATTTTTAGTTAATAAACATTAAATTCTAGGTCTCGTTCATGAAGGTAAATGCCAAAAGCTTATTAAAACGTGTGTTGTTGTTTTTATTTGTTAGTTTGTACTTTGTAAAAAGGTATGGTTCTGCTTAGAGTTATTTGAAAGCTTAATTAAGTCTGAAATAAGATTTGTGAACTTGTCTTGCGTGTTCGCATAGGTTGCGCAAGCATCCTGGGAATTATGATTAAATTTTTGTTTAGGTTGTTTTATATGAGAGTTAAAAAGAGTCCCTGGATTTTACAATTTTTTTTCTGACTTAAAATGTGCAAAAATAAGTTTATTCGACCACTTCTTATAACTTTTTTTAAAAAAAAATGGAGATATGGGGATTTTTTTGTGGTTTTTAGATTTATATTATCAAGCAAGAGGTACTCCCTGTCCTCGTAACGATGAACCAACCCGAATTGTATAAATTAAACAAATGTTGATACTCATTGCTCAAATTGTAAAACTGTAATTTATTTATTTTTATTAACTGTATTTTTAAAATTATAACATTCGCAAGCAACGCCATCCCTTATATTATAATGGCGTTTCAATGGAAACTTGGCAAAATATTGGCGATATAACCAAGTTGGTATCAGTTTTGGTGATCAAATTTGGCTACTTGGCGATCATATGGATGCTTCTGGTAATCTCTGGAGAAATCTATAACATCGTGATCAATGACGTAAGCGAATGTTTCGAACAAGCACTGGAAGATAGTGGAAGGAACCCCTAGTCAAATCTTTCTTGGCTTACTTCTTCAGTTAAATTCAACTTTTTAAAACTCCTATTTTTTCTAAATGTACCTTATGTAAAAATATATTTATTACAGCATCTCGAAAAACTTTATATATATATAGATATAGATAGATAGATAGATAGATAGATAGATAGATAGATAGATAGATAGATAGATAGATTACAAAGCGATGCGAAGATAATTGCTTAGTTTATAATCTATTTGCAGTGGTTTATGAGATAATGTTACGGTGTATTTTAAATAGTAAGATACATATATTGGTGTGTTAAAATATAAATAATACAATTATTCAAATAGAGAGAGATATAAAGTTAAAAAATACATATTCATATTAACAACCTCATGTAGAAACTTAATGACGAACTTTTTTTTATACACTGATAGGTTACAATGCGATGTGAAATGAATTGCTTAATTTATAATTTATTTGCCATGGTTTATGAGAAAATGTATTACAGTGTATCTTAAATAACCAGATGATATATATATATTGGTGTGTAAAAATATAAATAATATAATTAGTCAAGTAGAGAGAGAGAGAGAGAGATTAAGTTAAAAATTTTTATACTTATATATTCATTGGCAACCTCATGTAGAAACTTATAATCTTATTCCATCTATTCGTTTCTCATTTCCTTTATCAAAACTTCAAAGAATGCTCAAATAATTAAAAGTTCATTCGATTTTGAATCTTTTCGAGTGTAGAGAACTCATTTGCATTTTTGATTAATTATATTATAATAATTAATTTTTATTCACGTACAGTATGATTTATGGCTTCATTTTATATTCAATACTAATGTTTCGGATTACTTATTTTTTGCTTTGATTTGAACTAATTACGATAAGAACAGGAATTACATATTCAAAAGCATTGAAATATAAGATGATATTAATTCAGTACCCTTTTATGCCACGCAATTTACTTATATAATTATGAATTAAATTATTATTAATGGGATCTCATTACCATAAGCTCCTTTGTAATGTATTAGCAGTAACTGGAATTAATATTATACTATAGAGAAACCTAATTAGCTATTTCAAAGTTGAACGGAAATCTGACAACCGTTTCGATGAATCATTCTTATGAAAACTTACTGTTCATAATGTTCGAAATTATGCTTGTATGTGATTAAATCTCAGTTATTTCTGCCTCTCGAAACTTTTATTGTGAGAAAACATGCATTTGCTGTGTTTTATTTTATCTTCAATTTTTGGCCTGTTAATTCTAAGGAATGCTTGAATCTTAAAAAATTGAATGCTCATAAGTGACTGAAATGAATTTGTATTTCGAGGCGAAATTTATATATTAACTAATAAACAAAGTTCAGATCCTTGATTTTGAAAAAAGAACCCGTATAAATGGATATTTTTTCAATACATTTTTTGTCAGTAGAATTAGAATATACATATAAGATTGTTTTAGGAGTATTATTAAAATAAAAAAGTATATTTAAGTACAATTATTTTTTGCAAAAAAGAAGAAAGAATGTCATATTTTTAAAACATTCTCCATTTATGGAAAATGCTTCTGTAATAATAATATGCTTATCTATGTATAGATAAGAATTTTGTATAGAACCTGAACAAGGAATTTTGAAATACAGGCGTCCCCCATGTAAAACACGGTTTCGATATTACGCTGTACAAAATTTGCGATTATTATAGTATAGATTTGATATTACATTGCACAAAACTTGAATTTAATATTACTCGGCTTTGATATAACAATTCTATATAACATATTTACTTAAATTAAATTGGTCTGCAAAAAAATAGCTTTAGCTAAAAAAAACTTTAAATTTTTTTGTTTGAGATAAACAGTACTAGTAGGTACTGGAAAATTTACAAAAGAATTGCTAAGTCCTTTAGCTCCTATTAGAGAAATTCTGAAAGAATTGTAAGATCGTGAAGCAGAGACAAGTAATTGAAACTTTGTCTGATAACTTTTGTAATGATGGAGAAATAACTAGTGAAGAGGAGTTTTTCAACCAACTTCGAGAAAAAATAATAGAATAGCTGTAACTTCTGATGAAAGTGATGATGAAAATTAATTTTGTGATCCTAATAAGCCGTTTCTATTCATTTTCATTTTTTAAATATATTTTTGTTGTATTTTTAATTTTTGCATTGCGCATATTTTTATTTAAATCTTGAAGTTAACTTGTTTTATTATTTGTATGTTTTATTGGATCGAAATTTCAGCTATCATAAAAATTTACACCTTAACACTTGACTTTGATACTATACGGTACACATACTGTCTTAATTTATATTATTTCAAAGTTTCGTATAACACGGTGAATGTTGCCCTGATTTATATTATCTACATACGTAATTAATTTAATAAATAAATAAAATAAAAATTGAAATAAATAAAGTCACCTGTGTATATCTGTTATGAGTGGATTTATTGCTCTGATTTATATTATCTACATACGTAATCAATTTAATAAATAAATAAAATAATAATTTAAATAAATAAAATCACCTGTATATCTGTTATGAGTGGGTTTATTCATATTTTAATATATCAGAAATTTTTAAAAAAGCCTATATTATTTCAATTGATTATAACTTTGAAAGTAATGAGAATGTTTCAAAATTTCTAGTTCAACCTGCGTATAGAAGTTCTAATTATTTATAGGTAAAATATTGTTATTATTGAAGAATTTTTCATAGAAGGAGAATGTTTTGAAAACATGACATTCTTTCTTCATTTTTTTAACCGAAACATTGCATTATAATTCAATTCTAATATAGATTCTAATGCAAGTGACACTAAATATAAAAAAATATTCATAAATACGTTTTTGCAAAATCATGCTTCCAAGCATAGTCAGATAAGAAAAAGAAATCAAGATTAAAATTTTTCACTCTGCTTAATAAAACATTTGTTTAATTAGTGTTAATTTTAGTGAAAAATGGTATTCTAATTGAAATAAATTTAAAAAAAAACGCTGTGAAAATTTCCTGTAATCATATCAGGCCTAAAACCCTTCGAAGTTTTTTCAATAACTATTCATTTGTATTTTTCAATAATAAACATCTAAAAAACACATTTCCTTATATTTCGATGCATTGTTTTCAATATTATTTAAATTTGATGAACTTTATTCTAGAGTCATCCCAGTATGCAATAAAGAAAAAGTTTTATAAAATTTGGCTCTATTTTTTTTAAAAAAATTAAAAAATCAATTTAAACATCAAACCCTAAATTTAAACATCAAACAAATAAGCCGAACTCGAATAGATTTAAAACCAGTTATTATACTTAAAATTTTTCTAACTTTGAACCCGAATAAGGCATGAAAATAAAATTAAGAAACATTTTAGAAAAGCTTTGGTTGTGGGTTTTTAAATTTATATTGTAGGAAAACCCCCCCAAACAAGAAACAAATTTACTAGTTTTACCTAGTCTCGAAACCAGTAATGAACACAAATAAAACTACTAACTTTTAAGATTTTGCTGGAATTGACACTAGTATTATGAGAAAAACAAACAAAAAGTAAATTTACGAGTCTAGGTTATCTAGTTAGTCTAACTTCTATGTCCAGTCTTGAAGCCCAGTAGCTGAGTGGTAGTGTATCGCGCTTTCACGCCACAGGTCCAGGGTTCACATCCCGGGCTGAGCAAGGTCGACTCAGGTTTTCATGTCTTCATTGGGTCGGGGTCGATAAATGAGTACCAAGCTTGCTTGCAAACTGGGCACTGGGGGTTTCGGGTCAAACTGACCACTTGAACGAAACATCTGCATCTGCACCCAACGAACTAAGGTCACGAAAACTGAGATAGGCACAGTAGGCCTTGACTCTCATAGGCCATTGCATCACTAAGTTCAATTTAGTTCAATCTCCATGAAATCAGTAATGTGCGAAAATTACAACATCAAAGCTAATTTTCAAAATTTGACTCGATTTTAATTCAGCGATTTTCGAAGTATTATAACATCATTCGGGAAAAACACAAATAAAACGAACTATTCTTACAACAACAATGTATAAACATTCGGATATCTCTATACTAAAAGAAAATCCCCGAATTGAAATCATCTTCTTTCTCTGCTTATATTCCTTTCTAAAAAACAAGCTTATATTTCGGCATCTTTTATCCAAACAAAAAATTCCCCAAGTCTCATAGCTCCTGTCTTTATGAACTCGGGAAGTGTCTCTCTCACTTTGCGATTCGAGCTTAAAATAGAAATAAATCCCTTCTGTCTCTTTCTTTCTAATTGAATGCCTCTAAGTAAAAGAGCAAAATAAAGAAATACGTTTTGTTGCATCTTCCCACTGATAGGATTGGGAAGTAGAGACAGAAAAACAAGTCCAAGAGATCGCATGCCGCCTTCCCGGACAAATTCGGAAATAGGCTTTCGATTGAGTCCATCCGTCCGGCTCCTGAAAGAAGAGGAGGAAAAAGGGAGAGGGGGATAAAAGCAACCGTCATTGGTGGCTTTCGTTCAAGTCACGTGTCTATCGATCTTTTATCCCTAAATTTTTATTTTTTCCTCCGTTTTTTCCCTGGGACCTGAAGATCCAAGGGGGATGAATAAAGGGGAGTAAGAATAGTGGTGAGAGGGATAGAGAGGGAAAAAGAGTGTATGAAAAGGGGTTGTGTGGACGTTCTTTTTTAGGTACATACACTCACAGGTTGGTTGATAACAGAAAAGGCAACGTGAGTAGAAAGAAAAGTAGTATTATTCGGTCTCCAGTGGATTGGAGAGAGGGAAACGATTTCCAGTAAATTTTAGTAGGGGAAAAGAGACAAAGGAAATAAAAGCCAAATCTGTGACAAACAGCGAAGGCTACTTGTATCTGCTTATCATGATTGGTGGTGGTTTTTTTTCTTCTTTTTATTTGGTGTCACTCTGTTGTAACGTTTTCAGAGATGTGCAGGATCTGAGCGAAATGTATTTGTTGGAAAAACCTAACAAAAAATGTGTGATGATTGCGAAAAATATATAAAAGTTAACATATTTTACACATACAATGTTATTCGTTTGGTTGATTTTCTTTAATTAATGTTTCTTCAATAATTAATGTACTGTTCATTATAGCTTAATTCTCCATTAAGTTATTTTCCAGCTGTTAGTACTTTTTTTACTCAGTTTTATGCAATGACTTAGGCTGTGATTTGATTTTGCTTAATTGAAGTCACACTAGAATTGCATATTAAAATATTCTTTCCTCAGTGACTCGACAGCCAGGGTGAACCTTAGACTTCTCAAGGAGCCTTTTCCAGACTAGCCTTCTTTCTACTAGTGTTATCCAATTTTTAGTTTTCAAAACTAGGAGATATTTTCGTAGGCCATCAATTCATATTAGATTTGGCCTGCCTTTTCTCCATATGCCAATTGGTTGGGCATTGAAGACTTTTTTAGTGGTGTTGTATTCGTCCATTCTGACAACGTGGCCTACCCATTTAATTCGTGTACTTTGATGAAACTAACTATGTCAGATTTTTTGTATGAGTGATAGAGTTCTAAATTTGATCTCCTTCGCCACTTTCTTGAATTCCTCCAAAAATAAATCTGAAAATCTTCCTTTCATGGATACTTATATTGTTCTCATCTGTTCGATACATGGGTTAAAACATTGACAAAATGAAATTCTGAACTACATTAAGCTAAGGCTGAAATATTAAAGCTTAACTGAGTGACTGCGTTAGACGAATAGTTATTGTCCCGAACTTACTGTCGGGGCGTTGTGCTTTCGAGTCCTGGGTTACCTAAGTCCGTCGCATAGCAGGTCTAATGTAAGTTAAATCTGTAATAGCTCAAAGTCTTCACATTGATGAAGTAGTGTTGATACCTCAGGCTTCTCGTTGTTTGACTACGGTTCAAAATTACGAGATATGTCGCCAACAGCCTTCGAATTGCTTTAGTTTGACGTTAGTAAAAAATCATTCAAAACTAAAGTTTAACTAACTCACCAAGCATCTTACTTTCACAGTTTTCAAACTCAAAGTGAAGGTTTGGAACCCTTCTTTATTTATTGTGTAGTAGTCTCTATTATTACACACACACAAAATATTTAAGATTGCGAGTCACGAACTTGTATATAACTGTGTGATTGTTAGAATAGCAATCAGTATTCATTATCCTACTAACTGGATAGTAAGAAAAAGGGGGAGGGCACGGGCTACTTCTAATTTTTTCAAGGTGTTGCAGTCCACCCAGAGGCACAGGTGTAGCGAGCTAAAAGAAAGTATACAAGACAGTGGAATCTCCAATTTATGAACCTCTGATTTCCGAATTTCTCTATTTAGCGAACTTTTTCCTGGAACCAAGAACATTATTCGATTTTCTTCGTAAAATAACCTCCAAATACCGAGAACCATTTTCTATTCAACGAAATTTTCTCTTCCGAAATGATTTTTTTCCCTCCGTATTTATTAAAATGCCGTATTTACTCGAATCTAAGCCGCACTTTATTCCAAATGTTAATGCTACTGAAAATAGTGTGCGGCTTAAATTGGAAGGAAATTTTTTTTTTGGATGGGGTATTTAAAGAAATTATATATATATACATATATATATAAACTTCATGCACGCATTTATAATACTGATAAAATAACTAATTATTCTCACTCCTTATTAGATTTCCTTTTAAATTTATTTTAATTTCGTAAAATCGGATATCAATAAACCATTTTAGAATATCTTTCAATTTTCGCAAAATCTTGTTCAGAATTTGGGAAGTGGCTTAGAATCAATGGTGGCTTAAACTCGAATATGGTTTTTCTAGACCTTCGTATGAAGGCATGATTATTAGGTCTTAGTGAAGGCGGTCACCCCAAAATGTCTTGGTGATCCACCGATCGATCGCGATCGACTTAATGCTCACAATGGCTTTACGAAGAGTGTATTACAAAAAGATCTCGCAATTTCAAACCTTGGTCGTATGATGAGAGCTGCACATAACATAGTATCATTCTCTTCTGCAAATTTTACGGCAAACAATATCAGAATTTCTCGCAGTTTCTTTATGTTTTATTAACAATTAAACAATAGAATTTAAGGAAATTAATTTTTTTGCCGAATTTTATGTTTACATTTAAATTGTAGAGGTGAGAAGAATACTTTCCAAGGAACCATTCACCTTCGTAAAGAAGATTAAATTTAGTGGTGATTATTTGCCATGAAAAGATGAGAATCATATTGCAATGCACAAAGGGACATCACATTTTGTACACATGTAGTGTGTCCTTTTTTTCTTGTCCCTTTCAGTTACATTTTCTACGTCGTCTATAGTTGGAAATCATCTTTGGTATACGATTTCCCGCACTGGCTAAGTGCACATCACCCGGAACTACACACTTCTTTCCTTGTAAGCTAGCAGGACGTCCTTTCCTTTTTCTTAAAGATTATTCGTCTGCTGACGAGCTAATGCTATACGAAATGTTAGCTGATCTTAACTGTTTCTGTTGTTCACTTGCCACAGAATGAAACTATTTATGATGGCAAGGTCAATAAAAAAATAAAAGATTAGTATAGGAATTAGTCTTTCCATCGTTATAATAGCAAGGCCAATAATTTATAATGGATTTTGCGCTTCTCACAGTTGTATTTTGTAAGATCATTTAGATGGAAAGTAATGTTCCTAAGGCCTACAAAAAGTTAACATGTATCCCTATCCCTCCATGAATCAGTCCGACGAGTTTCATGTGGAATTGGAATTTGAACTGTCATAACAAAACTTTTCAAGGTGAATAGTTTTCTTTATGCTATTTGGAAAAAGTAAAAAATATCACTAACTTGCATGATTGAACGAAGAAATTTCAGAAGTATTTGCTGTTTTACCTTTTAATTTATTTCTCAATTATACTAATTGGTTAATTAATTGTTAAATAATATATTCTTTATTTCCAATGCAGCAGGCGAGAATGAACATCTTTCACGGGTTCATTACATTTTGATAAACAAAAGTTAGATTTCACGAGCAAAGAGCAAACCAGTTTTGAAGTTTTTGGATTACATCTCAAGTAATATTAATTGCACATATTACTTTTAATCATTCTCCTCTGTCTCTCTTTTCATTTTTCATACAGCATTATATAGAATTTAGTATACGAGTTATCTAATTATGTGGAGTTTAAAATAACACCCTTATGGTGTTATTTTAATTTCCACATCAATTTTTTTTAAGTTTAGAAACCTAATTTTTTAGTCTTTTTTTTCACATAGTCTCTGTTAAACTGTTATCTCTGTAAGTCGAGGCTCAAAGTTCACCCTTTTACGAGGTATGTTAGTTTGAAAAAGTGGGTGTTAGCTCGAGTATCATCCTCGTCACTTAATTAATTGTGGTACAAAATTACGAGGTCTGTCACTAATAAAAACTTTAAGGTGCGACGTAAATCACAAATCAAATATTTTCTTTTAATTAATTGCTGGCTTAATACCAACATTTATAGTTCTAAAAGTTGATTTTGAAATTAATACTTCATATATATATTTTTTAAGTCTCACATTTAATGTTAAATAATTTAATTACAGTTTTTGCAAAGATGTTAAAATTTACTTAAAGTAAAAACATTATATTACAGGGGATATTTGAAATGCAGGGAGAAAACATTTCTTATTGTTTATATTTGTACGAAATAAATGTTAGTTTGATGCTATATAACTACTTAGGTTTTAATTAATAGATCAAGTCAGAAACAATGGATTGAAACTAAGCTAGAATTTTGGAACAAATTCTTAAATCAAATATTTTTTTATCATGGTTTATAATATCAGTAACATAAACCTAATTCTTGTGTATCGTTTAATATCATGTTTAAAGTTAGATGAAGTCAATCTGGGACTAAAAATATCTAATAAAATAATAAAAACTACACAAAAAACTAAAAATAATAATTGAGAACTTCATTGATTGATCTGTACTAAAATTCGTTAACAACCAAAAACTAATGCTCAAAGTATGGTTGCATTATTTTTTAATGTTTCTATTGTGAAAATAAGAATAACTAATTACGGCATAAAAAAATGTTCTTTATATCAAAATAGTTCAGAAACGAATTATAAGAATGATCTTAGAACACTACGTTGTATGTTTATTTAAACTAATTATATACTTTTCCTTTATTGATATCTTGATTTAAGTTGAAAAACAAGTAATATAAAAAAAATTAAGTCAATTACTACTTAGGTCAAAACAAAGAGAAATTTTATTTTAATTACTTTTTCCTTGCGATTTACCATTTCATTTCTATATAGTGTATTGGAGTAGTATATTCTTGTTTGTTACTACTTAATCATTAATTAAATTTAATTCTCCCAATAAAATAGTATAGTAAAAGGAAATCACATTCCCAGATATTAGGCCACTCCAGGTGAGACTCGAACCCGCTATCTTTGGATGAGAAGTCCAACGCGCTATCCATTGCACTAGAGGGACAATACGTGAGATTTTTATTTTTATATATAGTGTTGGATTATAACTTTTGTTTTTTACTATGTATCCATTAATTAAATGTTAATAATGAATTAATATTTTAAAAACTGTGTATTATGCATATATATATATATATATATATATATATATATATATATATATATATATATATATATATATATATATATATATATATATATATATATATATATATATATATAAAGAGTGTTTTTTTTCAGGTATAGAAGTTTAAGTTGGCATTACTTTCCAAGATGGCGATCGATTTAACAGATGTCAAGTGATTTATTCTCAGTTTGGTTTTGGCAATTCATCAAAACGATCATCAAGCAAGGCGTAGATTCGTCGAATGGGCCCAAAACGAGATTGCCGTTGTTCCCGATTTTCATAAGCGAATTTTGTTTAGCGATGAAGCGCACTTCTGGTTGAATGGCTACGTCAACAAACAAAACTGCCGCATTTGGAGTGAAGCTTATCCACAAGTGTATGTCGAAACACCGTTACATCCAGAAAAACTGACTGTTTGTTGCGCTTTATGGGCTGGTGGAATCCTTCTTCAAAAACGATGAAGGCCACAACGTTACAGTCAATAGTGATCGGTATAGAGCCATGATTACTAACTTTTTCATTCCTGAATTGAACCATCATGATGTCCAGGAGCTGTGGTTCCAACAAGACGGCGCAACATGTCACACAGCACGTGCCACAATCGATTTATTGAAAGACAGGTTTGGTGACTGCCTAAGTTCACGTTTTGGACCTGTGAATTGGCCTCCAAGATCTTGTGATTTAACACCGCTAGACTATTTTCTGTGGGGCTATGTAAAGTCATTGGTCTATGCGGATAAGCCACAATCGCTTGACCATTTGGAAGACAACATTCGCCGTGTTATTGCCGATATACGGCCACAAATGTTGGAAAAAGTCATTGAAAATTGGACGTCTAGATTGGACTACATCCGAGCCAGCCGTGGCAGTCCTATGCCAGAAATCATATTTAAAATGTAATGCCACAAGATTATCTTTCGAATAAAAAAAATTCATGTCAATCGAATAATACATCGTTGTTTTATTGCAATTTAAAGTTCTATACCTCTAAAAAAAGACCCTTTATATATATATATATATATATATATATATATATATCATCAAGTGCCATCCACTACAAGTGTAGAAAAATGTAATTGAACTTGTATGGATTAATAAAAAGTATTTTATTAACGATTGAAAATTTGAACAAGATATATATATATAGGGAGAGAGTGAATTAATAGAGTAGGAATTGAATAATATTGTGAAACATTTTTAGTGTGTAAAAATGGATTTGTAATCGTATAATTGTTCAATTATTTTAAAAAAATAAATAAATTGTAACTGATTCAAAAAATTCTTAGCGTGAAATAACACCCCCAAAAATATTTTATTTATTTACTTATAATTTCAACTTTTTACATAAGAAAATGAATTGATGTTATATAAAAAAGTATACTTCAAAAAATGACCTCATTAAAGCAGAGAACTCTATGAAACATTTTTCCAATTACGTTATTATATCAAAAGAGAGATAAAGTGAAAACCAAGTTTTTTGATTTAAAAAAAAGCATTAATTTGCCGCATAAAAAATCCGGACATAATTTTCCGGAAATTCTTGCTTTAGGAAGGAAGCTTTCTTCCGTTTTATGCTTATCTGTCTCTCCTTTCAAACTGTTAAAGCCTAACTCATCGTAAAAACCTTCCCTCTTTTAATGATGTGTATTATTAATTTCTGCAAAGAATATTTGAACATCGAAGTTGGTGAACTTTTTATATCATACTGAAATTTGCATTTTTTTAATTAAAATAGACTGGAGTTAGTTTTGCTTTAACTAATTTGATAAGATTCAAGATAAGAAAAGAAAATTATATCCTTTACAAACTAATTTTTTTAAAGTTGCTTGATATTTTAATTTTATAGTCAGGAATTAATATTTAATTAGTTTTTGTCAGTTTATAAAGCTACAATCACAAATTATTACATGATATTTTTAGAAAAAAAAAGTCGACATTAGATAAAATGTTAATTAGTTTCATACTTTTAAAAATTCTTCTTATGTGAAAAGTGCAAACAAGACATTGTGACTCAAAGTTTAAAAATAATTATTTTTATTACTTAATATAAATTTTTCAATTCGTAAAGACTCTTTAACTAAGCTTTGGATTATTAAATTGTGTAAATAAATTAACTAGTTATAATATTTCGTTACATTTTAAAAATGTATTAAATGTATGCGAGGGCAACTCAGAAATGTTTGAGACATGCGCAAACGAGAAATTATAAAAATATTTACGGTTTATTTTTAAAATACAAAGTATTTTAACAAAGCAGACGATTTTTTACAGACTTGCTTCAAGTTGTTTAGCTTAGAATAAATTTTAGACAGAGGAGGATGAGTGGAGTTGATGCGACAAATGGAGTTGACGCGAGAACATTATTGTGCTATGATTTCTATGATTTTAAAGCGGGATTAAATCAAGACGAATGCTTTCAACGACTGCATTTGGTGATGAATCTCCATGTCATGCTACTGTATTCAGATGGTTTAAAGAATTTTGAAGAGGTCGCAATTATTTTCAGGATGAATAATACACAGGAAGGCCGCGGTCGGCAGTAATCCCAGACAATGTGTCTGTCATACGAAAAATGTAGCTAGATAATAATTGTTGTACCTACCAAATAATACCGAAGGAACAACATTGGATCTGCAAAACACAAAATTATTGATGAAGAATTACATATGAAAAAGTACTTTGCCATTGGGTTTCCCATAATCGCACTAAACATCCAAAAGAGGATCGTGTAAGAATCAGTAAAGAAATCCTTAAATTGCCAAATGAGGATGACCGCAGCATCATTTCTGAAATTGTAACTGGTAATGAAACATACATATCGTTTTTTTTTTGACGGTCCAACACGTCAAGAAAGCAAAGGTGATCCCACGCCGAGAATGGTGAAAAGATAACGAGCAATGACAAAAGTAATGTATGCCAACTTTCTTCAGAAGTACGAAAACAGTCAAAGTCATCAAGTTGGAACGACAGAAGACATTAACAGCAAACTGGCATATCACTAAATGCCTTGCAGAAATTCTCCAAGAAGTGAATGTTGAGGAACTAATGCTTCACCATGACATACAGCTGGCTCCATACAGCCGGATTAACAATTGAGTTTCTTAAACAAAAACAAATTAAAATGATAGAACATCCACCTTCTTCTCCGGATCTAGCCATGTGTGAATTTTGGTTATTTTTTAATCTAAATAAGACCTTACGTTGACGACATTTTCATTCAGAAGAAGAGATTGGTGTTTCTATAACTGCATTTTTTTCATACATTCCAAGAAATGAATTGTTTGAGGCATTTAATCTGTGGAAAGTTCGTCTACAAAGGTATACTGATGCTGGAAGAGACTTCTTTGAACATTCTTTGAACATTCTATCTCAAAAACAGAATGAACGTTCCATTTGAATTTGAACATGTTTACAGATATAATGTTTCCTTGTTGCAAAAGTAGCTCCGTAATAATTGAAAATAATATAATTTTTTTCCTAATTTCCACACCACACCAATGGGAGGACGTTTAAGCCTTAACAGATTTAACGTGCAACGGGCCTCTTTACACGGTGAGTCTTCAAAGTTACTACGCTCAAACTCATAAGCCAGTCATTTGTTTGTGACCTTGACCTTTAGGCTACCGCGGCCCACAAACGGACAAACACACACGGATATGTAGACAACACATAAAAAGCATTCCTCTTTCGTTCCGGAGATCTCATCTTTTATACGGCCGGAATGGAATCCATCAATAAATACCGTGATTCGTCGGAGTAATTGGATGATGTAATATTGCATCATAATATATTGAAAATTGCCGATATGGAAGTTTTTGTAGAGATAAAGTACTGCTTGTAAAAGGAAATTTCCTGTTAGGTGGGTAAACTAAAGAAATTAATTATTCTGCAATATCTTGGAGGGCTCAAGATTATCATCACTTAAATAAAATCCATCGACAGAAAGTACAGTTGGTAAATTATTACATATAGAAATATGATAATTAAATTTTATAAAAAAAGACATGTTTAGAAAACAATTGACCCTGTAACATAAAATTTATGAATAATATTGCACAAAATAAATATAGTTGAAAATAATAATTTAATAAAACCTTAAAAATAATATATCTGTGTGTGTGCCTAAACTTTGTTTCATATTTGATATTATGTTTTTAAAGAATAAGAATAAAACAGAAAAAAAGGCGAATTCTCTTACTTTTAATTAAGTCTTATTAGAAAAAGAAGGAAAAATTTAACAAAATTAATGTTTGATATTTATGTTATTTGAATAAAGAAGGTATGTGAAGTATGAATATGTGAAGTAGGGAAGAATATAAAATTTACCAATTAAATGAAATAAACATTTAACATTTTTTTTCACAAATTAACATATTTTTCTCATTTATTTTTTATGTTCTCGTGATTTATAATTTAACCCCTTAAGCAGTCAATTTTTTTGCCTAAAATGTTCGAAAAAAAGCATTTTTTATTGCATATAACTAAGCACAATGCTTAACAGAATGCGAAAATGGAAGAATTTAATCTTAATTTTCAATTTTAAAGCCTTCACGCTGTTTTTTATTTTGTAATCGTAGAATATAAAAACCCTTAAATGTCTGCTTTTCAGAAGTACACTCTGCGTGCTATGAAGATTGTGTTTCAAATATCTTAAAAGAGAATTTCTCTCGTACTTACAAAGAAGTTTTTGTTTCAAATATCTTAAAAGAGAATTTCTCTCGTACTTACAAAGAAGTTTTTTTTTAAATATCTTAAAAGAGAATATCTCTCGTACTTATATACAAAGAAGTTTTTGTTTCAAATATCTTAAAAGAGAATTTCTCTCGTACTTACAAAGAAGTTTTTGTTTCAAATATCTTAAAAGAGAATTTCTCTCGTACTTACAAAGAAAGAAGTTTTTTTTGTTTAAATATATCTTACAAAGAAATTTCTCGTACTTACAAAGAAGTTTTTGTTTCAAATATCTTAAAATAATTTCTCTCGTACTTACAAAGAAATTTTTGTTTCAAATATCTTAAAAGAAGTTTTTTTTGTTTCAAATATCTTAAAATAATTTCTCTCGTACTTACAAGGAAGTTTTTTTGTTTCAAATATCTTAAAATAATTTCTGTCGTACTTACAAAGAAGTTTCATGTTCGTACCTTTTTTTCCAAACGGTTGAGGATCTTGTGTGTGAGAGCGCGCATGCATATATATATTTACTCACAATTTAAAGCATAGTGTCTTTTTTTTACATTGCAATGGAGAGGGAGATAAAATCGTCGTTTTTGGATCATCTTTCCAATTTCATTTTTTCTCAAGCAACAAATTGTACTTTGCCTTGCCATTCCCTGTTCTTTTTCGAACATTTTTAAGAATCTAAATCCTTGCCTTAAATGAAAAAAAATTCCTGATATCACTACAATGAAAATCCCGGATGGGAAGTATTTCAGTACCATTGGCAAACTACATCTCTAAAAAGCAGTAGTACTAATAATCTTACTATGCGAATTAAATATTTGGGCGATTCAAATATAGAAAGAAGAAAATATATATCAGTGCCCGCACAGCGTACGGGCAAACTGGTTGTGGACAGCTTTCGCTAACCCGTACGGTGTACAGGTAAACCAGTTAAGGTGTTAAGATACTTCAGTAAAAGAAATGTATATATTTAATTTTTTTATACCTGACGACTATCAGATATATGTATTTTACTTTTGGTTACGTTATATAAATGTGTTGATAATGAAAAGAAGAAATAAATTTCATAAAGAAATCACTTTTATATCAATATAACTCATGTTCTAATTCTTTCTGCTGAAATAACATACGTCTCGGATTTCTGTGTTTATACTAATACGTACTAATAAAAGTTAGATTTTTTTAATGTAAAGCTTATTCTTGAGCAGATCAAGCAGGTAAACTAAGAAAATATTTTCCATAATACTGGGTGAGCAAAAAATCCGTATAAACTTTAAAAGTTTATAAAACCCGGAATATTAAACAAAATAAAAACGGTTTGCAGATTTAGCATCGGCAAGTCACAGGATTTTTTTAAGATAAGAAAAAAACCAGCCGTAGATGGCGCTGGTACAAACGACTGAGTTGGAAATATGCAAATGAGACAGGCGATTACAAATACTGATGCTCTTGATCCAGATGTAATTCTCCGTTGCATGCCAACTAAGAGAACAAGGATGTTGAGTGAGAAAAACAAAGCTTTGTTGGTGAAGCTGTGTTTCATGAACAAGGAATCAGTGACTGTTACACTGCGTAAATTCCGATTTCAGAAAAATTTGAAGACTAGAAAAGGGCCTTCAACAGTGGTACGCCACATAAAGCTTGTTTAGCGATTTGAGGAAAATGGATCGCTCGAGGATCGTGTAAGATCCGGACGACCAAGTCTAAGAATCATTGGCAAACGTTCCAAGTTTACATGGCCTCCTCGGTCTCTAGATCTGACTCCAATAGACTTATGGCTGTGGGGATATTAAAATTCCCGGGTGTATTAGCCCCGTCCATCCAATCTGTTGGAATTGGAAGATACGATCCACCGAGATGTGACAAGTATACAGGCGGACATTCTGCACTTTGCCGTTGTTGGACTTGTGACACGTTTGGAATGTGTCATCTTTTGTGGTGGTGGATGTGTGGAGCACATACTGCTGCAATAAATGATTCGGTAACGTTATTTCTGTTATTTGCGAATCTTTTCTTTCACTTATTTCCGAAACGCCACCTATCGGTTGTTCTTTGAATGTTTTTTCTTTTTCTTATCTTAAAAAAAATCCCCTGACTTACCGATGCTAAACATGCAAACCGTTTTTTATTTTGTTTAATTTTCTGGGTTTTATAAACTTTAAAATTTTTTACGGACTTTTTGCCCCCTTGTTTGAATATGAAAAGGTTTTATTAAAATCATACATTGCGATGAACAGATAACAAAAAAAGAGAGAAAAAATACTAATATAAAAAAACACCTTTTCTATAGCCTAAGTTTTATGTTGTAGAATTTTTAAGTTAAATGAACGAAAAAATTTGAAAATATTACTGAAATTCCGACCCACACAAGTAGTCTTTAAAAACAGTTTTCATTTCGCATTTTTATCACACGTCTTCAAAAAAATATATATGTAATATTTCAACTTATTTTTCTTCTTTGGGGGTACTAGAGAACTAAAACATTCAAACATTTCTAATACTACGCAGTAATAACACTGCAATAACTATGAAGTAGTCAAACAATTTCTTTCATGTTATCCTTTTTTTAAAGAAGAAAAACTGTGTATTCCACATTAGATTTGTGAAATGTTCTATGATACCACTTTATCAAAACACCAGAAATGTTTATTCAGCACAAGAAATTCAGCAGAAATCTTACAAAAACCGAAACAGGTTGTTTTTTTTACCCTTCTGCTAGAAAAGAAAGTTTAATTTTCTCGTAAAAACAATTTTCTGAATTGTGGTTCTTTTCTATGGCTTTCAACGTCTCGCTTTCAATATCCTGTTTTTTCCTTTTCTCTTTTGGTTGTTCTCTGTTAATTTTACGATATCCGAAATTTAAGGGCTTCTTTTGATTGAAGAAATCTTAAAAGGCCCGAGGAAACTACAATAATAGAACTTTCTCAGAACATTTCTTTTGCAAGTATTTGTAATCGATGTTTTATAGTATTTTTTTCTCCGAAATTTCGCTGCGTTAATTAAAACCATAATTAGAATTTTCCATTAATAATTCAAAGGATATCAGAAAGAGAAACCTCAAATGATAATTAACTGAATGCATTATAAAATTAAGCATTGTAGTTCTTCATAAAAGTAAAACGTATTGAAATGAAAAGGGATGCAAGTTTAATGATTTTTATTTTTATTACATTTTTGATAGGAACTTGGAAAAAATTATTTTGTATTTATTTTTTTAAAAATATAAATTTGCTTTAAGGAAAAATGAACTAACTTCTAATCCCATAATTTTTTAAAATTTTAAATACGTTAAAGACGTAAATAAGAAGTCTTCATGATTAAATACTTTTTTTAAAAAAAGTAAAAAATTAATTTTTTTATTGAAAGTAATAAATTATGGATATTTTTTATACGAAAAATCACTTAAATGATTTTCATAAAAAAAATTTTAAACTGCACTCAACTTTTTATTTCCTACTGCTTGACTTGCATAACAAACTTTTTTCAAATATATTAAAATTTAGTAAAGATTTTCTAAATAAAAACTTATATAGATAATAATATAAAGCAATATAAATCCCTAATAAGTTTTTTTTAATATGTTCCATGGCTTATTTTCTAAATTTGATTATTTCCTTATTTTGTACAAACGCTATTTGTTAATAAATATTAATTTTTTAAAGAAGTTAAGTACATATGAATATAAATAATTTTTTTCTTAACAGTATTCGAGAGTTAATCATGTATAAGTTATAAGGATGTAGGGAGCTCGTGTTAAAGCCTGTATTTAATTGAACCCTTGTAAATTGATATAATTTTTAAAAAATGACTTTACACATACAGATTTATTAGCAAATTGTAATATAATATTTTACATTGAAGATAATTCACATGCACTCAATCGCTATTATTCAGGTATTTCGAGTTTTAAATTATAATACTAAATCTATTTAAAGAGAATGTTTTCCTTTTAAAACTTATGAGAGTTTTGAATATGTTAATTTATTATGTCATTAATTATATAATACTTGAATCTATATTAATGAGAATATATATTAATTCAGTAAATTAGTTGTTTGAGTACATTGTTTATTTCTCATATTAAAACAAGTGGGAAAAGACGGAAACTTCAAAAACAACTGAATTATAATAATTAAATAGTCATTGTTATTACAAATTTTGGCTGTTTCCGGTACAGTTGTATTTGCTGAAATTTTAGAGAAGACGTATACGAAGAAAATTAAGTTAAGGCAGTTAAGCAATTCCTTTGTAAAATCTCTAGATTTGAGAATTTTTAAATCTAGCTATTAGTTTTAAGTTAATGTAATTGAAGTTTCAGCAGAAAACTTTTATACATAGTCCCTAATTCAATACCAGGTTTTAAAAATGTGTTGTCTTCCATGTGAACAATGTTTACAAATTATTCGATTCAAAAGTAAACTATCTCTTTAACTTAATTATATTATTTTATACCTAATTATTTAATTGTAATGCACAATTTATAAATATTAGTTTTTAATACATATAGTTGACTTATTTTGTTCAAAAAAGGAATCAAACAGTTATAGAAAGAGAGAACACATAAATGAAAATCACAAAATCAAAAAATAATGAAAAAAGCATAAAGTATTTAACTATTAACAAATTTAAATAGATGAAATTCGTATCTAACAAATAAAATCCTGTTTAAAATACTCATAAATTCCATCAAATTTGTAATATTAATCTAATATATCTAATAAGGCATCATTTCTAAATATCATTCGTTTAAATCATATTAAACATAACGCTAGCTATAGTTTAAAATTAAAGATCTTATAAAATAATATTTTATGTAAAACCTTTTATACAAGAAATTCTTCTCTGGAATGATGGTATCGTAATATTTAATGGCTGTGTTTAAGCATTCCATTTTCCGAAATTGCTACGCAGGATAAAAAAGGAAATGCCGTGCTTAAAATCATTACTTAAAGCATGTACAATATAATGTACATAAATTCTACCGTATAAAACTACATTATTAACGTTTTTAGAAAGGCATTCTCTCTTTTTTACGATAAATAGGAATAAATCATGCAACCATTTTCTGAATGAGGGAATTGAATTTTTCCATCCGGTATATTTTTAATACTCATTTTAATACACAATTCTGTCAGGACTAGAGCTTTTTAGTCATCGGAAGTAATTTAAAAAGTATGTTTATTTTTAAAACATAAATAAAGTATAGCATTACAAAATCTTCCCCGTTATAATACTCGCGTTTCATAGTTATTATGGTTATTATGCTCCCTATTTGCTATACATATTATGCTATATATAAGGAAACCACACTGTGCGTAAAAATAGAACAGTATAATTGAAAATGCTATGATAGTGTTTTACGTTTAAGAGCTTGCTATTAGAGCTAGATTTTTTGATAGGAATGTGTGTATATATAGTTGTGCGGAAGACTTTTTATATTATTAAAGTTTTACTCATACATTGCCATTAATAACGGAAAGAAGAAATAACAATTTTTATTGTACTTTTCCAACAATAACACAATACGAATTTTCTCACGTTTATGTGGGTTTCGTAAATCTATGTTTTTATTTGATTGGAATTATTAAACATCTAAGAAAAACAGAAATTAGAATACATAATTTTAAGTATATCTTGAATGAATAAATCTTTCCCCCCTGAAACTTTTTAATTGCATAAGGTAATTGAAGTTATTTTATAATTATTCCCCTAATACGTATAAAGAATTTAAAATCATTAACTTTTTAATTCTAGAAATTAAGCTGAAATTCATTTGTATGTTGAAAAAGAGATACATTTTAAATTAATTACTTAGTACTCGGTGTAAATGATAAAGTTTTATTTAATTATGCCTGATTTTAAACAGTTGGATATGCTTTATGTTTTTTATTGCTTAAAAAATGTCTGGTACATATTTTTTAAAACAAATACTTATATTTTAAGAAAGTTAACTAAAATGGCACCAAAAATAATGAAATAAAATTTCGAATTTATGTTAATGTAAGGCTTTTAGTAAGACATACATTAATTAATTTTTACATTCTAAAAATTTCACAATTGTAAATTAATTTTTTAAAGTTTTTTTACTCATTAAACTATTTATTAATTAATGGCACATACAAAACTTAGTTAAACAATTTAATAATCCATGAAGTCAAATAAAATTTACAATTACAAAGAAGCTTTTTTTAGAATTCTGTAGGTTTTAATTTATTCTGAAAATAATGTAGTATCATTTGTATCATTTGGAAGTCCAGTGGCTGATAGGTTGAGTATCGCGCTTTCCCGCCTCAGGTTCGAACCCCGGGCTGGGCAAAATCGACTCAACTTTTTATCCCATCAGTGGATCGATAAATGAGTATTAAGCTTGGTTGGAAACTAAACACTGGGAGTTTCGCTTCAGACTGATCACTTGACTGGAACACCTGCTCATGCACCTCAGTGCCCAAGGTCATGAAAACGGAGATAGGTACAGTAGGCCTTGGCCATCTATGGGCTGTTGCGCATCTGAGTTTAGTATTGATATCATTAGATCAACCAACAAGGGCCAATGCATAATTTTTGCACATAAAATTTTTTAAAGATTGAATGTTAATTAATTATTCTTTATATTACTGCCTTCTTATTAGGATGTTGTCTCTTAATTCAGTATTCAATAATCAAAAATTTGTCAAATACCAAGGTGCAAGCTATTTTTTAAAAAAAATAAAAAAAAATTATTTCCTTTATTTTTCCTACAATTTCTATTCCAAGAAACTGAAATTCCATATTTATACAGATTGGAATTTTAGTTTCCAAATAAATTGAATTTTCACTTAAAGACTGCACAAATTATGTGAATAAAAAGTGTTAGGAATTAAGGTTAAAAATAAAGTGTTATTTTTTAAATTTAGTTATTCCCCACACTATTTAATCTTAAATTTTGTGATGCGCGCTTTTTCCCAAATAACAATCCTTATAAAAGATGAATAATGCACATATTCTTAGCTGAAAACGATAAAAAACATCTTGTGTGCTTCCATTTGTAAATGTTACTACGATTTATCAGTAAAATGATACATCTTACACTTAAAACTTAAATTTGAATAGTCATTTATTGTTATCTATAAACTTTTTGATATATTCTGTCTATTGTTATGCTAAATATTTTTACGATTAAAAAATTAAAAATTATTTATAAATATGTATAACCGTGTTATACATATTATTACGTTATAATTATTTATAAATATGTATAACCGTGTTATACATATTATTACGTTATAATTATTTATAAATATGTATAACCGTGTTATACATATTATTACGTTATAATTATTTATAAATATGTATAACCGTGTTATACATATTATTACGTTATAATTATTTATAAATATGAATAACCGTGTTATACATATTATTACGTTATAATTATTTATAAATATGTATAACCGTGTTATACATATTATTATGTTATAATTATTTATAAATATGTATAAACGTGTATGTATGTATAATATATAAGTATAATAATGTATAAACATATAAGGTATTAAGTGTAAAGCATGATTTTTTTCCCATTCATCTGAAGCATAATTTTTCTTTTTTTGAATTAGAGCATTATAAATATACTAAAGCAATATTAATTTGTTTTTTAAGTTCCTAATTGTAAACACTTTCTTTTCCTGTTAAAATTTCGAATGAGTACAATTATTTATTGCGATGTTTCATTTATATTCATTCATCTGTGCACCAGTTTAGCAGAACGTTTTGTCCTGTTTTTCTGTAAAAGTTGTTTTTCCTTTAGTTTACAATGCAATAGAGAAACAGCACACACGTTTCATTCAAAAATTTTGCCTATTCTTCATTATCAACTAACTATGCATTGGTTAATTTATTGATGAAGTAAGGTACATTTCTAAGAAAAAAATTAATGCTAAAATTAAAGTAAGCTTTAAAAAAAATTTTCTATTTCGATTGTTCCATTAATGATTTAAATTGTATTCAAAACAATTTTTGCATTAACATACATACATTAATCTAAAAATGAAAACACATCTAACGTTACTCCAAGTAATCATTTAAATATATTGATTGTTAATTACTGCATATTTATTGCAGTTTAGTACAATAGATATTTGAATTTTGCTACATATAACCTCTTCTAAAAAATTTACTGTAAAGTTATGATAAGAAATCACAGAGATTTTTAAAAATAATTATTATATGAAAATTTCTGTTTACATTGTCTTTTGTGCATCTTAATTAAAAGTAGTACTCTTTATGTCTAATACTATCACAAGATGTGTTGTACATAATTTTAAATATTAAAAAAAGTATTATATCATATTCTCTAATTGCATATTTCCATATTCTATAAAAAGAGAGAGATACTAAAAATAGTTTTTAAGATATCTCAACTATTTTCATATGATTAAAAAGTCATAATTTCCATTGTTTCTAAAAGATAAAATCCTACTTCTTTATTAAAATTTATTTAATACTACATTTAAATGTACGTAGAAATATGTTTTAATACTACATACATATTTTTTTCTACATTAGAGTATACATTTGAATGTTTATCACATCTAATTAATCATCGATGCAACAATTAAATGCTTACATTTATGTATAATTTTTACTGTTTATTTCATTATTATTAGCTACGAATATAAAAATAATAAAATTTGAAAAATCTGAGGACAGAATTTCTGTTTTGTATAAATAATATTTTGAATTTAAATTTAGAATGTTTTTTCAAAAGTTTAGTTAGTTTGAATGCTTACTTTACAAATATTTATAAGATACTCCGACATATATTTCGGCCTTGTGCGTATTAGTAAACAACAACAATCATAATATTACCAATAGCTTCTTTGGTAATCTCTATCCAATTCAATAAATCTACACGGCAAACATTATAGAACTACACGAGAGAAAATACTTAAAAAAAGAAACACTAATCAATTTCATATATTATCAGTAATAAATCAACTTCACATACACATACAAAACAAAAAACACTTACCTTCTGGCTTCAGTTCTGGAATTTCAGGAATTCTTCCGGAAATCGCTCATTTGGGGCTCTTTCCGGAAATTGAAATCCTTCATCTTTCCTCCTGAGGAACTTCTCCAGCCATTCGAATATTCTAGTAAAACACACACTAAATTAGCGTTCTAAAGTTATTTTGCAAAAATAAATTTCCGCACCATGAAGTAAGCGCCATAGTCCGTGTTTGGCAAGCATGTCGGATTTACGTTCGAGGAGTGGTGGGTAGTTCGAGTGCTACATTTTTGTTGAAACACTTTTCCGGAAACTCATGCTAGAGCAAATTTAAATTTTGGAACACTTTATTCCAATCATTCACTGACTTTCCTAATACCTGTTTCAAGGAAAGTAACCTGACATCGCTTTTTTGCGTCTATTATCTTTAATTTACTCTCTCTCTTCTCATTCTTTCTCTCTCTCTTTTACAATAGTAGCAACACCGCAGTCAGTGAGCTGGTGCATAGGGTTACTGTGTTACAACTTGGCGATGGGTTTTGCAAATTCACGGTATTTGGCGAGTAAATATGCTTAAGGTTGCAACACGGTGTTCATAGAGAAATTTTGATAGCGTGAAGAAATATTTGAGGGTATTGATATAAAAATAAAATAGAGCGTGTATTAGTGGTTATTTATAACTACTATTTTTTAATTTATTGTGCAGAATGTTTTTATCTGTTGGTAATGTAAGATCAAATTCCTTTCAAAGGAAAATTATAATAAATAAAATAGTGCGAGTATTAGTGGCTATTTATAACTACTCTTTTTTTTAAATTTATGGTACAGAATATTTTGTATCTGTTGGTGATTTAAGAGCAAATTCCTTTCAAATGAAGATTATAATTTTTCAGTATTGAACGAAAATTATTATTTACCAGAGCAAAAAGGAACCTTTTTCATAATTATTAAGCAAAAATATTATTTAAAAAACTCAGTGAATTTTTTTTATCTATCTCAAAAAGGAAAATTAAATGTATATACTTTAAAGCTATTTCTAAATTATGCATTTTTTTATTCAATTCAACTCGTATGTTTTTAACATAAAACACGTATTAAACATATTAAGGATTTCAAATTATAATGGGAAAATTAGAGTGAATAATTTGTATGCTTTACAAACACTGAATAATATTAAATTGGTTTTATACTTAAAAGTTTCTAGTCAAAGTTTAAAGTTATAAATTTTTTTAGGAAATGTTTTGTAAAGGGTGTTTTTTTAGAGGTATAGAACTTTAAATTGCAATAAAACAACGATGTATTATTCGATTGACATGAATTTTTTTTATTCGAAAGATAATCTTGTGGCATTACATTTTAAATATGATTTCTGGCATAGAACTGCCACGGCTGGCTCGGATGTAGTCCAATCTGGATGTCCAATTTTCAATGACTTTTTCCAACATTTGTGGCCGTATATCGGCAATAACACGGCGAATGTTGTCTTCCAAATGGTCAAGCGTTTGTGGCTTATCCGTATAGACCAATGACTTTACATAGCTCCACAGAAAATAGTCTAGCGGTGTTAAATCACAAGATCTTGGAGGCCAATTCACAGGTCCAAAACGTGAAATTAGGCGGTCACCAAACGTGTCTTTCAATAAATCGATTGTGGCACGAGCTGTGGGACATGTTGCGCCGTCTTGTTGGAACCACAGCTCCTGGACATCATGATTGTTCAATTCAGGAATGAAAAAGTTAGTAATCATGGCTCTATACCGACCACCATTGACTGTAACGTTGTGGCCTTCATCGTTTTTGAAGAAGGATTCCACCAGCCCATAAAGCGCACCAAACAGTCAGTTTTTCTGGATGTAATGGTGTTTCGACATACACTTGTAGATTAGCTTCACTCCAAATGCGACAGTTTTGTTTGTTGACGTAGCCATTCAACCAGAAGTGCGCTTCATCGCTAAACAAAATTCGCTTATGAAAATCGGGAACAACGGCAATTTCGTTTTGGGCCCATTCGACGAATCTAAAAGCGTTGTTTAGGCGTGAGTCTATTCATGATGAATTGCCAAACCAAACTGAGAATAAATCACTTGACAGCTGTTAAATCGGTCGCCATCTTGGAAAGTAATGCCAACTTAAACTTCTATACCTGGAAAAAAACACTCTTAACAATTGGAAGGATTAACCATATTTTTCAGTTCTTTATTGGATTTATAATGTATTATGAATGAAAAAAAAATGTTTTTTAATTCCGTTAAATAAAAATGTATGCAAAAATTATTTGACCCTTTTCATGAATTAGGAGAGGAGCATTAATAAAAGAGTCATAGAAGTACCAAAAACAGATTTATTAAGAAATATCAGCACATTTCCAATTGTTTGAAATCTTGAGTTTAAAAAAATTCTTTTAGTATACTCTTAATAGTTTAATTTCCTAAAAGAGATGTCATTAATTTTTTCACTATCGATTGTTTCAAACAATTTATTGAAAACCAATTCTCTTTGCTGACACAAAATAAATGTGTGATTTCAGAAATAGAGAAAGTTCAGCTAATTTTTTTAAAAGTACTTGTACGTCAAATATTAATTCTATATTTCCTTTCAGAAGTAAAAAAAAACAGTATAATTCTTTTAGCATAATCTTTAACAGTTCAATAACATTAACTAATTGCAATGTGATAATTGGCCGAGTTTTTCATTCAGAAATCAAATGTAAAGTAGATTAATTTCACAATGTCATCATTTCTTGCCAAATATAGCAACCCAGCCCCACGGGTTCCAGCTCTCCGTGTGATGATGATGATGACGATGCTTCAGTGACGTCACGCGTCCTTACTCTCGTCGCTCTATCGCGGTGGAGTCCATTCCTCACGAGGGACGGTGGAAATATTAAGAGATCAATGATCTTGCTATAGGTTATATAAAAGGACATTATATACGCATGCGCTGTGCTATCTAAATTGAATTTCTGTTTCTAAATAATGGAAATAAATATCCATTCTACAAGCATTGGAAAATTTTTTACTTAAAGCATAGCTAGGTAATCAAGAACAATAGCTTTTTTTTGTAGAATTAGCTAATAATTTGTTAAATTATTTCTATGTCTACCTTGCCATATTATTTATTAAAAATCAGTATTTCTCGGATATATTTTAAGGGATAAAATTTACTGCCTAAAGTAGTTTATAACTATTATTACTAGTGCATGAGGGATAATTTGTTCAATTTATGGTTTTGATATAATCTATGGGAAAAGATAATGAATTAAATAATAATGGATCAAATAAAGATAAAACTTTATGCATTGTATGTATATAATTATATTAGAAACATATTTTGAATTTCCAATTTATTTTTATGCAAAATATTTAGTTATATAAATTCTATTTTCCCTGCTGTGTTTTTATATAAAATTTTGTTTTCCCACACTGATTTTGATAATAAGAATTTGAGAAAACTTAAGAAAACATTCTTTAGGTTATGGAATTCCCAATACTTGATTTTTTAACATTAAAATAAAAATTCCTCTTGTGTATTTATTCTTAATTATACTTTACAATCTCTATATATTTAATTTTTTTTATAAAAATTTCTATTTAATAATGTATTTAAAAATTACAAATATTACTGTCTTATTACTTCAGAGGCAAAAAAAGCGAAGAATTAATTTCTGACTTTAAACTAACATTAGCAAACGAATATGTATTTTGGCATTTCGCCAAAAAGACAATTCGCGCGCTTTTGCTCAGAGAAAGAATTATTGTACTTCTGAAGCCTTTTTTTTATATTTATGGAGAGAAAAACGTTTCCCTGCTGTTCCCTGGAGTTTAAAAAGCATATATTTAACGAGAGTAATTCGGTTTATTTTGAACAAATTATTACGTAGTTTAAAGCCTCGACTAAATTAATGCAAAAATTCATTTCCACCATCATTTATTTATTAAAATGAATTTATTTGCAGTATAAAATAAATAATTAAAATAAGTTATCAATTCCAGTACTATACGTATGATTTTAATTTGTTTTTTTCTAAAGACAAATGAAAATATTTTTTAAGAATATTGTAATTAATGTATTTAGGAAGAGGAATTTTTTTTATCGTTTTATTATATTGTGAAGAATAGTTTTTTGTATTGGTTTTTAATTTAATGTGATTTATAAATTTAATGCAACGAAATTAAAATTAATGTCACCAACTCCAGTTAAAAATGTTTATATTATATAGGTTTTAGAAATAATTTTTAGGCAGCGATATTTTTTTTTTGAAAAATAATTAATTATATAACAATTGTGTGTGTGTTTCACAAATTTATAATTAAAATGGATTGATTTCATTTTTGAAAATAATACATACAATTCGTGCTCCACAATATATTGATTAAACTATAATTGATATCTTTCATATCATTGATGCAATATTTCAAACACCAAATCATACAAATTAATATTTATTAAACAGCTACCTGAGTAAACAGCGAATTTTTTTATATTTAGTTTCTATTCTAAGTTATAGATAGAGAAAGGTCATTGAATGAATAAAAATGATATATTTAATGTTCTGTTTCTCATAAATCGCTTTCTGCTTAAAAAAAGTATAAGCCAGGGGTGAGCAAATAGCAACGAAAAAGATAATCAAAAACCCAAATAGACAGATGACGTTCTCTATATTTAAGTCAACATATATTTGTCAGTTAAGTTTTCCTTGTATGAAGATTAAAAAAAAATAAATATGGATGCAAATTGGCTGACATTAACTTGATGGCTGTGTGATGAGAATTCCAACAAGAAATCTCTCCTGATTTAAAAAAAATGTAGTACAGTGTGATTGGGTACATTTGTCTCAGATATGAAATTAACACTGTTAATAAAAGGAATAAAACTCCCTCGATTTTATTTAACTCATATTTACTGATTTTTATGGCACAATTTAAATCTTTTTTGAGATGAAAAGATAACAAATGAATGCAATCATTTAAAATATTTAATTAATCTTTTCATGCCCTTCAGTATCCTCCTATTCCACAATGCCAAACAATCCCCCCCGGTACAAACAATAAATAGTTTTCTCAAAGAATTCAAAATTGATACTGATTACAAATAGTAATATATTATTATCGTTAATTGCTATTTTATAATCATGATTTAAGTACTATCAATATTGTAATGCAAATTGTCGATTGTACATCGATATTATCTGTTTTAATTGCAATTGTCATATATATTATATTTATTCACAATTTCCTCAATTTCATGTTTGCAAAATTTCTCTTTCGGTTCCTACTATTAATTTTCACACTCTCCCTATATATATATATATATATATATATATATATATATATATATATATATATATATATATATATATATATATATATATATATATATATATATATCTTGCTCAAATTATCAATCGTTCATAAAATACTTTCTATTTATCTGTTCAAGTTCAAATACACTTTTTAAACTTGTAGTGGATGACACTTGATTTTAATACAGTTTTTGCAAATATTAATTCATTAATTGTTTAATTAGGGAATAAATAGTAACAAACAAAAATAATAGTCCAACACCATATATAAAAAGGAAAATCGCTCCTTGTGTCCCTGTTAAGCAGTGGATAACGCGTTGGACTTCTAAACCAAAGATCATGGGTTCAATTACCACCTAGGATGACCCAATATCTGATAATGTGATTTTTTTTTTTGCTATACTATTTTATTGGAATAATTAAATTTAATTAATGAATAAATTGTAACAATCAAAAATAAGAGTCCAACACCCTATATAGAAAGGAAAATGGGAAATCGCTTTCTATTTTGCCACTTAATATTGTGATTCTGTCATATGTATATACATATTCATATTAATTGCAATTAGTTAATAAAAAGTAACTAAAATAAATTTTTTCTTTGCTGCCCTAAGTAATGATTGATCTAATTTTTTTTTTATATTGCTTATTTTATATGAAATATGGTATTTTTTATTTTGCTTATACTTTTTATAAAAGCAAATTTCCTTGGTTTTAAATGTGGCATATTATGTCCCCCGAGAATACGTTATCATTAAATAAAAACAATGTCTATAAATATACCCATCTCTAGTAAATAAACTATAGAAATATAAAGCAGTTGCTTTTTTTCGTTTTAAAAAAATCAAGGTTATACTTGAAGGTTATTCTAGTTGGAACGTACGCCCATCGATAATGTAAAACTAGTTTCCCTGCCAACTTACGGTTAATGTAACAGAAATGATAAAAAGAATCTTACCCCAAGGCGTAAAATAGTAATAATTTTAAACATCATAGGCTATAAAAGTAACTCATGAATATTACTTTAAAAATATTCGCATTTGGAGGAGACGAGTTTTTGCAATTTTGTGTAAGATTTATTTTTAACATTAAATTTGTTTTCTTTTATGTTGAGTTTTTTAGTTCGTTTTGTTCTTGTTCTTTATGAAACAAAGTATAACGTTATGGAAATATTTCGTATTATAGAATTGAAAAAAACCACGGAATGTCTTGGATTTTAATATTCTACTTAATTTTACTACCATTATCTAAATTTATAACGTTAAATTACATTTGAAAATTAAACTTATAGTCGTATATTTTTTTCCGAGAATTAGCATTATTATCTTATATATTTGCTTAAAAAATATTTTTAAAAAGACGAGAAAATAGAATACATTAAACTTTCATTCCTCTGAAATCAAATGCAAATGTTAATTATTCAGAATTCTATGTATGTTCTGTAATTATTAATAAAATACAGACTATACATATTGGCATACTTTTAATTATATTAATGAATCAGTTAATTATATTACTAATTTAATTATATTACTACTTTTAGTTAAATTATTTATTTCTAAAAATTCAAAATGTTATACTTTTTTAATGAAATAAAGTCTGAATTAAAATTTTTAAAAAAATACGCATTCAACTTTTTCTTGAAAAAGCAATTAAACGTTACTTTTTTGTTGCATTATGGTTTTATGCATAATTTAATACACAAACACACAATGTTTTCCCCTTCATTCTTTTACTGTTATATACATTCTATACATGTCACAGCTTGGGTATTCATTCATTGGATCATTGGATTTCAATTTTGTTTAGCAAACTTTTTGAAGATATTTTTTTTAAGTTTCTGTGCGAAATAGTTGGTGGAATAACATAGTAGGAAATATCTCTTGATTATTGAAAATCTCTTGATACATAAAAATGGTTAAGAAGTTAGATACGATTAATTAAAGCGGGGCTAATTAACACTTAACATATCGAAGGATTGTATGTTATACAAATGTAACAACAAAGTAATGCATTTTCTCCCTTATACATCAAACGCCAGCTTGGCTGCTTTAAAATTCATGTCTTAAATCTAATAGATAAAACACATTTTACAGAACTCTTTGAACAGAATGTATAAAAACTTTCTTTTATCTATTCCAAAATCAAGTGCTGTACTCACGACTTCAAGTAAAGAAAATAAATTTGCTCTCAAAAAATATTTTATTCCTATTTTGTATATCTTGTTCTAGAGTTACTATTTTTACCTATATTTCAGATGATTTTTTCTCGATGAAAGCAGTCAATTTTGTTTTAAAGTAATATGAATTTAATATAAAACTGTAGGTATTATATCTCAAGATATTCAATATAGATAATATATAAATATAATATGTATGTAACATATAGATATTATCAAGATATTCTCAAAAGAGTATCATTCTGTAACAAGAGTGCCAGTTTTTAAATATTTTGAATTTATTTTTATAACTTCTAAATTTTAACTTTGACAGCAGTATGGGCAATATGGCCCTGAATATAAAGTTTTAAAGCATTCCTTTTATTTTTCTTTTTATGGAGATATCGTGGATTTGTTACAGAGTGCTTTTACTGTCAATCTTATAAATTTTAATGCTGCCGCTTAAATTTTATTAAGATATAATTTTTTTTGTTTTTAAATATTGAATGAATAGTAAATTTTAAAAGCACAATATAAATTATATTTTATTTCTACTTAAGGTATCCGACTATGTTCCTAACCGTGATTTTAAAAAAGCGCATAAATGGATAATTTTCATGATATTTAGTGTCACTTGGATTAGAATACAAGTATAAAATTGTTTTAAGGACATTTTGACAAAAAAAAATTATTTCAATACACTATTTCGGCAAAAAATTAACTTAGAATAACCTTTTTTCAAAATGTTTTCCTTTTGTGAAGAATGCTTCTATTATAATAATATTTTGCCTGTATATAGCTCAGACCTCTGTACAGAAGCTCAACTATGAGTATTGAAAAATTCACATTATTTTCAGAGTTACAACCCATTGAAATAATTATTGGCGTTTTTTTCTTGAAATTTCTCCCCTCTGTTATCGTAAAACATGGATAAACCCACTTCTAAGTTATATATTTCAAAATTTCTAGTTGATCCTCTGTACAGAGGTCTGTGCTATATACAGGCAAAATATTATTATAATAGAAGCATTTTTCACAGAAGGAGAATATTTTGAAAATGGGTCATTCTATGTTCATTTTTTGTCAAAATGTTTTACTTAAATAGTTTTTTATTGTAATACTATTCATAAAACAATTTTATATACATTTTCTAGTCTAAGTGAAATTAAATATCATAAATATTATCCATTTATACGTTTTTGCAAAATTTACTGTTCCGAACGTACTCGGATGCCTTAAAAAATTGGTTTAACGTACATTTTTAACTAATGGATAAAAGTTTTATAAATATAAGTTCTCTCTCTCTTTCTTTTTATAAACGTAATATTATTTTTTTTGTTTACGATTGGCATTATGTTTAATTAATGAAAAACTAAATTGTTTTATTTTAATTTCATCCAAATGTCCGTGAATTAGTTTTTAGGAAAGTTTGGTGGGATAATTTTGAGACAGCCACCATTCCCTGTAGCCCTTAATTTAAATACCGTAAAATCCGACGTATAACGCGCACTGTCGTATATATAATGAGCATTTATACTTTCAAGCAGCAATTTTTAAAAATACAAAATACCTGAAGTGTACACACGTAATTCTCTTATGTTTTAAAGTCATTTATGTGAGGTATTTTTCCAAGCTTTAGAAAAAAATAGTATACTTCGAGAACTGCAAACACTTCAGTTCATAAGGAATATCATTTCATTTAAATAAATAGTATTTCGATAATATATATATATATATATATATATGTGGGAGACAACAAGGGGTCCAATACGTTTCTCTTTCTTATGGTTTATTTAACATTAAACAAAAATTAATTAAAAAGGTAGTTTTTAACAGATAAGTTTGACGATGATATGCAGAAGGTAACGCCTGCTCGCGCACCTCTCGCGTTCTCTTTTTCTCTCTCTAATGTCCAAGAGTTTTTGTTTCTCTTCCACTAATTCAAAAGTTTTAGTTCGTGTTTTAGCTGCGCCTGCGCGCGAAGACTGCCTTGCTTTTGGCTGCATGCCACAACGGCCAGCCTGACTGTACGCTGTCCGCAGCGGTACGTCCATGGAGACCAGAGAATCTGAAACATACAAAAAAAAAGAACAGACAAGGACTATACGACAAATATACAAAGATTTAACATATCAAAATTTTGTTGAACTAGACAGTTTCTCCATCATGTGAAGGCACCTCTTCGACATCCGGAAGGTTCCACAGGAAAACATTGTGTTTCACATGCATAAGAACGTCTTTTTTAACAAGTTGATCTTTGGTTGAACGCATCGATATTTTCCTCTGTAGAGTTCTGGACGTCTGTTCAAAACGATTTCTCTTTTTCCTTCGTTTCCACTGCCAGGGCTCAAAGATCCTTCGGAGCAACACAAACCGATAATGTTTACTATTCATAGGTGAAGGGTTAGGTGAGCGGGAGATGAATTCCACGGAACTCGTTTTCATGGCACCATTGACTTTCTTACACAATACTATAGGTGAACAATAATCAAAAACACTCTCTTTTATAATACCTTGTCGTAACCAATCATCAATTTGATTGTTTACCTGTAATTTCCCAGAACAAGATAAACGTCTGGCTCTCTGACACACAGGAATATCATTTTTCAATTTAATATTCATTTTTAACTTAGTACTCTTAATTTTATTACATTTATAATCCTTAATTAGAGAACTCAAATCATTTCTAGTATTAGAGTTTTTAACATGTGATAAATCATAACTAGAGTTTTCTATCACATTTGAAACAGAAACATTTGGAAAAGAAACACCACAATCTGCACTCAAAGAGGATTCACTTTCACTTAATAAAACATCGCTCTTTGCATGGCCTAGTTTCTCTATTTCAGAATATACACTGGGATGTATAATAAATTCTTCGGTCAAGGTCGGTGATATTGCCGTTCAACATAGCTAAGGAGAGTGTTGATTAAGAGAAATATTTATGGGTTTAACTTCTACCATTCGCTGTTCGCCAAAACATGAGCTTAATGTTATGATTTCTTCGGAAGGTGTTTGCACTCTAATTAGTGAGGAATTTAAAACTGGGATCTGGCAACCTGAATCGATCAAGGCTGTTACGGGTTGATTTTCCACAAAAATGTTTACGTATTGAAGATTTGCGCGTTCATCGCTATTTTGTTTTTCGCTTTCGACTTTCAAAGTATTCACGTTTATTTTATTATGGATGTGGCTGTTAGATTCTTTAGGTTTAAAACGCTTCTCACAGTCTCTTGCGCAATGAGATGAATCACCGCATATATAGCAATTTTTATTTTCTCTTTCAAGATATTGGGGATAGTTCTCTTTAATCTTTGGTTTAAAGTTTTGTGATCTATTTTTAAAGGGGTCTTGGGTATATCCATTAGTAATAGGAATTTCTTTATGTGATCCGTTTTTAGATGAAATATAAATATCACACTCTTTAGCTAAATCAATAGGCCTAAACCAATCTTCTGCTTCTCGAATGCCAATATGGGTTGCAGTTTCCTTATTTAAAGTTTCAAATAATTTATCAGAAATTATAAGATCACATAGAGATTCAAAGGAATTAACTTTTCTTAACGAACAATAATATTGGAAGTTTGCCGTCAATCTTGCAGCAAATTGGATGTATGTCTCGCCTGATGATTTTACAGCATTTTTAAATGAGTTTAAACACTCGCGAGGGGTTAATTGGAATTCTCTGAGTACTATAGATTTTAGCTTTTCATAGTCATTTAATTCCTCTTTAATATACAGTAAGACGTTATGAGCTCTTTCGCCCAGAAGATTTATTAAAATTTCAGATTTATATTCGTCATTTATTTTCTTGGTTAAAAATGCGCGTTCTAATGATTGGAAGAACAGATTAAAATTTTCAGATCTTGCGGGAACAGGAAGAGATAAAGTTTTAATGCTTTTGATCATATTTTCTATGTTTGTTTCGAACTGTTTATCTTCGACTTTAGCTGCAGGATTTAAACTTAATGCTTTATTTTTAGCCGTTTGAAGTTCGATTTCTTTTTCTAATTTTGCTAACTGAAGTTCCGCGAGCTCAATTTTCTGTTTTTCTAAAGTTACCTCTCTTTCGTTTCGCGATACTCTCTCATCTATACAGTTTTGAATTAAAGTTTTAACGAAATCTGGATCACTTTCAAATGTACTACTGTTCTCAATTTTAGTCTTTAGTTTAGCTATAGTGTCCGTACTCTCCACAGTACCGTCTAGATTCTCAACAACTCTTATGAGATCCTCTTTAAGAGTGTTTTTATACATTTTAGAAAAATTATGGAAAGATCCTACCTTTTTTTTCTGGCTCCCTTGTTGCTCGCACGTACGATGTATCCAATAAAGAAAAACGTTGTGAATCCACTGATTTCACCTCTTTTAGGTAATATAGTTGAAATTGTTAAATTGACACCTCTTCGCAGGTGTTTGTGAGTGGTTCCAACCTCTACACAGGCGGAATTTGTCGATGGTTCGTTGAAAAATACACCTCTACACAGGTTATTTTGTTATTTGTTCCGACCTCTACACAGGCGGAATGAAGTTGAAAAATTCAACCTCTACACAGGTTGAACGAAGTTTCCGAAAAATGGCGGCACGTCTCCTCCACGGACGGCTTTTGTTCACGTTCCAAACTTTGATCAAAATCGAAATCTTTTTCAATCCCGGCCTCTACACAGGCGGAGTATTCATGCTGAGTTCAAACCTCTACACAGGTTGAATATTTATGCTGAGTTCAAACCTCTACACAGGTTGAACGAAGTTTTCGAAAAAATGGCGGAGCGTCTCCTCACGGACGCTTTTGTTCATTGTCCAGACTTTGGTTCAAAATCGAAATTTTATCGATCCCGGCCGAGCCCCCATAATTTGTGGGAGACAACAAGGGGTCCAATACGTTTCTCTTTCTTATGGTTTATTTAACATTAAACAAAAATTAATTAAAAAGGTAGTTTTTAACAGATAAGTTTGACGATGATAAGAAG
This sequence comes from Trichonephila clavipes, assembly GCA_019973935.1. Taxonomy (NCBI): domain Eukaryota; kingdom Metazoa; phylum Arthropoda; class Arachnida; order Araneae; family Nephilidae; genus Trichonephila; species Trichonephila clavipes. Next base: position 769,370 of record BMAU01020999.1, read on the forward strand.
GTAACGCCTGCTCGCGCACCTCTCGCGTTCTCTTTTTCTCTCTCTAATGTCCAAGAGTTTTTGTTTCTCTTCCACTAATTCAAAAGTTTTAGTTCGTGTTTTAGCTGCGCCTGCGCGCGAAGACTGCCTTGTTTTTGGCTGCATGCCACATATATATATATATATATATATAATCCTAATTTTTTCCATAATACACTTTTCTTTATTTTTAAAGCTCTATTTTCATACCCGACATATAACGCGCACATGTCAATTTCGATTTTATTTTTTGTGTTGAAAGTGCACGTTATACGCCAAATTTTATGGTAAGCTAGAGTTTTCAAGAATAAACCATTGTAAATTTTAATGTCAATTATAATTTTAAAGACGTAATGAAGATAAACAGGGATCGGTGTGTATTATTTTGTTAAAATATTTAAAGGAAAATAGATGGCTATTGATTCTTTATAATTGAATATAATGACAGTAAAAAATTAAGTTATTGATTCAGAAAGATTAGAAAGGTAATTCTCAAATTATTGATAATGATTGATAACTTTAAATTATTCCACTAATGATTTGGAATTATGAAGAAATTTGTTAAAATAACATTTTTTTTAGGAAAAATTAAAAATAATTGTGAAAAAGTATTTAACGTAAAATCTCGCACCTATACTTTCAAGCAGCGATTTTAAGTTTTACCTGTTGATAAGACCGGGTCAAAAATAATATGACCAATTTCAGTGCATCATAAATTTTTATCGAATTAATTTATTTACATGTAATTTTCAATGTGGTTTCCTGTAGCATAATACACTTAGCATAAGCGTTCGGCTAAGCCAAAAGGGCATTTTGACATTTTGTAGGGGTATTTTTCCAACTTCCTCTCTGATTGCTTTTTGAAGCCGTTGGAGTGTTCTTATTTTACGTCAGTTTAATTGCTTTTTAAGTATCCCAATAAAAAAATCGCATGAAACGCAGTCAGAGGAGGGTGGCACTTCTCACAGGAGGCATATAATTTATTTTTTACCTTTCAGCCATTTTATAGTTCATTTTGCAGTATAATTTGGTGCTGTACCTTGGTGGAAAACAGAGCTTCCTGAAGTGTACAGACATTTACTTTTTTTGATCAAGTGTTTAAAAACTTTATTCTGATAGTATTTAGCATCAAATTTAGCTTTTAGTTAGACAAAAAATGGTTTTTTAAGCTTTGAGATGACATTCCCATCCATAACATAACACCTGATGGCCAACTTGCTTTTTGCAAAACAGCTGAGTTTTTGTGACCTTTTTCTGTGGGAAATATATTGTATAATTGTTTTGCTAGTCGTGAATGAGAAATGAAACAGAGCTTCATGCGAAGTTATACATGCTTTGTATCTACATTTGTGTAACATTAAATACAGAGGCCAATAACGTTTTCTGCGTTTTTCTACGTTCTTAACAGAAATTTGAATTCAGACTGATTTATTCACTTTTTTATAGGTAATTTTCGTTATACTACGACAAATTATCGATTGCTATACCTATAGTTCCTTTGCTAAAGTTGTTTGAGATAGAGGATTTTCTGCAGCGATAAGTCTTTTCAGTCTCTTTTTTTTTCGTTTTTGCCAAGGACCTCCTTTTGTCCGCACTTTTTTTCCTAGAGCTTTTAATTATGAACTAATTTTTATAACTTTTTGAAGTTTAGATGGTAATCCATTAGCAAAATGTTTTTTTTCTGATTTTAAATGCTTTATTTCTAACAGAATTAAAGCAAACACCCTTCAAAAGCTGTAAAATTTCATTTCGGGTTTGATGATCCATTTTTTCGGTGCCATAATTTTCTTCCACCAATAAAAATGGTTAGATTGGTAGTTTAAATGATTAATTTTCAAAATATATCTGGTAAAAAAGCGATAAAAATTTACCATTCATAGTTATATGCTTTTAAAATTGGTCACACTAATTTTGAATCAACCGGTAGATATGTTCGCTGCATAACACGCACCTCCTTTTTCATACAGAAAACTGAATTGCACATGCACAATGCTTTTGTTTTTAAGCCATTTAATCAAAGTAAAGTTTCAGGAATAGAAATATATATATATATATATATACATTTAGAACTCTCTCTCTTTATCTCTACAAATCCTTTAAGTTCAGATGGAATGACATTTCTTTTAAATAAACGGTGTTCCAATATATGTAAAAAGTCTAATTTTATTCTAAGATAATCTTTTTTTTTTTTATTTTTAAAGCTCTCATTTTTATGCCCGGCGTATATCGCGTACCCGTAAATTTCGATCTTATTTTTTGTGCTAAAAGTTAACATTATACGCGTCTGATTTTAAAGTAATCTTTTTCGCAACTTTTTTCTCTTAATTTAGTTTTTTCGAAATCGGAAATAATTCTGTTTGCTTAGATTTTTTAAAAATGTATCACCAATTTTTATTTTTAGTTTGTTGCACTTATTATTAAATTCTTCGCTTATTTATTAAATTTAATTTTTGGTTAATTTTCAGTTTCATATCAACAAAATGTTCTTATTTTCAGTTTCATATCAACAAAATGTTCTTATTATTAAGCTTAAATTCTGAAATAGAACAAATTTTTGGCCAATTTAATGACAAGAATGAATATTTTTGTTTTGTTTCGTCGTCTCTCGTCACCGCACCCTCTTCTGCTATAAGAATAATTTAAATTTCTCCTTCATCCTTAAAAATACTCCCCACTCCATCATACTTTTGTTTCTATGTATTCAGTTCATTATTTTATAGTCATATAAACTTATCAGATTAAATTCTTATGAGTAAAAGTTTTTTCATATTTTACAGGAATTATTTTTAAATTTGCTTTTTTTCTCGATTACTGCCTCTTCTTACATTTTAAATATTTTATTGCTAAAAAAAAGAATTTGTATCATCAGAACTCGAAGATTTAGCTTTCTTCTTTTTGTTTTTATTCAAATTTAATAAATACAATCTACCATGTTCTAAAAAATTATCGTTCATTGTCTTTTTAGTTCGAGCGGTATATATTTATATACTTAATTTTAAAATGTGCTATAATTTTTCACTTTTTAAAGAAATACGAAAGATATATTTTCCATCATTCTATGAGTCTAAATGATATAAAAATATGCCTATTCTAGACATAAATCTGCTACATTACACTCCGCAGGCTGTTTTTGCAATGAAAACCTAACTGTAATAGCAAATAAATTGTTCCATCTCTTCCGTTCTGCACGACATTTTCTCTTTATATATTCTTCCAACCTAGCTCCAAAACACTACCGTCCTAGAGTATTGGATTGGAAGATGGAGGAAAATTCCTGATTTTAAGGGTCTGTTCCGGAACTGTATTGAAAAAGGGAAAAAAGAGAGGGGAAATCAGAATGTTCGCTTAATCGTGAACAAAGCGATTTTAAAAACAGTTTAATGGTCCAAAGAAAAGCGCAGCAATCGTTTCTCGTCTTGATTTATTTGGAAAGATACTGTGGATATTTTGTTTAGAAGAATGTGATTTATTGTTTGGAAAGTACATTAGTCTAATATAATGTTCTAGACTGTTGGTTGTGTATTATAGTACAGGCATGAAGAGAATTTATTTCGAAGTAAAATATTTTTTGGTTTTGATGGAACTTTCCTGTATTGGGGATTTGAAGGTTTGGAATGATATCGTTGTGTTTCGAAAAATGATTGTGTTGACTCTTGAGTGAGAGCTGTCATAGGATTTAGAATAATAATCTTTATATATATATATAATAAAGTGGTTTTTGCTTAGACATAGTGTTGCATTAAATTCTAACTTGAAATTGGTGAATATATACGAGTACTTTATGAAAAGCATCAAGGTGTTTAAGCTTATACAGTAATGTAAATAGAGTATATGCTTTTTTGAATGATTTCAAAAGTTAAAAAAAATCTTCGTTGGTGTAACAATAATACAGCTGTGTGTGTGTGTGTGTGTGTGTATGTTTTTAAATTATAGAACAATCATAACTTGTTTTTGTCATAACTTGTAACTAAAACAGGGATGGCCAACCTTTTTGAGAACAGTGCCACTATCTAATAAAAAATATGCCTTCCACTCTCAACTTTTCCAACAAACAAAAAAAGTGAATAACCTTATTATGGAACTTTTACGGAAATAGTATATTTTTTAGCTAGTCTAAGTAGTGGAATAAAAAAATCCAATAAATAAGACAAAAGTACAAACTTAGGTTTTATTCTTAATAAACTTTTTACAGGTGAGTAGCTTGAAACCTTTAACTCCAAAAATTATTAAACATTAAATACTTAATGTGGCTTTTGTGAATCAGTAGTTTTATTTTACTAAGTCATCTATATTAGGATCAGCTCTTGAAGATGCTAAAAAATTAAGTTGCTGCTAGTAAAATTAGTTGGTACTCAAAGGATCTTTTACATGCCACATAATCATATGACATGCGTGCGTACGATTTTCCATCCAGAAAATCTATCAACGACAGCCGGGGTCGAACCCGCAACCTTAGGTTTACGAAGCGAGCACAAATTTCCGTAGGCGCAGCTCAGTTTGCAATGGGGAAAAAACTAAACATCGATTAATAATAGTTTTGGTCAAAATTTAGTGCATCATAGAATCAACATTACCGTACGTACACCCTTAAAAACAAAAAATAAAAACAAGCACTTACTATTTATCCCTTATACTAACCTGGTAAATAGGTTCAATACTGTTGCATATCCAACTGACAACTTGAGATCTATGCTTGCCAATTATCAGCCCATTCGCCCAGTACAGTTGCAGTTGAATAATTCCGAAGCGGTAATTGCTAAGATCTCCATCAATGCGGTGTGTGAAGTATGTTGGGAGTGTAATTCCACAGTTGGTCTAAGGGAAGAGATAGTAGATAGCGCACGTTTGCAATTTGTCACAGTTTGTGCTAATTTAAGTGACATGTGGCCGTCATTGTGGGGTGCATCTCTCTGTGTGTAAGTAAAGATTATTGTTATTACGTTTTCTCATTTCATGGATTTTTGCTTATCTAACGATACAAACTAGTGTCTCAGAAAGAAATTAGGGAATGCTATAACTATTCCTTCTGAAACATACCAAAATTAATTTAGTATAGAATTCTGTGGGTATGATATTTTTTTTTTCAAATAAGCTCAAAACAAAAAAGTTATATCTTTGAAGAAAAAAGGATTTATCGTAAAATCCGGCGTATATAAAGTGCACTTTTAACACCAAAAATAGAAAAAAAAGCAAAAGAAGATGAAAATGGGGGAGGGGGGATTAGATTTCTACCTTTATCGAAGTATTGGTTCTTTAAAAGAAATGACATCTTTTATCAACTTTTTTTAAAAGGTTGAAGTTGTAGAAGTATACCCGTATTTATTCGAATCTAAGCCGGTATTGATTCTAAACCGCACACGTTTCAACACGTTTTTGTGAAAGATAGAAAATACTTCAAAATGGTTTATCATATCCGATATATACGAAACTTAAATAAATTTAAAATACGAACTAATAAGAAGTGAATAGTTAATTTAAAATACATACTTCAATCTATAATTGCTGTAACCGTCAGTATCATGTTCAATGTCCCCCATCCAAAGAATTTTTCCGCCTTCGATTCCGAGCCGCACCCGATTTTCAGTAGCATTAACATTGGAAAAAATGCCTACTTATATTCGAATAAATACGATATTTTTTTTTCTAAAGCTGGAATAATACCTCGAATAAATGACTTCAGAACATAAGAGCATTGGGCATTTCAGATTTCTTCGTAAAAAGGAGTGTGCGAGGTATACGGCGAAGGTACCTAAAAACCTTGAAAGTGTATAGGCACGCGTTTACGCTGGATTTTACGGTAGGTTAAAAAAATACGACAAGCAATTATTCATCGTTTGTTACATTGAAAACAGATTAATCATTTTTCATTCATGCACCACAAATAATCCACGGACCTTACAAAAGTGAAATAAAACATTAAAAAAAATATGGTTGAATTAAAATGAAATGATTTATTTTCATTAATTTCATTAAAATGAAATTATTATACACAGATTTATTTAGAATATTGCAACAAATTCTGTAGAAGGGTTTTTGAATATTGATTTCAAATTTAATATCTCGCTTGGATTCATTATCCGCCCTTCATTTCAGAAAGTCTCAGTATGGCCCCGAACAAAAGCAAAGAACGCAAATGTATTCATATCCTTAAAAAAGTCAAAAGTTCTATAATAGCCGTAGTATTACAAATAAACCACTATAATCAAAAATTAAATTTCTTCATTAATATAATTGCAGGATGAAATATTTTTCGTAAGAAGAAATGGAATTCTAATAAATTAAATACCTTGGAAATATTTTTATATGCTGAAATATTCATTTGCGAGTGTAGTTATAATGCTTTAAAATTCAAAAACGGTATTATACATCAGGAATTCAATCTAACATTTAAAAATTAATCAATTTAAACAATTGTCCTATCACCTAGTGTCAGTTTTGATGTTACGGCAGAGTTTTTCAAACTGTGGGCGTAATAACTCTACGAGGGGTACGCGAGTATATTGAAAAGTCGAGAACAAAAGATTATTTTAAAAAAATAATTAATTTACTGAAAGTAAACAAACAAAATACATTTTTTAACATTATAAGAGATAAATACACTTTTACACTGATATAATACACTGATAAATGTATTAGTACAGCAAAATGAATTTTATAATTAATTTAGCAATACTAAGTTAAGAACAAGTTTAATAAATACCTTCGAGCCCATGGGCTTGTCATTTATAAATTATGTACAAAAAGTAACACTTGTCTTGATAATTTGTACGGTTTATAATTAATCCCTTGACTGCCGATTAATACTATGCTATTTGCTACCACCGTTTTCCACGTAGGCGCGTGTATGTGATGCATTGGGGGGGAGGAATATATATATAAGCAAAAATCGTCTGAAATAAATAAATTCTTCTCAAACACTGTCAAGGTCCTTTTGTTGCTTTCCAAAGCCTTTAAAATAATTTTATGGATAGCAGTACACAGAAAACATCGTGCCTCGAAAAGACGTATAGATACGTACGGGGCAATTAGCGCTTTGGCTGAGCGAGACGTTAAAATATGCTGGTGGCGCCACTTAAGAGATCAAAGTCGTATTGTATTCAAATTATAGTATTATTGAATTCCATACTTTGTTATTGTATGGACGTAAAATATAGTAATAGCTCCATTTCAGAAATTCAAGCCTTATCGTTCTTAAATCAAGAGGTGAGAGCTAAAAGAATGTTTTTGAATACAATTGAAAGATTATTATTAGGGTTTAGATATCAATAACATAAAAATAATATATAGCCATACAACATCATGAATGTGTGTGTGTGTTTGTGTGCGTTCCTGTGTGTGTGCATAATATATATAATATATATATATATATATATATATATATATATAAACTTTTTCTAAATCCTACCTTTGAACTTCCTCGAGGGATGCTGCAAAAGAAAACTGAATTTAACTCCTCTAGAATCAATGATCCTCAAAGCTCAACCAACTCATCCTGTTTTCTATTGCGAGTATGATTTTTTTTTCAAGGAGAGGGGACAGGAAGCTTTACTCTGCTTCCTCCCTTGCAGCTATGAAGCACGATTTTCACGGTTGGTTACCTAACTTGATGGGAATGCAAGCGTGCTATCGAGCTGAGGGGTCGTGTTAGTGACATTTTTTGCCTTTCATTTTTCAATTCTTGTAGGTGAAGTTTCTCTCTATAAACGCTTGCAAGCCATATTTCATTTGTGTAGAAAAAACGAAGATATTTATTTACTATATGATATGTCGTTACGAGCAGGAGTAGAGTCTGGATTCTCTGGATTATACTATATCCCATAACTGGTTTGCCCGTACACCGTACGGGCTACCAAAAGCTGGCCACAACCGGTTTGCCCATACGCTGTAGTGCCACTGTTATTTTCTTCTTTCTATATTTGATTTGCACATATTTTAATTCTTTAAGCGATATTGTTCATGCTAATGTTTTTAGATGTACTTTTTGTCCATGTTACTGAAATACTTCTCATCTGGGATTTTCTTAGAGGTGAAGGTGAGAATTTTTCATTAAAGGCAAGAATTTAAGATTCTTGAAAATATTCGATAAAGGATAGGGATTGGCAAGGCAATGTGCAATTTGTTGCTTGAGAAAAAATAAAAAGGGAAAGATAATTTTTTTAAAAAAAAGCCGTTATATATATATATTATCTTTCTTTTCCCATTACAATCTAAAATTTTGTATTACACAACGCTTCAAAATGTGTGCGCATATATATATGCACACACAAAATACTCCACCGTTTGAAAAAAAAAGATACGAACATGAAATTTTTTTGTATATATGAGAGAAATTCTTTCAACATATATGAAACATTCATCATAGCATACAAAGTGTACAAATAAAAAGCAAACATTTAGGGTGTTTTGTGTACCACAAAAAAAAGAAAGAAATAGTGTAAAATCTTTAAAATGAAAAATGAAGATAAAATTCTTCCTTTTTCACATTCTGTTAATTATTATGCTTGGATATATACAATGAAAAATATGCCCTTTTTGGAACATTTTGGGCAAAAAAATCGACCTCTTAGGGGGTTAATGTGAATGAGTGTTTTCTAAAGTGTTGCAGTTTGGAGTGAGTGAGAGTTTTATTAAAGTGTCACTCTAAAGCAACACGAGGGCTATTGGCGAAGGAATTAGGTCAAATGACGAGGCTGACAATCAGTCTAGGACTTCATCTCCTAATTACCACACCACTCCATTTAAGACATTTAATGTGCATCGGCCCCCCTCCTCTACACCGCGAGTATTTAGTGGCACCGGGGCTTGAATCCTCAACACTCCGGCTACGAGTTCAAGACCATAAACATTAGAAATTTCAGCTGAACTGTGTTATAATTAATAAATCTATGTTTATATATTTGTGAAAATCTCTTATTTAGCTAAAATAATATGAATTTTGTGGCATATTGTACGTTTTTTTAAAAATTTTATTCCAAAAATAGAAATTTAAATTCATAAAAGGGATTTTTTTCTTAGGAAATGGGTTGGTGGGATCGTAATTTTTTTTAAACGTTGAAGTAAACCTTTTTATTTGAATCCTTAAAAGCTGTGTAGAGCTCTACAAATCTACTATGCTTTGTTCCTCTATGTACTAATAACTCTTTAAAAATGTCCTGTAGTTTAGAAAGACCTTCATGTAGAAAGCGTGATGCACGCTAAATTTATCGAGGCTCCAAGTCCTCAATCTGGCATGGTGTGGAAGTTTGGAGAATGAGATGTTAACACAGATGTGATCGATGACAATTGATCATGGTACCAGAGTACGTGGTCAGTCTTCAACAGCCCTCTCATGCATTCAGCATGAAACGTTAATAAAACCATCTTCTGATTTTGCGAAAATGATCTTTCTCTTTCTGTATTTTAATCAGAATTTTTACTTCTCTTGAATATACTCACTTTCACTTTCACTTCTTGAATATTTTCACTTCTCTGAATTCTTTTATGTATTTTTATATCTGATTTTCATTATCGACCACCCATTCTCTTCATGCGGATATTTTTCTTTTTATTAAACACCAGTTAATAATTTTTCATGCATTGTCTTATTCAATTCCTGCTATTAGCTCACACTCTATATATTTATTTATTTATCTTGATGGAATTTTCAATCGTTAATAAAATACATTTTAATGCGCTCAATTGAGCTGAAATTTAATATACATGATTTTATTTTGGATGACAATACAATAATTTAATTATAATTAATAAAAATTCATTGATTAAAACTAATTATATAAAGAATTACAAATACAGTCACGTTGGCATCATTTTTGGTGACTTAATGACCCTTTTGGCGACTTGTGCCAAAACTCGCAAAAAACCTCACGTTTTAAAGCATTCAGTTGAACTGAAATTTTATATACACGATTGTTTCGGATGACAATACGATACTTTAATGATAATTAATAAAAATGAATTACCACTTAATGTTGTGATTCTGTCCTATGTATATACATATTTATATTAATTGTAACTATTTAATAAAAAGTAGCTAAAATAAAATTTTTCTTTGTTGATCTAAGTAAGAATTGACTTAATTTTTTTATATTACTTGTTTTTAAATACTCTCATGGATTATCTTGTTTCATAGATCGAGGTTTGAGGATTTTACGCTGTCAGTCTCAAAGAGCAAGACAGTTCTTCAGGAGCGATGAAAATTTATTGCAGAAAAACGATTCTTGGAATACAGGATACAGCGCTAGAATTTAATTAAGAGATCTCAGAAGGTTTTCATGCCTTCTACAGCGCTCAGACACAATTATCAGTGTCTAAAAATACAAATACGTAATATTTAATAGGTCTCAGGGGTGTTAACTATCTCTAGAGGGCTGGAAATATAAACAATATTCCAATATATATAACGCTTTGAAATTAAAATTAAATAATTCAAATCTTTTACACATTATTTACGAAAGAATGAGGTTTCAGAAAAGTATAAAATGTGCAAAATGTAATTATAATTTAAAAAATTATAAGCATAAGAAAATAAGAAACATTTCTATAAGAAATATTAATTAAGTTTTACGCTGTGCTTGCTATTTTCTAAAACAGTAGTTTTAATTACTAGCTATAAGTTGATTTATAAAGTTACATGTACTCTTATTACACTGTAGTACTTTTATATTAGTGGAATAATAAATTATATTTTTAAAAAATCAAAAAAATACATTTTCAAAATTTTTTTAAGAAATTTCAATATTTTAAAATGCAAAAAGATATATTATTCTTAAATGATGTAGGGTTTAAAGAGTATGATACATTTTATAATTGTATAAAGTTTTACACTTCAGAGGCTACTATTTTAGAAAATAGCGCACGCAACGCAAAAATTATTTAATATTTATTACATATTTTCACACATATGCTTATAATTTTTTAAATTATGATTATATTTCAAATATTTTGTACTTTCTTGAAACTGTAATCCTTTGTTAATAATGTGTACAAGATTCGAATTATTTAATTTAAATTTAAAAGAATTATATGACTGTTTGAAAATTGTTTATATTTTCACCCCTCGAGACAAAGTTAACACCCCTGAGACGTCTTAAGATAATTCGCAAGCACTCGCTCGATAGTAGCGCCAATCACTTGTCGACTCTTTAATGTTCAAAACTCAATAATGACTCAACTTCTGTGAGAGGCATTTATTTATAGTCTACACGGATTTTTCTCGTGAGGTCCTCTTACGTCACAGACCATGGTATTAATAGATTTCTTCACTAATTTCCAGAAGCATCCATAGGGTCACAAACTCGCCAAAAATGGTCGCCAATATGGACGCTACATCGCCTAAACGATGCCAATTTGGCTCTAACTCAATATTTTGCCAAGTTTCCATTGAATCTTCATTATAATGTAAGGAACAACGTTGCTTGCGAATATTACAATTTTAGCATAAAATAAATACAACAGAAAGTATTATTTACGTATTACAAATTCAGATTTAAATTATTTACACTATTTTAAGCGTTCATTACACAAAATTCGTTACAATGTTATAAAATATAACCCTTTTTGTTCATAATTTGTCCTACACATTAAAGAGAATTCAAGAGTAAAATTTTTTTGTATCAATTTGAATTTTTTTAGATGAAAAAAAAAACTCTTGCGCACCTTCAGATATTGAGAATGGAATATTTTTGAATAACAAATGAATAACAATGGAATAACAAATCTTACGTAAGCAATTTTATAACGATTATAAACTCTCCATAATTTTGAGAAGTTTCAGAATTTTAAAAAGGAGCTATTTTAGTGCTTTTGAGGCGTACATTAACCTCTTCAAAAGCCAGTTGCTTTTTTTGCCCAAAATGTTAGAAAAAAGCATATTTTTTATTGTATGTAACAAAGCATAATACTTAACAGAATGCGAAAATGGAAGAATATTATATTTTAAAGTTATATTTTAAAATTTTCACGCTGTTTTTTATTTTATAATTGTGGAACACAGAACCCCCCACTAAATGTTTGCTTTTTATAAGCACACTGCGCATGCTATGAAAAACGTTTCATATATCTTAAGGTATCCGAAAACGTTCGGAGCACTTTTTAACAAAATTACATATTTAATCATTAAAAATACTTTTTTATGACTCAATACCAATAAATACTACTATTTAACTAACAATATTTTTTAAAAAATTACCTGAATTTTAAAAAAAAATCACTGTTATAAGTGAAATTTTAGCAATATTTTGGAAAAACTTCAAAGAAATTAGAGAAAAAATTAATAAACATATATTTGTAAAAGTATTACTAAAACACATTAGATGCATTTATCTAGAAAATGTATTAAAATTTTAATGTTTTATTAAAATTGAAAAATTTTAGAGCTCATTGAGTAAACATTATAAGAAATGTTACATTCTTTATGAGACCATTATTTAAATAACATTACTCATAAAATATTCTTACAATAAGAAATATTTTAGAACATTCTCTAGAAAATAACATAAATATCAGGTTCAAAATGTTTTATAGAAATAAATTCATAACATTTTGAGTTATCAGGTTCGCCGTGATAGGTTTTAAGCAATTTAAATGCCCACTTCTGGTAGACCACAGACCCATTTCCGGTTTTTCTAACTTAATGAAATTGATTGTAACTTAGCCTCTAGGTAGAGAAGAAACAAAACAAAGTATGTTTCTTATAGCCAAAAGATAGCTCTATTCAATAAAATAAAAAACAAAACTATCTGTCTTAAACCAAATTTGGTCATTTTCAACGTGTTCGGATACCTTAAAAAAGTGTCTCTCAAACTTACAAAAAAAGCTCATTCTCGTACCTCTTTTTGAAATTTCTTTCTCTTTTTCTTGTATGTGCATATATATGTGCACACACAATTGGAAGCATGGTGTAATACGAAATCTTACATTGCAATGGGTACAGGCATAATATCGGCGTTTTTGGATTATCTTGCCCTTTCCATTTCTTTTCAAGCAACAAAATACACATTGACTTTCCAATCCATGTTATTTATTGATTATTTTCAAGAATCTTAACTCCTGCCTTCAATGAAAAACTTTCACCTTCAACACAAAGAAAATACCGATGAGAAGTATATCAGTATCATGGACAAACTGCATCTCTTAAATACATTAGCACTACTAATATCTCTATAAGAATTAAATATTTGAGAGATTCAAAATAGAAAGAAGAGATAGTCGTTGAAGGGATGACCAGAGTGCCTAGCTCTGCCGAGCCTTAACCTCTCATCATTAGATATATGAGGGACTGGGATGTTAGATAGAAACAAGAATATCAGTGCCTGCACAGCGTAAGTCAAACTGGTCACCCGTGCGGTGTACAGGCAAACCAGTTAAGGGGCTGAGATACTTCAGTAAAGGAAATGTTATATATATATATATATATATATATATATATATATATATTGTAACTTAGATCCGGGTTCGAGGATTTTATGCAAAACACTCACAAAGAAAAATAATAGTTCTTTAAGAGCGATGCGAATTTTTTATAGGAAATCCAATCCTTGAAATACAGGATTCAGTAGCAATATTCACAGAATAAATCCCATAAGGTCTTCACACCTTCCACAGCACTCAAACACAATTATCAGTGTTTAAAATACAGGTATGTAAAGGATTATATTATAAAGCACAGCTGAGCTTATCAGTTATTGCTAGTCAAAACAATGCTCAATAATCGCTGGTTGAATCAAGACTGACTGGTTGCGGCTGGTACTGCTCTATTTATAGACCCTGCGGTAACTTCCAGAAAACTCCGCACGCGTCATAGTGCGGAAAATTAGTGGCGAGATCCACTAGTTTCTAGAAGAATCCAGAGGGTCCCAAACTCGCCAAAAAGGTCACTAAAATAGCCAAATTGGTGGTCAACCTGGTCGTTAAATATGATGCCAATTTGGCTCTATCGCCAAGATTTCGCCAAGTTCTCATTGAATCGCCACTATAGCGTAAGGAACGGCATTGCTTATGAATATATTACAAATTTAACATAAAATAAATATAACTTAGAGTAATATAAATGCATTACACATCCAAACACAGATTATTTACACTATTTACACAAAATGCGTAACATTATATATTTATATTCCTGACACTAGCTTTAATAATCTCACTATATACTACTATAATGTCAGTGCTTGTATAGCGTATGGGCCAACTTTAAGTAGCCCGTACGGTTTATGGGCAAACCAGATAAGGGATTAAGAAATAAAAAAAACGTTTCAAAATAATTATTATTATACTTAAGACTATCGATATTCAATTATTAAATCTAATAATTTTTAATGCATCTATGTATAAATTTTAATATTTTAGGAGAACTAGAAGTTATATATGAGGTATGTGTTGTGAGAATTTATGAGGTTTGCCATTTTCAGCTATTTCGTTTTGTTGGCAATTTTATTCAGTTGCATCGATTTTATTTCTGTTACTAAGACCCTGCTCCTTTCTCGGAGTTATTTACGTAAATAAACTGAAGTAAAATGCGTCTTCTAGTTAAGTTTAATGACGTTCATGGATGTAGTCGGATGGGGAGGCTGTTGATGTTTTAAATTGCTTTTCTCCTTTTACCGAGAGCGAAATATCAATCTTCATTGTCACTGTTCTCCCATTTAATTTGGAGTAGACTGACTGAGACTTTGGGTAATGGTTAGCTTTGTGAGTTATTCTGTTGTAACTCTTGTACTATATTTTACAACTTTTATTAAAATTTATATGTTTATCTTAAATTGAAAGTTTACTTTTGCTTTACGTTTCAAGTCTAAAGTCTTAAATTCTTTAGTTACACAAAAAGAAATAAATATTTTCAGGTGCAGTTAAATAAATAAAATAACTGCTCTAGTCCCATTTTTCATGCGGGTGAACCAGTGACGTGGCGAAGAATATTAGGGCTCTCTGCAAAGGCAGGTTTTGCGTCTCAAGCCGGATCTTAGAAAACGCATGTACTAGGCGTCAGTCAGACTTTGGCCTCCTTAAAGTCTCCTACCCCCTCCCGTAATGTGGGGGTTGTGGAGGTGTACGTTACGCCACTGACGTGAACCTAGCTATAAGGGCCACCCAAATGAAAGTGGCATTGTTGTAATAACTTGAATAATAATTTGAAGAGAAAGATGACTGAACATGCCCCTATAGATGATGCAGACTGCTGAGAATGCATGCGATATCGTCAGATCCCACCACGTTAGTGTTTGTTAGCGTGGGGGCACGTTAAAAGTATCGTTCGCATGATGGACGCCTCCAAACGATATGACGTGGCAGGCTGTTAGGTGAAGTTATCATCTTGCATGATAATGCTCATCGTCATGTGGCTATGACGCGCCAAATATTGTTACGTCAATTCCGCTAGGAAGTTCTCGGACATCCAACCTAACAGCCCAGACTTCTCGCCACTTTCCAGAAAAGCTCTGAAGGTACCGCGATTTTCCGACGATAATGAGGTACAAGGTGCTGTTGAAAATTATTTCCACAACCAACACCAGAGCTTCTTCACCCAGGGTATCTATCACGTCGTTGATCGCTGGGACACTTGTTTTAACCTACAAGGTGATTTTGTTTAACTTATCTGTGACGCCTGTGTTTCTACTTTCCTTTGTATACTAATTTATATAATAGCATTAAACCATTTTTCAAAGCGACTGTAGTGTCACTTTCATTTAGACGAACCTTATACATGTGAATTCTGGTACTACTACAATAATTATACGGATAAAATCAGATCATACACACATTGATATTTGCAGTAGAAACATTAATAATTCGATTTTAAGATTAGACATTAGTTAAGAGTTTTTATATTTATTTAATTTTTTATTTGTAGAATTTAGTTTTAAAATGGTTTGTTGAAGGAGGATTCCCTGTATATACATATCAATCCTCTTGGGGGGGAAAAACTTCTTTAACTGTTGTTTCAGTTTCAAATCTCCTTCCGTAGAATGAATCTGATTTTATGATAATTTGAGTGTTATTTAAGCAGTAGGAAAATGAATATTAGTTAGTCGTTAGGCTGCCATTATAGTGAGATTAATGATTACTTTCGGAAGACTTGTTGCATTTGAAAAGAAGCTTTTGACGGGAATATCCAGTTTAACTGGACGAGAACTGAGAAGTGCTGTTTCATTGAATCACACTCAGTTCAGTGCATAATTATTAGTCCTAGCAATTTAGGAAAGTCTTTTAAATTGATTGCTCTCTTGGTTTATAATACTGCTGGAGAGTAAATTGATAAACTAAATAAATTTAATCATTTTTTATAACGATGTCAGTCATTTCATTGTCCCAAACTTCACCTGCTACCTTAGGTTCGTGGGAATGTGAATTTGAAAAGGGTTTGTCAAAAAGTTTTGAAAATCAATTTATATATTTTATCTGTTGCTATGAAACAATTATATCATTGGTAGATACCATAGAAAGTTTTAGCTACAAACGCAAGCTAAAAGTTTTATCTTGTATTTCTTTCTCTCTCTCTCTCTCTCTCTCTCTTTCTTTGGACTACTTATTGATGACAGTTATAAAAACTAATTTCAGTTAGATTAAACGTACAGACGTTTTTTATATTATGTTCAATTGGCAGTAAAAAAATGTTGGGTTGTAAATATAAGGACAAATTAAAAACATATTTACGATTTGATAAAAACAATGCTCATCTCTCTCATACAGAATTTACTTACTCTCTCTTTACAAATTTAACATTTAAAAAATATTTATGACATTTGTTTGTAATCATCTCTAAAGTAACCAGTTGAAACTATTTTCTATAAAACAAATACAGTATTGTACTTTTTAAAACTCAAATATGATCAGATTTAAGTGTTTTTCTTTGTTTTATATCTAATTTAATTATCCTTACATATATTATACACTCATGGACAAATAAATTAGCTCACCAAGAAATAACTGTGGGATCGTAACAAAACTTGGCATTAAAGTACATGTCGGACAGATATGCAAATGATTAGAAATCCAGCGTGATTGCGCTTTACTTATAGCTGGTAGAGGGCGTTTAACGTCACTCTCCATGGAGTATAAAACAGGTAACCCAGTGCTTCTCAAATTTTCAATACTCGCGACCACTTAATATAAAAACCCTTAAAGAAGTAATCAAAAAGATCGCAACTAAATTCTTCACTAATATCGACGCCCACGACAATAGAGCAATTCTCCGAATTGAAAAGTACCCCATCAATCCCCTTTTTAATCACCCAAGAAATATCCTTGCAAACCCATAACTATAATTTTCAAACTTCCCAAACACCCATTTCAGGCAGACTCTCTCTCCTCCAATCGGAGCAGAGAGAGCTGACCAATCCCGACCGCTCCTCTCATAGCAGTCTTACTCAAAAAAAGTCTCGCTCATCCACCCCGATTGGCCGAGGCCAATTCACTCTAATGAATTTAAAACCCCCGATTTTTCGCGCAGCTCCCAGAAGCCCCTCACAGGTGTCTCGGCTCGCCGCATCGCCTGTGTCCGGCACAGTCTTATACCATTAATGGATCAATTATTCCTCTTATTCTAATGACACCAAAACATCCATAAATTTTTCTTCCCCACCACAAGTAACTCTCCTTCACAAGTGTTTTTCACTTCCACAAGAAAAAAAAATCACACTTTAATGCAGTTCTGGGCTAAGGTAAAGGCGAATCAAAGCTCACCCAAAGTACTCAAAGATAGGAGGTGAAGTTTCCCTGCGGGAAACATGTACTCCGATAACATTTCCACGTATAATACTCGCGACCCAATATTCAATCATAATTTTCATCGCGCCCCCTCCATACAATAACATTGTATTGAATTCAATAATATTATAATTTTACACTAAAGCTACAGTGTGTAGTGTGTGTGTGTGTGTGTGTATGTGTACGACTTTAACCTCTTATGTGCCACTGACGTATATAAACGTCTTGCTCAGCCAAAGTGTTAATCTTCTGGACGTATATATGCGTCTTTCCGAAGTACTATCTTTTCTGTGCACAGCTATCCATAAAATTATTCCTAAGGCTTTGGAATACCATAAAAAAAACCTTCACAGTCTTTGCAAAGAATTTACTTATTTCGGAGGATTTTGCTTATCTATTCCTTTTCTCCCCCCAAAAAAACATCAAAATACACGCGTCTACGTGGAAAACCGCGGTATTGAGGACCAAACCTCGTAACTTTTAATCTGCAGTTAAGGAATAATCCGTACAAATTATCAAGATTAGTGTTATTACAAACCCATGGGGTATCTGGTAATTATCAAATTTGTTCTTAGTAATGTTAGATTAATAATAAAATACATTGTGTAGTACAAATACTTTTATAAGTGTATTATATCAGTGTAAACGTGTATTTTATATTTTATTATGTCAGAAAATATTTTGTTTGCTTACTTTCAGTAAATTGATAATGTTTTGAATAATCTTTAGTTTTAAACTTTTAAATATGCTCGCGCCACCCCCTTGTAGAGTTATCACGCCCCTCAGGGGAGCGCCCCACAGTTTGAGAAACGCTAAAGTAATCAAAGCTTATTTGGGTGTGCTGAATAGTTTACAAAGGAAGAGTTGAAAAGAAAGAAGAGAGAAAGGAAGTTTTTAAAGACGACATGAGCAGCTGTCGCAGTTTGAGAGAAGGAGAATCATCGGCATGATGGAAGCTGGGTGGTCAGCTAGGCCAGTAGCTCGTTAGTTAGGCCACTCTGATTGTGTTGTGAGGAGGTGTTGGAACCTGTGGATTCGAGAGATGTCATTTACACGAAGACCAGGCTCGGAACGCCCTAGACAGACCTGTCGTCAAGAAGACCGCCCCATCGTAAGAAACGCACACGTTCAGCCAACTGCTTCATCGGCCGCCATCCAGGCACAGGTAGCACCTTCACTACGGGGTTCCTATGTCTTCTCGAACCATACTAAGGTGCCTGGATGAAGGACATTTGGGATCGTGGTGCCCATTTAATGTACCGCCCTTGAAGCCCACCCATCGACGCCTCCGTTTGAAGTGGTGCCGCGTACGAAGAAACTGGACTGCAGTGGAATGGAACCAAGTCGTATTTAGTGGCGAATCCAGATTCAATCTCAACAGTGATGACAATCGTGTTCGTGCGTGGAGACCCCGTGGTGAACGGCTCAATCCTGCCTTTGTTTTACAGCGACACACCGCTCCCACAGCTGGTGTGATGGAATCGGGTGCTATTGCCTTCAATTCAAGGTCATCCCTAGTATTGATCTGTGTTACCATGACAGCCCAGCGGTATGTCCATGACATCCTGCAACCACATGTGTTGCCACTCATGCAATGGCTCCCAGGAGTCATTTTTTAACAAGATAATGCTCGGCCTCACACGTTAAGGGTAGCACAAGATTATCTCCGTACTGTTGCTACCCTTCCTTGGCCCAGATTTGTCTGCGATCAAGCATATTTGGGATCATTTGGGACGGCGAGTTGGGCATCCCACAAGTTCGAACGAACTAGAGGCAAGGTTACAGCAAATATGGAACGAAATGTCTCAAGACATCATACAGAACTTGTATGCCTCAATGCCTGATCGTATTCATCGTGCATTCGTGCTATAGGGGGTTCAACAAGGTATTAAATCCTCCGTTCTTTTTCCTTTTTCTCTGAAATAAATTATCCTTTTTCTTTGATTTTCTAATCATTTAATTATATCAAAGTAGTTATTATGTATGCAAAATTTCGTTTAATTTTGACGACTCCTTCTTGGTGCGCTAATTTTTT
Source organism: Trichonephila clavipes (assembly GCA_019973935.1). Taxonomy (NCBI): domain Eukaryota; kingdom Metazoa; phylum Arthropoda; class Arachnida; order Araneae; family Nephilidae; genus Trichonephila; species Trichonephila clavipes. Next base: position 789,126 of record BMAU01020999.1, read on the forward strand.
TGTCCATGAATGCACATAGATAAAAAGAAAGAGAAAAAAGGGATGGTTATAGAAAGAGAGGAGATGGAGGAGATAAAGAGAAACAAAAAAAACTCGTAGAAATTATGTTATATTCGTTTTAAAAACATTCATTTTTCATTTTAAATAACATCAATGCGACAGAAAGTACTTTATTTATGCATGTTCTGAAGAATTCCACAAAATTGGCATCAAATGTTCTATAAAACTAAATTCAAATTCTTACGAAAATATTATATTTTTATTTGAAAAAAAAATACCGCATACACTGAAAAACCCTGTACCTGAATTCGAGATAGATTTTGTACTTGTTATTTTCATTGATATAAAAAATGCAATACTCCCCCCTGGATAACAGTTTCTAGTACATTTATACACATGCTTTGTTTCCATATTCCGTTCAGGCTATTGGAACGCACTCATAAAAATGAACTCTCGTCTTTTCTTCCAAATGTTTCATCTTCGCCTTCGCGAAAAGTAGGAACGGAATCCAAAATAAACCTCAAATGGAATCGAAAAAGTTCTTTGTTCCGTCTCTGCAGAAACGTTTTTCGAATATTTCTTCTCTGCGGTTCTCGGAATAATAAAAATAATAAGAAGAGTTCTAAACTTCTTTTTCTGTAGAATGTTTCGAAGAATATTCTTTTTCTTAGAAGTGGTTCGAGATTCCTGACGGGAATCGAGAAATGTTTGTTTTGAAATTTTTTATAAGTCGTTTTTTTTCTTCCATGGAAATATGATAATAACTTTTAGAGAATGATACAGAGATATTAAGATATATAAATTGAAAGTTGAAATTTTGTTGACAGCATTCTTTTTGTAGAATACGAATAATATCGATTTTATGTATTTTTCTAGAAATAAAACATTTACCATGATGGATATTCAGTCTTGAAAACATGACATGTGTTGACGAAAAACCTATTTGTTCGTTCGAGCTATTTGTTTCTTTTTAATGTATTAAAATAGTTAATGATAGTTATTAGCATATATGTTTACTATCCATCTTTCATTCTGTTGATCATAGAACCGTAGGGAAAATTTTCTTTTATGCTTGAAAATTTCTTGGTATATTAACGATTTCTTTGTACTGATTTTTTTTTCATTTTGCACATGAATAATTCATAGAACTTTTTCTTTGATAATTTTAATACAGTTCATAAGCAATAAAAATATTATTTTCTAGAACCTTATTCTAGGAATTTTGTGATGCTATACTTCGAAGAATCTTATTCTTTTTATGTAAAGTATAATCATTGATTTTTATTCATAACTGATGAAAATTATTTAAACATGAAGTAATTTTAAAAATTAAAAATGTTTTATAATTTTCGGAGGTACCTCAAGTCCAATTATAATTAAATTGTTTTGAAATTCAATATTATTTTTCAATTCCTACTCTCTATTAATGCTCTCTCTCCCTATATATATACTAGCTGGTATACCCATTCTTCGCACGGGTGAACTGAAAAATTAAACAACACAGATTGAAGGATAAAGAAGTTTTTAATGAGTTAATTTTACGGGAATTGAAAATTAAACAAAAAAAGCTTTTTGCATATCTCAGCTGAAAAAAAAGAAAGAAAAAAACACCTTTGTTAAATTTTAAGTCTGTAGATCTAATAGCTGATAAAAAGGATTATTTTATATTTATAACTCCCCGTAACACTCTTGAGGGTCTATTTTTGAAAATACCTCCCTCGGCAGATCTCTGCTCAGCAAAAGTAACACATTGTTAAAAGTTTTGTGTAACGAACGCTTAAAATAGTGTAAATAATTTATATCCGAAAGTATAATACATTAATATTACTTTCTGTTGTATTTATTTTATGTTAAAATTGTAATATTCGCAAGCAACACCGTTTCTTAAAATATAATGGTGATTCAATGAAAAACATAGCGAAATGTTAACGATAGAGTCAAGTTGGCAAATGTCTAGCTACTTTCATAGCTCGAGCTTTATTAGAGCTTTGTAAGACCCACCGTGTAGGGGAGCGATGCACGTTAATACTTTATCCAACCACATTATGATTTACTGCAGTTTTTTTCATACAATATTTTTTTTTTGGATCACTACATTTAAAATTAAGGGATATACATAAACAAAATACTCCACTTTGGAAAATTTAATCCGTTAGAGCTAATTAATTAATTAAAGATATTCCACTGTAAAATTAATTATATACACCGTTCACTTAAAATAAATAGTCAAATCATTTTCTAAGGTCTTCATTAACATACAAAAACGTAAGACACTTAAATTTTGACATTAACTATTTTTTCAGGACAAAAATAATAATCTTTGCAATCCGCTGAAAACGCCATCAGCTGAAAACGCAATATCTGCTACAAAACTATTCGCTTTCCCCGCTAAAATACTCATCATAGAGCCCATGCTGCCATATATTTTGGAAGAGTGGATTTCAAAGAATATTCCTGCTAATATTGGTAGAATATTCCTCCTAAGTTGGTGTGGTGTGGTAGTTAGGAGAAGGGGGTGCCAACTCAGGTGTCGTCCACATCACTTGACCATGGTTCAAAATTACGTGGTCCGTTGCCAAAAGCCCTCGTGTAGCTGAGCAGTGCGACTCACTCACACACTCCAAAAAATACAGTATAGTAGTTATAATTATTTTTTACTTAAAAATGCGCAATATCTGCCTATTCAATTAAATTTATAGCGTTATAATTAACTACTAACCACAAACAAATTTTGAAAATTTGTTGAAAAGATGCAGTGTGAAAGAGAAAGTTTATTTACTTTAAGTACCAGAACTGATAAAAAGCATTTATTTTGAAGAAAGATCGATTTCTTACTACCAAAAATGTGCATAATAAAATCATTAAAAAAACATTAAAGTAAAGAGAGATTTATAGCAATCTCTCCCTTAAAAACTTAGTATTATTCTGAAATAAAAAAATAAGCATTATGGTGATCACAGGAATTAATTTTAGCGGGCGCCTTGCGTAGCCAAAATAAAAAGGGTTTTTTCCAAACAAAAGATAGATATATGCTGTGGTGGGCTTGCTTGCAGATGGCAGAATTTTTTCCTACTTAATTAACAAATATCGTTTTATTTTGGACACTTCATACAATATCTTTATAAATTATAGCCTATGCTATAATTTATAGCCTATGTGTTATTCTGATGTATAAGTTATATTACTGTAAAGTTTCATTACAATCCATTCAGTTTTTTTTTTTTTGCTTGAAAGACTCCCAAACATCCTCACAAACTTTCGCAATTATAATATATATATATATATATATATTGTTGAAATTTTCAGTCGTTTATAAAATAGTACCTATTCATCCATTCAAGTTCAAATACATTTTTTGAAACTTGTAGTGGACGACACTTGATGTTATAATACAGTTTTTTTTTCAAATAATAATTTATTAATGAAATTTTATTTTTTAATTTTAAATTTATTGTGTTATTTCAGTTTAAGTTACTACTAGCTGAAACAGATGGCGCCATTACGTTTTTCTAATGAAGTAGGAAAAAAAAATTGACTTAAATTTTTTTTAATATTAATTGTTATTTACTTCTTTCCTGTAAGCAAGATTATTTTTTCAGTTTTATCCATACATTTTTTTATAGTGCTCTTGCACATTCTCTGAGATTTGTTCAAACTTATAAAAAGTTAAACTCGAATTGTAACTCAGTGTTTTCGATTTAGGCTTGCTCTCTATATGGTCAAGAAGGGAAACAATATACAGTAATACCTCGACTTACGCTACCCCGACTTACGGGAATCCAGAATTACGCGATTTTCAAATTTCGTCGGTTCGTCTCTTGTTTGATCGCTACACAACTCGATTACTAACTCCCCACTTCCTGTTTAGATAATACGCATGTTCAGAAGTGTCGTGCGGAATCGAAGCTTAGCCATAATACTTTATTTTTTGTAATTTATCTTTTATCTATGGAGTACACACGAGTTTTTGGTACTACATGTTATAATTGTTATATTGTGTTTGTTACGTGTGTTATATCTAGTCAGATTTGAAATGGCTGCGTCATCCAAATGAAGTAGAATTTATTCTTCTGCACCAAACAAGAAAAGAAGAACCTAATCTTTGGAATGTAAAATTAACATTATTAACGGAATCGACAATTCTCGTTGTTGTGAAAAATGCTCTATCTTTAAATACACCCATCGTCCGTAAACTGAAAGGAAATCGCAGAAAACTTTTGTAAGATTTTATGAAAAATTCTACTTCAAAATAACTTCAGTTTATGATTTTGCTTTTGTGTTTTTGAAGATTTTATGAAACATTTTTACTCTAATTTATTATTTTCTATCGTTTTCGGCCCTAACTAAAAATAACTTACATTCGAAATTATACCCGACTTAATTGAATTCGATTTACACGGTTATGGCGCCGTTATAGCTTAAGTTCGGGCTATTACAGTACTTGAAATATTAAGGTATCCGACTACGTTCGGAACCGTGATTTTAAAAATGCGCATAAATGGATAATTTTCATGATATTTAGTGTCACCTAGATTAGAAAACATGTATAAAATTGTTTTAAGGACATTTTGACAAAAAACAAATTATTTAAATATATTTAGGAAAAATTAACTTATTAAACCTTTTTTCAAAATGTTCTCCTTTCGTGAAAAATGCTTCTATTATAATATTATTTTCCCTGTATACAGCTCAGACCTCTGTACAGAGACTCAACTGTGAGTTTTGAAAAATTCACATTATTTTCAGAGTTACAACCATTTGAAATAATTATCGGCGTTTTTTTTCTTAAAATTTCTACACTCGGTTGTCGTAAAACAAGGATAAACCCACTTCTAAGTTATATAGGGTGTTTTTTTAGAGGTATAGAACTTTAAATTTCAATAAAACAACGATATTATTCGATTGACATGAATTTTTTTTTATTCGAAAGATAATCTTGTGGCATTACATTTTAAATATGATCAAGCAAGGCGTAGATTCGTCGAATGGGCCCAAAACGAGATTGCCGTTGTTCCCGATTTTCATAAGCGAATTTTGTTTAGCGATGAAGCGCACTTCTGGTTGAATCGCTACGTCAACAAACAAAACTGCCGCATTTGGAGTGAAGCTAATCCACAAGTGTATGTCGAAACACCGTTACATCCAGAAAAACTGACTGTTTGGTGCGCTTTATGGGCTGGTGGAATCCTTCTTCAAAAACGATGAAGGCCACAACGTTACAGTCAATGGTGATCGGTATAGAGCCATGATTACTAACTTTTTCATTCTTGAATTGACCAATCATGATGTCCAGGAGCTGTGGTTCCAACAAGACGGCGCAACATGTCACACAGCTCGTGCCACAATCGATTTGTTGAAAGACACGTTTGGTGACCGCCTAATTTCACGTTTTGGACCTGTTAATTGGCCTCCAAAATCTTGTGATTTAACACCGCTGGACTATTTTCTGTGGGGCTATGTAAAGTCATTGGTCTATGCGGATAGGCCACAAACGCTTGACCATTTGGAAGACAACATTTGCCGTGTTATTGCCAATATACGGTGACAAATGTTGGAAAAAGTCATCGAAAATTGGACGTATAGATTGGACTACATCGGAGCCAGCCGTGGCAGTCCTATGCCAGAAATCATATTTAAAATGTAATGCCACAAGATTATCTTTCGAATAAAAAAAATTCATGTCAATCGAATAATACATCGTTGTTTTATTGCAATTTAAAGTTCTATACCTCTAAAAAAACACCCTTTATATTTCAAAAATTCTAGTTGAGCCTCTGTACAGAGGTCTGAGCTATACACAGGCAAAATATTATTATAGTAGAAGCATTTTTCGCAAAAGGAGAATATTATGAATATGGGTCATTCTAGATTTATTTTTTATCAAAATATTGTACTTTAATTATTTTTTATTGTAATACTATTCTTTAAACAATTTTATATACGATTTCTAATCTTAGTGACCCTAAACATCATGAATATTATCTATTTATACGCTTTTGCAAAATCACGGTTCCGAACGTAGTCGGATGCCTTAAATTAAGCGTCGATGGCTCGCCATGGCGTCGTATTTTGAAAGCGGATGTATTTAGTAACCGGCGATTGAAAGAAATGACGTTTGTAGAGCAGGGATTGAATATCCAATTTTGTAGAGTGCTTCGGAGATTTACGAAATGTTGAAGCATATGTACAGCAATGATACATTATTGTGAAAGCAAGCTTTTAAGTGGCATCGGCGCGTCAATGTAGGGAAAGTGTCGAAGACGACGTACACTCTAAACCTCCGCAGACATCTCACTGAGCTGAAAACATTGAAAAGGTTTCTGTGGCGGTACGTGACAACAGGGATCAAACAATGACGGGGTGAAAACGAAAACAACTTTTTAGCACATCCTTCTTACTCCCCTGATTTCAACCCCAGTGACTTTCGAATGTTTCCAGAACTGGCACGTCACTTTTAGGGTCTTCAATTTCAATTTGCAGATCAAATTAAAAGTGCTTCGCAGACTGAATTTAAGCATATGGCTAAAAATATATCCCAGAAATGTTTCAATGATCTTTACAAGCGATGGCAAAAGTGTGTTGTTGATTAAGTGTTTCGTTTGGAAGGAGGATGTGTTTCAGCAATTTGACATAATATTTTTTAAGTTATAGATTCAGTCCGGGAACATTTGAATCCTACCTCGTAAATCACTGATACTAATAAAATAATCTTAGTTATAGGTTAGATTTTTGCTGTAGTTGCTTGATTGATTTCTCATTAACGTTACATTTTGAAGCAACGCAACAGCTATCGACAATGGACCTCACAATTTCGAACCATGGTGAAGTTTGAACCTTTCAATGTACGTTGACTTCTCTACTCGATGAGACTATATGGGAATCAGGACTCGAATCAATAAACCCCCTCGGCTAAATTAACATGTTCAAGATCAGGACACTCAACTACCGTGGCTTTTGTTATAGTTGAAATTCGCTTTATATAATTTCTTCATTTATTATTAATTATATAATTAATTTCAGATGAAAGATACCTTTGGGGGGCAAGTTTTGTGAAATATGTTTTAGTGAATAAAAAGACGATTAAACTGTTCATCTCATTTCTTGTAGAGCTTTGACTAAACATGGACACTTAAAAATGAATCAAAATAACCTCAGAAAGATTCTACAAAGAATTTTCTTAAATTTCGACTAGTTATAATGAATTTTCAGAAACTACCGATGCCTATAATACATTCTTTTTTAGATGTATTTTTAATATAAATTAGGATTTTAATGTAATTCTTAAATAAATGTGAACGTTTTTTAAATCCGGATGAAAATCTTTTCGATAAGAAGCCCTGGGTGTAGTTTATTTACCATTTGCAGAGTTATAACTATAAAAAGTGTAACAATTGAGAGTTTATTTGTATATTTATATAAAACGTTGAGAGAGAGAGAGAGAGAATATATGGTTTAGTTATGTTTAATCTTTGTTTTCGAATTTATAGGGAAAAAACCAAAAATGTTGTTTATGATGACAGTGGATACCGATATTATTGCGCGCATTCGAATTTGCATTCAAAAACATTATAAAAAAGTAAATGTTAAATTATATGTTCAGGAAATTTAAAAAAAGCTTGTATTTGCATTTTCTGGTTTATTCTGTTTCATTTTGAAAGCACTAGTTTTTATTCCGATTTCTGAATAAGTTGTATTCCCTTCTGAAATTGATAACAATTTTTTTCTTTTATTTCTAGTTTTCTGATTGAGTGAGTGAGTGCTTACTAAAGTTGCCCTTAAGCAGCAGAAGAACTATTGGCGACGGACCTCGTAATTTTGAATAACAGTCAAAGGAAAGTCACCTGATTTGGCATCATAACCTCCTAACTTGAATACCAAACACACGTGAGGAGTTTTAGCCTCGGTATTTAGCATGCATCAACTCCTTTATACAGAGGCATCAGGACTCGACAACGCAGGGCCATGAGTTCGTAATTGAGGTCACTGGACTACCACGTCCTTAACATTTCCTGTCAAACATGTTTTGATGGAACTGGTAGTTGAAATGTTGTTTTAAGCATCTTAAGGTAATTACATAGATTCTAACCACATACGTTGATAACCATTTATTTCGAATAAATGCATTGATAGGTTTTGAATATGTTTTAGAATATTGCCGAATTTCTCCCACGATTGTCTTGTGTGTGAAATCTGTTAATTAACCACGTTAGAGTTCCAACAAGAATTTTTAGGCTTTTTGACACTTTTGTTTTTCACTTCATTCCTCTCGCCCGTCAAAAATAAGATTATTAAATTTAAATTTATTGAAAATTAGCGTAGAGTCCGTGAAGAATTACTCTGATTAATTTCTAGTCAATACGAAATGTGCCCTGGTTCCGATATAGACTCATAAAAATCATTTTTTTATTCTTGAAATATTTTTAGAGTTCTCATATGGGGAGAAATAAGAAAAACATGCTTCTAATATTTGCGGAAGGAATTTACTAACAAAAAAAATTTTAAGTCAACAAAGAAAATTTTTATTTTAGTTACTTTTTATTAAACGATTACAATTAATATGTATATACGTATGACAAAATGACACTATTAACCGGCAAGATAGAAAGCGTTTTCCTTTCTATATATGGCGTTGGACTACTAATTTTGTTTGTTACTATTTATTTATTCATAAATCTCAGAAATTAGGCCATCCCAGGTAGGATTCTAACATGCGACCTTTGGATTAGAAATCCAGCGCGCACTCAATTGTGCTACAGGGGCACAACGAGCGAGTTTTCTTTTTGTATATGGTGTTGGACTACTATTTTTGCTTGTTACTAATTATTCATTTTTTGATTTAATTAATGAATTAATATTTGAAAAAACTTTACTAACACCAAGTGTCATCGGCTGGAAGTTTAAAAAAATGTATTTGAACTTGAATGGATGAATAGAAATTATTTTAATAACGATTGAAAATTTGAACAAGATATATAAATAAATATATATATTGTCACAAACTGATAAGCTCTGAGCGGCCGAATGGATAGAGCACTTCTTTATCATGAAGACGGCTCGGGTTCGAGCCTCCCAAATACTTGTTTAACTTCAATCATGACTTTCGTTATTTATTATTATTACGGACAGTTAGTCGCCCAGCCGGTATAGTAGTTAGCGATGCTGACTGCAGTGCCATAGGGATTGGGTTCGAATCGCGAAGAAGACATGGATGTTTTTTAAATGTATAGTGACTTTGCGGCATGGGGGGTACTCTAGCCGTCGAGCCGCAAGTCCTCTCGTGTAGTTGGTGGAAGAGCAAGAGAGGTGGGAGGCCCCTGGCCACCCGCAGGGTTTTTCTCCCCCTAAATTGGGATGGGCAAAATAGTACTGTCACCTGCCTGTTGCTCAGAGCTAAGGCTAATGACAGGCGTAAAAATTAAAGTCCTTAGCCGCGATGAATTTCGCGGGCGTCGATCTGACTTTGTCAGTCAGGTAGTATTAGTCACAACACAACGTTATGGACATTTGCAAATTATGTAAATTGAATTAATGTTAATCTTCCCCTGGTGGTCATTCTAGAACTCTCCAACAGGTGTGGATATAAAAGTACTGCAACTGGATAAGTCTTCAGTGGTAGTGCTGCCCGTGTAAGATACTTCGACAAAATAAACTTCTGTTTTGGGTAACATCGCCTTGTTCCTTTGTACGTGACAATACATATAGGGAGAATGGGACCTAATAGTAGGAATTGAATATAAAATACAAATTGGGAAAGCGCAATACACACAAATTATATAACTGCCATTAAATTTAACTACAAATTCAGACTCATTACAATAAGTTTAAGCTACTATCAATTAAAACTGTAATACCGTCTACATGGCTGTCACCTCCAATAATCTCTCCTGCAATCTCTCTCCCTTTAATTTAAACCATCATCTTTCTTCTACACTAAGCTGTCATCTCTCCTCTATGTAGTCTGCCGTCTCTCTTCTGCACCGTCTGTTTTATCTTTACTCTATCTAGTATATTTCATCGTTCCTCACTGTCTAGTCTGTTTCATTTCTCCTCTGTCTAGTTTGTTGTATTGTTTCGAGAGCAAATTCATATCGAAAAACTAGGAGAGACAACTTGTTTCCGTTCCTATGTGTTTGCAAAAATTTCGTGAAATGAATGGAAGACTATGAGAAGTGTAAAACCGATCAAATATGAACAAAAAGTAGTAAAATAAAAAACAAAATAAAATAATTTTAATAAGGATGAATGTGTGAATCTCATTTGAGGACTCATCTCCAAAAAGAAATATGCTTATTCATACCCGGATTTTGCAAATGCCATTCTTCTTTTCAGTCCTTAAATAATTTCATCAAATGAAGTGATATGATTAGCCATTTTGCAATTTATTTAGAAATAAATAAAACATTTTTAAATAGAATCACAAAGAAATTTTAACAGTAACTAATTATGAATTTTTAACAATTTTTTGGGATGAATTGACTACATATACAGAGTACGTTTCAGCAGACAATTTTTTCTTTTCTTATATTAGTTCTAATTTTTTTACGACTGAGAAAATGATTATTTTTCTAATCTTCATGAATAAAATAATACTATTTGACTAATTTATTACTTTATTAATTTCTAGCAAGTTTTCAAAAGTCATTATTCCTTTCTTAATGACAGATCAACATACTTATTAAATTTCTCTCAAACTATTTTTATAAAATATTTTTCTACATTTAAATCTAAACTATCATTTAAAGTATTAATGCGATACTTGACAATCTTAGTTAATAATTAAACAAAGAAATTTTAGTTATTTCTATACAATAACTAAAGAGTGTTTTTTTTTCAGGTATAGAAGTTTAAATTGGCATTACTTTCCAAGATGGCGACCGAATTAACAGCTGTCAAGTGATTTATTCTCAGTTTGGTTTGGCAGTTCATCAAAACGATCCTCAAGCAAGGCGTAGATTCGTCGAATGGGCCCAAAACGAGATTGCCGTTGTTCCCGATTTTCATAAGCGAATTTTGTTTAGCGATGAAGCGCACTTCTGGTTGAATGGCTACGTCAACAAACAAAACTGCCGCATTTGGAGTGAAGCTAATCCACAAGTGTATGTCGAAACACCGTTACATCCAGAAAAACTGACTGTTTGGTGCGCTTTATGGGCTGGTGGAATCCTTCTTCAAAAACGATGAAGGCCACAACGTTACGGTCAGTGGTGATCGGTATAGAGCCATGATTACTAACTTTTTCATTCCTGACTTGAACAATCATGATGTCCAGGAGCTGTGGTTCCAACAAGACGGCGCAACATGTCCCACAGCTCATGCCACAATCGATTTATTGAAAGACACGTTTGGTAACCGCCTAATTTCACGTTTTGGACCTGTGAATTGGCCTCCAAGATCTTGTGATTTAACACCACTAGACTATTTTCTGTGAGGCTATGTAAAGTCATTGGTCTATGCGGATAAGCCACAAACGCTTGACTATTTGGAAGACAACATTCGCCGTGTTATTGCCGATATACGGCCACAAATGTTGGAAAAAGTCATCGAAAATTGGACGTCCAGATTGGACTACATCCGAGCCAGCCGTGGCAGTCCTATGCCAGAAATCATATTTAAAATGTAATGCCACAAAATTATCTTTCGAATAAAAGAAAATTCATGTCAATCGAATAATACATCGTTGTTTTATTGAATTTAAAGTTCTATACCTCTAAAAAACACCCTTTATATATATATATAACTTAGCAAATTAAAAAAAAACTATTTCCCATTAGATACAAAAAAAAAAAAACTTAAACTGTCAGGAATTGTAAGCAAAGAAACAAAGTAATAACGCTGTAGGACCCGGGGGAGAGGAAACTGTGACTCTGCAGACATTTGCTTCTATGTGTATTATTTAAAAAATAATTATACCTACTAAAAACCGTTTTTTTTTACTATTTCCTTTAAATTATTTGTTGAAAAATTTTACCTGTATTTGTGTATACTCATTTAAGTATTAGATTGGCTTAAGATAGTGAAATCTATATTAATTAACAAAGTTCATTGAGAATCGGTGAAAATGTTAGAATGATTTCTAAGTTAGAAAAAATTCTAATAATAATGAAAATGCCGTTATGGAAAGATACTCTTTAAAGTGATTTCCAGAATTATTTACATACTTATTTGCTTGTAGGAATTTGGAAGCAGTCATGAATGAATAAGAGATATATACTTACCCCCACCACCACCACCACCACCAGAAGTGACAAAAATTTATTACATGTTTTATATATACAGCATGCTAATCCTGTTCCTGGGCGACCATGGGAAGATTACTTCCCATGTACATGACCTTACTAAATATACCTTTTGGAAGCGCAAAACCCATTATAATCTATTTTGACATTGCTATTATAACGATGGGAAAACTAATTTACTCTACAGTTTTGTGCTCTTCTGTGCATAATCCACCAATCATGACATCTATAAATCGGAGAAAAAAAGATGGTACTAAAGAAGAATTACCTTGTCCAAAAGCTGTTGCTGTATATAACGATGTCACGGGAAAGATTGATCGCTTCAATCAAAGAAAATAAAGATACCAAATAAGATCTGTAAAAGGGTGGAATGGTATCTTTTATACTTTTTTATTGACCTTACTCTAATAGTTTCAAACTGTGGCAAATGAACAAAAGAAACAGAAATATAGACCAGATAACATTTCGTATAGCATTAGCTCGTCAGCTAATAGACGGATATTCCTCCAGAAAAAGGAAAGGACGTAGTGCTAACTTCCAAGCAAAGGAATGTGTAGTTCCGGATTATGTGCGCTTAGACAGTGTGGGAAATCATATGTCAAAAGGGTTTCCGACTAGGAAATATCGCACAAAAGGAACAAGAAAACAGGACCCGCTACATGTGTGTAGAATATGATGTTCCCTTGGACATTGCAAAGTGCTTCTTATCTTTTCACGGGAAGTAATCACCATTACATTGAATTTTTTTTATGACGGTGAATAGTTCTTTTGGAAGTATTCTTCCCACCCTTAAAATTTAAATGCAAACATAAAATTCGGCAAAATAAAATATACTCCCTTAAATGCTATTGTTTAATTGTTAAAAAAAAATTGCGGGAAATTCAAAAGAGAAATAAATGGCCCACGAAAGGGTTTAGGGTCTGTAAAAAAGAGTGTTCAAGTGACTTTTATACACATGAACACAACATGTCAGAATTAATTGTTAGTGTAACTATACTTCTAGAATAGAGCAGTTGTGATATTATTGGTACGGATATTTTTTCAGTGAACTTGAAAGTTTAATTCCCAACATTATTATATTTTGACAATGGTTGCTCATGCACTTAGCTGTTGAAGTAAGAAATAATATTGATAGATCTTAGTTTTTAGAGGAATAAAAAAGTTGTTTGTGTGTGTGTGTGAGTAAAGCCTAATATTTATATATTATAAAAAACCGTTAATTGGAGCTTAACGATCTTGATTGCTACCACTACTGGACAAGGGCGTGACTTACACACCCGCAACCCCTAGATCATGGGGGGACAGGACTCTAAGGGGTCTAAAGTTTGAATGATAAAGTTTGAATACATACCCTTTGTAAGATCTGGCTTTGGGCACAAAATCCGACCCTGCAGGGGGCTGTAACGTCGTGAGAAGGTAGCGTACGAAAATAACAGCACAGCAAGGTTGTGGGAGTAAAAAAATACATTTAATTTTTTCTCCTACAGAGTAATTAGATTAAATTAGATTTAGAATTTAATTGTCTCTGTGCCTAGCCAGTATGGTATCCCCTTTTTGAAGTTGCTCTCTCCACAGCTTGTCTCGGTACAGTCCGCAAGGCGTTTTTTCTTATTCGCGTTCAGGATTCCTGGTCAGCATCATGGTCCAAAACTCCGGGATCCTCCCTTTTCCGCTTTCCGAAAAAAAAACAGCCCTCGTCTTTTTCGATCTTTTTCCTTCGTTTTTTTCTCTCTTTCGGGTTTTCCAGCCTTATAAAACATCGGGGGCAGTCCATTTCTCCCCCCCTAACGCTTTCTCATTGGTAGGCCCATGTGAGTCGATCCTTGAACCTCAACTCATTAGAGCCCATTGGCGCATAATCCACCAATCGTCCTCTTCCCTGGTTTCTTCACAAACCAACAGGTGTCCGACACATGCTCCGACGGCCGAACCCCTTCGGCCCGCTGTCGTCGTTTTACCGCCTTTGAGGACAAGTCTCCATTGTGTATGTAAGGCGACAGTCAGCTGCCTCGGAAGCGATCTCGTCCATAGTGGTATGGCCAGATTATTGTTTGTCCAGTCTCACTGGCACCAAAGTCCAGACGCTAAATAAACGATAATGAACCCCAGCTGCACGTGCACCAAAACTCAGTCTAGTATTGTCCTGAAAGGGGGACGTCACACGGCCCTAATTTTCTCCGTTACGCCCCTGATACTGGAACTCCCTCCCCAACACATCCTTCTACGCTTGCGTATGCATATAAATGACTCTATGATACCTTAGTCATATTGATTCACTTACAATTTCCCTCTGCTCTCTCAGAGTTTGTCAAAACCTGCTCTAGGACATTGCAATGGTTTAATTTAAAAATATCTTTTATACCGTATGAGTATGCGTTGGAAGAGAGTTCCCAAGATTCTTTATTGTTAAGGCATCCGACTACGTTCGGAACCGTGATTTTGCAAAAGCGTATAAATAGATAATATTTATGATATTTAGTGTCACTTAGATAAGGAAATGTATATAAAATTGTTTTAAGAATATTATTACAATAAAAAATTATTTAAGTACAATATTTTGACAAAAAAAATAAACTTAGAGTGACCCATTTTCAAAATATTCTCCTTTTGTGAAAAATGTTTCCATTATAATAATATTTTGCCTGTATATAGCTCAGACCTCTGTACAGAGGCTCAACTGGAATTTTTGAAATACATAACTTAGAAGTGGGTTTATCATGTTTTACGACAACAGAGGGGAGAAATTTTAACAAAAAAATGCCGATAATTATTAAAATGGGTTGCAACTCTGAAAATAATGTGAATTTTTCAAAAATCCTAGTTCAGACTCTCTGGAGAGAGAAGTCTTTACTTTATATAAGCAAAATATTATTATTTTAGAAGCATTTTTTATAAAAGGAGACTATTTTGAAAAAAGATTATTCTAAGTTAGTTTCTTGCCAAAATATTGTATTTAAATAATTTTTTTTGTCAAAATGTCCTTAAAACAATTTTGCGCATATATTCTAATCTAAGTGACACTAAATATCATGAAAATTATCCATTTATGCACTTTTTTAAAATCATGGCTCCGAACGTAGTCGGACACCTTAAATATATTCATTATATCATTCGATTTATCCGGTCATTCCGTTTTGTGTCTTAAGGTAACATTCTAGTTGAGCCTCTGTACAGAGGTCTGAGCTATATACAGGCAAAATATTATGATGGAAACATTTTTGACAAAAGGAGAATATTTGGAAAAAAGATTATTCTAAGTTAATTTTTTGCCAAAATATTGTATTTAAATAAATTTCTTTTGTCAAAATGTCCTTAAAACAATTTTATGCATATATTCTAATCTAAGTGACACTAAATATCACGAAAAGTATCCATTTATGCGCTGTTGCAAAATCACGGTTCCGAACATAGTCAGATACCTTAAGTATTGGTTCATGTGACAAAGAGTCCAATGCCCTTTTTTTTATATGAAAATGTGGGCTAATTTTTCTTTTTGAGGTCAAGATTATCACTTTTAATCTGTTTAAGGTCGATGAGTGCATAGTAAATGAGAAAAAATTTTAGTATTTTTCTGTCTTTAGGGTATATAATATAAATAAGAATACGTTGATTTTGTCGAGATGCGAGTTCGACTTCTAATGCCGCTCAAGACCCGTTATGCGCAGGATCTGGTACACGTTGAATATGTCTTTGTTCAAAGCCCTCATGAGGCCCAGCATAGAAATTTAGGGATTAGGTACCAGCTGTGAAGTGTCGTTTTTATATTTAATCATTGTTCAAAATTATCAGGGTCAGTCGGCCAACTAGTATGGTGGTTATGACCCTCGGCTTGTAATCAAGCGAGCTCGGGGTCGAATCCCGAATAAGATATGAATATATCTTTGGGAAAAGAAGTCGAACTTTCGCCTGAAATGGATTCCCGTCTCGAATGAAAATCAGCGCACCACTTCTGTTCTATTCCGGGATCATCGTTTGTAATAAAAAGTTCATATTCTTCTGTGTTTGTGTTGTATGTTTCTGTTCTTCTCCAGTTTCCGTCTTCCATATGTATCCCAGGATAAAACACACGACAACAACAATTATGAGGGTCCGTCACATATAGAATTCTTGTTGGCTCTAAATACGACTTCAATCAATAATCAATCAATTAACCCCTTAAGTGCTCCCGGTATATATATATATATCTATTTTGCTCAACCGGTGCGTTATATGCCCCGGACGTATATATCCGTCCTTCCGAAATACGATACTTTTCTTTACGCTGCTATCAGGAAAGCTATTCCGATGCCCTTTAGAATGCAATAAAAGGATCTTGACAGTGTTTTCGAAGGATTTACGTACTTCAGAGAAAAGTTTACTTATGTATGTCTTCCCCCCCCCACACACCGTATACGCACGCTTATGTGAAAAACGGTGCGTGATCGATTCGCGTAACCTTTATTTGGCAGTTAAAGGGTTAATATAAAAAAAGAAAATAGTTATAGTTAGATGAAAATCGTTTGTGGATGATTTCCATCGTAATATGAATGATAATCAGAGATTCATGATGGATAGATTCAAGAACGATGAACGAAATAGGAAACTTATCGGTTTTAATTTCCACCTTAAGATAGGATGCATTTGACATGCATCCACTTCTGTTATTCAGCATTACTGTTCTGGTAAAACGGCACGCAGGTGCTGAACATGTAATTTTCCACCTATGCATTTATTAGCTAGTTCGTTTTCAATATGGGATAAATCTGTCATTCAAATAAAATTATTATGTTTCATGTTAAGTCATTTCTCACTGCTTAAAATTCCTGTTGTGTTTTGATGCTTTGTTCTTTATCATCCCCAGATGCATTCAATTGTCTACTTAATGAACAGTTTCCAAAACTCTTACATGAAATAAAAAGAAAAAATACAATATACAGGGTGTCTGGGCTTAAAGTACCTAAAGTTATGGCTTATTATTACGGAATCACCCATCATAATGTAATAACTGTTCATCCGTGGATAGGAAAACCGTACGAAATTTTTTGGGTCTAATCCGATCGGCCGCACGTGAGCGCATTATTTGGTAATCTCAGACGATAAACTTGTTACACTGACTTCATTAGTAAAGAAATGGACGCCACAGCAAAAGGTGTAGTGCGTATTTTGGTTAGCGGAATTTAAATCAGTCAAGCGAGTACAGTGACGTGTTCGAACAGAATGGAATGTCAATCCTCCGACATTAAACTCTGTTCACCAATGGGATAAATCTTTAACGGAGACGGAGATTTTGGTATCTTAAATTAGCAAGTATTCTTAGGTTTTCGTGATTGAAGACACTGTTGACCGTGTGCGTGATTCATTTTGTAGGAGTCCTGATAAGTCTATTAGGCAAGCCAGTAACGACATTCCATTCTGTTTCGAACATGTCGCTGTACGCGCGTGACTGAATTAAATACTCACTCAAGAAAACATTTTTTGTTGCCATCTGGCATCAAAAGCAAATTATATTCTTCCAAAAGTAAATTAGCAGTACTTTTCCTATGACCTTTTGAAAAATACGTTCTTTGAAAAAGATTTGTGGATAATGATTAATTTAAATATTATAATGTTTGCTTTAAAATAATTTTTTTTTAAATTTATCATTAATGCTGTATTGGTTCAGAATCTTCTACAATAATATCCCTTAAAAGAAGCTCACGTATATATTTTGGTTACCATTATCCCATGCTTGTGTGTATTTACATTAAGAAGTGCTTATTATTGTTGAATCACTATCAGTTACCAATAAAATTATATGAAATATACGTAATTGCCTTCTTTAATTGTATTAAATTCATGTGATTATGATACATGTAATAATTAGGTTGGATAGAAAACAATTTTTTTTTCTGAAATTCACAAACTACCTATGCGGAAAAGATGTTTTCATGGGAAAAATAAAGTAAAAAAAATTATGTTAAGTACCACCACAAGGGGATAAAGTTTAGATCAGGGGTGTCCAACCCAAATGACCTTGCGGGCCACTTCGGAAAAACATTGTAATCTCGCGGTCCGCACATAAAATTATGCATATTTATACAAGATTAGGAAACAAAAATCATTTATCGGAGTGAAAATTTAATACAGAATGGATTATTATAATTGTTTTCATTATTTATACAGACATAGATAATATAATAAATGTTTATATAATATAATAATGCAATGATCAAATAATGTTGAAAATATTACAGTGTTGCCATTTTCCTGAAAATTAAGGTGTTGCTTTTGAATGGATCTTTCGTTACTCATTGTTAAACATTGATTGTGCTGTCATTCGCAAACGATTAAATATGCATTGCCTTTTATCTTAACCGTGCTGAATATTTTTTAAACTTTAAAAAACATCTCTGACTGCCTTGTTCTTTTTTGGGGCACTCGAAACAGAAAAGGAGAAGGAGAAATATAAAAGTCGCACACACAGAAAATCCTGTCCATCATAATTATTCATAGTAAAAGATGTGCCTAATGCAATTCGGAATTTATTAAAAAAGTAATTTATTATAGTAAAATCAAATATAACTGTTTGATAAAATATAAATCTATTTTTAAAATAAGAGCAGGTAACAGGCAAATACATTGTAGATTTATATATATATATATATATATATATATATATATATATATATATATATATATATATATATATATATATATATATATATATATATATATATATATATATATATATAAATTTCTTCTCAAATAAATTTCAAAATGAAAAACTTTAAAAACCTGATGTTTAAAAATTTTTTAAAAAGAGTCGGTGGGCCACGTGCTGGCGGGTCGCGTGTTGGACATCCCTGGTTTAGATATTTAAGCTTTCTCTACGGTAAACTTTGCTAAGGAAAGACAGGTATTTAAATATCTCTTAAAATTTCTTGCGATAAGAATACACCCAATATATACTTACAAGAAAAACACCAGTTACATTTAACATCTTTTTAGTATCAAATCTTTTTTAAAAAACCTGCTGTGGAAATTGCAATACACGAGAACACGGAAGGGAAAAAAAATAGCTTGGATCGGACTCTTTTGACTGCGCAAGAAGAGAAAGCTGGTGTTATATGAAATGCTGTAATGTTTATTTTACTATATATATATATATATATATATATATAATACTCGGTACTCACTTATCAATAATCTTTGCTTTTGGTTATTCATATTATAGAAAAATAACTTCATTCAGTTCCTACTATATATATACTAGTTCCCTCTCTCCGTATATATATATATATATTGTCCAAATTTTCAGTCGTTAATAAAATACTGTCTATTCATCCATTCAAGTCTAAATACATTTTTATGAATTTCTAGTGGATGGCACTTGATGTTAATACAGTTTTTCCAAATATTAATTCATTAAATAAATTACAAAATGAATCAATAGAAACGAACAAAAATAATAGTCTAACAGTGCATTTATAAAGGAAAATAGTTCGTTGTGTCCCTGTAACGCAATGGATAACGCGTTGGACTTCTAATCCGATGGTAGTGTGTTCGAATCCCACCTGGGTTGGCCTAATTTCTGAGAATGTGATTTATTTTTTTTACTATACTACTTTATTAGAATAATTAAATTGAATTAAAATAAATAAATAGTAACAAACAAAAAATAGTCCGACACCGTATAAAGGAAGGAAAATTGAAAATTGTAAGGAAAATCGCTTTCTATTTTGTTACTTAATATTGTGATCCTGTTATATGTACATACATATTTCTATTAATTGTAACTATTTAGTAAAAAGTAACTAAAATAAAATGTTTCTTTGTTGACCTAAGTAGGAATTGACTTAAATAGGTTTTTTTATTATTATATTTTGATTTTAAAATCATTTAACCAAAATTAAATCTTTTTCCCAATTTTTTCCAAAAATTCGACCCCTTTGTGGCAATATTAAATTTTAAAATGATTATTTTTTCTTAATTATTTTTCTTCTACATAATCTCCATACCATAGAACATCTTTTCCACATAGATAGGCTCTACTTATCAATATTTTTCTCCATATAACCACAAAATCCCCCCCTAATATATATATCCAAGTTAAACCTCTTTCTATGTATAATTTCTGCAAAACACCTGTGTCATTCGAAAGAATCGAACCAAAATATGAACTACATCTCCATCGAATTCTAAATGAGACTCATTCCGACAACTTCCCATCTTCATACTCCTCCATCATGGTTCATCCGATCATTTTCGCTCAGTATAAGCTTCCAGTATGAGAGATGGAGCCAAAAGTAAACATGTGCGAGCTGGTCATTGCTCCATGTGGTTGTACCGATCGACCTTCAGCCGACGGATGATGTGAGGAGCACGAGGAGCAACGATTGGCCTTGAGAGAGGATGGCCTGGAATCGTGCCAGAGATACGGGTCACTGACCAGTAGGGGGCCGCCAATCAATTGCATTCTCACAATCAGAGGGGAGTACGTGCTTGCTTTTTCCCAAACGGAAAAACATGCATTTTTCATGTGGTATCGATGTATAATTCGCAGGATGTCTTGACGTTGACATATGGGATGGTGTCTTATTTCTCTGCTTTTTGGAATGATTTTTCTGTGAAAACACTTGAAAAAATGAAGTGAAATAATATGCTGCATTTGTTTAGATAACGCTTTAAAAAAATATTTCTTGAGCGTATAGAAGAAATATTTTTGAGAACATAAAGCAACAAAATTTGCAAAACTAGAAAATTCCATGTGATTACCAGTTAGAATGAATTTTAAATTCGTATTCTATCATTTTTAAATTTTAATTTTATAGATTATTTATCCATACAACGATTCATTATATTCGAAACCGTGATTTTGAAAAACCATAAAAATGAGTAATTTCTTTTCGGTATTTAGTGTCCGTTGGATTAGAATATTTTCATATTAAATTGTTTTAAGAATATTATCACGAGAAAAAACTATGTAAATGAAATTTTTCGTAAAAAAAAAAAAAAAAAAAATTAAAAGAATGACACACACACGCATATTTTCAAAGCATTCTTTCTGAGTTCTCGATTAAAAAAATATAAGCGGCGTTTTTTGTTAAAATTTCTCTACTCCAATATAATAAAATATTTATGTTATTTTTCCAACACCGTGCTTGTCTTCTTGACCATTTAACGCCGAGCCTCCAAGTACCGGCTGACGATGTCGTCAGTCGGGAATTCATTGAGTCCCGTGCATTGGAGCAGGTGGTCGCCATCCATTCTTCCATGGCTGCAGAGTGGGCAGGCGTCGCCAGCAGCCAGTCCAAACCAGTAGAGGTATACTCCCAAAAAATCATAGCCGGTGGTTAGGCGAAAGCAGACAGCCTCGGCTCTCTCCAGGTGCCTCGGGATTGGACCTGCCGTGTCCAGAGTTTCCCATGACTTTCCAAGGCTCTTGGTCTTTTGGGTCACGATAGTTTGTCACTGAAAGTGAAATTAAGTATATTTGCTCTTCTGAGAGTCAAGGGGGCTTCTGGTTGAAATGACTCAGCTCCCTGTTTGGCGTTTTGGTCAGTTCTCTCATTGCCAAGGATCCCAACATGACTTGAGATCCGCTGCAAGGCCACAGTGCAGTCGTATGAAATTAGCTCCGCAATTTTAGTTCGGCACTGAACTGTGTTAAGGCGTTCAGTAGGTTTGTGTTGGTATCAGTTTGTTATAGCCTCCCACCTGGGGAAACCATCTCTTCATCTACTCGACCTAATTCTGTAGGGGTTAAAGATTGATGACTTGAGCTAGCCATAAGAAATCCAATTTATTATTATCCAATTTAATAATGAAAGACAATCTTACAATAAAGGGAAAATCTAGAGTGATATATCGTATCTCGAAATCTTATGCGAATAAGCACCTGAAATCCTAACCATCTAACTTTAAGTAATGTTATCCTGTGAATCCTAACTTCGTTAATTTCTTTGACTCGCTAAAGATCGTTCTATAATTACGCGTCTAAGTTCAGATCCTTACCATAACCGCGCTGCACTCAGCAACTCAACTTTCTATCCTCCTTCTTCTCTTTCGATTACTAAACCTCCACTATATATCTACTAACTAATTTGCATATCAAGGTTTCTTCTTGAGAGCGATGGCTATGAAATAACTCAATTGATTGCCCCAAAGATTCCCCAAGAGGATTAGTAGAAAAACTCCGTAAAGTCCCGTCACAAGTTGGTGGGTAGAATAAAATATGGATGAATCCACTCCAAAATTATATATTTAAAAACTACCGGATTTTCTGAATGTCTTTGTAGGCAGCAAAAAATTCTTTTTGGGGGCCGAATGTGGCCCGTGTGCCACTATTTTTCCACCCCTGATGCAATTATAAATGCTTTAATTGCTTGTTAACTTCACACTTTGAAGCAACCTGAGAGATAAGGGTGACGGACCTCGTAATTTTGAATCACAATCAAATCACGAGGATGACACTGGGGTATGTACCCAGTGGCGTAACGCACACCCAAGCAACCTCTACATCCTGAAGAGGCACAGGATTCTGGGAGGGACCAAAGTATGATGTAATGGTTTTGAAAACCTTTGTTAGGTTAGGCTTGGGGCCTCAAACCTGACTTTTCAGGGGGGTCCAAATATTCTCCGTTACGCCACTGTATGTACCCCCACTCATCAAATTTCCATGCCACTCCAGCATGATGATTTTGAGCCTTGGCAAGTTTATTTGTCTCAACCCCTTCACATTGGGTGTCTTTCGTGGCACCATAATTGGAGCCCCCTACTCCCCAAAAGCAATAAAGTACATAAATAAAATGTACCGACGGGTGTGTGTTTGTTGAAAATTCAAATTGAGATGAAGGTAAAAGTGGTAGTGGGGCGCATTGTTGAGATTTTAATGTATGTAATCAGAATCTCAAGTAAAATATTGTTCTATGAATCAAATGCTTGGAATAATTAAATTTTTTTAGACCAGAGGTTCCCCAAATTTTTTTGCCTCATAGACCGCTTGCCAGGTTTCTCAGTTTGGGATAGACCCCTACTCACCTAATATTGAATTTTTAGAAATTTATCAATTTAATTGTCTTTTTGACAGCTGGAAAAAAAGAACTACTTACTTTACAATATTTAAATTTCTAACTGTAGTATACTGTTTAAAACTTAATAAACTCATGTTAAGTAAATTAAAATTTCATTAATACATAAAATAACTGAGCCACGAGCAAACACTTTTAAAAAGAAGGATGAATCTGATGCCTTAATAATAAATTTTCAACATTTGGTATCTATTTTTTGAGGGGGGTAATCTTAAATCTCCTTGGTTAATATTTTTTCCCCGGTCTATCTTTTTGTTTTAGATATCGACAACCACGCTGACTTCTCACTAGGAAAAGCAATTAAAAACTTTCTCACAAAATTACACAATTCGGAATAAATATCAGTCTTTTTAAAGGGAAAACTGAAGTGACAACCATTTCTAAACTTTACTTTAAGATCTTCATTAGTGCCTATTCAGATCAGTTCTTCTTGTAATATGACATTTTTTTCTATGTGACCTTATGAATTCATTGCCTACTGTGGTATTACCATAGACAAATCATTGTCGAATCTGGTTTCAGAATCTGTGTAGAGGCCATTTAAATGTTGAACATTGGTTGAAATGTCATCTTCTTTACAGATTGTCAGTCATAAATTGGGAAAATTCGCAATCATACTTCTTTAGCTTAATCCTGGCAAGAAACGCTGAGTTGACGGTGCTTGTTTTAATAAAATTTGTGCTGTCATTTTAAAACTTCAAATTAATCTCTTTAAATTTAGTCAATAAATATAGTAAATAGGTAAAATCTGTTTTTTTTTTCACTTGATTCAATTTTCTTTTCAAGTCACAATCCGGTTTAATGAGAGCCACTATCACAGACCCCCCATTAATACCTCATGAACCCCAAGTTATTTTATCGCTGCAGCGGACCCCTTGCAGGTCGTCATAGACCCCTGAGGGTCGATATAGACCACTTTCTTCAGTATATGATTGATTCAAAGATGACGAGAATTCCACACTGTCAAAACAATGCATCCACCTTAGCTGTGGGAAAATTTTCTGGCACCAAGGTGACCAATAGTAGTGCTTTAAAATAAAATGACAGCATAAAATAGTGCTTTAACATAAAATTCCAATGTTTCCTGTTATAAACTCCTGTTTGTGAAAATTCCAACACCATGAAGAAAGCATCATAGTTGAATGAAATTTAATACACAGTTGAGTGGTAATGGTACAAATAAATGATTACATTTTCAAACCAAACAAACAATTAAAAAAGACAGAAATTAGTATTTTGTGTGGCCACCACGCGCCGCAATAAGAGCTGCTACACGACGCGCCATGGAGTTAAATACATTTTTAATATCTGTCTGCGGAAGAGTATTCCATTTTGTTTGTATGCGCAACCAAAGTTCGTCTGTCGAAGCAACAGGACGAAGATCACGAGCGATACGCCGCCCAACGATATCCCACTCATGTTCAATCGGTGACATATCCGGCGAATACGCAGGCCAAGGAAGAAGCTGTACCTGCTGCGAATCAAGATAGGATTTGGCAGTCTTGGCGACATGTGGACGTACATTATCCTGCTGGAATACAGCCCCTGGCAATCCTTGCAGGAAAGGAATATCTTAGGGCTATAAAACTTCGTTTATGTATCGCGTACTGTTCAAATTGCCCACAATTCGTAGCAATTGTGATCATCCATGATATGCTATGGCACCCCAGACCATAACTCGGGTGTTCGTCCACTGTGGCGTTCGATAATGCACTCCGGAATGCGCCGTTCACCCGCATAGAGCCTGACACGAATTCGGCCATCATGGTGCCACAAATTGAAGCGGGATTTGTCAGAAAAGACGACCTGCTGCCAATCAGCACGCCAGCTCCTATGCACATTGGCCCAGTGTAGTCGCAGGCGGCGATGGTTTTGCGTGAGAGGAATCCTGCATAAAGGAATCCTTGTGCGCAGCCCACGCTGCGGCAGACGTCTCCGAATTGATGAAGCACACAATGAAACACGTGTAGCTGTTGACCACTGTGCTGCCAATTGTCTAGAAAAAGCTGTGCGGTCCGTCTGAGCCATTCGCACCAGGCGTCTGTCTTCGCGAGCTGACGTCACATTTCGGGGTCCACTCCCGGATTTCCGAGCTGTCAGACCCTCGTCCGTCCACTGCTTCGAAACACGCATGATTGTGCTGCTGTTACGCTGCACACGAGCGGCTACTGCACGATAAGACAATCCAGCTTCACGAAGGCCGACGATTCTGCCCCGTTCAAACTCCGAAGTTTGCTCAAATTTCACTCCCTTTCATCGACGAGGCATAGTAAAGATTCAGTTAACGTTTACACTAGCATATAACCACCGATAATAATACACGCCTCGCGCGCTACAGCTGTCTATTTATATTCGGTTTGATCTACCCTTCAGAGGGCGCTGCTCAGCATACGCATGCGCTTCTGGTCTGCAATTCTAATCATTTGCATATCATGTCCTACTTTACATTTCCTGAAAATTTCAGCTCACTCGCGTAGGTCCTTCGTGGTGTTGCAATTTTCACAAACAGGAGTATAGATGTGCAAGGGTTGGGGCTGGAGGTCCAACCTTACTTTCCAGACCCAACAGATTTTTAATGATGAGAATTCCACATTGTCAAAATAGCACATCCAGCTTAGATGCGGGAAAATTTCTGGTATCGAGGGGACCAATAGTAGTGCTTTAACATAAATGACATTATAAAATAGTGCTTTAACATAAATTTCCAATGTTTCTTGTTGCAAATAGCAAACTAACTGCAGTGTATGCACAAGGGTTGGGCTGGAGGTCCAACCTTACTCCTCAGACCCAACAGGTTTTTAATGTGCACCGTAAAGATTACCTATCGACGCTTTTGTCTCCCCGTATACTAATCGTATACTAATAGTTATACTAATCGTATAACTGATATAGCCACATTTTTATAAAAAGTTATGTAGAATATTTGCCGTATACTGTAAAAATGTCATTTTGCAATAAAAGTTATTTTAAACACCTACGGAATTTTTAGCAATGCAGTTGATTTCTCTCCTAGAAAATTGCAGAATGACGTGTTGAGAAACAAGAGAGTCTGTGCATGCTTTGGGCATTTCTCATCATTTGAAGGGAAGGAGGGGGAAATGATGCTTATGTGTCTGCACGCGAAGGGAATGAAAAGAAAAAGAAGTGCTTGGCGTCGATACTTACATCATGTGAAGACGAGTTTGAAATGGGAAAAGAACGAAAAATAATTTGACTTTTCTGTGTGCTGTCACTGCTGGAAAACGGCTCAAAGAATCACAGATTTTATTTCTCCGATGCAGGGACTTTAAACATGCTTTTACTTGAGAGAACGTTATAGAAAACTAGTAAAGTGGTGTAAACATTCCTTTTTAAGGCAAAATTATAGGCTGTATGTTATAGTTAATAATACACATGGCACACAAATAATTATTCCATAATTATAATTTTAAGATATAAAAGTTATATTGATTGTGCAATCTTATGTAAACAAGTTAATACAGACAAAAGCTTACAAATTTTTAAGTTTACAATTAGCTGGTATAAAAATTCTTCATGAAAATGTAGTTCCTACAATCAATATGATCTTTGGCATTGTATTTATTTAGCTATTGCTTCATAATTAGGAAAGTACGATAATATTACTGTTTAAGCAATCGCCAAGACGTTCATCTGCAAATCCAGATGTGTATTTTAATTTTATGATTTTCATTGTTGAAAAGTATTGATTCACACAAGCAATAACAACCTAAAAATGATTTTATTTCATATTTTGCAGCTCTTCAGTGTCGTAATGGAGAATATCAAGGCCAACCCCCTAAAAAAAGTCAGGTTTCGCCTTTAATATTTTTCAAACTGGTTAAATACGTACTTGGCATCATCAGACCCCCTAGAACCCTGGGCCACGATGTGGGATTGTACGTTACGCCACTGATGCTCTTTCAAATAATAAAAATTTATTTCTGTCAACTGTACTTTTAAATAGCGGTGTGCATAGAGTACTTTTATGAGGGTGTTACATTAAAGAAACACGTAAATGAAAGTGTCAAGCGTAATTTTTATGCTAAAAATTAAAAATTCTTTTTGTACAGGGTTGAACCCTCAAGCTCCATCCTTATGTTCTTCACTGCTCCTTAACTTCTCATTTGACGAGCTGGATTTTTAGACCATATCATTTTGAAGAAACAGAACTTCTATTTTCAATTATTTCGTTCTTGCTTGAATAAACTCTACAAAACACTTAAATTTTTCGTTTACATGTACCCGGCAAGTAAAATAAATTTTGCTGAAGGTGACCTTCGACTGATAACTGGCAGTAAACTGATCATGAAGTGACTGAAGGTTGATAACAAATGAGATCAAGTCACTTTCAACTTCGCTTAACATGTTTGTTTCATATTTGGGATATGAATAAGTGACACCTGCTGATGTGGTAACTGATCTAATTATTAAAGCTATATGTTTGCCTTTTCCTTGCAGCTTCATGTTTAAATAATTCAGTTTTTCAACTATGTCTGTGTGAGAAAACTTAAATCAATCGATCAGCGAAAGTTCATTAGCTAAGCAAAATTTCGAATTTTTGCCGTTGAGCTGATTGCTAATTTTTTCAATTATAGTCACAAATATTACAAGAGCTTTGTCTTTACTGATTCAATGTAGTTCATTATGTAAAATCTGAATCTACAGAATTTTCTAGAGAGGAGGTTGCTGAATTGCTTAGTATTTTTATAACTATTTTCATGACGTGTCCGAAGGGCAATATTTTACCGTACGAAACTTCCTAGGGGTGGATGATGCACTCAAACGACATTAAATTTTGGAATTGTGATTTAACTTTCTAGCAAGAGTCAATAAATCTATTAATATTAACGACCGTTGTTGGTGGCTTATAAGTGAGGATCGCTGACTGTTGGCAGAGACATACGTGTCGATTTTGCATACGCTGTAAAACATGGGTACTTAACGTTTTATGACAACCTATTGGCGATTTTATATGAAACAAAGCACATGATTGCCAGTTTAGCGCATACAAAACATGCGAAATTGGGGTTGCAAACTTGGCGAGTTATCTTGAACGTTGGCGATTGTTGAGATAATACGTAAGTACCAAAACATGTTGTAAATATCTATCTATTCAACTTTTCTTCGTCCTTTCATAGGCAATAGTTTTAGTACAGTGGCGTAACGGAGAATATTAGACCGGATCTTATAAAGGATTGCAAAGTCATAACATAGCATAGACTTAGGGCCCTCTAGAATTCATTCCCCCCCTCCTCCGCGATGTGAAGATTGTGGGGTTGTACACTACGTCACTGTTTTAGTGGGTCATCTTTTAATGCTAAGTTACTGAATGCCTTTCGCGCCGTAATTG
The DNA here is from genome assembly GCA_019973935.1 of Trichonephila clavipes. Classification (NCBI taxonomy): domain Eukaryota; kingdom Metazoa; phylum Arthropoda; class Arachnida; order Araneae; family Nephilidae; genus Trichonephila; species Trichonephila clavipes. Next base: position 817,760 of record BMAU01020999.1, read on the forward strand.
CTAATTATGCAACGTGTGATACTTGAGATTTGTCACATTGTAATGAGAATAGGCCGCATAATTCCAATAAACGTTTTAACTGAGTTTGTTTACCATTTAAAATTGTGTGTATTCTTCTTGTACAGGCGTTATCTGGCAACGACAAGTCTTGTACTGATGATATAGTTTCATGTTTATTGAAAATCCCTCAAATAAGCAAATAGAACAAGTAAGAAATTCTTTTTTTTAACAATTCAACATTCTAAAAAAAAAAAAGTGTTTTTCTTCTCTGCGAGCTGAGAAATTTTGGAAAGAAGAAATAATGGTATTCTTAAATTTTACCGCAAGCTGATTGAAAACTGATTGTTGACCAATTTTCAATAAGCCTTTCCAGTTAGATTTTAATTGATTTATTTCACTCTGTTTTAATTCAGATTTAAGCAAATAAAGTGCACCAAAAATGTGTATGAATTGTCTGAAAGTGACATTCAAATTTATGTTTTTTTCAGCTGTGCACCAAAGACATAATCTTAAAAATCGACGAAACGATACAATTCTTCCCAGTCGTTTTTAACCCTTAATCTACCGACGGTACTTATAAGTACCACTCACTTTAAAATCACATAGAATAACGATTTTTACAAATAACCTGACGATACTTAGCAGGAACATTCTTTTAAATTCACTCTTCAAAGATGTATGGCAACACGCGCGGGTTCTATGATGGGTATTTTAGAGGGGAAGGCGAATAGTTTATAGCAGAAATTGCGTTTTCAGCTGACATTTTGATCGGATTGCGAATACTGTCATTTTTGTTCCGAAAAAAGTAATTAATGTCAAAAGGTAAGTGTGTTATTTTTTTGTTGTATGTTAATGAAGATCTTAGAAAACGATTTGACTATTTACAGTGTATATAATTAATTTTACTGTTGATATCTTTAATTAATTAATTAGCTCCAACGGATTAAATTTCCCAAAGTTGAGTATTTTGTTTATGTATATCCCTATATTTTCAATGTAGTGATTCAAAAAAAATATATATATTGCAAGAAAAAAACTGCATAATGCGGTAGATAAAGGGTTAAATTATAGATATTTTATCTTTTACTTAGGTCACTCATTTTGAAATTAAAGCATTAAAGGCCATTAAAAAATAAAGTAGAAATCTGTAACAATAATGTAGGAAAATGTACACTAATATATATATATATATATATATATATATATATATATATATATATATATTACTACTAATAACTATCACTGGACATGCATAGCGATATGCACACCGAATAGATAGTCTTTACATATTGCGCCATCTATGAACAGGGGCATTTAGCATAGTAATGCAAGTTGACATTAAAAATATTTCAATGCATGAATATTTAAATTAAGTTTTGACAAATAAAACATAACTATAAAGGACAAATTATCTTGGACTTACCATCAAAGTGGAACATTTGTGGTCGAATTTGAATGTCTGGAAAGCTTAGTCAAAGTAAGAAACACATATAACTAAAAACAAATAATTCTTAATAAATATCTTTATCATTTATAATAAATATTATTATTCCTATAGTTCATGAATTAATTCCAAATATTTTAATTTTTCTTTAGAACTTTTAATATTATCATTGCTTATTTTTCATAGTTAAAAATTTGTTTTAAATATTAAAACTTTTAAAAATTTTCTTTTACTACTCAAAAAAGCAAATTCTTTTTAACTATTATATTCTTTTAATATTGAAACAGTTTTTTTAAAAAAGTATTACTTATTTCATTAGTAAAATAATTCCAATGTGAAACAACTGTTTAATGCAAATAATTCAACAGAAAAAAATTTTACAAAAAAAAAAAAATTGTAACTTTAATATTTTTCTCTATTTTTAGCCATTAGATGGCAGCACAAAATTCCTTAACGTAGAAATTCTGTAAAATTTAGAAATGTCTTAAATACATAGGGCTGCCATCTATTATTTACATTTTCAACAAAATTTATTATATAATTTATAATATTCCATTTTTAAAAATCGTTATAACTCATAGATTTTGATAAATTTTTAAAATATCATGTTGAAATGAGATATAAATTGTTCCCTTTAGAATTCTCCCTCAAATGTAAAAAATTGGAAACATCTTTTTTATGTAACATACTGCTTTGTCTTTTTGAGTATTTTTCAATTCTCCAATTAAAGTAAAATAACCTTGAAAATTCAAATAATACAAAAAAAATATATACCGCTTCAAATCAGTAATTTTTGCTCGTAGCTTTTAGCATGCCTTTTTGTACGAAAATTCTCTTTACAGCCAATCCCTTTTCTGAACTCCCAATCCCTTACAATTCCCTTTCTGAGCTGCCATCTATCGACAAAAAGAAAATGAAATATTGGCAATATTCGAAGTAAATTAATTTGTATTATATATATAAATTATTTTATCTTCTTTTTAGTTCTCAAAAAGTTTTCGAAGATCGTATGCTGTCTGCTAAATGGAATTTAAGGAATTAGTTTTGTTTTTCATAATGAATTATTGAAACAAAAACAATAAACAAACAAGCAATCTTATGAAATAACTATTTTCAAATTTGTATGTGTGTGTAGTTTGTTTGAAAAACCTCAAATTTCAGGAAGTAGTTAAGCTTAGTAAATGGAATATCAGAAATTATGTAACATTAAAAGATAATGTTTTTCTTTCTTTCCTTTTTAATATAATTTTTACATCTCAGCGCATTTCTAATTATTAAATCTAATTAATAAAATTTTTCGAGGTCATATCAGCTTTTCATGTTGTTGGAACATACTATTTCTCTTATATTTCAAAGCTAAATATACGACTGAGATTTATTTCGCAAATCTTAATTTTTTATTTAATAAATTCGCTCAATAATTTTTTTAAAATTCAAGAATTCATGTATATTTAACTAATTATATTTAAATAGTGATGAAATTATCAATTTTATTTACATAAACAGCGTTTAGTTCTAATGTGTATGTAAATTAAAATGTGAAAAACAATATTTTGAAACTAATCTCAAAGTATTCTTCATTATTGTAAACAAACAAACAAAAAAAAAGAATTTTTGTATTCATTTAAATGACAGTCAGTGTTTATGGTTTTCTAAATTTTATACCCAACTCAGTGAAGTAACGTACATCCCCACATTGCGGGGAAACCCAGGGCTCTAGGGGGGCCCAAATCCTAACTGACTCCAAGTACCTTTTTTAGTTTCGAACCCAAAACGTGACTTTGCGGGAGGCCCTAATATTCTCCATTACTCCACTGACCCTGCTGCATATGTTTTAAAACGTATACATTTTATGTGTGTTATGCAAACATGGTATAATACGAATCACAATATAAATCAATTTTTTTTAAGTAGTTGTGTATTATTAGTTTTGTCTTAAAGTACTTCTTTTTCAATTTTCACTGTCGAAAAAAACATATTTTTCTTCTTTTTGAATGACTCTGAATAATAAGATTAATGTATTTTCTTTGCGTAGGTAAAATCTATAAATCTACATTAAATTTTGTGCTCATTTCAAATCTGCTCAACAAAATTTTCTGCCAAGATTTGTTATTGGACAAATGTTTTATGTATTTAGCTTATTATATATATACATATATATTTACTAGCACGAATTATTTCATTACGTTTTACGTAGTAATTTTTCACTTCATTTTTTCTATGTAGTAAACCATTTGATAATGTAATGCTAAATGTCCTTATTTCATCATTTCCAGAGGGAAAATGACTTGTGGATAAAAAAAACCCTTTATTTTCTCCATTTAAATTTTTTTTAAAATTGTACTTGCAAAGTAAAAAAAAAGGGGGGGGGTTAAACAATCAAAGCATATTAAACTTGTAATCTACAATGAACATTTTTTACGTGGTGCAACGGTCTGAAATAAATATTTGTATTTAAACATCAACAGGATTTATATTAATTGAACCTTCTTTGTTAAAATACATGCTCATATATGTCTTTTTGCTCCTTGCTTTAACTTGTGAATGGACTAAACGCCATTTGCATCATCTTAGATTCATTAGTTTTAAAGAATTTTCTCTTTTTTCGAAATTGTTTCTTCTGTAATTTTTACAGTCCGTAAAAAACGAATATAATATATGATTGTAAAGTAAGCAAGTTTCCTTTTCTTGACAAACTATAAACAAACTTTTAATAGAATTTTTTGCTCTCTTTTTTGTAAACGAAATTTCTTCCAAAAAGTTTTCCTTAGTTTTTCAAAGTATAGAAAAGAAAAGTAAATTCAATTCAAAACTGGTATAAAAATTTCATGTGAAATGTACTTTTTGAAGTATTCTAATATAGATATCATAGAGCTTTGGTTAAAGTAATTTTAATCTATAGTAGCAATTTTTTGTTGATATAATTGTAATCTTAAGAATAAAATTTTCATCGATGTTATTATTTAAAAAATGTATAGCATCGCAATTTATTGGACAAAAGTTAATCATATTCTTTTCAATATATCTGCATATGAAATCCAATAGCTAAAAGAAACCTAGCTCATCCCACTAGGTTTTGGAGTTATTATTAAGCCATTAATCCGGGAGAACTTTCCAATAAGTGTGACAAAATCCAAACTTTGTTGGGTATTTACTTCCATTGTCTAAACACGAGTGACTGCAATGAACATCGATCGGTGACTCAATAAAAGGAAACTGAGGTCATGACACCGACTGTTCCTCATCATTGCTCACCGACAAGCGCATTTATAGTGTTGTCAGGCATGTCAGGGTGTCCGGGACACCAGGGACGTCTTAAGGCCGGGATGGGCATTAAGTCGATCGCGATCAACCGGTGAACGGCCGAGACATTTTGAAGTAAACGTCTTCACTAAGACTTAAGACTCACATGCTAAAAAAACGCATTTGTGGAGCACAGACGCCAGTTAGGATCGGCTTTTCACAATTCATGCGATTACGTGAAGACCAAACATGTTCCATTATTGGAAGTGCACGATGGCGCTTAACAGATTATCTGCCACTATAGGGGAAAAAAGTGATCACCACGATGCCAGCAGTAGAAAAAGATACCGACTAAAAGGGGGGAAAACATTGATCAGCTCTCCCCGCGATAACACGGAGTTTGGCTACTGAAACATTACCCCACGTTTCCACAAGATTGGATTCTTGTGTTGACGTTACGTCCCACGATGGCGGGACAACCAGAATCGAACATGTTAAGTAAAGAGTGTTTTTTTTCCAGGTATAGAAGTTTAAGTTGGCATTACTTTCCAAGATGGCGACCGATTTCACAGCTGTCAAGGGATTTATTCTCAGTTTGGTTTGGCAATTCAGCAAAACGATCATCAAGCAAGGCGTAGATTCGTCGAATGGGCCCAAAACGAGATTGCCGTTGTTCCCGATTTTCATAAGCGGATTTTGTTTAGCGATAAAGCGCACTTCTGGTTGAATGGCTTCGTCAACAAACAAAACTGCCGCAGTTGGAGTGAAGCTAATCCACAAGTGTATGTCGAAACACCGTTACATCCAGAAAAACTGACTGTTTGGTGCGCTTTATGGGTTGGTGGAATCCTTCTTCAAAAACGATGAAGGCCACAACGTTACAGTCAATGATGATCGGTATAGAGCCATGATTACTAACTTTTTCATTCCTGACTTGAACAATCATGATGTCCAGGAGCTGTGGTTCCAACAAGACGGCGCAACATGTCACACAGCTCGTGCCACAATCGATTTATTGAAAGACACGTTTGGTGACCGCCTAATTTCACGTTTTGGACCTGTGAATTGGCCTCCAAGATCTTGTGATTTAACACAGCTAGACTATTTTCTGTGGGGCTATGTAAAGTCATTGGTCTATGCGGATAAGCCACAAACGCTTGACCATTTGGAAGACAACATTCGCCGTGTTATTGCCGATATACGGCCACAAATGTTGGAAAAAGTCATCGAAAATTGGACGTCCAGATTGGACTACATCCGATCCAGCCGTGGCAGTCCTATGCCAGAAATCATATTTAAAATGTAATGCTACAAGATTATCTTTCGAATAAAAAAAATCATGTCAATCGAATAATACATTGTTGTTTTATTTCAATTTAAAGTTCTATACCTCTAAAAAAAACACCCTTTATAAAAGGAACGGTTACAGATTCATCGGTTCACGTGTTCACGTACATTCGCTGTATGGAAAATGTCCATGGTCCAGCAGTCGTTAATAGTTTAAACATTCAACTCGAAAATTTTGTATTACTTGTGTTATCATAGTAAAAGTAGTAATCAGTAGTAATTGGTAGCTATTATTAATATGTCTGTATCTTGTCTCTTGCTTTAAACGTGGTTTTAATTTTTTTAGTTATGTAAGTAAATACATATTCCGTATTTATTATTAAGTTTTTATAAATATTGTAGACACTCCCCCCCTTGCTCACCATATTTATACCGCTAGGTGGACCGTAATACCTTGAAAATATTAAAAGTAGCCCGTACCCTGGAAAAGTCTGCTCTCCCCCTCTGTCTTTAGGCATCAGCCAACCTGGAGCGTGACCTGGACCTCCTTCATAACGGGGCCTCGTTTCGTTCTCGATTCAGCTTTAATGAGAACATGATTCGAATATTTTCAACAGTTAAATGTTATTTCCTGTTGTATTCTCTGAAAAACTAGGAATTTCCGACAGTATGCCAACTGGCTACATGTTATGATTGTCGTGCCTGTATAGGGCTAGCCCTACCACCGTACACTATCATTCAAAAGGCGGCAGTCGGTCGAACCGATTTGCCATACATACACATCGCGAACATTTTCCAAAGTATACTATCTACTTTTATGGATCATAGATGGGTCCTACATTTGTGTAGGGTCCTACTTTTGCGTAGGTGCCCAGATCCTACTTTTGCGTAGGGCCCAGGGCCTATTTTTGCTCAGGATCCCAGAGCCTACTTTTGCATTGGGTCCCAGAGCTTACTTTTGCGTAAGGGCCTGGGATCTACTTTTGAGTAAGGGTCAAGGGCCTCAAGATGTCTTAAGATGCCCCTCCAGGACACTTCCAGGATAGTGGTGGTTTACTCAGCTGACAGGGGCCCAGAATCTACTTTTTCGTAAGGGCCTGGGATCCACTTTTGCGTAAGGGCGTAGGATATACTTTTGCGTAAGGGTGTGGGATCCACTTTTGCGTTAGAGCCTGGGATCTACTTTTGCGTAAGGGCCTAGGATCTACTTTTGAGTAAGGGCCAAGGTCTCCAAGATGTCTTAAGATGCCCCTCCAGGACACTTCCAGGATAGTGGTGGTTTACTCAGCTGACAGGGGCCCAGAATCTACTTTTTCGTAAGGGCGTGGGATCCACTTTTGCGTAAGGGCGTGGGATCTACTTTTGCGTAAGGGCGTGGGATTTACTTTGCGTAAGGGCGTGGGATCTACTTTTGCGTAAGGGCGTGGGATCTACTTTTGCGTAAGGGCGTGGGATCTACTTTTGCGTAAGAGCCAAGGGTCTCAAGAAATCAACCCGACGACTAGAAGTTGTGGTATTGGTTGTCATTTCATTTGACAGCAGGACCCCTTTGGTTGTCGTTCATGACACTCTTACTCGTAAAACACTGAAGAAAGTCAACGAGATTTTACCTTTCGTCTCTGGGCTTACATTTAAATAGGATAAATTACCAGTCATTGTAGCAAACCACTAGATGACATTGTCGAGTCGCAAGTTCGATACTTAACCCCACTGAAAATCCAGGTGAGGAGGTAGAAGAGGCAATGCTAATAAAATCTGTCGAGTCTCCAAGTCTTCCCGTTGGCATGGTATGAAAGTTTGGGAGATCAGCTGTTGTCCCTGTAACTTGATCTTGGTTCAAAATTAAGAAGTCTGTAGCCAATAGCAAAAATATATCTTCAATAAAAATGGGAGAGGGGATCTTAAATGGATAATCCTTCTTCCGATACTGAATCACTTTTCTTTTAACTGAATGACCAATTATCAGGAATAAGTATCAACAGGAAGTGATGGCGTCAACTGAAAACATGAAGTAAAAAAAGTTATTTTTTTAAAGAAAAATGTATTTGTCTATATTCTCTGCTCCCCCCCCCACCCCTGTTTGTACGGTGCATTTGTATTGATAATTTTATTGCTTTTGATGTATATGTAAGAAAGCTGGAATTATGTATATTTTTTCTTCCTTCTCTCTTATACCCTTTATGTTTTCTTCTTTTTATCATTATTTTTTCTTCGAATATTCGTATAATGTATGTGGGAGTCCGACTAAAATCGAATAAAAATCAGACTCTTCAGAAGTCGGGATTTTAAATTGGCGAGGTAGTTGTCTAGGGGTAAGTATGAAAGGGTTAGTGATGAATTAATGGAATCAAAGTCATTTAAACGCAGATACTTCATTTAAGTAAAAAAAGAATTTATTTCAAGTTAAAGGGGAAAATTTACAAGGGGAATATTTACAAAGGGAAAGAAACATGCAGAAATTAGGTTAATTGAAAGTTGAGTTATACCTTTAGAAGACGGGGAAATTAATTACCTTTCTCATGCTTGGACTGAAACCGCGCTGGGCGCGAAAAACGTGATGTGTTGAATCGGCGGGGGTTAGTAGGCCTCTGCCAAAAAATCATTCAAGCCGGCGCTCCGAAAGCCCACCAGACGGCGCTGCTTCGGAATGCGGTAATAAACAAAATTGACATTAATAGCCCTCTGAAAAGGATATGACTCAACCTTTTACAAAATGGTTCAGACGGAAAATCCTACATGTATACGTATGTATATCGTGAAGTTACCTTTAAGTTTGTATTATGCTATTTTACTGACTTTTGCTGTTTAAAATGTAAACTTAGATATATTTTTTTTAATGAAGACTGGACGTGGGGGTGGCTGTTTCCCGTTGGAACAGTTTGTAGCTCTAAACCCTCTTTGAGTGAGCTCGGTTCCCTTGGACATTCTACCAATAGCCCTCGTGTTGCTTCAGAGTGCGAAGTGCAATAAAATAAAAGGAAATCTAAGCTACCATCCCTGGATCGTGCCGATCTAGTTAGTAAGTTGAACGTGTATGGCAGCAATCCTGCAGGAGCACATCCGCAAACTTTATGAAACAATGCCCAACGAGATACACTCAGGAACATTGAAAATAGCGACCCAAGAAGGAAGCTAAGTACAATCGCGAGACTTTGCAAATAATTACAGCGTAATGTGATATGCAAATGCTCCAAGATTTGTGCCAATACGCATGCTCATACACGCCTAGGTGGCGCTAAAATCAGGAAGAGGGTGCTATATTATAAGCCAGCGCAAATTCGAAGATTCATAAACGGGACGATTACCCGCCGATTGTAGGAAGACTTTGGTGAGCAAAACATGCCAGGTAAACGTGCTAGAAGACATTTCTCACAGTTAAGTGAGTTTGAGAGAGGCCTGATCATCGGGATGAAAACTGCAGGCTGATCGACGCGCCGTGTTGCTAGCCAGGTGGATCGTTCGGAGTGTGCCGTTAGAAATTGTTGGGAGCAGTGGACACGAGAATGTCCCCACGCGCGGAAAACCGGGAAAAAGCGACCAGGAAGACCACGAGGAGAGAGGATCGAAGGATTGTGCGGCAAGCACTTGTGGACCCCACAGTGACTCGTTCAACGATACGAGCAGACGTAGGTGTAGCAATTGTTCCACAAACAATTTCCAAACACCTTGCAGAAGCAAATCTTAAATCCAAGCGCCCTTTCCGTGCACTCCCTTTAACACCGGAGCATCGGCAACTGCGTCTACAGTGGTGCCAAGCCAGATCAATGTGGAATGTCCCAGATTGGCAAAAGGTTGTGTTTAGTGATGAATCCCGGTTTGTTTTGGGGACAGATGATAACCGTGTACGAGTATGTAGGCGTCCTGGTGAGCGGTACAATTCCCCCCACACTGCTCTCCGCCACACTGACCGCACAGCTGCTGTAATGGTCTGGGGGCCATAGCCTATGATAGCCGGTCCACTTTAATTGTGATGCGTGGAACCTTAACGGGCCAACGTTACGTTGATGATATTCTTCGACCCCATGTAGGACCTTGTCTCCCAGGAGCAATTTTCCAGCAAGATAATTCTCATCCGCATACAGCAAGAGTTGCTCAAGACTTCCTACGTCCTTTTCTGACTCTTCCATGGCTGGCCCGCTCCCTCGATTTGTCCCCTGTAGAGCACGTGTAGGATGAGCTAAAACGGCAGATGCCATCGTGTCACTCTGTACATGATTTAGAGTTGGCTGTTCAAGATTTGTGGGCCCATATGCCTCAGGACAACATAAGGTGTCTAATCAACTCAATGCCGGACCGTGTGGCGGCATGTATTGCAGCTGGAGGTGGTCCAACGCGCTATTGAAGTTGTCCAGTATTTGTGTCGTTGCACACCCTATATTCGTTTAATTGTCTTGTTTTTGAGATCAAGTGAATCTCATCTGTGTCATTATGTGTATTAAATTTCATTTCAATCCGATGCTTTGTTCTTGTGTCGCTATTTTCAATGTTCCTGAGTGTATCTTGCATCAGGATCAGAGGAGGTGGGTCAACATTATATTTTTATTGATGTGCATGCTCTTGTAGTTGTATTTGTTGAATACATCATTTGATTCCTACGACACTTGTAACATTTTTGTTTTGAATACATGAACCAATTTTTATCCTGTTCAGATAGTTTCTTCTTGATGCGTCACTTTGTATGTGTTACATTCAGTAGCGCACACAGGAATTTTTAAAGGGAGGGGAGGGGGAGGGATCCAGGGTCGGAAGTTCACCATTCTTGTATCGTGTTCCAATACGCCACCCAACATATTTTGATTTTTCGATTTTCCGACACAAAAAAACAGCAAGAAATAAATTAATGAATAAATAATTAGCATTAATTAATAAAAGGAATAATTAATAACAAATAATTAAATTTTACGTACTATATACATAGGGTTATAATCAATTGAAAAAAAATGAAGGGCTTTGGGGGGTCCGGACCCGAGGACCTTGTGTACGCCAATGGTTACATGTAATATATTCTCTTTAAGAAATCTATTCGGAAATTAATACAAACGCAAAATATTATCCATTGATAAATTTCTGACAGTCAATACACGTTATACTTTGTGGTGCACGGGGATTTTATAATTGTTTTCAATAAAAAAAAATGTACGTTACAATAATGATAAAATAAAAACACGACAACTTGAAAATGAACTAAAAATAAAATGATAGAGCTATGAAGATAGAAATAAATATTTTTAAATAACAGTATTGTATTTCTATTGTATTTATCCTTAAAAAGAGGGAAGAAAATGAATTGAGATTTTGTGTTTATCATTAGCAGCAAAAACGTATTAAAGACGTAAGAATCTTTCAATATCACTTATGTAATAAAACAGTTCCTGACTATCATTGGGTATTTTTTTTTTCAAATGGGGCCCTGGATTGGTATATTTTTGCAGACCTAGTACACACACACACATTCCCCGGGAGCTAGTATGAGAGCACTTGAGAGCAAACAGGTACTCTAGGGAACTTTAACGTGCCGCATTATCATACGATATGGACGCTGTCGATTCTCTGCATCATGAAAATCCACCGACTTAAGTGTACAAGGTCATCGCCAAACCGGCTACGCTCCCCAGCCGTCTTATTGTATATATTAAATCAGAAATATTTCAATCAATTCCAAGTACATGCAAAGAAATATTTGTATATTTATTCAATAATTAAAACAACTCACAGCTTGTAAATGAGAGTAAAATACAATTTTATAAACATTTATTCGGATTTCATCAACACAAACATTTGTAAATACATTTCATTTTCAATAAATTATTGTAATTTACACATTGCACAAAAACTTTGTTTTCCTTCAAAACTGTTCGAGATATTCGTGTTATTTAAAACAGATCTGTGTATCACATAAAGTATTATAAAAATACATTTATTCAAAAATTATATATGTTATAAATTGGTGTATCTGTAAAAGTTTAGTTGTAACAAAGATGATAGAAAAGCATCAATAATTTATTTTTTCATACTCATTCTGAAGTATTTGTTTGCTTCCTTGAATTCAAGTGCGTCAGTAAAGTGTTATAAAATCCCCATAAAACACACCGGTAAACAAATTTATAAGAACTAAATAATTTAAAACAAACTTTATATATTATTGTATTAAATTAAAGAATCCGCGATTGTTCATATCTTCAAAATATTGCCATGCTTAAATATATACAGAATTTACTTTTTCTGCTCTCCAATATCGCAATTTAGAAGGAAACAGTCAAAAATTTTAACTTGATATAAGATTCTAAAATAAATCTATTTTCATCCTAACGTCTGTGCCAAACTTGGAACACATTCCTGCTGGAAACATTTCTCTACATATAAGTTGGTGATATAAAATATACATCCCTTTTTTATTCCTTTTTTTAATTTACAAAGCATTCTATAAATACGTAATTTCTTCCACGAACATAGAAAAAGGAAAAACAAGTTTAGCATAACAATGTAGAAGACGAGCTATGTAACATACTTATATAGAGGAGAAATTGATTGATTCGTGGAAAAATGTATCGAAAAATAAATTGTGGACTTTATCCGATAGAGCAAAGTCAAAACAACGTATTAATGTGTTGAACTTTTACCTATCTGAAAATAGGCTGAAAATTTTAGTTTTTATTCTTCGGCGTTATACAAAAATAGACTTTGGAAAAAAAATTCTTATTGATACGAGTTTACTTGTTAATATTTTTGTTTCGAATATCTTATGGATATTTAATAAAAACAGGCAAATTTGAGCACATTTTACATGCATTATTTGAGTATCTCGTATTATATTCAATATTTGCGAGTTGTGGGATTATTTGAGGTTTCATACGATGAGTTAAATTCATGACAGCCATATGATAAATACACAATCACAAGCTCTCTGTGTTGAATTCAAAAATGACAGTAGACCTGTACTTGTCAATCTACTTGTAAAATTTAGATGAAATTTCAAGTTTGATAATTTTGTTAACATATTCAAGTATTAAGATTCTTAAAAGAGTTTTCCAAAATTTTTGTTAAAAAAATCTTATATTATACATGTACTTTAAATAAACTTTATCGTGTTTACCTATGTAAGTTATTATCGATGACAAACATGTACTTTTAAAAGAAAGTTTCTATAAAAGTTGGCAGCAGTGAAACACAGTAACTGATTGGCTGGAAACATGCGATTTCATTTATCGTGTGACTATGACGTCACATGAATCTGATTGATTGACTTGAAACATATGTTTGTAGTTATCATGTGACTATGACGTCACATAAATTTGATTGATTGACTGGAAACATGGGGTTGTAGTTATGTGACTGTGACGCCTCATGAATTTAACCATTTCACAGTATATTGCATTATTCCGTTATTTTTTATTTACAATTAATTATAGAATACTTTATATAACACTTAACTATATTCCAGAAATAAAAACATAAATAATTAACTATATAGGATGAGGTTCCTTCCATACACGCTTGTACCAAATTCTCGACGTCAAACTTCAATCAGACTTCCACTTTGCAATCGACATGCTTATTTACACTTATTTTTTCAGAGGCAATTCTGTCCCTTCGAGAAGGAAGATTGGGCACTTGAATGGCGATCAGACGAGTCTATTCTCTGTCGTCATTGAAACTGTGTTGATGAGACTGTTGGCGTTGGGACTGATTCTTTCCACTATCTGAGACAGACGATCGAGACTGGACACGGGGAAGGGCCTGTTGGTTCAACAGCTGAAAAGAAAGAGGAAACCTGTCAATGAAACTTTAATTTTACAATCTTTATGTATAACACAATACATCCCGCAAAAAGTATGGTATTGTTTTTTTTCTAATGCCATCAGATAGAGGCCTACGAAATTCACCGTGACAAAGGGCTAGATTACGTATGTCACTATCAGGAGCTTTGAGCACCATGCAGGTGATACTACGTTTTGACCCCGTTTCACTTCAGTTTTTGAGGAAAACACACTGGTGGTATTGTCAGGGGGCTTTTCATCTCTCTTCCCCTTCCAACCTTTTAAGAAAGCGGTTCTCAAACTGTGGGGCGTGCTGCCCCCTAGATGTGCGTGATAATTCTACGAGGGGGCCACGAGCATATCAAAAAGTGGAAAATAAAAGATTTAAAATAATTATCAGCAAGAAGAAGCAAAAGAAAATACATTCCGACATAATAAAAAATGAAATGCATATTCACACTGATATAGGATACTTATAAATGGATCAGTACGGCAAAAAGTATTTGATTGTTAATTTATCAATACTAAATTAAAAACAAGTGTTTAGTAATTACTGGAGACTTCAATGGGCATGTCATATACAAAATAATGTATTTATCTTGATAATTTGTGCAGTTTATAATTAAAGTCGCAATGCAGCTTTAACGTTGAAAGTATATTATTAGTATATTCAGTACATAGTTGTATGAGGAGGCGCGATGAAAATTAGGACTGAAAATTGGGTCGAGAATATTGAAAGTTTCAGAAGCACTGTATTAACAGGATTTTCGGCTTGACGAATATTTAGAGTGCCCTCATGCCGCACAGGCACGACACATTTACAAATATTCATGACTTCTCTGTGATTCGAGTGGCTGAGTGAATATTAACGTCGCACTGTTTAGCTACACGAGGGCTTTTGGCAACGTATCACGTAATTTTGAACCATGGTCAAGTGACGTGGACGACATCTGAGCTGGTACCCCCCTCTCCTAACTACCACTCACACCAACTTAGAAGGAATATTCTACCAATACTTAGCAGGAATATTCTACCAATACTTAGCAGGAATATTCTTTGAAATCCACTCTTCCAAGATATATGGCAGCACGGGCTCTATGATGAGTATTTTAGCGGGGCAGCCGAATAGTTTTGTAGCAGATATTGCGAGCTAAATCGTACTGTCACCTCTATGGTGATCAAGACTGAGGCCAACGACGGGCGTACATCTAACCCCTTGTCATGATGAATTTCGTGGGCCTCGATCTGACTACGTCATATTGATTGATTGATTGAATATTAACGTCGCACTGTTCAGCTACACGAGGGCTTTTAGTGACGGACCAAGTAATTTTGAACCATGGTCAAGTGACGTGGACGACACCTGTGAGCTGGCACCCCCTCTTCTAACTACCACACCAACGGGAGGACGTTTCAGCTCTCGACAGATTTAACGTGCATCGCTGCCCTACACGTCGGGTCTTTAGTGGTACTGGACTCGAACTCGTGACAAGACCAGCCACGATCTGATACCTTGACCACTCGGCTACCGTGGCCACGTGATTCGTGTGGTTGCGGTAGCCTAATGGCAAAGGTAACGGACTCGGGACCGGCTTGTCATGAGCTCGAGCCTAGTACCGCTGAAGACCCGCTATGTAGGGGAGCGATGCACGTTAAACCTGCAGAGAGCTAAACACGTACTCCCTTTGGTGTGGTGTGGTAGTTAAGAGAAGGGAGTGCTAGCTCATGTGTCGTCCTCGTCACTTGATCGTGGTTAAAAATTATGAGATCCTTTGAGTAGCTGAACAGTGTGACACTGATATTCACTCACTCTTATTTCTCTGTGATTCGAACCCAGGTCCTACAGCCCAGCAGTCAGCGTCGCTAACCACTATACCGTCTGGGTGTCTCCACGAAGACTAAATGCCATAAAATCACTAGGAAATATACTATCCTTCGAGAAACAGCCTCCTATCTTTTGTTAAACCGAATTTAAATGTTCTTTCCATGCCCCAAATATAGTCCCTTCTAAATCTTTTGTTTATTTACCCAGTTCAAAATTCTACTCATGATTATTTATGCTTTACATTTTTTATAGTTGATTAAAGAAGAACGTATTATTTTAAGATTTTTTGTATATATAAGAAACAGCTTTCTAAAAATAAATCTGCCTTCTACTTCGATGATGCACCACCTTTTATTTAAGAGGGCACACACGTATATAAGGGTTTTTTGAGGTAAATGTATTTTTGGGTTTTATGGTGAGCAATTTGCATAAATACATTCACTAGCTGTTTACTTGACTTTTATGCGTGTATTTCTAGTCTTTTAGAAGAATCTCATGGGTATATCGAAGAATCGTTATGATGCATATTGTACTACCATTTTCTTTCAAATAAATGGAATGTGACTGACTAGTTTCGAAACCGTGATTTTGAAAAAGTTTAGAAAAACGGACTATTTTTTTTTTAATATTTAATGTCAGTTGAATTAGAATAAACATATAAAACTTTACTGTAAGAATATTATTACAAGAAAAAAATGTTTAAATGCAATTTTTTGCAAAAAAATGAAGATAGAATGCCATACTTTCAAAATATTCTACTTTCATGAAATAGCTTCCATAAGAATACTATTTTGGCTGTATATAGTCAGGACTTCTTTGTACAGTTAATGAACAAGGAATTTTGAAAATTCACCTTATTTTCAACATTACGTTTAACTAAAATAATAATTGGTTTTTTTTTTGTTACAATTTCTTTACTTTAATGTATTAAAATATGAATAAATCCATTTCTAGATTATATATTTATAAGTCCTAGTTCAGGCTCTGAAGAAGTCCTAATAATGCAGAAGCAAAATATTTTTTATTATGGAAGTCTTTTTCACACATAAAAGAAGAATGTTTTGAAAATCTGTCATTTTTCCTTCATTTTCGGACAAAAGATTGCTTTTAAATAATTTGTTCTTGTATTAATATTCTTAAAATAATTTTATACGTATATTTTAATTCAACTGACAATGAATGTCAAAGAAATAATCCATTTATACGCTTTTTTCAAACTCATGGTTCGGAACATAGGGAATTACATTAAATCAGTGCTTCTCAAATTTTCAATATTCGCGACCCAATATTCAATCATCATTTTCATCGCCCCCCCACCATATAATAACATGATTTGAATTCAATAATGCTGTACTTTGACACTAAAGCTAAAATACGACTTTAACCACTTACATTCCACCGACGTATATAAGCGTCTCTCTCAGTCAAAACATTAATTTCCTGGGCGTATATATACGTCATTCCGAAGTACGATCTTTCCTGTGCACTGCTATCCAGAAAATTATTCCGAAGGCTTTGGAATGCAATAAAAGGACCTTGACAATGTTTGCGAAGGATTTTCTTAATTCATAGGATTGGCTTATTTATTCCTTTTCACTTCCCCCTCCTCTCCCCCCCTCAAAAAATATCGAAATACGCACGTCTACGTGGAAAAGGGTGGCATTGAGAAGCGAATCGTATAACTTTTAATCGGCAGTTAAAGGGTTAGCTGTAAACCGTACAAATGATCAAAATAAGTGTTAATACGATACCCTGGGGCCACTGATAATTTTCAAACTTGTTCTTAACTTAGTATTGTTAAATTAGTTGTATAAAATACATTGTATAGTACTGATACATTTATAAGTGTATTACATCAGTGTAAAAGCGTATTTTGCCTTTTATTATATTAGAAAGTATTTTGTTTACCTTAAGTAAATTAATAATTTTTAAATAGTCTTTTGTTTTCGACTTTTCAATAGATTCGCGCCCCCTCATAGAGTAATCACGCCCCCAAGGGGGGGTGCCCCACAGTTTGAGAAACACTACATTTAATATCACGCCAAAACCAATCGAGCTACTGGCGAGAGTTACTCTAATGTTTAACTAGTGGCGCACATAAAGGGGGCTCGGACTCCCCCAAAGCCCTTGATTTTTGTTTCAACTGATTATAATCCTAAGTATGTAGTACGTAAAATTTAATTAAATATTTGTTATTAATCACATTATATTTATTAATTAATGCTAATTATTTATTCAATAATTAATTATTTTTTTTTCCGAAAATCGACAAAATCAAAAGAATATGTTGGGTGGCATATTGGAGCATGATACGAGAATGGTGGACTTTCGCGACTCAGGATCCCCCCTCCCTTGAAAAATTCCTGTGTGCGCCACTGTGTTGAATCATCCAATTTCCATACCACGGTAGGGATTTGAGATTAAATTCTACTCAGGAATCAACCCCGCTACTAGATAAATACTCCGAATAACCATTAATGTTGTGCTACAACTATTTGGTATCCCAACTAAAACGGCCATGTTACTACCACCTTAAGAAGAGTTGGAAACCTCTCTCTCTATATATTTATAATGTTAAATTGGCTGTTTTCGATGTACCTTTTCTCAAAATCTGTTATATGAACATGCTTGAAATTTTTCATGCAATGAAAGTACACCTTTCTTATTATACTGAATTAAGCATTTAGCTAATTTTGAATTTTTTAATATAATTTATGAAATATTCTATCAAACATTGCGAAATTTGACCCATTTTTCACATAAAAAATAATTTTTTGAGTTTTTTACAAAAAGCTCATTTCAGTATATATTAGCCATCATTATAAATATATCATACAACATTTACATACCTGTGAACATAGTTTCAAGAAAAGGTACATCGAACATCAAAATTTACATTTTGAGATTAATTGATTTTAATATATACAGTATGAGGCTTCTAATCAGCTAGTAAAAAAAAAATGAAAGACTCAATTTACAATAAAAGATACATGTTTTGGTTTAGATCAGACGTTCAACTTTTAAGTGAAAACGAAGTACTTTATTTACATTTTTCGCCATTCAAATAGGCGTGGCTCAGTTTCAATGATTATTTAAAAATAGGTTTAAGGGCTTTTAATTACCTAAGAGCTTAAAGTAAGATATTTTTAGAAAGGTTAAATTATGCATAAGTTGAAAATGTAAAAATCTCAAATTGTCAAAAAAAATAAGATTTTAGCTTTCCAACTGCCCTTAAACTAGTGTGATAAAATAGGCCTCTTATAACAAGTCCTTAAGGAAAACATCTAGATCACTCAACAAATTGCTATCTGCGATCTTAAAACAATTGATAAACTATATTTTTTCAGAAAGATTTTAAAATGCTTTATTTTTCCTTATTAGGTATTAAGTTTAAAAAATTTTAAAATGATTTTTGAAAAAGGCGAAAGTATATTATAAATGAAAATGATATAATTATGAATGTACAGTAAATGCGTTAAAATACAATAATAATAATTGAAAAGATTTTCAAACACAATCTTAGTTTATGTGATTTCAGTAAATCGATTGAAAATTTAATTTACTACTCCGAATCCAAGTCAGTGATTGGAACTTTAATACTTTATCTGAAAAAGTTTCGTAGATGTATAAAGTTTGTAGTTATAGTAAGAATTATATTGAGCTCTCTGACATTTATGCTGCTCTCTCTGCGACGGCTTCAAATAAAACCAACAAAAATTTATTTCATCGTGTTTGGTGATATTTAGCATTAGCGAATTTGAAAAGAATTTTCAACAGTTCGGAGAATTCATTGATATAGTATGGTGAATGTGAAAAAAGAGAATAAATCTTATGTATTTCTTAAATCAAGCGCTGTAATGTTTGTTTTAAAAGATATCTTTGACAGTTGAACATCTTTATTTATATCAACAGATAAGTACAGTTATTGTTATTTTTGAATTCTTAAGTTTCGTTTACTATTTATTATAAAGTGATTTAATAGGTGACGTTCGAAACCGTGATTTTGAAGAAGTCTATATATATAAATGGATAATTTTTGATGTTTAGTGTCAATTGAATTGGAATACACATATATAAAATTATTTTAAAAATATTATTACAAGAAAAAATTATTTCAATGTAACCTTTTGGCGGAAAATGAAGAACAAATGACACATTTTCAAAACACTCTCCTTTCATGTAAAATGTTTCTATAATAACAATGTTTTAACAATATACAGTGTGCCACAAAAGTGTTCGTACACTTGCAATATATTTTTATAAAACTTCATGCTTTCAACTGATAAAAATTAATATATTGTAATTGTAATTTTTTATGATATCTGCAACTTGTTCTTAATGAAATGACATAATTATTTTTAAAAATAATATGACTATTTTTAAAAAAATTAACAATCAAAAAGCTATTAAAAATTACTCCAAAAGTCTTCGTACACTTAACAAAAATCTCAACTTAGCTTTAAATATTGTATTTCTTTCTTAATTTAGTACTTAGTAGGATATCTTTTAGTGTCCACAACAACTTTTAAGCGTCTTGGTATAGATTTAATCAGTTTTTTGTAATTTCTGCAGCGATTTTCCTCCATTCTTCTGTGATTATTGTTTTTTACTTCACATTTTGTTTTTATTTGTCGTGTTTCTTTTTTTTTACTTCAAAATCTCACCAAATATGCTCTACTGGGATAAATAAAGTGATTGATTGAGGTGTTTTCATAATTTTTGGGGACAGTTATAGAGACACCAGTGGCGTACATTGAGAGCAGTGTGCTTGGTGTCATTACCCTGTTAAAAAATTAAGTCGTCTACAATATACAAATTTCGGGCGGATAATTTAAAATTTCTCTTTAAAATATTTAAATAGAGCTCATCATTCACAATACCATCAAAAAATACCCAGTTATCTAATTCTGAGGCCAATTTACACCCCCACTCCAGAACACCTTCACTTCAATGCTGAAGCATGGAGTGGAGGAGTTCTTGCTCCACATAAATTCATGGAATTAAACTCCTTATTTTTTCATTTACAAGCTATAATAGGCCCATAGGAACCAAAAATGTTGAATTATCTGTTATCCGAATAAATTTGCTGTCAATTTTGAATTTTCTCTGGAGCTTAATTCCAAGAATCTAGTTGGATCAATAAAACATGGAGATGGAAGTGTTCTTGCTTGCGGGTGTAAATCGGTCACAGAAATTAGTTAATTTAGTATTTTTTGTTGATATTGTGAATAATGAGCTCTATTTAGATATTTTAAAGAGAAATTTTAAATTATTCGCCCAAAATTTGGATATTGGAAACGACTTCATTTTTGGGACAGGGATCATAACTAGGACTTGACTTCTATACCGCGGTTGAACTAAAACTTTTGAAATACATAATTTAGAAGTTGATTTATTTATATTTTTTTGTATCAAAGAGGGGAAGAGAGAGATAGTCGAGAAATTTAACAAAAAATATCCGTTATTATTTCAATTAATCGTAACTCGGAAAATAATGTGAATTTTTCAAATTCTTAGATCAGCCTAGTATAGAGCTATGCTATGTAAAGGCAAAGGTATAGGCATAAATATCTAGCTGCGTATAGACAAAATATTATTATTTTAGAAGCATTTTCCATAAAAGGAGGATATTTTGAATTTGAGATTCTTCCTTCATTTTTTGCCAAATAATTACATTAAAATAATTCTCTCTCTAAATATTAGCCTCATAGGGTATGTGTGTATGTCTTTATGATCATAGTGCCTTTCATTATATTCAGCTTCTGTCCTTTGAAACTTACACTAGGCATTTATATCCGCGGAACACGGTCAATGTGGAGGGCTCTTGTTTGAAAATAGAAGATGAAATTAAACAGCCCTAACATCAGTTTTCATGCTGCATAGATCATTGATATTATTTCTAATAGCCATACTATATAATATCTTTAAACTTTTTATAAAGACTGTTTTTTTTTCAGGTATAGAAGTTTAAGTTGGCATTATTTTCCAAGATGGCGACCGATATAACAGCTGTCAAGTGATTTATTCTCAGTTTGGTTTGGAAATCCATCAAAACGATCATCAAGCAAGGCGTAGATTCGTCGAATAGACAAAACGAGATTGCCGTTGCTCCCGATTTTCATAAGCGAATTTTGTTTAGCGATGAAGGTCACTTCTGGTTGAATGGCTACGTCAACAAAACAAAACTGCCGCATTTGGAGTGAAGCTAATCCACAAGTGCATCTCGAAACACCGTTACATCCAGAAAAACTGACTGTTTGGTGCTCTTTATGGGCTGGTGGAATCCTTCTTCAAAAACGATGATGGACACAACGTTACAGTCAATGGTGATCGGTATAGAGCCTATAGAGCCATGATTACTAACTTTTTCATTCCTGAATTGAACAATCATGATGTCCAGGAGCTGTGGTTCCAACAAGACGGCGCAACATGTCACACAGCTCGTTCCACAATCGATTTATTGAAAGACACGGTCGGTGACCGCCTAATTTCACGTTTTGGACCTGTGAATTGGCCTCCAAGATCTTGTGATTTAACACCGCTAGACTATTTTCTGTGAGGCTATGTAAAGTCATTGGTCTATGCGGATAAGCCACAAACGCTTGACCATTTGGAAGACAACATTCGCCGTGTTATTGCCGATATACGGCCACAAATGTTGGAAAAAAAAGTCATCGAAAATTGGACGTCCAGATTGGACTCCATCCGAGCCAGCCGTGGCAGTCATATGCCAGAAAATCATACTTAAAATGTAATGCCACAAGATTATCTCTCGAATAAAAAAATTCATGTCAATCGAATAATACATCGTTGTTTTATTGCAATTTAAAGTTCTATACCTCTAAAAAACACCCTTTATTAAAATGTCGGTGAGTCAGTTACGGACCACTGAGGCTTTTTCCATCACTTAACTTTTATTTCTCTGTTTCGCTTTTAAGATCCAAAAGACGTGTACCCATACACTTTTGGATAAGCCCAATACGCTCTAATATTTCCACTTGAACATCATATGGATTCGTACACATCAGAAACGTATGCAAGGGGAAATACAGGTACTCCTAGCAGAGCTCATTTGATGCGCGTCAAGGAGTAGCTTCATTAAACAAAATAAAAAATTCTAATTGTGGTATTTTCTCGTATCATATATCATTTTAAACAGAAATGTTCGACTTTTTAGAAAATACAAAAAAGTAAAAACCGATAATTTTTCGAAAATTCATGTGCCGGTCCCCCCCCCCCTTAATTTCAGAGAAAAATAATATTTTTATCGGAAAAAATACAATAAATAATTACCTGTCGAGAGCAACAAAATTTATCTGAATAGGACAATTTTTTAGTCACTACTTTTCCGGTGTAATTTATTTTAGGCATTTTAGTCGAGGGACGCTGTGTTTTGTGCAGATTTTAACCTCTTATCCGGTCAATTTTTTTGGCCAAAATGTTTTTAAAATAAGGGGCATGTTTTTTAATTACATATATCTAAGCATAATGTTTAAGGGAATCAGAAAATTATTATTATTATTCACACTGTTTTTAATTTTATAATTGTGGAACACAGAGACTCCTAAATGTTTGCTTTTTGTTAGGTTGCTCTGCATGCCATGAAGAATGTTTCATATATCTTAAAAGAATTTCTCGTCGCCCAACCGGTATAGTGGTTAACGACGCTGACTGCAGTGATGTAGGGACAGGGTTCGAATCACGGAGAAGACATGGATGTTTGTAAATGTATAGGGCCTTTGCGGCAAGGGGTACTCTAACTAACCGTCGAGCCGCAAGTCCTCTCATGGTGGAAGGGGAAGTGTGATGAGAGGCTCCTGGTCACTCACAGGGTTTTCTCCCTCTAAATTTGGGTGGAACCAAGCAAAATCGTACAGTCACCTGTATGGTGTTCAAAAGCTAAGGCTACCGACAGGCATAACAATTCTAACCCTTAGACGTGATGAATTTCGCAAGCCGCGATTTTTCTTCGTCAGGCAGGTGGCATTAGTCGCACACAAGAATTTCTCTCATACTTACAAAATAATTTCCTGTTCGTACCTCTTTTTAAACGGTTGAGAGTTGAGTGTGTGTGTGCATATAATTGCAATAGGGACAAAAATATATCGGCTTTTTTGCATTCTCTCTCTTTCCATTTTTATTTTTTCTCAAGCAACAAAATGCTCATTGCCTTGCCGATCCCTATTCCTCATCGAAAATTTTCAAGAATTTAACTTATTGGCTTGAAACAAAAAAAAATTTCTCGCCTTTACCACAAACAAAAAAATATCCTAGATGAGAAACATTTTAGTACCATGGACAAACTGCATCCCTTAAAACATTATCACTATAATCTCACTATAAGAATTAAAAATATATGGACAAATCAAAGATAGAAAGTAGAAAATATCAGTGCCCGTACAACTTACGAGCAAACTGATTGCGGTCAACTTTTGGTAGCCCGTACGGTTTACGGGAAAACTGGTTAAGGGAGGGCTACTCAACCTTTTTTCTCGGTTTGCCACAAAATATGACAGTGTTTCACGCGGGCCGCAACATGAGTATAATGGGTGAAACATTATAAGATGAAAACAGCATTGGACAAAACAAAATTGACCAAAATATCAAAAATCTCATTTTCGGTTTATTATAACACTTTATTAGCCTTTCTATCAAACCCACACACAAAATATTTACTTTTTTAATTGAGATATGAGGTAGTTTCGAATTCTTTTCATCCATGGCCTTCGTTTGTAATTATTCAAAACATACTTTTAGACATTACTATTTGCTCAGGTGTTGACATTCAAAAAGTAATACTGGAGATTTCCCCTACAGATTTTCTTTTTAAAGCTCCCCGACATTGCGATTTTTTTTCTATCTTTCTTTAACTATTTTTCAAGGGATGATTCCGTAATCGGAAAACTTCAAAGATGGCAAAGACCATTAAAACATTAACACTCAACTATTACCCCTCGAAATAAGTGTGTTTCGTCTGAGTGGGGAGAAAGTTATGATATTGGGAGTTGAAAACTTAATCGTCTGGAAATGCAATTGAAAAGCTAGGAGGGCATTTTTTATTTGGTTCGTAAAAACTCTGAGTATCTTGAAAGATCCAATGTGAGTTTTTTCATTCTCTTTTTTTAAAAAAGTTAATTTTGCTTTAATATGTTTAGCTCAGTATATTTGTTTACATTTATGGCATCGGTATAAAAAATACACCCTTCTTTCCCCCAAAGTAATAAAAAAATATATAATGAATATGTGTGTATATTATATTAGGTGTACAACTTTGCTTCCGATGTTTTTTTTTTCCGAAATTCTAGGCTTTATTGTAAAAAACTGATTATACATTTATGATTCAATAATTGCGTTCGATAACGATCACCTGTGATTGTTTTAGTCGGTTTTAACAACTCATAATACACTACGCCGAGCTGGTCCCGCCAAATGCCATACTGGTCTTTGACGTCAAAAACACCGTTCTTGAAGCGTTGAAACCACTCTCGGCACGTTCTTTCACTAATAGCGGCCTCACCATAGGTGTTTGAGAGCATTCGATGAGCCTCAGCCGCAGATTTCTTCATATTAAAGCAGAAAATTAAAACCTACCACAAATGACGAGAATTTGGCTCGTAAGCTGACATGTTTAATGGAGAATAACTTTATGATGCAGCCAAAAAGCGACTAATATTTCGATGGAATTATGGTTACAAATACCTAAGCTTATTGTATGACATCTACGATTTATTTTGCAAAACGGCGGAAGCAAAGTTGTACACTTAATATATACAGTCGGACCTCTATTTAACGAAGTCGCGAATTCCCCCCTCCCCTCCAAAAAAAGTTCGAAACATAGAAAATTCGTTATATAGAGGTTCATCTTTCAATATACTTAATAAACTACATAAAACAAATTTCAAAATAATAAACACTATTTTATTCATACCTTTTTGTAAATTAATATTTATTAATTTTATATAGCTTACCTATCAAAATATTTTTTAAAAAACTGAAGGAAAACAAGAAAATAGAATGTCGAGGAATATACTGTATTTTCAACCGATGTTGTATTTTACCTTGAAATTGGTCCTATCCCAATGCCTTCGCAAATTGATGAGTTTTCTCTATTATTGAAAGGTCTAGAGATCGGAACACTTTTATCTCGCATTGTGTGTATTCACTTCAAAACTTTCTCGTCGATATTTTCTTAAACACATGTTCTTTAACGTTTTGAACAAGAAATCAATGAATCATAATTTTGTAACTTATATCTCGATGATGATAATAAATACTAATTTTTTTTCACTGTTTTAGTGAAAGATCGTTGTCTCAGACAAGGCTAAATATGTAAATTTATTTTAATTATAATAGAAAATTATAATGTAGACAACACTCTTTCATTGTTGTGCGTGAGAGTCTGAAATTTGAGGAAGCGTGTTTTAAAATATCTGGAAGAAAACAATGAAGTGCCCTGTGAGTGCTTGCTTCTCAAGAATGAAGATAATAATGTTTATATAATATAATAATGCAATGATCAAATAATGTTTAAAATATTAATGTTGCCATTTTCTTGAAAATTACGGTGTTCTTTTTGAATTGATCTTTCGTTACTCATTGTTGAAATTTGATAATACTGTCATTCGCAAACGATTAAGTATGCATTGCCCTTTATTTTAACCATCCTGAATACTTTTTTTAAACTTTAAAAAATATTTCTGACTGCCTCTTACATTTTAAGCACTCCAAACAAAAAAGCAGGAGGAGAAATGAAAGTCACACACACTGATAATCATGTACCATCCATAGAGTAAATGATATGCATAATGCAATTCGGAATTTATTAAAAATTAATCTATTTTAGTGAAATCAAATGTAACTGTTTGATAAAATATAAATCTATTTTAATCTAAAGGACATTTCAATTATCAAAAAGGATTTATTTTAAAACATGAACAGGCAAATACATTGTAGATTTAGATGTATAAATTTCTCCTCAAATAAATTTTAAAATGAAAAAAACTTTAAAAACCAGATATTTAAATTTTTTTAAAAAGAGTCGGCGGGCCCCATATGACCCGCGATCCGCGTGTTGGACACCCCTGTCATAAATGATTATTCAACTCATTCAGTCGAAATGCGGCCTTCCGTCTAGCAGGTTTGTGCCTGGGTTTGTAAGTCGTGCACATTAGTTCAAAATTACCGTTTATACGAGTATTTGACAATGCATACTATGAACTGTCTATTTTTAAAAATCACAGGCAGGTAGGGTCTACTTTTGAATAGGACCCCAGGGACTCAATAAACTTTAAGGTATCCGACTACGTTCGGAGCCGTTATTTTAAAAAAGCGCATAAATGGATAATTTTCACGATATTTAGTGTCACTTAGATTAGGATACATGTATAAAATTGTTTTAAGGACATTATGACAAAAAAATTATTTAAATACAATATTTCGGCAAAAAATTAACTTAGAATAACCTTTTTTTAAAAATGTTTTCTCCTTTTATAAAAAAAATGCTTCTAAAATAATAATATTTTGCTTGTATAAAGTAAAGACTTGTCCAGGGAGTCTGAACAAGAATTTTAGAAAAATTCACATTATTTTTAGATTTACCACCCATTGAAATAATTATCGGTGTTTTTTTCTTTAAATTTCTTCCTTCTGTTGTCGTAAAATATGTGGATAAACCCCCTTGTAAGTTACATATTTCAAAAATTCTAATTGAGCCTCTGTAAAGAGGTCTGAGCTATATACAGGCAAAATATTATTATAAAAAAAGCATTTTTCACAAAAAAAAGAATATTTTGAAAATGGGTCATTCTATGTTCATTTTTTGTCACGATATTGTGTACTTAAATAATTTCTATTGTAATACTATTCTTAAAACAATTTTATATACATTTTCTAATCTAAGTGACACTAAATATCATAATTTATACGCTTTTGCAAAATCACGGTTCCGAACGTAGTCGGATATCTTAAGATTATTCTAGGTGAAGGGCCTGAAAAAGTCTAAAGACGTCCTTGGTGAATGAGCGTTTATTAATGTACCATATTGGTGACAGACCTCGTAATTCTGAATCCCAATCAAGTGACGAAGACAACACTTAAGCTTCAAAGTGAAGGCATCCCTTTTTCGAAATTCCACACCACAACAAGAGGACTTAGTGAGCTTCGTCAAATTTAACGTGCATCAGTCCATCTACGCGACGTGTCTTCAGTGTCACTAGGGCTCGAACTCATGACTTGTCGATGGCGAGTTCGTGACCAGGATCTCTAGGCCAGGGGTGTCCAACACAAATGACCTTGTGAGCCACTTCGGAAGAACATTATAATCTCGCGGACCGTGCATAAAAATATGTACCTTTATATCAGATTTGTAAACGAAAAAAAAACATTTATTGAGGGAAAATTTAAAACAGAATGAATTATTATTATTGTTTTCATTATTTTCATGCATACAGACATATATAATATAACAATGTTTATATAATATAATAATGGAATTATCAAAATAATGTTTAAAATATTACAATGTTGCCATTTACTTGAAAATTACGGTGTTCCTTTTAGATTTATCTTTCGTTATTCATTGTTGAAATTTGATAGAGCTGTCATTCGCAAACGATTAAGTATACGTTGCTCTTTATCTTAACGATCCTGAATGCTTTTTTTTTTAAACTTTAAAAAATATCTCTGACTGCCCTTTACATTTTGGGCACTCCAAACAGAAAAGGAGAAATGTAAGTCACGCACACTGAGAATCATGTACCATCCATAGAGTAAATGATATGCATAATGCAATTTGGAATTTATTATAAAAGTAATTTATTATAGAAAAACAAATATAACTCTGTTTGATAAAATATAAATCTATTTAATTCTAAGGGACATTTCTAATATCAAAAAAGGTTTATCTTAAAACAAGAACAGGTAACAGGCAAATACATTGTATATATGTATATATATATATATAAATGTATAAATTTCCCTTCAAATAAATTTCAAAATGAAAAAAACTTTAAAACCTGTTATTTAAAAGTTTTTAAAGAGTCGGCGGGCCGTGTGTTGGACACCCCTGCTCTTGGCTATCACAACCTCTCAGTAGGTGTTGATAAAATATATGTTTTATATTCAAATTAAGGTATCCGACCACTTGCAGCGATTTTTTTAAAAAAAATGAGATATGAGAATTTGTGTGTGTGTGTGGTTATGTATACTAGATTTATGAAGTAGATTTTAAGAAAAATAGGCTACAACTAAGAAGAGAAAAAGAAATCGCAATTACTAAAATGGGTAAAAATTGACAAAAAATTACATAAACGGGGCCCATTTTGTACAAAAAGTTTATGAACAATTATTCAATTTTGATGTGTTGCTTTATTGTTCATTTTTGAAATGTCCTTCAGGGTAAGACATATTTTAATTTTCACAAAAACTAGAGCCCTTTTATCTTAGTAATTATATAAAATAGCTTAAAAAAGTGCTGATTATATTCACATTAGGGACTGTAAATTTTGTAATTAAACAGTGATTGATAAATCGGAAGGTTAAAACACTTCTATTATACAGAACACTCACAAAAAATTTCATTTTATTATTTTCAAAACTTTTGGAGTAACCGCTGTCTCCGTTTGAGTATTTTTTTTAAATACATTTCGAGTAAAACGCATTTTAAAATACGGCATCTTGCTTAAAGTAGTGGCATCTACTTTAGCTAAAACAATTGTAGTTTTTGTTCTAGTGAATGGAAAATAATAAACTTGGTATTTTTATAAAGCATATAAGATGGCCTGTAAAATAAAATCATAAAAAAATTTATCAATTTTTGACAAAATTCACTGATTTAGGGCAGTCGGATACCTTAAATGTTATAAAATATTATGTATCACTGAAAAACTAAAAGATATTTAACCTTTACTCGCAGTATATCATGTGAACATAATAGAGAAATTCCAAACAATAAAAAAATTTGTTTAATTCAAAGATCAAATTTAATCGCATTATAAATGGCTATATAATAGAGTAAAAAAATGAGGTTTATATGTAATAGTATGATGTAAAAACAAGAAAAAACTCAGGAAATTGGAAAAAAAATTCTTTGTACGAATAATTAAATAATTATTTTACAAATTTTATTCGAGAGAACAATTAAATGGGTAATTAATACCCAAACTAATAAACAAAAATTTTTTGAATATTAATTCACGTATTACAATACTAATCCACTAATGGATCTATTGTTTTTTTAATCATTTATTCATCGAATTCCTGTTTGTTTTTCAAGTTAATTATCATCTTGCCACTCAACGCGGATAAATTTTAAATTTCAGTGGGATATAGATATATTGTTTTCGTTACTTGTTAATTGCTTGCATTTTTTTTTTAAACTCACAAAAAATTAAAATATTTGTACTATGTCTTGAATTCTCTGTACTCGATGTCACTTGGGGCGAAAAACTTGTAAAAGATGTTTTTTCTATTACACAAAAGATGAGAAAAATATCAAATAAAAAATTGAAAATTTAAGAATAACTGACTTTTTGTTATGCGGAAATGTTAAAATACAGCAAATATTTTTTTAAAAATAGCTTTTTTTTTTTCATGTTAACAATACTTTAGTTTTTTGAAGTAATTGTTTTGTGCAGCTTTTTATATGAGCCAAAAATAGTTTAAAAACACACTGCACAGAACTACTGAAATTGAACACGATGCCGCATGTGTAATTAAGCTCAGTAAAGAACATTTGCTGAATATTTTTCACCTTTAAAATGTTCCCTAAAATATTTGGGATAGTATTGTAAGTTATATGCTTATAGGAGGAAGTAAATCTTTGTAAAAAGAACTACCTACACATATATATACACTGCTCAAAAGAATTAAAGGATATTGTAAGTTTTATATAAAATAAAGATATAAGCGAAATTTTTTTTGCCGAAAATGGAAGAAGAGAATCACAAATGCAAATTTTTATGATTTTCAAACTGTGGAGTATGCTAATTTTGAGTTGGACGTCAAAAACGTCGTTTCAGCGGCAGCGAATGAAATTTGACTTTCAACTGAAATGAAGACAAGGATGATCGGCATTTAGTGACTGCTTTGTTTCGATGAGTACGATGTCTCAGCGAAGTCATTTAACCGATTCAGAAGCTTGGAGAGTTGTTGGTGGGTTAGAAGGGGGCCAAACTCAAGCCAGGACAAGGTCGTAGACGGGCAACAACGCCCAATGAAGATCGTTATTTAGTGTTAACGGCTCGGAGACACCGAAATATGAACGCTACTCTTCTCCAACAACGCCTTCGCTCGGCTACTGACACCAGGGGTTTCAACTCAGACTGTCCGAAACCGGCTCCATGGTGTAGGTCTGTATGCTCGCCGACCGATGGTATGTGTTAGACTAAAATCAAGGCATCGTCGCGACCGCAGGGAGTGGGCAACAGAGCATATGAACTGGAGGAGATATGAATGGAGCAATGTTCTTTCTTCTGACGAGTCCCGTTTTTCCATTCAACCGGATAATAGGCGTATTTTCATCTGGAGGGATCGTGGCAGTAGGAATAATCCTGCGTTCGCGCGCGCGTGCACGAAAGTGTCAGATTTGGTGGTGGGGGTGTGTTGGTGTATGGTGGCATCTCTATTGACGGGTGCACAGACCTCTACATCATTCGAGATGGACCTCTGACTGCTCGCCGATATAGGGGGATGAGATCCTTAGACCTATTGTAGTCCCTTACGCTGCAGCAATCAGAGATGACTTCATTTTAATGGACGATAACTGCAGCTCACATCGTGCTAACCTGGTGGAGGGTTTCCTTTTCGAGGAAGGAATCGTACGAATGGAATAGCTAGCGTGTTCTCCAGACATGAATCCAATAGAGCACGTCTGGGATGCTCTAGGAAGACGAGTAGCTGACCTCACCCCCAAACTCTCCAAGAACTGGAAAGAGCTCTTCTGGAAGAGTGGGACAGAATACCCCAACTCGTGATTAATAGCCTCATTGACTCCAAGCCTTAAAGGTGATCAACGTTGCTGGCCGGTCTTGTTGGAACCACAGCTCCTGGACATCATGATTGTTCAATTCAGGAATGAAAAAGTTAGTAATCATGGCTCTATACCGATCACCATTGACTGTAACGTTGTGGCCTTCATCGTTTTTGAAGAAGTACGGACCAATGATTCCACCAGCCCATAAAGCGCACCAAACAGTCAGTTTTTCTGTATGTAACGGTGTTTCGACATACACTTGTGGATTAGCTTCACTCCAAATGCGGCAGTTTTGTTTGTTGAAGTAGCCATTCAACCAGAAGTGCGCTTCATCGCTAAACAAAATTCGCTTATGAAAATCGACCATTATTTTCGAAATAACATTGCACAATTTGAAAGCGTTGTTCAGGCGTGAGTCTATTCATGATGAATTGCCAAACCAAACTTAGAATAAATCACTTGACAGCTGTTAAATCGGTCGCCATCTTGGAAAGTAATGCCAACTTAAACTTCTATACCTGGAAAAAAAACATCCTTTATATGAAATTTTTAGGGTACTGTGCAGTCTTAAATAATAATATTTATAAAAGTATGTAGTAATTAATCGTAATTCATGCTGTCGGTTCAAAATAATTATTTAAAGCCTTTTTCATTAATTCTTTGCCACCAAGTAATTGTGAGTGTGTTCTGCAACTTTGACAAATAACTTTATACCGCGTTCTAGTCCGCGGAAATACCATCGCGAGTTAACATTTATGATTACCATTCCTAATAATTAATGCTTGTCTTTTGTCTACACAAATGACTCAATGTTTACTATACCTTCCCTCAAAATAAATTAACTTTAATCTTGACAAATGTGGGGATTAGTTAAGAAGTGTAACTTCTGAATTCAAATAGTTTTTTCCTTCTTTTTGTTTTAAGTACATACTATTGTATATTTCGTTTCTTCTAGAAAGGTGTTGACAATTCCACTGCCTCACGCCACAGCTACGCACGGCAATAAATCCCGAAGTTGAACCCCGGCTTGGCATAAACAAGATTTTTCACCGAGTGAACAATGTAAATAGTGCGACCCGATTTATGTCGCCGGCGGTCGTTTTGGCGAGTAATCTGGCGCTGAAAAGCGAGAGCTTTCCGTAATGGATGGCAACCTCGCCCACTTTGAAAATGGGGGTCGCGAAAGAATTAGGAGTTAATCGCTATTTCGGGCGGGAAAGGGACCATTAGTGTAATTTACGGATGTGACATTTTTCACACGCTCGAAATAAATGCCCGTGAAAATAGTCACGGTTAGGAAAGAAGACGGGTGCGAAGAAAAAAAAAGATTTGTAAGAGAAAGAAAAAAAATAAAAATGTGAAGATTCAACTTCTTCCTCCGCCATGCCACATCATTCCTGTTCATAACTTCGGTTGAGAGACAGTTTTGAAGTAAAATTATTCCTCTCTGACATGAAATAAAAATTAGAAAAAAAGAGGTATGAAAAAAAAAATCGTCTGCACTCTGAAAGCATCCCAAGCAGATAAGAAAAGATTTATTAAGAAATTCGCGCCGTTTTGGCAGGAAGGATGTTAAGTTTTAATTTTACTGAAGAATTATTTTCAATTCGAAAATTCTTTTTAAGTATTACGATAACCCTGTGACACCGTCATAAGTATCAAAACTGTTTGGTTGTACGTGGAAGTTTTCTTCAATTTTTAGTTTGTTAATAATTTAAACCCGGAACGGGCATTAAGTCGATCGCAATCAACCAGTGGACCACCAAGACATTTTGGGGTGGCCGCCTTTACTAATGCCTAAGACGTGTATACTAAAAGAAACATATTTATGGAACACAGACGCCAGCTAGACTGGAGGATTGGCTTTTCATAATCGATGCGACTGTTATTACTTATGCAAATGATTCGATAAATGT
The DNA here is from genome assembly GCA_019973935.1 of Trichonephila clavipes. NCBI lineage: Eukaryota > Metazoa > Arthropoda > Arachnida > Araneae > Nephilidae > Trichonephila > Trichonephila clavipes. Next base: position 851,202 of record BMAU01020999.1, read on the forward strand.
GTAGACGACACATGAACCTTCAATGGAAGCAAAAGATGACCCTTAGCACGTTCACTGCCACTGTAGAGGAAAATTCCCCATTGGCCGACTGAAGGGACAATAAATGTTGATGATCAGCTCTTCTTGCGCTGCCACGGGATTGGTTTCTTGTGTTGACGTCATGTCCTACGATGGTACTTGACACGGTAGCGAACCAATTAAATATAGATTCCGTTTCAGATTCATCGATTCATTGAATACGTCCACGTTCCATGGTCTAGCAGTTGCTCATTGTTGTTCTAATATTCGACTTGATACTTTTTTGTTACTTTTGTAGTAAAAATAGTATTCTGTCACATTTTAAAAGAAATGTACGATGTGTCGAAAACATGTGTTAAAAAATTTTTTTAATACAAAACGGCCACATCTACGCCACTGGGTGGACCTCAACACCCTAAAAACATTAGAAGTTGCCTGTATCCTGAAAAAGTCCGCCTACCTCTGATTTAAACGGTAAGTCTGCACAGTTATACTCAGATTGTGGACTGATCCTTAGTTTCTCTTGTAAATAGCAAAAAATTATCCAGATTCTGGTTTATAACGCGTATTTTTAACACAAAAAATGATGTCGAAATATACGCTGGATATAAAAATGATAGCATTAAAATAAAAAGAAGATGAGCTCTAAAAAATTATATTTCTTCATATATATAAGTACTATTTATTTAACCCATCCAGGAACATGATCACATATATGTGATCACTTCAGGGAACAAGTTATATGTAAGATTGCGTTTTCCCCATTTTGAAGCTCGTGATAGCACCGGTGTGATCTGAATTTGGAACGTATGGAATTTGGAATGATTATAAACTATCCATTTTTTTTTGGCGTATTTTATTAGAGTAATGGTTTTATACAAGTTTTTAAATAGAGTTAGGCTTAGCAAAAAAAAAAATGCTGTTAAATCCTGAATGGATTAAAGGAAATAGCGTTACATGTGAACTGTCCTTGCTGTATTAAATAAAAAGTTCGTTACATTCGTTTTCCATTATATCTTCAGGCATATCATCGAATTCTGTTTCTTCCTCACCGTCTCTGTTACTCTGATCCATAAAAAATAATCCTCCTCTCCTTTCCACTAGATTGTAAGATATGCTACACATTTTTAAATGAATTTTGAATTATGTCAGTTTTTATTTCTCATTCCAAGCTTTTATTATCAACTCAAGCACTACTTCCAGATTGGCATGACGCAGTTCGCCTGCCTGCCTTTGTAAATATTTTTTCACCTTCTAACATCCACTTACCTGATAACGCTATTTTTTTTCTTGCGCTTTAGGGTTTTAATTCTAGAAGTATACAGTTGTTTAAAAGTCCGGAATAATACTTCGACTGAAATTCAAAAGATAAATTTGAATTTATCTTTATCGAAACATATACCTATGTGAATTTAAAAGTGCAGTATGTGGAACTTCAGGTGCGCGTAACACGCCCAAATATACGATATACTATCCTACAGTATACTAAAAAAAAAAAGAAAATGATTCAAAAGTCTTCACATAAAACATTTCGTTTTTTATTTATTTTTTAAGAAGTTTTCGCTTTATAAATAAAGTTTACGAAAAATAGCTGCTTTGTACAGATCTTCACTAATAATGTACAAACAGTTACTTACAAATTGTATTCTTAATCGACTTATGATAATTATCATTAAATGGAAACATAATTATACACTCTATAAAAGAACCAACGTTATATTTTTTAATAAACTTTGCTTCTATATAATTAATATTGGTAACTCGATAAAATTATCTGCAACATAGATGTATTTGATAGATTGCAGGTTTGATCTCAATTCTACCTAAACAATATTGGAGCTACTTCAGTTTGATCTGATTGAAGAATTATGGTTAGCTTTAAAAAATTTAAGTAACTTAACAATTATAAGAAATTATGACACCAACTATACAATAGTTAGTTGTTATCTTTAGCAGGAACTCAATTGAATACAATCGGGTGTACAACCTTATAATCCCAATCTTTCTTGAACATAATCTCTCATTTCTCTTTTAAAGTACACCAGACAAACATTTTACATTTGTGTAGTTTGTGTTGGTAAATGTCCAATTCCAGATCCGCATTGTCTCTGTATGCTATGTGCTTGTTTTTCTCTCTTTTTAGTTAAAATAAATAAAGCCTTTGTCTTCTCTTTCTCAGAAAGTAGAACGGAAAGAATTTTTAGACAAGACTGGCTTTTCTTGTGTATCCTAATAAAAGTAATTTGAATTAAGTGTTCAAGTTCAGTTGAAATATACTCAAACGCACCACTGTCTAAAAAGTACTTTTTTTCAATTCCTACTATTAGATCACACTCTCCCTATATATACACATATATAAAATCTTGTTCAAATTTTCAATCGTTAATAAAATATTTTTTATTCATCCACTCAAGTTCAAATACATTTTTTTAAACTTGTAGTGGATGACACTTGATGTTAATACACTTTTTAAAAATATAAATTCATTAATTCTATTTAATTAATGAATAAATAGTAATAAACAAAACAATAGTCTAACACCATATGTAGAAAGGAAATTTGAACGGAAAATCGCTTTCTGTTTTGACACTTAATAATGTCATATGAATATACATATTTATATTAATTACAGTTATTTAATAAAAAAATAATTAAAATTAAATTTTTCTTTGTTGACCTAAGTAGGAACTGACTTAATTTTTTTATATTACATGTTTTCTTAATGTTTTACAAAGATTTCTAGACTTTCTCTCACGAAATAAATTTCTTCGGTAAGTATCAAGAAATATTAATGTACGATACATCAGGTTATTGAAACGTATATTCAGTTTCATTAGAAACATGAATATCATTGTTGATAAGAATTCAATTTTTGTCAAGTTTACTAAAGCGAGTATGTTTGACTACATCTATATTTTTGTTCGACCCATAATCTTCTAATCACTTTTTTAATTTTGAGCCACCATCAAACGACGACGACGAAACTTCAAGCCGTGTCACATCCACTACGTCTGGGGTGTCCAACCCACGCTCCGGGTGTCGCATGTGGCCCGCCTTGAATAATTTTGCGGTCTGCGTGATTCTTAACAATTTTACAAATTTTGACTATTTTGTACAATAATTTTTCTTTAAAGTTTTTTTAAATCCCATAAGTGTTACTTTCTTATCACGTTGCTTCTGTTTCTGCGAATCTCTTTTTTTATGTATAAATTGAAATATATCAAACATAAATCGTGTGATCAAACTTAACGCACGAAAATCTGCAACATCGATTACGATTCGCAAATACACATGCATTGAGATCGACTTTCAAAAACTAAGTGAAAGAATTGAGAAACAGATATCTCACAAATTAAATAAATTAAACATTATTTGATCATTGCATTATTATTATTATATTATCTATGTTTGTATACATGAAAAACAATGAAAACAATAATAATATCAATAATAATAATGAAACAATAATCAGTCTGTTTTAAATTTTCACTCCAACAAATGTTTGTAATGGATCCAAATCTAATGGAAAGAAAGATATATGTTTTTATACGCGGCCCGCGAGATCATTTGGGTTGGCTACCCTTGCACTACATAATAGTGTAAAGACTTTAAAACTTAATATGCTTAACGGGCATTAGCGTTTTCAACATGTGTGTGTGTGAGAGAGAGAAACTTCTCTTTATTAAAAATTCCTTCCAGAAAATTAATACTGATTAACCCTTCTATATCATGTGATATTTTTTATTATGATTCATCACGTTTGGGAAAAATACCTTTAGAATTTATAAAAAGATTTCTTAAGTGATAACTTCTTTAGGCGGATTTTGCTGAAGAGTGAATCTAACTTAAGCGTCAGGTTCGGCTGCGTTTCATTCAATCGGATTTACTCGGCTGCAGTCAGCAATTGTGCTGAAGCTCGCTTAGTTTTAAATTATAAATTTTTGGCGCGTGTTTTTTTAAGTAAAAATTTCACGCTTACATTTCCCCCGTGAAGTTTAATTTTCTTTATCTAAATATATTGCATTCAATTCCAGCTAGTGAACGAGAGAAGAGGTGCACAAGCGAAAATAATTGAAAAAAAAAAGATTGTTCTCATTTAGGAGATCGAAGATAAGACGAAGCGAAACATGGCATCTATTTTTTGATTCAGTAGAAAGGGCGTTTAAACAAAAAAAAAATGCTTCAAAAGAATTAAAATCCGAAATTTGAATGAAGTTGACTAACGAGACAGTTGTCAATATTTTGGTTTATTTTAGTGATAACAACGAACAGATAACGGAAAAATAAAAGCATTAATTTTGATAAGAGTACGAACCCTCTCCTTTCGTTCGCTTACAGAATTTTTAAAATGCATATTAAACGGCTCTCAGGGCATAAGTTTTCCTAGCGTTACATTATATGGCATTATATAAGTTTTCTGGACAGTACTTAAGTATTATCGCAACGATATTGGTGACATTATATGAAAGGAAGCACAGGGTTGCCAATTCAGCGCGTACGGCACATGGGAAATCAGGGTTGCGAATTTGGCGAGTTATTTTAAACGTTGGCATGTTGCGATGGTACCTAAGTACCATATAAACATATATATTATATAAATATAATCTACATTAGTAATTTATGCAAAAAATATTTTTAAATACGAAGACTAAGACATTTAAATCGTATATACCCATATATAAATATATAAAACAGCATAATTATTTAAAAATTGCCCTTTACAGAAAATGGATGAAATAAACAAATCCACCAACAGATGGGCACGAAAAAAAAAGAACTATTTTTCGCCCGCATGTGAAAGAGTCCTATAAGAAAACGAACAACTGGATTCTCTTGCCCAGAATAAATCAGAAGTGTTCACTTCTATCATGTGGTCATAAGTACACACACAATATTTTTTAATACTAAATCTGTGAAGTTGTCACTTTATTTGATCGCAGAAAAAAAGCAAAACAAATATCAATAGCTGCAGTACCAAAACGGTCACGTTTACTAACTAGTGGCCGGGGCTGTATCTGTTGAGTCGTGGGTAAAAATTATGAAGTTCGTCGCCAAGAGCCTCAATCCCTATTCCAGTTACGTTACACAACTCGTAACAAACCATGGCCCATTTGTTTATTATTTGCATTGCTTTAAATTAAAAGATACTCCCAATTGTCTTTGTGGATCTGTTGAGGACGCTGACCATTATGTATTCGTATGTTCCCAGACTAAGGATTTCCATTTGGTCTCTCCATCTCAAAATGCTAAAAAAGCCTGGTTCTAATCTATGCTTAGAAATCCTTCCATTCGCTCTAAACTAAAATCATGTATTAAAATCGCCTCTACAATTTGGGATCAAATTCCTTAGTTGGGATTGGATCGGTACTCTTATGTGGTCTCATGCGTTTTTTCCTCTCTTTTCCCAAATGTTTCTTGCTTTTTTTTTCTTTTTTGTATGGTGCGTTTATATTTTATATTTATATTACTTTTGATGTATGTGCAAGAATGCTGGAATAATGTATATTATTTTTCCCCTCTCTCTTACGCTTTAATTATTTATTATTATTTTCAGTTTTGAATGTGTGTACCTTGCAATAACATATGTATTTCGTTTCATTTACCTTTAATTTTTAATATGCAAATTTAATGTGTGCTACCGTATAAAATTTGTTTTATGATTTTGTTCAGTAAAGATTGAACGCGGGGTGGGGGTAGTTTCCCTGAGGATCGTTTTGTAGCTCTAAACCTCTTTCGGGAGAGCTCGGTTCCCTTGGGCATTCCGCCAATAGCCTTCGTGTTGCTTCGTAATGCGATGCTGATAATAGTTAATGTAATCTATCCGAATCTACTCATTTTACAATCAGGAATGAAAATTTGGCCAACTTTTTTATTTCCAGAGATTAGAAACAATAAATTTATTCAATTATTAGTTTGTGTATTTGTACAAATTTCTTGATTTGAATATTAAGATATAAACTAGTAACAATATCAGAATTTTTTTTAAAAAAAAACTTCTCATGATTTTTGTATACAAATATTCACTTTAGAGTCTAAATAATAATATTTTAAAGTTAGCTTATGAAAGAGATAAAAGAGTCTGATTGTTTTAAATGTTATCCATACTACGTTATAAAGTTTTTATTGGATTACACAATTTTTCAAATAAAACTGATCTAAAATTGACGTTAAAGCAAAAAGTTACTCGAAAAAGTTATCCTGGGGGGAAAAAATGTTAATACTTAACTTTGAGCTGGCAGAGACAAGTCTGACGTTGGAAATGCATCGTTATAAATTTATAACTGCAACTCAACCTAACAAACGGGGCATCGTCGAGGGATGCAATCCGTCTGTTGTCGAAAGAAACTGAACTGCAGAAAACGGAATTTTTCCTTTTTAGATACATATATATGCTCAGAATACAAAGTTATCTTTCTTGAAAAAATTCCTATCTTAAAAAAAGCTCCTTGCACTCGAAATTCGGTGGCAAAAAGTTCTAAGTACTCGTACTTTTTGCTTAATTTTTGTGTTTGACTTAATTTTTCGTTGTAAAATTATCGTACTATCTAAACTACTGTCATTGATTTTAATGTATTTTTCAAGCTGGTTTTAAATTTGTTACTAGTTTTTCAAAACAACAAATATTTTTTTGTTGTACAGCTTGTGACAAATCTATACGGAACTTTATCACTAACCTTCTGAGTCGTCTTTTTTAGGGAAATTTAATTCCCTACCTATTTCCAATCAACTCCAAAAAGAGGACAGGATTCCTTGTTATGCAGATTAGATAAAGTATTTAAGTCAAACGGAATAGTAAATTTAGAGCAGTAGGAGAGAGAGATTGAGGCAGAAAGTTATAGTGAAGTTAAATTGAAGATTTCTTGTTGGCTAATTTAATCTCAGAGAAAAGCTGAACTGAATTGCAGTGTGGTAAATATTAATTAAAGTCTCATTACAGTTTATTAATACGAGTGAAATTAAAATTAAATGTTCAATAAGAACATTGAATATAATTCTGGGATCTCTTATCGTGGATCTCTCTGCGTGATCGATATTCTAATTGATAATTAATTGGATCATTATAGTTATTTAAGTTAATTTAAAGGATATTACCTTTAAAATCTCATAATACTAGTTAGATATATTTGTTAATAAGTCTTTGGTTCTATTTGGATAAGATAACCAAATAAAGAAAGTTGTTTATAAAAATGGCTACTGGTTCTTATCTGACTCCTATTTATTCTCGTTCTCAAAGTGAGGTCCAAGGAGATCATCACAAGCTACCTGAACATATAAGAATGTATAGAATAACATACAATATAGAAACACATAATACATGTTGTAGAAAAAAAAAACTTTACGAACACGGTACATTTAACATAGCTTTTGAAAATTACATGGATGTTGCATGCTTGATCATCAATATTTTACGGATCAGTCCTTTTGCTTTAATAATGGCTCCACATCTTTTGTGCATGGAATGCATCAACTTCACAAACAGTTATTTCGTGACAACATGGTTTCGTGACTTTCCCACTCCAATCGCTTCATATCTTAAAAATTGATTAGCAATTGTTTTGGGTAAGTTTTGAAATCTCGTAATCCAATTTCAAGCAAAGTTAAGATATCATGATAATTTCATAACGAAAAATTAAGTCAAATATATAAATTACGCAAAAAAATTAATGTGTTCAAAACTTTTTGCACCACTGTATATATGTTACCATTAAAGCTCGAAAGCCATTAATGTGTAAATTACCTAGCTAATCTAGGGATTAAATGATTCGCTCCATAAAAGTGCAGAAACAAGAGTTTCCCACTTTTTAACTAGGTAATCATCATATTTGTGGTTTCCGTATCGATAAAGTTCAAAAGTTTGTTTCTTTCATTCCCTTTCTGTTAGGAATTTTGACTGTGTGTATGTGAACGTTGACTCACCCCAAAATACTTCATCTTTAGCATTTAGAAACAGAGTGGCAGAGACAGTAAAAATATTCCTTAAAAAAACTCCTGGAATTAATTTCAAATAAATTTAATAACGACGACCAGTCTATAAATCTACTTGTACCACAAATACATAGGTGTGCTAGATGCAAAATCCAGTTGCCATGCAATTCGATAAAAATCAATCATAAGACTGCACTAATAACTAGGCATAATTTATCATGTGTTTCGCAAATCCATTTCCTTAATTGTAATAATATGTTGAACCAATTGATTCTTTGTATTATAGTTTTCCCAATTGGCTGTTAATTGATTCTATTAACTAATTTGTTTACTTGGTTGTATTAAAGGGATTCTGTAGATATCAAAAAATAAAAAAGCATAATTTAATTTATGGGTACAGTAACGTTGCTGTTGTTCCACCTAAGATCTTATTTTCAATTCAAAGAGTACCTTATAGGTATTGTGCAGATTAATGAGTGCCTAGTAGGTAAAGTGCAGGTTAACGAGTGTCTAGTAGGTAATGTGCAGATTAATGAGGGTCTAGTTGGTAGAGTGCAAGCGAACGAGTATTTGGTTGGTAATATACAGATTACCTAGATAATTTGAGAAATGAAACAATTTTCCGCACTTAAACGGATCACTCTTGTTAATGTGCAGATTAACTGATTTCTTCACTTTAACGGTAACATATCATCGGCCAAATTATCAGAATGCGTAACTCCACAAAGTAAGCTAATTTGATATAGGAATGCTATGCGTCAAGTGCTGTTTGGGCGATTCTTCAATCGCACCAAACGATACAAATGACGATACACATTACCACACGATACTATTATCAAGGTAACCATATTGTAATGTTATCTCCCATCTTGGCGAACATAAACAACAGCTTGGTGCATAGCAGTCCAATATCAAATTAGTTCATCCCAGATGGAACTATGCATTCTGATAATTAGGCCGACGATGTACGAAAGGGAAGAAAAGAAATAATAAAAATCACTTTTTGTTTCTCTTCTCTCGATTTTCATTCTAGGGAGCTAAAAGAAACGCGACAGTGGTTTTTTTTCCTTAGCTTGAAAAAAACACACTCATAAAGAGCACAGCGAACTTGGCAATTTTGTACAAAAATGAGACAATAAAAACCTCCACATCGTAGCTCAAGACAGGACTTGTCAAGCCAAGGCATTGACGATCCGGGCACCGGATTTATTTCTGACTCCACTTCGTGCTTTATGGACGGGCAACGCGTGCCAGCGGAAGCTTTTGACTCTATTAGCTGCTGTGTTACATTTTAAAATGTGGACCAGAAACACAGCTTACTCGAGTCCGTATCGTTTAATTATAGCTGTTTTGCGTCTTCTGAGCCACGTGATGACTTGACTCGCATTGTGAAACTTTGAAATCCGTGGATAGAATTAAAGATTTAAACAAGCCTTCTGAAGAGTTGTAGTTCAAAAGATTCTTTTGCCTGGTTTGTAATTTATTTAATGTGGCAACGGAGCCTTTTAGTTACTGTGTTAATTGTAATTTTTTTTTAAAAAAAAGAATCTACATTGAGGGGGAAAGTAACTTTACATCCCTTGAAGATCAAATTGAATGAAAAAAACAACAACAACAATAAATTGTTATCGAAGTTATTACTAATGCATTTCGTTAAATATATGCTTATTTGTACATCTTTTTTAAAAAAAATATGATTTGAGTAATTCTTCTTTTTATATTTAATGTTACTGAGAACTAAATGGAAAAAAGTTGGAAGAATTAACAGATAAATTGGAAGATATTTTTTTTTCATTATTTTTTAAATGACGTTTTCGCTTTTATCGCATTGGTTTTTTTATGTGTGATTTTTAATTTTAAATTTAAAGCTCAGAAAATATTTGAACTAACCGAAATAGGAAATATTTTTATTTCAGGATCTTGGGCTTTTTACCGTTTTCATCTCATATATAAGTATTCACCAGTGGCGTAATAGAGAATATTAAGTCCCCCTGCAAACGCAGATTTAGGGCCCCAAACCCAAATACGTACTTTGCATCAGTCAAGTTTTGAGCCCCCTAGAATCCCTGCCCCCACCCGCAATGTGGGGGCTGCTGGGGTGTACGTTACACCACTGGTATTCATACATATAAAAATACGACATTTGAACACAGTTGCTGAGTGGAAACTTTAAATAACTAGGATGATTTAAATTTCGAAAAACAAAATTATATTTTAATGAAAACATTCTGGTGTTTAATTACATTCCAAAAAGTGTTCTATATTTGCATATTTTATCAATAATTATAAATAAATAATATAATGTTCTTCAAATGCATTGTATAACAACAAAAAAGAAAGAATGCTGTATTTATACCTATATTAGTTTTTAACTCCTTAAACTTGCATTGATACAAAAGTAAATTAATTTGTACAGCATATCAATTATGAAACATAACATTTGATCTTTTAAAAAATCCATTTACACTAGTTCTCAAATAATTTTAAACTATTTTCATTATTAAGAAAAATAATGTATACGAGTTTATAAAACGTTAAAATACGAGTTTATCGAACGATGAAAAAATTACTGTTTGCTTTGCCTTGTTGCAATCAGTGGTGTAACGTACAACCCAGCATTGCGATGGGGCCTAAGGCCTGACTAACACTAAGTACTTCTTGGGATACAAAACCTGACTTTGGAGGGGCCCTAATATTCTCCGTTATGCTACTGGTTGAAATAATGTACTCTTCATTTTTATTCGAAAATGTAGTGTAAGAATTATTCATGACCAATTATTTGTTATTTGTGTTAATGATCGATTTAGTTATTTTGGCATAGAGTGATTTAATATCTACTATTGAATTTTCTCTTAGCCAGAGAAAAAGAATCGTAGCATGTATTAGAGCAGAGGTCGGTAACCTATGGTATGCGTGCCACATGTGGCACGCAGTACAATTTTCAGTGGTACTCTGCACTACACAAATTTGTCAATTCTTGAGTAGATGGAAGTTGATAAATTTGTAATGGACATTTACGGAATTAGAAAAAAATTTGAAAATTAACTCTAAAGATACAGCTAAATTTTTAAATTTTTGAATGTCATTGCTGGAGAGATTTAATTGTTCAAAATTGCATGTACTCTGCTTTCCGCTTTTGGTTCTAAATTGATAAGTAATAAATCTTTCCTCATATGAAAAACATTTCGAGTTCGCAAAGAAATTGTTTAACAACTGAATACTTAGAACTGTGTCGAAATGAAAATCACAAATTATTCCCCTGATTTTGCGATATGAAAGTAAAGCGGTGCACGCACTAAATTAGCATAAATTTTTTTATTTATCTTTTTAATGAACTATAATGAAAAATACTTATAATTTACATTGTTTTTTTATATTAAAAATTTACGTTAAAAAATACTTAATACATACAAAATTTTAATTTTTTTAAAGAAATAATTATATTTTATGCTGTTTATTTTTATGTTAAGAAATACTGTATAAATGATGCAAAATTAATACATAATAAAACTTTAAATAAATCTAAATTATTGACCTCTAAACTCTAACTGTTCACGCGTTATCATGGAAATCGAATTCTTTCAAAAATGTCCTATTATTTGGCACGCTGAACTATATTGGTAGATTGATTTTGCACAGCTAAGAGGTTGCCGACCCCCGTATTAGAAGCTTTACCCTTGAAATAAACTAATTCTAATCTCATCAACCAGACGACTGATATTAGAATGCGTGTAGCAACATATGGTGGTCGTATTAAATTATAAATTCATATTAATACATTATTAAATACGAGTATAAGCGTGTAATATGGACGGTGTCGAGTGTAATATTACAAATATTGAGCATTTATTTTTGAGAAAATATGGAAAAATTTTTATGTCTGGTTTCAATTTTGTCTAAGACTATTGATTGGAATAAAAGTAGGTGAAATGTTTCAATATGGCAATTTAATAACGTTGCAATAGAAAACTTGGAAATAAGAAATTAGAAGTTTCATTTAAGAGAAAATGTGTAATTATATTATTGGGGACAGGGTACGATTCATGCAAAAAATTTTAATTTAAGGATTTTCAAAAAATTTTTTGTTGCCTCCTATATGGGTACACTATGTAAAACAGATTTTGTGCTCAAAATTTCATAAAAAGCTAGCTATTTAATTTTTTTAGGGGAAAAAATTGTGAAGTGAATTTAAAATGCTATATATACTCCTCCTACAAAAAGGTATGCACACACGTGAAATTTGATTTACAAGTATGTCAAACGATGTATAACAAAAGTTGGAATGGATTTTGCGATAACATGATTGATATTCGTACAATACTTCTTTTTATGAATGCTTATTGGAAATTCCATAAAAAGTTTATAAATTCTGAGTTCAATTATGAGTTAAAATAAGTATAATTTTGATTCAAAAATGCATGCCAACTTTTGTTACAGTTACAAATTAGATATTTTATCTTTCGGTGATAAGAGTTTAAAGTTTTGATTTGCCATAATGGTGTGAATAAACCGGACATAAAAGCTATCATAATTCAACGTTTTTTAAGTTTAGAGATTTCAAATTTTGTGAGGTCATAAAAAAGTATTTATAGAATAATTTAGGTTAAAAAAATTACATTTGATTTTTTGACCCATTTTGGTCAATTGAATGGTACAGTGTCCCCTTAAGAATCTGAATCTGAATCCGTCATCTAATTTTTAAGTGAAACAAGTAGACTGTTTGTGTGCCATATTTTCATTACTTTATCAAATTAGTTTTACTGGAATTAAAAATAAACGAATTGAAAAAAATATTTCACCGAAGCGGCTTATTATTCGAAGGAAAGAAGACTCAGAACATTTCAATTGTGTTAAACCCCTCGTGTGCCGTCCATTTTGATTTCGTGGGTAACATTATCCTCTTAAGCGGTTAATTTTTTTTGCCCAAAATGTTCCAAAAAAGCTCATATTGTATTGCATACAACTAACCATAATACTTAATAGAATGTGAAAACGGAAGAATTTTATTTTATATTTTCAATTTTACACACTATTTTTCATTTTAGAATTGTGGAACACAAAACCCCCTAAGTGTTTGCTTTTAATAAGTACACTCTGCATGCTATGAAAAATGATTCATACTGTTAAAAGAATTTCTCTCATACTTACAAAAAAAATTCATGTTCGTACTTCTTTTTTAAACTGTTGAGGATTTTGTATATATATATATATCATGTATTGGAGAAATGCAACGGGCAGCCGTTTTTATCCTATTATATTTTATTTCAATATTCAGTAAAGTAGTCTGCACTCCAAGCCATGACAAAAACGACACCTCTTTCAGCGTTGATCAGCAGCGAGTGAGATTTTTAGTACACGTTGAGTTGTCCTGCTAGGAAGTTTACCCCCAACTGACACTTGAAGGGCTAGGGATTCATCACACACACACATATATATGCTCACAATTTTAGACAAGGTGTAATACTAAATCTTACATTGCAATGAACTGATCTCAGTAGCGTAACAGCCCATGAGGGTAAGGCCTACTGTGCCTATCTCAGCTTTCGTGACCTTAGGCGCTAGGGTGCATGTGTAGATGTTTCGATCAAGTGGTCTCAGGATTTGAATCTCGGACCTCTGGTGTGGAAGCGGGATATATTAACACTGAACCATTGGGTTTATATATTTCAGACAAAGAAGGTGTCAACTTTTTTGGATTATCTTTTCATTTCTTCTCAAGTAATACATAGCCCATTGCCTCTCCAATCTCTGTTCTTTATCGAATATTTTCAAGAATTTAAATCCTGCCTTCAATGAAAAATTCCCACTTCACCACCAAGAAAATCCTGGGGGAGAAGTATTTCAGAACCATAGACAAATTGCATCTCTTAAAAACACTAGCACCATTAATTTCACTATAAGAAGGAAAAATATGGGCAAATCAAAGACAAAAAGAAGAAAGTATCAGTGTCCGTTATAGCTAGATTTCGGTAGCCCCTGCGGTATACGGGTAAATCAGTTACAGGGTTAAAACCGTATGGAATTGGTACTTTCATCCTAAAACCTAGACTAAAGAATCGGTTTTGATGTAATAAAATGCATCCGAACTAGCCCAACATAAAGAAGGCTTCTTTGAAACCATAGCGTTTCTTCATTATTTGAAAAAATTTCTTAAAGATTTGAAAATTTACGAGTCGTGTTACATTGAACATAAAAATATTTTAAAATATCACCGAAAAAATGTGATTCCAGAGAAGCCTCCATTAATTTTTGATTCTTGGATACCCTTTATTGCCCTCAAATCTATACTCTAAGCTAAATTTGAGAAGGAAACATGAAAAAATATCCATAGGATTAATATTACTTTCTCAAATTCAAAATAGTCAGTGGACGAAAGCCATGATTTTACTAAAAGTTTATAGTGATCGAAAAATTTCTTTATACAAACATTAATAAAAATTGATGAAATCATGTAGCAAAAGATAATAATAATTGCTCAAATAAACTCGCACGATATTTGAAGTTAGTTCCCGTGAGCTAGAGAGAAGCCCCTGTTAGACAGAAAGTGAATTAACCGAGAAAATACCTTCATATAAGCTTGACAAATTTTAGGGATTCCAAATCAGGAATACATTTTTGAAATTGCTTAAACATATTTTTTGTTCATCGAAACATTAAACTTTATTCATTCAGTTGTATTTTTTACCAGATGTGATTTTTTAAGAAATGATTTGCTTATACTGCATCATTAAATTTACAGCAAATAAGTTCTGAATTAATTTTAGCACTTACCAGATACTTAACATTAGACCCTTTCTGCTTACCAAATGTTCCCCATAATTGAAAAAACTCTCTCGACTAACGTAGATGTCGCAGGCAAAGACATGGAAAACTCAACAATTTTAAAAATATCGTAACATTATATGAAAATTTCTTTCAAACCTGCATAAGAATTGCTTTGTATGTCTCTTTAACAGTATCTGGTACTTTTTCAGAATTTGAATCGCAACCTACCCTTTGATTTCAAATTATCTGGTTCAACGACATACGTTCATCAAATAGGCCATCGATATTTATATAATCTTTCATAGTTTCGTTAGTACCTTATGAATTTTCTCCTTAAACAAACCGGACAAATCCGGTTTACAAACTTCCACTTAAACTTATTAACTTTAACAAAACTGGTTTTCCTCAATTCTAAAATTTGGATATTAAAATTATAAAAATTATCTACACTTAAGTTAGTTGCTGTAGCAAAAATTGCTTAAAATTTCAGAACCACATTATATCAACTACGCACAGCCTTTAAACAATGTTTAAAAATTAGATGCCGAACAGATTGGTCTAAAATTTTTAAAAAAATCATCACCAATCATAAAATTTTAAAACTCCTGGACTACCCCGAATAGCTCTAAGAACCTTAACATGTGCTGTCTAATCCTGGACGCAATGCAGCCTACCTTTATATCATTCAGGTATACCTAAATATGTCGTATTTTCAGTTATTTCATTGATGCGGTGTGATTATGAGACCCGAGCTACACAAACTCGGGTATAAACTATTCCATTCGCTCATATCACAAAATTTTGACGCATATTGGCTATATTAAAATATCTTTGAATACATTCAATAAGCAAGCTGACAAATGACTTATATTTATACATTTTATGAAACATCACTACCCTTGACCCGATATGTAAAGAAGATACATGCGAAAAAGAATCTTGAAAGAATAATTATACTAAAATCTGTCCTATGAGCTGCTCAGCATTGCTTGATTGACACTGCAATTGCTTTTAGATCAGATCGTCAACGATTTCCTCTTTCAGAGCCCTAAATCGGACATCCACCATCATAAATCTTTTTCAAATTGAACGTGCGAGTTATTTTTGCGTAAAAAACAAAGCCTCGCTTGTAAGGCTGTATCACAGACCCGCGTTGAAGATCTTGCCAACATCGGAATGAAAATCCGAGATCGTAATCTTTGACGTGATGAAATTGCAGCGTGCTTGCGCTGCTCATCACGTGGTAAATGGGCCGGTTGCAGTGAACTTCTTGGAATTTGAAAAAAAAGAAAGAAAGAACGAGATTGAGAATGTGAGGGATGCTATACTCTTTATATTTCTTCAATGGGAAATTAAAAGAATACGAATAAAAAGCTTAGTTTTAATTTCTGGTGGTACTTAAAATATGTAGAATTCACTGTTTAAGATATCCGACTACGTCCTGAACCATGATTTTGCAAAAGCACATAAATGGATAATTTTCATGATATTTAGTGTCACTTAGATTAGAGTACATGTATGAAATTGTTTTAAGGACATTTTGACAAAAAGAATTATTTAAATACGATATTTCGGCAAAAAATTAACTTAGAATAACATTTTTTCACAAAATGATCTCCTTTTGTGAAAAATGCTTCTATTATAATAATATTTTGCCTGTATATAGCTCAGATCTCTCTACAGAGACTAAACTAGAATTTTTGAAATATATAACTTAGAAGTGGGTTTATCCATATTTTACGACAACAGAGGGGAACAATTTTAAGAAAAAAACGCCGATAATTATTTCAATGGGTTGTAAATAAAAATAATGTGAATTTTTCAAAACTTCTAGTTGAGCCTCTGTACAAAGGTCTGAGTGCTATATACAGACAAAATATTATTATAATAGAAGCATTTTTCACAAAGAAGAACATTTTGAAAAAAGATTATTCTAATTTAATTTTTTGCCAAAATATTGTACTTAAATAATTCTTTTTGTCAAAATGTTCTTAAAACAATTTTATACATGTATTCTAATCTAAGTAACACTAAATATAATGAAAATTATCCATTTATGCGCTTTTGCAAAATCACTGTTCCGAACGTAATCGGATACCTTAAGGCTATCTATTTAATGATTAAGGATTCTTATCGATTAAAACCCCAGTTTGAGTCATGTGTCATACCAAATCAGGGGTTCCCGAATTTACTGTGTCATGGATCCCTTTTTATACCAAAAACTTGTCCATGAACCAACAAGTGCTCAACTCTATTTCAATGCATAACAGAAAAATAATAAAATTAAATTTGTTTTCTTGATTGTTAAATGTTGGTGAAAAATATAGCATAAATAAAGCATTGTTATATATATGAAGCAGTAGTTATTCAACTCATAACTTTTTTTAAAATATAGAAATACATTCTTTTCAATAAAATAGGTGAACCAATGGGATTGTTACCTTCGTACTGTACAAAGAATAATACTGCTTTCTGTTCAAAACTAAGACAAGTTATTGCATTTACTTCACATATCGGGATGATGCACAAAACAAAACAGTGGACTAGATTCTCGACTCATTTATACTGCATTAAGGTATCCGACTAATAATTAAACGCCAATAATAAATAATTATTGGCGTTTTTTCTTAAAACTGCTCCCCTCTGTTGTCGTAAAATATCATTAAACTCACTTCTAAGTTATATATTTCAAAAACTCTAATTTGGCCTCTATAAAGAGGTCTGAGCTATATACAGGCAAAATACAATTATAATAGAACCATTTTTCACAAAAGGAGAACATTTGGAAAAAGATTATTCTAAGTTAATTATTTGCCAAAATATTGTATTTAAATGAATTTTTTTTTGTCAAAATAACCTTAAAACAATTTTAAACATATATTCTAATCTAAGTGACACTAAATATCATGAAAATTATCCATTTATGCTCTTTTCAAAATCACGGTTCCGAAAGTAGTCGGATACCTTAATTTAGACAAGTTATTGCACGTAACGGCGAGATTTCGTTGCTATTTAAATCAATACAGAGAGCAACACCCATGACATATTTTACTTTAAATTAAAACTTTCGCGGATCCTACCGTTGTTCACCCTGATAATTCTGATCCCTTCAAAAGGGACAAGGGCCCCCAGGAGTCCGTAGAAACCACTTTGGGAATCTATGTTCTAGATCTAGATCCCAAAGTAGTTCCCACAAACCCCTAAGGATTCCCGATATTATTCAGGGGCTCTGCGGAAAATTAAAATTTATTTGGGGACCCTGAACAACGTCAGGGGGTCCGCGAGCAAGGTTTCATATAAAATAAAAAAAATAATCCATTTTTATTTTTATAGAAATTTAAATAAATAGCAATCATTCTCTTGGATATTTCTTACTGGGTGTTGAACCCTATTGCGTGTGGACTAACACAGATGAATCCATACTAATACAGGAGCATCTTTTTGAAATATCCACAAATGAAGGGTTTAAACCAATGTTTGAACAAGAATACTACACATTCTGGTAACAAAAACAGATCCCAATGTTATATCATGCACTAATGGGTTATTGTACAGAAGTTGTTGACTACTTTCCCGTCTTCCAATTTGGTAGAACGACTTAAAACTAAGTATGACTTAAAAGAGAACGATTGAGAAGTTAACTTTTTTTAGAATTTTACTTATATAAAGTTCTTTTTAAGGCAAAAATATTTTTTGGAAGGAGATGATCTACGTGTGAAATACATTATTAATAGAACCTGGATTTATAGAATGATTTCAGATCGAGTTGCGAAAAATAACTCCTATTTGAAATGATATAGAATAACATTGAAATATTCATTCAATTTCGATAAAAATGTAGATAAATTTCAAAAGGAAAAAATGGACGTAGAAAGCTTAGTGTAAAATTCAAATATTTGTTTTCTTGAATCCCAGTTTACGTTTGCTTTTTGTGCATTCGATGAAAATCATTTTAAAATAAAATAAAAGGAAAACTAAAAACTGTAAATAATGAAAATAAAAGAAAATAAGAATAGATGAAGGTATTCTTTTGCCTTTTGAAATATTCACCCCAATGATTTTTTTTTTCCCAATTCCAAAATACAAATTATTTAAGTATAAAAAATTCATCTACAATTGCTGGTATTAGCAATTGCATAAATAGGAAAAAATTAACTGATACATTACGTGGGCGAATGTTTGGAAATTAAATGCTCAAATAAAAAGAAAACTTTGATGTTTTTGCTATAATTACAAATATAATTCATAAGACATAAAATTTTATGAAAAAAATTAAAAAGTTAATCTAAACTGTGTGTGTGTGATGCAGCTAAATTAAATACATGAATTCTAAATTATTCTTTATTGAACCATAAAGACCATTTAAATAATTAACTAATTTTTCCTTTCAAATTTCAGCCTGGTAGAATGTTATATTATTTAAACGTTTTAAGCATAAATTATTTCGGAAACATTTAAAAAATGTTTACATTAATTAAAATAAATTTCTAAAAATTCCTCTTAATCCTAAAACTTAGAAAAAAAAATATTTTAAAGTGCATTCCACCATATAGCAGAGAACCATTTAAGTTCAAATAAAATGAATTTTAGATTAATAATAAATATCCTGAGAAATTAATGAGCTAATTAGCATGGGAAAATGAAAAAGCAGTTGTTTTTATCGCAGTAGCTTTTGAATTTAGAGTTAAAAATTACTGCGTATAGTATTAAAATTTTTACTCAAAAAATAGTATTAAAAATTTAGGAAAGCATTTAAAAAATACTGGGGAAAATACAAACTTTTGCGGAATTGGCAACAGAAATCTAGTATAGAATAGGAAAAAAAGTCCCAAGATGTATTTAGAATTATACTGAAAAAAAATTGTTTGACTTGTATGTTAAAAATAAATTAGATAAAATCCTCAATAAAATTTTTTTAATGTCTGCTTTTTTAAATTGAAATTAAAAGCGTACGATTAATAAATATGCTTTATTTTTTTAAAAGACATTTTTCAGAGGGAAATAGATTTCCCCATGCTGGTTATGATAAATAATTTTTTTTTTTAGTGTGTTGTCGCATTCCGCTCTTCTGCGCTTTTCAAAATAGACAAAAATAGATATCAGCAATATTTTGTTTTGTAGATTTTCCTTTTTAGAGATTGAAAAAATACTTGTTTTCTAATATCAAAAGGTTTTTGATTAAGTTTTTAATGAATAGCTATTGATATGCATAGTTTTACTGAGATGCAGGATGTTGAGATTAAATATTCATTACATCATGTAATATTAGATTTGAATTGAATAAATAAATTTAAAGTTATATGTACTGCAAATAGCGCAGTTAAGGAAATTTTAATGAAGAGGAAACAAATTGTCCCACGTTTTTTTTTAAAATAACTTTAGTTAACAGATAGAATAAAAGAAATGCTGCTAAACTTTAACAATCCTGATATGATCATAATCCTTTATTGAAAAGGTTAATTGATTCATATATATTACATTGCTCATCAAATGCGAAAAAAAAGGCATATAAATATGAATTATAATTAATTTAATAATTTTTTAACTATGCAAATTCTATTTAAATACATATAATTATGCATTTATATATACAAATTAAATTTAAAAAATATTTTTATTCAATTTTAGGAGTTAAATTTTACATATGAAAGACAATCAAAGACCAGTACTTGAGAATAATTTCATTGCATGTTCATACCTTTTTCAGTGTTTTGGATCTTCAAGTTATAACATTCACTTACACAAGAGGTACGTTTTTCATTTCCCTTTCATTTAAAATTAATAAATCTTTGCGTAAAAACACTGTAAAATTCTTAATTATATTTTATGGTAAAAAAACCCAAGGGACACACACAATAAAACACGATACAGATTGGAATAAAATATTTTCTTAGTTCTTTTAGACCCGGGATGAACATAAAGCTGATCCCGATTGACCGCTAAACCACCAAGACATTTTGGGTGACCGTCTTTGCTAAGACCGAACACGCGCTTACTAAAAGACACATATTTATGGAACACAGACGTTAGCAAACCTGGAGAATCAGCTTTTTACAATCGATGCGACTGCGTTCATTTAAGCATTTGATAAATGTGTAAAAAACATATGCATCTTCATTGGAATCACACGGGGACGCTTAATACGTTCATTACCACCGTACTATAAACAAGCGATGTCAGCTGTATAAATGAATTTTGCTTCACACGCCGACTGAAGGGGAGAAGAAATGTTGATAATAGCTCTTCCCGTGATAGAACTGTATTGGCTATTGAAACATCATCTCCCACTCCGCGTCATATCCGACGATGCTGCGGGTCTCGGCAGCGTACAAATTAGGTATTTGTGTCGGTTTCAGATTCATCGGTTCAGGTATGTTCTCTGCTTGCTGCATTCAATACGTACACGCTCAAAGGTTTGCAGTCGCTTATAGTTGATCAAGAATACAACTTGACAATTTTGTGTTTTTGTCAGGGATGTCTTAAGACTATTTGAGGCCCTGGGACCAGAGATGGAACAAAAACCCCCGCATTGTAGGGGGCTAGGAATCAAGGGGTCCAAAGTCTGACTGACGAAAAGTACGGCTTAGGGCCCAAAACCCGACTTTGCAGGAGGGCCCTAATATTCTCCATTACGTCACTGCCTAGGACCCTACGCAAAAGTAGGCCCTGAGTCCTTACTGAAATATAGGCCCCATCTCTGACCTTTATTTGACAGTACATAGCATATGTTGTCAAATACTTGAACAAATAATAACTCGAAACAAATAAATGTGCATGACTTATAATCGCACAAGCCGGCTCGACCGACTGCCACCTTAGGACTGATGGTGTATGGTGGTAATTCTAAGCCTATACGGGGATAATGGTCATCACATGTAGCTAGAAGACATATTGTCTGAAATTCCCGATTTCTTGGAGAATACAATCGGAAAAAACATTTGACTGTTGAAAATATTTTAATCATGATCTTATTAAGGCTGAGTGGAAAACGAGACGAGGCTCTTATTATGACCGAAGCCTTGGGCCCGGACTCAGTCGGCCCGTGCCGTAAGACATCCCTGGTTTTTGTAGTTTAACATAGTAATCTGACATATTTTAAAAGACTGGTGCAATGTCAAAAACAAGCGTTAAAAAAGAAACTACATAATTTTAATACAGAATGGCCACAACTACGTCATAGGGTGGACCACTACGCCTTAAAAACATAAGAAGTCGCCAGTACTCTGGGAAAGTTCGTCCACTCCTGTTTTAGAGTATATCTGTGGTGTATTTGGAGCGATAAAGAAATTAATAAGCAATCCTGTCAATAATAAAGCACTGATTATATTGTTTGAATAATTCTAAATAAAATATACTCTCTAATCAGCGGTCGCCAAACTTTTGGACCTCACGAACCAGTAAATTCATAGTTTAAACCTCGCGGGCCACTAATAGGATTTTTTAAGTGTTAAATTATTGTTATGAATCGAATTGTATTTCAATGCATCTTAAAACATAACTTAACGTGATGAGTAAGTATACTCCATACGTTTTTCTGGGAACCAGTGAAATTTTCTCGCGGACCACCATTTTGACGACCTCTACTCTAATAATTAAAATTCATGTTATGTACTAAGAGTGCATCCTAAAACATTTTAACAAACGAAACATGAAATTCATGCGTTTATCATGCGCATTCTTTTTTTTAATTTAAAAACATTAAATTATCCTTAATTTGCGGTATCAAAATTTAGTAAAAAAGAGACATGTTTTTATCGCAATAAATGTGGATTGATTTAAGCGTAAATATGTAAAAAAGCAATATATATATATATATATATATATATATATATATATATATATATATATATATATATATATATATATATATATTAAAATACATTACAAATTCGTTACTGAAATCGAAATAAGATATCGCACATCTTTCATTCTGTTAAAATTCTGGTTGGATTTCCGTTCTTAAAACTGGAAAAAGACAGAGTGGTAATTATTTATTAAACTTTTAAGCTAAAAATATTTAATAACATTTATTTAATAACAATATGTTGTAAAGATTTTGCATAATAACAGTAAAATTAATTATATAAAAAGTTGAGTTTATTTTCTTATGTGTTCTTATTTTTGTTTAATTATAGTGTCAGGCAACTAATTCAGATTAAATATAAGAATTAATGGATTTATTACGGCTTCAGCAGTTCCACTAAAACGATCATAACATCTAATAGCTGTTGCACTAATTTTTAAGTATTATCGACTTCCACTTTAATGATCTTAAGATGAAAAGTCCATTACGCCAACGCAGTTTCATTACTTTTAAAATACTCAAGCCTCTTAGGCATGCATTTATAACTCCTAAACAGGGCCGATCCTAGAAGGTGAGCAGCACGGGCTCCGCACACCAAGCAAAATTTATAACGAATTTCTCAAAATAAAACTTATAAGTCGAAAATACAGTCAGACCTCTATATAACGAAGTCGCTAAATCCCAGAAAAAAGTTAGTTATATGGAAAATTCGTTACATAGAGATTCATTTTTTAATATACTTAAGAAACCACATAAAACAAATTTTAAATTCATAAACACTAAGTATTAAAAAAAGTCATTATTTACACCTTTTTTTAAAATTAATATATGTTTATTTTATATATTTTACGCATCAAAAAAAAAAAAAAAAAGAAACGAAAAGAAAGAAAATCTGTAAGGAAAAGAAGAAAAAGAATGTCGAAGAATTCACTGTATTTTCAATATTAAGAAAATAATTTTATACTAAAATTAATGAATTTTTAAGAACATTTTACAATTTAAAGCATACAAGTAATATTAAACATATATTATTTTATAATTAGAACACGGGGACACGGGACAACTGTACTGAGGATGAAAGAGGATATCGAAGATGTTTCTAGTGAACTGGAGGTTGCACTTCTTGGAGGAAACATCCAGTACTCTATTGCTCTCGGCGAGTTAGGATCTAATAAAACCAGTTCAAGATTTATGACCATCATAAAAATGTGTTAAAGATAGAATAACTTGAAATTTTTTCAGAAATACTTAAAAAAAGGGAGAACAAAAATTGAATCACAAAAGAAAAGTTCGTTACATAGGAAATGTACTTCATTACAGAGAGATTATTTTACGAAGAAAATCGTGAAATGTTCAAGGTTCTAGGAAAAAGTTCGCTATATAAAAAAATTCGATATAGAGGTTCGACTGTATATGCTGAATTTTAAATAGTTATTGAAGCGAAGCATAGCTGATAGCGTAGCATAGTTTAAGAAAAACAGAATGTTAATAGTGTACAGTGTGTAAGTGCATTGTCCATTAATGTCTATTATTTACACACATCCTTCATTTCATAGCGAAATTCTTTCCAGAGCTGGCAATACCGCTCTCGAAACGTGTTTTTTTTTAGTTCCTGCTATTAGCTCGCACTCTTTATATATTTATTTATTTATTTATCTTGGTGGAATTTTCAATCGTTAATAAAATACTTTTAAAGCGCTCAATTAGCTAAAATTTTATATACACGATTACTTTGGATGACAATACAAAAATTTAATTATAATTAATAAAAATTAATTGATTAAAACTAATTATTTAAAGAATTACAAATACAGCCACGTTGGCATCATTTTTGGCGACTTAGCGACCCTTTTGGCGAATTGTGTCAATACTTGAAAAGGTTTTTTTCTCACGTTTTAAAGCATTCAGCTGAACTGAAATTTTATATACACGATTGTTTTGGATGACGATACAATACTTTAATGATAATTAATAAAAATTAATTACCACTTAATGTTTTGATTCTGTCCTATGTATATACATATTTATATTAATTGTAACTATTTAATAAAAAGTAGCTAAAATAAAATTTTTCTTTGTTGATCTAAGTAGGAATTGACTTAGAATGTTTTTTTATATTACTTGTTTTTGTAATGTTTTTATTTGTTTATCATTTTGTTAAAGTACTTTGTCGCTATATTATAATCTATTAGCTGGCTAAAATATAAAATTTTGCAGTACAAATTTTAGTTGTATTTTATTAATGTTATATTTTTTACCCATATACAGGTAGATTATTTATAATTACAGGTAGATAGTTAAGACATCAAGTATTAGTCAATATATAAAAAATTCTCTTGAAGGGTGGCACGTTAGGTCTTTGTACGCGAGTGGCCGACAAACTGGGATCGGGGTCCTGGTACTCTTATAATTAATATTACTATATTTTAAGATAATGATGCTATTTACATATTTACAGTAATTTATATTTACGCTCACGAAAAACATTCCTTGAGTTTCTTTGCTATAAGATTCTATTTTGTAAATTTAACGTATTTCTTAAGAAATTCCGGATTTCTCTGGAAATATATTTTTGATGATAGGACAGATGCTTTCATTTATAGCTTGTAATTAAAATTTATTTCAATTAATTAATTTTAACTTAACAAATACTTTGTTTGTTTGGCATAAATTTTAAAACAAAGTGTGGTGTTGTAAACACATAATTAATTTATAGATTTTTTAAAAAAATATCTTGAAAATCGCGTTTGTTTTAAAATTAACCTTTTATAAGTATTAAACATTTGGGAGATTTGTGTTTTTTTTGTTGTTGTTGTTTCATTTTTAAAAATATGATTTTATTCTGTTTTATAAATACTATTTTAGCAATTTTTTTTCCACGTTAATAAACAAACATAACTAAAATAAAAATGGATTTCTTAAAATATACAATGGTATTGTTTCGTTGATCGGGGCTTGAGGATTTTATGCAAGGCAGTCGCAAAGTGCGTGGCAACCGATTGATTGTCTAAAAACAAACCTTGACATACATCAGCTATAGAAGCAGAATAAATCTCAGAAGGCCTTCACACCTTCTACGGAGTTCAGACATAACTATCAATCTCTAAAATACAAGCATGTAAAAGATTGTTCACAAGCCTTCGGTTGTCCTACCCAATAGCCGAAGTAAAACTAATCGCTGGTCGACTTTTCACGGTCTAATCAATACTACTTTTTACCGGTTAAAAGAAGAATAACTCAGTTTCGGCGAGCGACTCCCTATTTAAAAGCCTCACGGATCATTCGAGAAAAATTTGCTTGCGTCATAGATTGTGATATCAGTAGATATCTCCACTAATTTCCAAAAGAATCCATAAGATCATAAACTCGCCAAAAATGATGCCAATTTGGCTCTATTACCAAGATTTTGACCACTTTCCGTTGAATCGTCATTATAAAGTAAAGGATAACGTTGCTGGCAAATATTACAGTTATAACTTAAAATAAATACAACATAGAGTAATATAAACTTATTGCACATCAGGATAAAAATTATTAACACTATTTTAGTTATTTTCTACTCAAAACTCGTAACAATATTTTTTGGCAAAGTCTGGAATAAAGATGGATGTGAATTGTACTACTTTCGAATGTGAAATAACGTCATCTTTCGATGTACATGTCCCTTGGATTTAATTTCGAAGTACGATTACTTTAACTCACAATTACTATCTTCAACATGTGTTTAGTTACAACTAGTTTATCTAAACATTCTATGTTAATAATTACTCAGTTTCTTTTATGCTTGTTTTATTACTATTATTTTAGCTCTCAAACTAAAAATATGTATGGGAAGAAATTTAAATAAATAAGAGATATTTTGGTTGTAATGAATGTTTCTTTCATTTTAATAAAACTCTGGATTCTCTTATAAATTATAGAAATTAGTGTCAGACTTCACATTTTTAACTAACCAATTTTCAGAAATCTTTCAATACTTAGGTTAGAGAACTTTTTATGAAGGAAAATTTTAATTCAAAAAAATATGCGAGACTTCGTTCTATTTGTTTTAAATCGTATGGAAAGGTCATTTTTTTGCGAGATACTCAGTTAATTAAATAGTTTTTTCTACAAGTAGTACTTTCAAAGTGACCGCTTATGCATGTCATTTTTTATTTTGGAGCTCGATAATATTCGCAAATTTTAATGTCACAAAATATATTTCAAAACATTTTTTTAATTAAATTATTGTTTTTTTCTATATCGAATTTAATATACACTACTGATGAAATAATTGAATTATTTTTTGTCATTCCTAAATTTTAAGACTTACGACCTTAAATTTTCGAGATTCTCATACTTACAAGATTTTATTTTTTATCAAATTAAGTAAATTTTCAAAATTACTCATAATTCCTTTTTTAAAAAAAATTATTCAAGAGTTTCCTAAGAATTATTGTGATTTTATTTCTGAAAATTTTTCATCTGACGTCTGATTTGTGTGCAGACAAAAATTATTTTAGTCTTCGGAAAGGTTTGGCTTGGCATTAACAACTAAAATTTTGTCTCCCTTCCAAATTAATTAAATTTCAAATAGTTTCCTACCTCTGCGTGGGTGGTAAAATATTAGTTTTGACGAAAAGACTAGTAAGTAACCTTGCAATTTCAAAATCATTAACATAAAAACTGGACTGAATTCTGAGAAAAAAAGATATTTCTCGATATTTCTAGCCTTCCGTAATGAGGGAAAAAAGGAATCATTTGTGTAAAAATATATTACCTTTGAGACTAAAAATGGCTATTATCGTTAAATATGTAATTAAAATTTACTGTAATAAAACTGTATACAGTACTGTTTATTAGGCTGGAGAGAAAAAAGAGTCTTTTTTTTACTACCCGATCGCGATATGCTATGAACGTTGCCTTTCACGTAACGATGTAAAAAGACAAAAAAAAATCACATAAAAACATATATCCCATTTCCCCATCTCACTCAATGTTTCTAAAAATGGAAAAATTTTACTTTTTTAAATCCATTCTTTGATAATTTTTTAGTTTACCAATATCGTAATTCTCTTGTCCTATATATGAAGTTTGAAATGCGAGGAGCGAGGAACAATTGCAACAAAAGCGAAATCAAAATATTTATAGTTAGCGTGGAAAGCTCAAAAAACACATTTTTTCTGGTTAAATTAGTCATCTTTCGTAATTTTATTCAACAAAATTTAACAAATGATGAACATGTTTTACATTTCCATTTATTTTAACCCTATATGTGGGCCTATATTAAGAATAATCTTTTATTCAATGATCCAATATTTTTATTCAAATTGTATACTTTCAAATCGAAAAGAGCTTCTAAAAAAGGGAAAACATTTTTCTATCTCTTTTCAGAGGTTAAATATTTTCTTTAATTAAACTATTAATTCATCCAGTAATATCAAAATTTAGTTCGTTTTGAATCAATTACAGTGAGAAAAGTATTACCGAGCTTCAATGAGAATTATGAACTTTATTATATAAATGTATTTATTATTTTTACATTAGTAGATGATACCGTATAAGTAATTGAGGTTTTAAAAACTAAAGAAAAAGTCCATTGGGAAAAGTGTAGTCCTGAACTTAGTGTTCAGCACTTTGAATAAGAAAATCCCATAAAAAATATAAATCAGGCATACAAAAGCAAAATGCATATATGAAAACCAGTGGCACACACAAGAGAGGAATCCCCGGATCGGACCCTCCTCCTAAGGCCTTGATTTTTTCCCGATTGATTATAATCCAATGTATATAGTACCTTAAGTTTAATTTTGTATTTATTATTAATAACTAGTTTTATTAATTAATACTAATTATATACTCAATAAATTTTTTGTATTGTTTTTTGTTCCCGAAAATCGACAAATTAAAAATAATACATTGTACGGCGTATTGGAGCATGATACGATAATGGGGGACTTTCGACTCTGGACACCCCCCACCCTGAAAAATTCTTGCGGGGGTCACTGATGACCGCTAAGTAATATTTCATGGCTGATTTGTTAAATAATAAAATTATCAATAATTAAAATTAGGTTTGTTTTTTATAGTTCGATAATTTAATGAAGAACTTTCTCGGCAGAAAACAATACTTCAAAGATATAATTCATGATTGCAATATTGTCAAGGCCTCTGAACATGTTGGTAGTTGAAATCAAAAAATAAATAAGTCTATATATGTCTATCACGAAGTGTGATAAAGAAAGAATGAAACCACAAAAAAGAAAAAAAAATTGAACTTCAATTTGTTTGTCACCCAAATTAGCTTTCTACTAATAAACAAGTAATTTTTAAAAAAATTAAGTCCATTCCTACTTAGGTAAAAAAAAAGAAAATTTTATTTTAGTTACCTTCTATTAATTAGTTACAATTAATATAAATATACATATACGTATGACAGAATCACAATATTAAGTGTCAAAATAGAAAGCGATTTTTCTTTTTCCTTTCTATATAAAGTGTTGGACTATTTTTTGTTTGTTATTATTTACTCATTTATTAAATGTAATTATTCTAATAAAATAGTATAGTAAAAAAAATCATATTCTCAGAAATTAGTCCATCTCAGCTGGACTTCGAACCCTGACCTTTGGATTAGATGTCCAACGCGCTTTCCATTGCGCTACAGGAACACGACGAACGACTTTCCTTTCTATATATGCTGTTGGACTATTATTTTTGTTTGTGACTATTTATTCCTTTTTTTAATTTTTATTAATGAATTAATATTTGGAAAAAACTATATTAACATTAAGTGTCATCCACTAAGAGTTTTAAAAAATGTATTTGAACTTGAATGGATGAATAGAAAGTATTTTATTAACGATTCACAATTGGAATCGGATATATATATATATATATATATATATCAGTGGCGCACACAAGAGGGGGGTCCTAGGGGTCCGGCCCCCAAAGGCCTTGATTTTTTTTCCAATTGATTATAATTCTAAGTATATAGTACGTAAAATTTAATTAATTACTTGTTATAAATGATTCATTTTATTAATTAATGCTAGTTATTTATTCAAAAATTAGTTTTTACTGTATTTTGTTCCCGAAAATCGACAAAATCAAAAGGAGCATGATACAAGAATGGTGAGCTATCGACCCCGGACACCCCCCTCGAAAAATTTCTGTGTAGATATTGATATATATATATATATATATGAATAAATATATATACATAGGGAGAGAGTGAACTAATAGTAGGAAATGAAAAACAACAATATCCCTTTTCCTGTGATCTTTACCGACAACTAATCCTTATTTATCGCTCTGTAAAAATTCAATTCCGCAGATGCCTAAATTTTTGCCATACTGAAACCACAACCATTCACCTCACCCCAAACATTTCCACGATAACAAACTAATAAATATCGCGACGTGAGCTTTAACGGTGACGCAATAACTCATCAAGAGGGGGGAGGTTGCAATGATCCGAAAGGGGTCTCCTCCTCCCCACTGCATAAATCAACTTTTCTCTGAGACAAATGGGATGGATGATGCTATGCTGTGGGTGTCAGGTTCCAGAGGTTTTCCGGGGAGGGTCTTACTTTTTTCTTTCGTTGCTCCCTTTGGGGTTCAAAGAAAAGGGTCACTGAGAATTAGTCGAATATTCCTCCACCCTCTTAAAGGAGAGGGAAGAGATATTAAGAGAGAGAGAGGCAAGGTTAGGTAACTTCCTGTTCGAGGCTTGAAGGAGACTCGATGATGTGAAAACAATGATTTCGTTGTTCGCAAGCGTAAAGTTTGTTAAGAGATAGTATTTAAAGTAAAATGATACCTGTGAAGGAAAACGTCAATTAATTTTTTTGAAGTTTATCTTTCTAAGAAATATCCATATTTTAATATCATTGCAAGAAAACCCTCGTGTATAAATCTGTAAATGTTTTCAAATACCTTATTTGTAATTCTTTCAGAATATTGAGTCCCATCAATTACACTGATTGAGGTTATTGCCACAAGGTTACCAGTCATTTTAGACCTTTTTTTAGTAAAGAAGTTAGGTTCTCTTATGCTATTTTAAAATCCAATTATTTTGTGATCTTTTTCTTTTTTGCATATTATAAAATACAGTACTCCTTGCATAGTATTTTTTAACTTCCCATTTGTAAATTGTCTTATGTCACTACAACTGTGTGTCGTAATTTGTAATCATGATACAGAGAAAACTGAAACACTACAACAAAAATAAAATGTTTATTCAACGGATATTTTAGAGTGTTACAATATTGTAAACAATACAATGAAATATTTTTTTAATTGTTCGAAGATTTTTCTATCATACTGCCAGTTGATAAAATTTTAGTTAAATAAAAATGTCTTCTCTCTCTCTCTCGTTATATTAATCCAATTCACAATGATTTCATAATGAAAACAATTCCGTTGCAAATTAAAATGACATGGTTATTTGCATCTTAAATACGGAATACAAAGATGATATGAATGTTTGCAAATATGTGAAGTAATATCCAAAATTAGGTTCTCGAAACGAATAAAAAAATTTTTTAAGAATAATAAACCATATTTCTTAGACGAGCAGCGTAATTTCTGTCTTTTAAATGTTGCATTTTTTAAGAAAATTTTTGAAATTTGATACGTTTCTAGACATATATACAATTCGATATAGTCGTATATATATATATATATATATATATATATATATATATATATATATATATATCAGTAGCACACACAGGAGTTTTTCAAGGAGGGGGGTCCAGAATTGAAAGTCCAACATTCTTGTATCATGCTCCTTTTGATTTTGTCGATTTTCGGGAACAAAAAACAGTAAAAAACTAATTATTGAATCAATAATTAGCATTAATTAATAAAATTAATCAATAATAACAAATATTTAATTAAATTTTACGTACTATATACTTAGAATTATAATCAAACGGAAAAAAATCAATGTCTAAGGGGGCGGACCCCTAAATCTTAGTGGGCGCTACTGATAGATACAGATGCGTATGTATGCATAAGAGAAAAGTGACTCAATAGCTTATCACTAAATTTCAGGAACAATTAGACACATAGACTTTAAATTTGGCAGCCATGCTTCTTATGTTGAGTAGATTCACTAACAAAGCATTTTATGAAAATCGGTTTCCAAGACGAAATTTCCCGTTTTTCATTATTAGAGACCTACAGTAATTTGATACACATGATTATTTTGTTTAATAGATATCCACAAAGAGCGGGTTTGCGGAACTCAACTATCAAAGGTCAGGAAATTACAGGGGCGTAAAAGAAAATGATACTTCCGTTTTAGAAATTCAAGTCATGTCCTTTTTTAATCAAGTGGCGAGGGCTGCAAGAATATTTTTGAATGTAATAAAAAGCTTTATTCTAAGACTTGGATACCGAAACCTAAAAAAACAATACATAACTATTAAACATAATGAAAAAACCACAGAAGCGGATGGGTAACGGCTAGTTTTCAATATATCTGGATTACAAACCACATTAATTTTCTTATCAACTTTGAAGAATTCCACAAACAAATCATGTGTTTTTGAAACATATTTTTTTAAAAAAAAGTTCTTGTTAGTACTTAGTTCTGGTTAGAATTTTTACAATGATTAAAGTAGTGAGATTTGTCACTGTTATGTTAAAGCCTTGAATGTATTTGTATATTTGATGCATTTTAATTTTGTTGAGAGTTCAGAAATTTAAGAGAAAATACTTGTAACTTGTTTTCTTGCTTTCTTTTTTCTTTTTTTAAAAAATAATAATAATGCACTTGATTGTAAAAAATTTAAAAAATAGAACGTTTTTTAACTAAAAATTGAGAAGTAAAAGTTAATAAACAATAAATAAAATGTTAATAAACAATTGATTTTATTGGCAAAAGATTTAGAAATATGTACTCCACCTTAGCAAAAACAAGTAATATAAAAAAATTAAGTCAATTTCTTCTTATATCAACAAAGAAAAATTTTAATTTAGCTACTTTTTATTAAATAGTTACAATTAATATAAATATGTATATACATAGGACAGAATCACAACATTAAGTGGTAATTAATTTTTATTAATTATCATTAAAGTATCGTATTGTCATCCAAAACAATCGTGCATATAAAATTTTAGTTCAACTGAATGCTTTAAAACGTGAGAAAAAGACCTTTTCAAGTTTTGACGGAAGTCGCCAAAAATGATGCCAACGTTGCTGTATTTGTAATTCTTTAAATAAGTAGTTTTAATCAATTAATTTTTATTAATTAGAATTAAATTATTGTATTATCATCCAAAATAATCATGTATATAAAATTTCAGCTCAATTGAGCGCTTTAAAATGTATTTTATTAACGATTGAAAATTCCACCAAGATAAATAAATATATAGAGAGTGCGAGCTAATAGTAGAAATTGAAAAATAATCAAATCAAAAGGAAAAAAAATTATCTCTCGTTTGAATGTTTGAAAAAGAATAACAAACCCGTGGGAGCAATTTTTTCTTTCTTTCTGTAAATGGAAACCTTGAATGCAAAACTAGGTTAGAGGGTAAAACTGTTCGAAACAGAAAAGACTGGCATGGAACTCTTCAAAACCATTAACTGCTTGATACCATCATAATGAGATTAACTCCATAACGTCTCCGGGCAACTAGAGGACTCCGGAGAACATAAAAAGGGTCTTTCAGTTTTCTCGTCGCAACTCCCTGACCCCCATTAATCCACTAAATGCTGAGAGACGACCGTAAAAGAAAGGACCGATCCATCCCTCTGTGACGTCCATGTTCAATCGAAACCATCACCGACGCGATTTAATTGCTCAGCGGAGAGAGCTTTAAGTAGCGTACGTGGTTTTCATTTCTAAAGAAAGCACTAACTTTTATATTTAAACGCGACACTATCGAGTTTTAAGAGGGATTTTTGCAGACAGGAAGCGTTTTAACTGTTATTTGTGACATGATTTAGGATGCTGTGGTGGATGATGATGTTTGGGTGCTTGGTTCAACTTGAGAGATGTTGGAATGAAGCCATGTGATGCTGACTTTGAGGGAGAGGGATAGCAGAGGTTGGGAAATTGATTTAAACTTAAATTGGATAATGATAATTTTATTTGTTTATACTTCTTAGAGCATTGCTTCTCAAACTTTCAATATAGGTGACCCAGTTTCCAATCATAATTTTCCTCGCGCCCTCCCCTATATAGTAATAATCTATTGAACGCAATAATAATGTACTTTGACACTAAAACTACACAATACGGCCTTTATTATAAACCGTACAAATTATCAAGATAAGTATTACACATTTTGTGTACAGTACTTTTAAGTATTAGATATTTTTTTTTCAAGCAGAGTTTACTTTTAAATAATAAGATACGTATTATTTTGCTTTTCCTTTCCAGTTTTTAAATTGAAACAGATTGCAAAACAGTTTTTAATTAAATTAAATATGTTCTCATTTCCTCACTTATCCATTTCTAAAATTACAAATATCATCAAAAAATATTCTAGTCTCTGTTGCTCTTTATTTTATATCCATCACATTTGAGATTCTCGTGTATATTAGTGTAACCGCCTGGGCAACCTATTGGACGTCTGCGCAAAACGTGAATAAATGTTGCACTTCGTTCAATTCTCTATTAAATATAGAAGAGTAAGCTTTCAAAGGAAGTTCTAATGTTAGAAACTGCCACTCTGTCAGTTTCTAACATTAAAACTTCCCTATGAAAAACTTTGATCTCTCTGCAAGACAATCCCATGGCAGTCACTAGTAATTATTAAACCTGTTCTTAATTTAGTATTGATAAATTACTTATCAAATACATTGTACAGTACCGATAAATTTATAGGTATATTATATCAGTGTAAATGTGTATTTTTTATTATGTTAAAATGTATTTTGCTTGCTTCCTTTCAGTAAATTAATATATTTTTTAAAATAATCTTTTGTTTTCGACTTAACGATGCACTCGAGCCCCCTCCCCCCACATGCTTAGGGTTATCATGTTCTCTTAGAGTGGCATGCCCCACAAAATATGAGAGAAGCTAAGTTTGAGTTCCCATGATTACTCTAAGATTGAATACTTTATTTAAATATAAAAAGCCTTCCCTCTCCTCTTAAGTGCCTAAAATTAAAAGATAATGATTGCATATCCTATATCAGGGGTGGCAAACCTTAATGGACCAACGAGCTATTTTTTCTGAAGAAGTGTTTTAATGATGTATAGGCGTGCCGTCAAATAATTTTGACTTGTTATTATTGGAATGTTTTAGTTATACGTGTAATTCAAATTAAAGTAACATTAGTGTGACTTCTGTTGTAGATTGTGCGTGGATGACAAATAACTTATATTAGGATTATAAGATGTTACTTTTAGTAGAATTCATGCTCAATTGGAGTCATCTGCCAAATGGTTTCTAGACAATTAATTATTTTTTTGGTGGTTCACACTTTTTTGGCAAGAGGAATTATGATTTGTTTAAAAATGTCGTTTTACAGACGATATTCTGCATACCATTATTCCAGAACATGAAATACACACCGCTTTGCAATCTTTACTAATCATGCCATATTTCTAGCATCATCATTTGAAATTTTCTGTTACATTTACTATCTTGCCCTTTCTGTTCTTTTACTAAACTAGCCATGTTAAATAACACTTAAAAATCGTAAATATAACACACATAAACTTTAAAATACTGTTGTGTTCACGAAATTGACTATGCTATGCGTAGACATATTTGGTATCATAAGCAATTGTAGTCCACGATATGTAACTAAGGTAAGACAATAACATACAAGTGCGCACCCCGCACTGCGACCGATCACTCGCGTTTGTTTGTAATATTTCATAATGAATTTTGTTATTTTGAAATAAAATGCAAATCATTTTCATCTTTGGCATGCCCAAAATATTTTGTCGCGTGCCACTGGTTTGCCATCCCTATCCTATATTATCTGCTGTTCTATCAGTGGACAGCCTTTAATATTAAGAAGGATGTTTCTGATCAGTATGAAAATTACATTTACACCAAAGTCAAAAATCATTAAAATAAAATTTAAATTGCGGAACGAAACTGATATGAGAATCAGTACATTTCAAAGTGTGTGAGTGTTTATTAACGTCAAATTATGAAGCAACAAGAGGGTTATTGGTGACGGAACTAGAACTTTCAAACATCAAGTGACGAGGAGAAACCTGAGTGACCCTCATTAAATTTCCATGCCTCACCTATGAGGATTTTGAGCCTATACAGCAGGGGTGGAGAACCTTTTTGGATCAACGTGCCATTTTTTCTAAAGAAATGCTTAATGAGGTATAGACGTCCCGTCAAATAATTTTGACTTGTGATTATTCGGAAAATAATAAAACTAAATACAAACAAAAAAAATTTTATTTATTAAAGAAAAATATATTTTGTATTTTATAGTAGTAAATTTTTTGGTTAAACGTGTAATCCAAATTATATAAAGTAACATTAGTGTTTTCTGCTGTTGCAGATTAGAAGACAAAATAAATTATATTGGGATTGGGTTGTAACAAAACCCACACAAAATCAAAACTCCGAAAACCGATTACAAAAATCTCCTCACTCAACTGACTCTCCCGCCCCGATTTCTGCTCGAGATTGCCCAGGCCACAGGGCGTATTTAGCTTTTGAAACAAATTAATACCTTCTCCCACCAAATACTTTCTATTTTTAGTTCCACTTGCTTATCACACCGACGAAGGGGGGTAAAAAATAGATGGATTAAAAGACTCTTAGCGCCATTGTCCGACGTTTCTATTTTAAGACAGGTGACAGAATCCAAATGATAGCTTAGGGCTAAACACTTCCTCGTTGTTCGTACAAGATTCAATTTACCAATTGGGATGAGATTAGAACACCATTGAAAAGTATTATCTTCGATCAATATTTTGCTTCCAAGACGTGTTGGGCGGGGATCTCAAATGCCCATGAGGTCTTTCTTGCAGACACCTTTTTGATTGGAAGAGGCTTGGTGTCTCAGAGAATTACCCAGATTTTTAAGGATTTTTGCACTTTTTTTTTTTTTTTTTTTTGAAAAATATTTACTCGAAATTTTTTGATTGTTTCGTTTTTGACGAATGAGAACCATGATTTGAATTTTATAATACACCGAGAATGCTCTATATAATTTTACTATCCGGAATAAAATTTTACATAAATGAACTTTATGTGCATAGGAAGATTTGTTTTTACTATAAAACAATTTTTAAAACCTTTATTAAAATAATACTGTTTTGAAAAAATAGTACAAAGTTATACCATCGTTCGAATTATCTTCAGATGAGTCTGAAGATTTTTTTTTATTTGCCTTTCATGAGTTCAGTAGATATATGAGGAAATAATTTATCGTGTACAGTTCTAATCATCGTTCGTCAGAGGTACAGTATATACAGTCGGACTTCTGTTTAAGGTATCCGACTACGTTCGGAACCGTGATTTTAAAAAAGCACATAAATGGACAATTTTCATGATATTTAGTGTCACTTAGATTAGAATACATGTATAAAATTGTTTTAAGGACATTTTGACAAAAAAACTATTTAAATACAATATTTTGTCAAAAAATTAACTTAGAATAATCTTTTTTTCAAATGTTCTTCTTCTTTTGTGAAAAAGGGTTCTATTATAATAATATTTTGCCTGTATATAGCTCAGAACTCTCTACAGAAGCTCATCTAGAATTTTTGAAAAATTCACATTATTTTCAGAGTTACCACCAATTGAAATAATTATGGGTGTTTTTTTCTTAAAATTGCTCCCCTCTGTTGTCGTAAAATATGAATAAACCCACTTCTAAGTTATATATTTCAAAAATTCTAGTTGAGCCTTTGAACAGAGGTCTGAGCTATATACAGGCAAAATATTATTCTAATAGAAGCATTTTTTACAAAAGGAGAACATTTGGAAAAAAGATTACTTTAAGTTAATTCTTTGCCAAAATATTGTATTTAAGATATCCGACTAGGTTGAAAAAGTGTTTTTTGACAAAAAAAGTCGAATTTTTTTTATGATTGTGAAATCAAGCCCCAGCCTTTAAGATTCCAAAACAGTCTTTCTTTTAATTTTACGTAAATTAGAACTCTAATTATAGCAATTTAAATAAGTCATAGTAGTTGAAAACGAAACCGGAAGTAATGTAATCTGGACCGAAAGTGAGCTACAGATGCAGTGTTTAATTATTATTTCCCTAAAATGAAGTTCCAAAAACCAAATTTTAATTATCTGCTTACTAAGCCACAGTTTGCTAATAATTATTTCAAATAATTTTGTTGCAAACGATTGGCAACGGCATTTTAAGACTATCGCTATTCCGTGTTTGTTTACATTCGACGTTAGATTTACCACACCTATTTTAATTCTTTTTTTTCTCTATTTTGCTTTATTTTTAGAATTTAAATTATTTTAATTTAATCTTTAATTTATTTTACCTGAAATCATGGGTAAATGCCGCTCATATCGTCCCCGTAAAAGAAAGTTTCATGGAAACCAAAGTACAAGCACTGAAACTGCTTCATCTAATGAAGAAATTATGACCGCCAGTTCACTGAAGCTGCAGCAATGTAATGAGGTAAATAATGATGTAAGTAACATTTCAGAACATTTAACTGGAAACAGATTGATTGATCTGGAAATTTTAATTGGTATTTTTTCCTTATTGTGTTGCCCAACAAAAATGTGTACAGCAGGAAGCCTTTATCTCGTAGAAGATTCAAGGTTTGGATTGTCTTCGAACTTTTCTTTGCACTGCAAAAATTGCGGTTTCATGTTGGCATTTTGTACTTCTAAAAAGTTAAACAAAATGAATGAACTCAATACTCGTTTTGTTTATGAATTAAGATTGATTGGTAGAGGTGTTTCAGCAGGAAGAAAACTTTGTGCTGTTTTGAATCTACCTCCCTTTCTCTCAAAGCTTGCATTCCGCCAACAAGAAAAAAAAACTCCTCAGTTCTGCTATTTCCATTGGAGAAAAAGAATGAATGACACAGCAAAAGGTATTAGGCAATTAAAAAAATCTATACATGGTACTGTAAATTGTGGTGTTTCGGTAAATGGTACCTGGCAGCGTCGTGGTTTTTTCGCTAAATGGTTGTGTTAGTGCAATATCTGTTGATACTGGGAAAATTATTGACTTTGAAACTTTATCTCAGTTTTGTAGAAAATGTAATTCAAAGACGGAACAACAAAATGTGTGAAATTGCAGTGTAATCATCATAAAGGATCTTCATCCAGCATGGAACCGGTTGGGGCTTATCGTATTTTTGAGAGGTCGGAAGATCATAGAATGTTACGATACACTGACTATTATGGGGATGGGGATTCCAAAGCTTTTGATGCCGTGAAGGACATTTACGGGAAATATTCTGTTGCGAAGCTAGAATGTATAGGGCATATTCAAAAAAGAGTTGGAACAAGGCTTCGAAAATTGAAAAGCAGAAATAAAGGACTCGGGGGGAAAGGTAAATTAACTGAGGGTTTAATTAATAAGTTACAAAATTACTATGGGATTGCTATTCGAAGCAATATTGGGAATTTGGACAAAATGCAGTCTGCTGTTATTGCTGCCTTCTTTCATTGTTGCTCATCAAAACATCAGCCAAAACATGGACAGTGCCCTGTCGGAGATGAAAGTTGGTGTAAATTTCAACGGGCTAAAGCTTCAAATATTGTGTGCCAGGATAAATCTTTGGGTCTGCCACAAAATATTGTTAACACGATAAAGCCTGTTTATATGGATTTGTGTGACAGAAATCTTTTAAAAAAATGTTTACACGGAAAAACTCAGAATCCGAACGAAAGTTTTAATGCAATTTTGTGGCAGATATTACCAAAAGAAGTTTTCGTTCAGCATCAAACATTGCGTTTAGGAGCATATATTGCTGTTGTGCAGTTTAATAATGGCTTTCAGGGATTAATATCCATATTAAATGAAATGGGTATTGTTTCGGGGTATTATACTATACGGGGACAAAAATCTTTGATAATGAGTGCATTGCAGACTCAAAACGTCACTCACTGCCAACAGCAAAAACCTGCAGAAGAAAACTTAGGACCATTCGAAAAAAAAGAAATATAAAAATTGAGGAAGATGAAGGAATTACCTATAAAACTGGAGAATTTTAAGTTGTTTTTTTAATATTTACTTTATGTAACTTATAAGTATATTTTTTAAATGTGTTTTTTGAAAAATGAAATTTTCACGATAATTTTTGCACGAAAACTGGGATATCTCCAGAACAATTATATAAAATTCAATGAAATTTGCCACACTTATGTTATAAGTCCTTGAGAGTGTAGCAAACCGCAGTTTTTAAGATACTTACATTTAATAACATTTTATAGTCCTTTTTAGCATAGAATAAAGAGTAATTTTGACGAAAAATCATTAACGTGAAGTTCGAATGCTTATTAAATATTTATTTTTGAAAATATTTTTTAACCTGCGGTTTGTGACACTTCAGGTGGATAAATAAATATATCAATGCAATTAAAATTACATTATGTCCAATATAATTTTTTATGCTGTTTTTCCTGAAATTGAAATTTTTTTGAAATTTTATTAAAATAATTTTTTTTCAGAAACAGAGGTGATGCATGGTATTT
The DNA here is from genome assembly GCA_019973935.1 of Trichonephila clavipes. Taxonomy (NCBI): domain Eukaryota; kingdom Metazoa; phylum Arthropoda; class Arachnida; order Araneae; family Nephilidae; genus Trichonephila; species Trichonephila clavipes. Next base: position 891,322 of record BMAU01020999.1, read on the forward strand.
ATTTCATAATTATAACTCTTTAAGCCTATTTATGTTCTTTAAAATAATAAAATTCTTCTGATAATCAATTTTGAAAAAATTGGTCTTCGAACCTAGTCGGGTGCCTTAAATAAATTTTTTTTGTCCAAATGTCCTTAAAACAGTTTTAAGCATATATTCTAATCTAAGTGACAGTAAATATCATAAATATTATCCATTTATACGCTTTCGCAAAATCACGGTTCCGAATGTAGTAGGATACCTTAACGAAGTCACTAAATCCCGAAAAAAAGTTCGTTATATAGAGGTTCACCTTTCAATATACTTTATAAACCTAATACATCAAACTGAAAAAAAGTAATTGTTCACACCTTTTTGTAAATTAATATCTATTAACTTTATATATACCTTACCCATCGTAAAAAGAAAAACTGCAGGAAGGGTGGATTATAAAAAGGATGTCGAAGTACTGCTTAAAAAGCACTTACGTTTTGACATTTTCGAGGTACGAAAAATGAAGTTAACAGTACAACTGATCAACACTACTAATGAACAAGAGACTAGTTCAAGGGTATGGGGACATGAGACAACTCCACTGAGGGTGTAAGGGGATATCAAAGATGTTTCTAGTAAACTGGACAATGGGTGTTAAAGGTAGCACTTCTTGAATTAAACGCCCATAATTCTATTGCTCTCGGCGAGTTAGGCTCCTAATAAAACCAGTTCAAGACTTGTGACCACCATAGAACGTGTTAAAAGAGAGAATAACTTGAAATGTTCAGAAAAAAATGTAAAGATAGGGAGGATAAAACTGAATCACAAGAAAAAACTTTGTCACATAGAAAATGCGCTATTGGGCTACTTCGCTATTAGGAGTTTATTTTACGAAGAAAATCATGAAATGTTTTTGATTCCAGGAAAAAGTTCGCAAAATAGAAAAATTCGCAATATAGAGGTTCGTAATATGGAGGTTCTCTTTCTAATTCGTTGCAGTTTTCTCGTCAGTTGGGATTAAAAAAAAACACTATTCTTATCATAACTTAAACAATGCACACTGTAATATAACATAAGGAAATACCCTTAGAAACTCTAATGACTAGTAAATATATGCCAGAACCATATGATCTATTTGTGGTATCTTTTATTTCATGGATAAACATTTCTCTTAGGATCTTGTAGCCGTACTTTTTTGCTTGTCCTTGTAGTTTCGATTAAAATATTTAAGAGTCCGTATCAAAATTAGTATCGCACATGTTAAATTTTCGTTTGGATTGTTCATTATTGCCAAACTTTTAAAAGCAAATATTTTAAAATTTGAGTATATTTTAAGGTATCCGAATACGTTCGGAACCGTGATTTTGAAAAAGCGTATCAACGGATAATATTTATGATATTTAGTGTCACTTAGATTAGAAAATGTACATAAAATTGTTTTAAGAATATTATTACAATAAAAAACTATTTAAGTACAATATTTTGACAAAAAGTGAATATAGAATGACCCATTTTCAAAGTGTTCTCTTTTTGTGAAAAATGCTTCTATTATAATAATATTTTGCCTGTATATAGCTCAGACTTCTGTACAGAGGCTCAACCAGAATTTTTGAAATATATAACTTAGAAGTAGGTTTATCTATTTTTTACTACAGCAGAGGGGAGAAATTTTAAGAAAAAAACGCCGATAATTATTTCAATGGGTTGTAACTCCGAAAATAATGTGAATCTTTCAAAAATCACATTTGAGTCCCTGTAGAGAGGTCTGAGTTACATACAGGCAAAATATTATAATATCAGAAGCCTTTTTCACAAAAGGAGAACATTTTGAAAAAACGTTATTCTAAGTTAATTTTTTGCCGAAATATTGTATTTAAATATTTTTTTTTGTCATAATGTCCTTAAAACAATTTTATACATGTGTTCTAATCTAAGTGACACTAAATATCACGAAAATTATCCATTTATGTCCTTTTTTAAAATCACAGTTCCAAACGTAGTCGGATACCTTAATGAACATAAAGACTTACCATTTAGAGGACTAAAGCTTTGTTGTTCGTTGTTGAAGTGACGATAACGATCATCGACAAACTGAGGGGTAGGCAAGTTCTGAAAAGAAAATGAAATAATGTTGAACTATAATTATTTAATTTATTAAAAGAAATATTAGTTTTTTTTATTGTTTATAATAAGTTTTAGAGAATTGGGGAGGAAACGTTGTAGATCTTGTTCTAACTATGTTGCGAACTAGTGGATGCATTTTCAATCAATTAGATTCACATTTTGGAAATTTTTTTAAAAAAATCATTCATCACATGTATTTTTACTACGAAATAAAAAAGATCGAAAGATAATTAATTGTTTCATTTGTAATATAATGCAAGAGAAACATTTCAAACTTTTAAAATTTCTTTGATGTTTCATACAAAATTGTAAGGGGTGTTAGAAAGCTAAAATCTTATTTCTGTTTGGCAATTTGAGATTTTTACATTCTCAAATTGTATGGATTTTAACCATTCTAAGAATACCTTACTTTAACCTTTAGGTTATTAGAAGACTATAAAGCCTATTTTTAAATAATCCTTGAAACTGGGAGACGCTTATTTGAATGGTGAAAAATGTAAACAAAGTACTTCATTTTTGCTTAAAATTTGAACGTCTGACATAAAACAAAACATATATCTTTTATTGTAAATTGAGTCTTTTCTTTTTTTTTTATTTCCTAGCCCATTATAAGCCTCACTGTATACATTAAAATCAATTTATCTCAAAATGTAAATCTTGATGTTCCATGTACTTTTTTAGAGGAAATACTGTTCCCAGGTAAGTAAATTTTTTATATTTATAATGATGGCTAATAAAGGGTGTTTTTTTTAGAGGTATAGAACTTTAAATTGCAATAAAACAACGATGTATTATTCGATTGACATGAATTTTTTTTTATTCGAAAGATAATCTTGTGGCATTACATTTTAAATATGATTTCTGGCATAGGACTGCCACGGCTGGCTCGGATGTAGTCCAATCTGGACGTCCAATTTTCGATGACTTTTTCCAACATTTGTGGCCGTATATCGGCAATAACACGGCGAGTGTTGTCTTCCAAATAGTCAAGCGTTTGTGGCTTATCCGCATAGACCAATGACTTTACATAGCCCCACAGAAAATAGTCTAGCGGTGTTAAATCACACAAGATCTTGGAGGCCAATTCACAGGTCCCAAACGTGAAATTAGGTGGTCACCAAACGTGTCTTTCAATAAATCGATTGTGGCACGAGCTGTGTGACATATTGCGCCGTCTTGTTGGAACCACAGCTCCTGGACATCATGATTGTTCAATTCAGGAATGAAAAAGTTAGTAATCATGGCTCTATACCGATCACCATTGACTGTAACGTTGTGGCCTTCATCGTTTTCGAAGAAGTACGGACCAATGATTCCACCAGCCCATAAAGCGCAACAAACAGTCAGTTTTTCTGGATGTAACGGTGTTTCGACATACACTTGTGGATTAGCTTCACTCCAAATGCGGCAGTTTTGTTTGTTGACGTAGTCATTCAACCAGAAGTGCACTTCATCGCTAAACAAAATTCGCTTATGAAAATCGGGAACAACGGCAATCTCGTTTTGGGCCCATTCGACGAATCTACGCCTTGCTTGATGATCGTTTTGATGAATTGCCAAACCAAACTGAGAATAAATCACTTGACAGCTGTTAAATCGGTCGCCATCTTGGAAAGTAATGCCAACTTAAACTTCTATACCTGGAAAAAGAACACCCTTTATAAACTAAAATGAGCTTTTTGTAAAAAAACTCAAAGAATTATTTTTTATAAATTTTTTATGTGAAAAATGGGTCAAATTTCGCAATGTTTGATAAAATATTTCATAAATTATTAAAAAATTCCCAATTAGCTAAAAGCTTATTTTAGTATACTGAAAAAGGTGTACTTTTAAGTGAATGAAAAATTTCAAGCATGTACATATAACAGATTTTGAGAAAAGGTACATTGAAAACAACCAATTTAACATTGTCAGTATATATATAGAGAGAGGTTTCCAACTCCTCTTAAGCAAATGAAAAACAGTAAATGGCTTGAAATACTAGTTTTAAAGTAAGTACAGTGAATTACGTTTAACGTGAAAATTCTAAAGACGCAATAATACAACGGTACCAACAAACTTCTTTGTATTTTCGAGCATTTATTTCTCTCAGCACGTAACGAAAATCGCTTAAAAAGAAAAGATAGTCTTCTAACAATAATTAGAAGTTTTCTATATTTTTGGACAATCCTACTGTGTCATCGAAAGAATCCGTAGCAGTAGATGATGATAATGTGTTATAATGATAATGAATCCAATTACACAGCAGACAAAGACATTTTGGAGTTTGTTCAAAGTTTAAAAAATATCAGTGATGCAGATTTCAATAACGAAAATGAAATGAATAAAGCTGCTCCTGTTCCTATGTTCTCCGAAATGAGGAACATCATTAAAAGCATGCGCAGTTATTTAGTCGCCCGTTTCAATGTGAAATGAATAGTAAAATGTGCACTACATCGAACATTTTGTTGCTAAAAAAAGACAATGCAAAGAAAACTATCAGATTATTTTCCAAAACCTCAATGAATGTTTTTTTTTTCAAGAAAACTTTGTATTAAGTTTCATTAAGTTTTTGTGAATGTTTTTATTTCATTGATTTTTATTAAATATGTACATATATACATATCTGTGCAAATAAAATTTATTCTAATAAACTTAATTTTGTTGGACATAAGGTTTTTCAACTCCTACACTATTAGCTCACACTCACTATATATTTATTTATTTCTTTATCTTGGGGGAATTTTCAATCGTTAAAAAAATAAATTTTAAAGTGCTCAATTGAGCTGAAATTTTATATACGAGTACATGATTATTTTGGATGACAATACAACAATTTAATTCTAATTAATAAAAATTAATTGATTAAAACTAATTATTTAAAGAATTACAGATACAGCCACGTTGGCATCATTTTTGGAGACTTCTGTCAAAACTTGAAAAGGTTTTTTTCTCACGTTTTAAAGCATTCAGTTGAACTAAAATTTTATATGCACGATTGTTTTGGATGACAATACGATATTTTAATGATAATTAATAAAAATTAATTACCACTTAATGTTGTGATTCTGTCATATATATATACATATTTATATTAATTGCAAGTATTTAATAAGAAGTAGTCAAATTAAAATTTTCTTTGTTGATTTAATTAGGAATTGACTTTTTTTTTTTACATTACTTGTTTTTCTGCAATATCCTTTAACTCGAAATTCTTTTAGCACGAAAAACTATTCCAGTCCCCTCAGTTTCGAGTGAAACGATTTCAGTACACGAGATTTAAAATCATGATGAAAGTCAGAGTAATGCCATGTGATCTCTGATTTTAATTCTTAAGTGACTTGCATTGTACATTGTACTAGAAGCTCAGCAGTTAACCCTAGAACACTGCTTCTCAAACTTTCAATGTTGGCGACCCAATTTTCAATCATAATTTTCATGCCCCCCTCCATACAATAATAATGTATTGAATTCTATATTACTTTGACGCTAAAGCTAAAATACGACTTTAATTATAAACTGTACAAATTATCAAGATAATTATTAAAGTTTGCATAGATAATTTTGCATTTGACAGCTCATGGGGTTACTATTAATTATGAAACTTTCTCTTAGTTTAGTATTGATGAATTAATGATCAAATACACTGCGCAGTATTGATACATTTATAAGTATATTACATCATAGTAAATTTAATGTTTTTTATTATCGTAGAATGTATTTTCTGTTGATTCTTTTCAGAAAATTAATAATTTTTTTAAATCTTTTATTTTTGACTTTTTGATATGCTCGCCCCCCGCCCCGGTAGGATTATCACGGCCCCCTACGGAGGCGCGCCCCACAGTTTGAGAAACGCCTCCCTAGAAAGATCGTAAACTTAATTGCTCTTTTTTTAAAAAAGCTTAAGCAATTAATCTGCAAAAATACTCTACTTGAGAAGAAAAGCAATAATAATCCATGATTTGAAGCGACAGGATACAAGGAATTTTAAATAAATGAGAAGTAAAAACTAGTTGAAGTTAAATTTATTCATAAATTAATGATTCCACCGAAATCAATATTCGACACGTATTCCACGTTAAATCTAACTCGGCTTTTATTTAAAGGAAAATAAAGCCGTATCGCCTTTTCACAACGAGTAGTAATATAAATAAAACTAGAAAAGGCAGTACACTTTAAATTTTAACATATTTGCATAAACCGTTTCGAGAAATGAATGTAATTTCCCTAAAAGAAGCAGAATTGATAGAAAAAAATAAAATCACGCTAAGTAAGCAACAAAACGAAAAATAAAAAATAGTTTAAAAACAAACTAAGAAACACGCTTTTATAGTGAATCGAACTAAAAAGTTAAACATTTTTCTTAATATAAGAATAAAATGATTAACGAGAAAATTATTAATTTCATTGGGATAAAAGCGTGGGGGCGCTCTATATTAGCTGTTATAATTCCTTACTAGCTCTATTCCGAAATGCTGAGTTAGTGTAAAAAAGTAGTACAAAGCACCCCACGCTTTTATCACAGTGACGTTAATTTTCTCGTTAAACATTTTATTCTTATATTAGAATTTTTTTTAAATTTTTAGTTCGATTCATTATAAAAGCGTGTTTTTTATTATTATTTTTAACTATTATTTTTTTTTTTCCTTTTTTAGTTCGATCTGCAATAAAAGCCTGCTTTTTTAGTTTATAAAACTATCATTTATTCTTTGTTGAATTTATCCTCGAGTTTGATATTTGAAGCCGGAATTACGTGGCTGCTAAAATTAGTCTTGCTGTTCAATGGATATTAATTAATGGGTCTGAAGGGTATTTATTCTCGCCGTTTATGGAGCCTCGGATGAGTCCCATATTGTTGTATTCCAAAAATTCTGTCTCTATAGATACAGGCCTAACTAATAAAAGTGTGTAAGAAGAAATATTAAATGTCAATCGTATTGTCACCTTTTAAACGTATTGCTATAATGTTAATTCGTATCATCACTTCTAAACGTTTATGTTGCTTTATAAAAATAAAAAGTATTAGCAGTTAAAACATAAATTTTTTTTCACATGCACGATTCTTTTTTTTATTTCCATTTTCATAAAAACTAGACTTATGTTATGGTAAGAAATTGCTAACTCACCCACCCTACCCTTTCTCACATAAACACCTTTTTTATTATATTTATTTGTATTAACCACAAGCTTATTCGGCTTTAGGGTTGCGCCTTAATCTTTTAGTCGCTAAATCTGGAATTAGTCGCCATATCTGGAAATGGCCTATGGAATTAGTCACCAAATCTGAAAATGGTTTATGCAGTAAGTCGCCAAATCTGGAAGTGGTTTACGGAATTAGTCGCCAAATCTATAAAGAGTATTCCTAATTATCCTGATCAGGACAATGAGACAAAAATAGGAAATTATTGTATTGTCATTGGTCCTTGACAATTGTGCAAAATTTCGATTTAATCTGACCTTTTAAAGTGGGTAAAAACCGAGTTCAAAGATTCCGTTACATGCAAGTGAAATTTATAAAAGCGTGTTATAAATAAGTTTCACATCCTCTACAGACTACAGAAAAACAATTTAGGAATGTTTTCTTCATTCTTAATTGAATTTTTTTTAAATTTATGGTATAAAATAAAAATAGTTTTAAGGCACATCAAAAGGTGTTTTACATATTCTGATATTTACATATTGATCTCTCTGTCCAACGTATTTACAGAACCTTAAACGCCATGTATGCCAGATAATCAAGTACAGAGAATACTAGTAATAATCCTAAGTAAGCTAGTCTTGTAAGTAAGGCTAGTGCAAAAAGGAAATTAGATATGCATCCAAAATATAAATTGGAAACATCCAATTAATAATTTTGAAATTGCAGTACTTAAGATCACTTATTTTATACGTTATGTAGTATCACTTATTATATGCATTATGCAATATCACTTATTATATTCATTATGCAGTATCACTTATTATATGCATTATGCAGTATCACTTATTATATACATTATATTATGCAACACTTATGATCACTTATTATTATAGTTAACAGATTTTATCACGGATTGCGAAACCAGTTCAAATCTAAATATATATTTAGCAAAACAAAAATACAGTTATACAAAGCTCTAGTAAGACCAATTGTATTTTATGACAGCGAATACTGCACAATTAACACAGAAGACGAAGAGAAACGGATGGCTTTCGAGAGAAATATCTTAGGAAAACTTTTGGTGCTCTTAGAGAAAACGGAATCTGGAGAATACGATACAACCTTGAACTTCATTAGAAATACAGGGACCCCCCCAACATAGTCAAAGTGATCAAGGATTCCCAAATCAGGTGGCTGAGACATGTATTTCGATATAGCGATGAAAATCCTGTTAAGAGAATAACTTTTCGAACTCCAGAGGGAAAGAGGAAAACCGAGAACAATGTAGGTGAATAAAGCAGAAAAGTGGTTGAAGGACTTGGGAAAGTTAATCGATGGAAGAATATGACACCAAATTGATTAAGATGGTGTAAGCCAGGGGTGGCGAACCACTGACACGCGAGCCATTGTTGGCACGCGGCACGATATTTTGGGCACACCAGCGATCAAAATGGTTTGCATTTTATTCCAAAATTACAAAGTTCACAATGAAATATTACAAAAAAAACGCGAGTGATCGGTCACAGTGCGGGAGCGCACTTGTATATTATATTGTCTTGCCTTAGTTACATCGTGGACTACAATTGCTTAGGATACAAAGTTTGTCTACGCATAGCATAGTCAATTTCATTGAGACAACTGTATTTTAAACTTTATTTGTGTTATAAAGAGTGTTTTTTTTCCAGGTATAGAAGTTTAAGTTGGCATTACTCTCCAAGATGGCGACCGATTTAACAGCTGTCAAGTGATTTATTCTCAGTTTGGTTTGGCAATTCATCAAAACGATCATCAAGTAAGGCGTAGATTCGTCGAATGGGCCCAAAACGAGATTGCCGTTGTTCCCGATTTTCATAAGCGAATTTTGTTTAGCGATGAAGCGCACTTCTGGTTGAATGGCTACGTCAACAAACAAAACTGCCGCATTTGGACTGAAGCTAATCCACAAGTGTATGTCGAAACACCGTTACATCCAGAAAAACTGACTGTTTGGTGCGCTTTATGGGTTGGTGGAATCCTTCTTCAAAAACGATGAAGGCCACAACGTTACAGTCAATGGAGATCGGTATAGAGCCATGATTACTAACCTTTTCATTCCTGAATTGAACAATCATGATGTCCAGGTGCTGTGGTTCCAACAAGACGGCGCAACATGTCACACAGCTCGTGCCACAATCGATTTATTGAAAGACACGTTTGGTGACCGCCTAATTTCACGTTTTGGACCTGTGGATTGGCCTCCAAGATCTTGTGATTTAACACCGCTAGACTATTTTCTGTGAAGCTATGTAAAGTCACTGGTCTATGCGGATAAGCCACAAACGCTTGACCATTTGGAAGACAACATTCGCCGTGTTATTGCCGATATTCGGCCACAAATGTTGGAAAAAGTCATCGAAAATTGGACGTCCAGATTGGACTACATCCGAGCCAGCCGTGGCAGTCCTATGCCAGAAATCATATTTAAAATGTAATGCCACAAGATTATCTTTCGAATAAAAAAAATTCATGTCAATCGAATAATACATCGTTGTTTTATTGCAATTTAAAGTTCTATACCTCTAAAAAAACACCCTTTATTTACGATGTTTAAGTGTTATTTAACATGGCTAATTTGGCAAAAGAATAAAAAGGGCAAGATAGTAAGTGTAACAGAGAATTTATTTCAAATTTGGTGAATCTAAAATATGGCATTATTAGTAAAGGCGACAAAGTGGTGTGTGTTTTATGTTTTGGAATAGTGGTATGCAGAACGTCGCCTGCAAAACGACATTTTGAAACAAACCCAAATCCTCTAGTAAAAAAAGTGGACCACAGCAATAATTAATTGCCTCAAAACCTATTGGCAGATTATTCCAATTGAACATACATTCTACTAAAAGTAACATCCTACAGTCCTAATATAAATATTTGCTATCCAATATGCAATAACAGAACTCACACTAATGTTACTTCCATTTGAATTACACGTATAGCTAAAACATTTAAAACTATACACAGTGCAAAAGGTATTTTTTCGTAGTAAATAAAGAGTTTTGTGTTCTTAGTATTACGATTTATTATTTTCCCAATAATCACAATTCAAAATTATTTGACTGCACATCTATATATCATTAAACACTTTTTAGAAAAAAATAGCACGTTGATCTGTTAAGGTTCGCCATCCCTGGGATAAGCTGACTGAAACAGCCTTGGCTGGTAACCCGCTGTAGTGCTTGGAAAGAAGTACTTGTACTAAACATGATTTTATTCGCGATGTCAAAAAGTGCCAAAATTTCCCTCGGTGATAGCGAAAAAACAAGTAGTCCTTTTATATTCACAGAAAGTCATAAAAAAACTACAAGAACTGTTTTCTTCCTTGAGGTAAAAAAAATGTTGATATATCAATGGAGTTTTTTCTTTAAGGTATCCCACTACGTTCGGAACCGTGATTTTCAAAAGCGCATAAATGGATAATTTTTATGATATTTAGTGTCACTTAGATTAGAATATATGCATAAAATTGTTTTAAGGACATTTTGATAATAAAAAATTATTTAAATATAATATTTTGGCAAAAAATTAACTTAGAATAACCTTTTTTCCAAATGTTCTCCTTTTGTGAAAAATGCTTCTATTAGAATAATATTTTGCCTGTATATAGGCTCAAACCTCCGTTCAGAGGCTCTTAGAATTTTTGAAATATATAACTTAGAAGTGTGTTTATTCATATTTTACGACAACAGAGGGAAGCAATTTTAAGAAAACGCGAATAATTATTTCAATGGGTGGTAACTCTGAAAATAATGAGAATTTTTCAAAAATTCTAATTGAGCTTCTCTAGAGAGGTCTGAGCTTTATACAGGTAAAATATTATAATAGAACCATTTTTCGCAAAAGGAGAGCATTTGGAAAAAAAGGTTATTCTAAGTTAATTTTTTGCCAAAATATTATATTTAAATAATTTTTTTTTGTCAAAATGTCTTTAAAACAATTTTATGCATGTATTCTGATCTGAGTGGCACTAAATATCTTGAAAATTATCCATTTATGCGCTTTTGAGAAATCACGGTTCCGAACGTAGTCGGATACCTTAAGTAGTTTAGAATGTCCAAAATGTTGTAATATTTTTTTCCAAATTTTGCAATATTATATAATGAAGTGTAACTTTTCGAAAATAAAGAGTTGAATCAACAATCAAACTACGGGATATAAATTATTTGTTCTTTGAAAATTCTGCATGTATACGTGAGAAGAGATTTATCTATTTGTAATTTTGGGCTAATTCAACAAAAATAACATTTTTGAATTTTTTCTTTGATGTATTGTAATGTTTTCAAACATAAATTAAACAACAAATTAATAGCAGAATTTTTTCTTGCAGTCGCATTATAATAATTAATTGATAATGAGTGGTTAGTGTCCTTGTTTTCCCTTTTTTAATCTACGTTTTTCCTAACAATGTAAAGCTTTAAAACAAAAATTCGGATAAACTGTTTGTTATTCCATTATAGAATTTTTCGTTTAAAGGTTCAAAATTAAAATCGCGCTGAAGTCAATAACTTAAAAATTTAAAACACACAAGTTTAATTTCAAATAGATAATTGAATTAACTAACGAGATTTTTTTTTTGATTTTATTGTAAAAATATCACCCAAAAAACAAAAATTTTAGTTAATTATCTCATCAAACTTTATCCACCTACTTTATATCATATTTTGAGTTTATTAACCCGTGTTTTTTTATTTTTTATTGCGTTAAAATGTCTTGTATTTTGCATCCTTATTTTAAATTTGTTAAATCTCGAAATTGTTATTTCGAAAATTAAATTATTATTTTTAAATTGTTATTATCTCTCTCTAACTCTCCTTGTTTTCAGTTAATTTTCTATGATTTAATAATTTTTTACTCTTCTTTTTTAATTTCTTCTATTAGTTCACTATATCCATATATATATATATATATATATATATATATATATTCAATCAAAATTCAATCGTTAATAAAATATTTTCTATTCATACATTTAGGTTCAAATACATTTTTTTAAACTTACAGTGGATGACACTTGATGTTAATATAGTTTTTTCAAACTTTAATTCATTAATTAAATTAAAAAATGAATCAATAGTAATAAACAAAAATAATAGCTCAACAGCATATAAAGAAAGGAAAATCGTTCGTTGTGTAACTGTAACGCAAGGGATAGTGTGCGTTGGACTTCTAATCCAAAGGTCGTCGGTTCGAATCCCACTTGCGATAGCCTTATTTCTGAGAATGTGATTTCTTTTTTGCTATACTATTTTATTAGAATAACTAAATTTAATTAATGAATAAAAGGTAACAAACCAAAGAAAAATTGTCCAACACCCCCTATATAGAAAGGAAAATTTCCAGGAAAATCGCTTTCTATTTTGTCACTTAATAGTGTGGTTCTGTCATATGTATATACATATTTATATTAATTGTAACTATTTAATAAAAAGTAACTAAAGTAAAATTTTTCTTTGTTAACCTAAGTAGGAATTGACTTAATTTTTTTTTATTACTTGTTAAAGATTATAACAAATTAGGCAATAAAAGCTTAAGTAGCAATATATGTTTTAAAAATTATATTTTTGGTTTGACGGCATTGGTTTCATGTTACTACACATGTCGTAAGAATTTAAACAGGAAGTCATTCACTATTTTTTTTCTTAACTAGTTTCTTTTAGTGATAAATGAATTCGAAATGTGATGGCTGAAAGCGTTAAATGCGAAATTCTCTATTTCAGGAGGGAAACTAAAAATAAACGAAGTAATTTTTTGAAAAAATATTTTCCTCTGATTTTTTTCTTATGGATACTATGTTTATTATGGGAGACATATTTACTTTCTATTTACTTTTATTTTCTGGCATCTTTAACTTTTTTTAACGATGTTTTGTGTTCGCAATTCATGATTAGAAAATTGTAAGCAAATGTTAAGTGTGATAAATGATTTGTGGAAAATAAAACACAGTTTTCTTTCAATTTTTTAAATGAATGAAATAGAAGGAACGAGGATTTGTATTTCAAAGCTCTTCTCTATTTTATTATTTTAAAAATGAAGGAAATTTAATAAGCACACACAGTACAATTATTCTATAAAAAACATCTCAAAGCTTAGAATGACAGTGTTTCAAATTTTTTTCCAAGCAATTTTTGTCTAGTAAATTTTTCATGGGACTTTATTAAATCATAAAGTTGTTTTTACTATGAAAAATTTATACTAATAATAATTGTTCATAGTAAACCAACTTGAAAACTACCATTAGACTGATATATTAACGTTCCATAATATATTCGTAAATTTGACCTATCTCTAAAGAACTTCTTTGTACTTTTTGTAATTTGTAATTGTTATATATTTAAAAAAAAAGAAAAATTCGAAATATATTATGAAAGAATTCAAATATATTTATCACTATATATATTATGTATATATATATATATATATATATATATATATATATATATATATATATATATATACTCCTCCCTTCCTTTCTCCAATTTTTTTAGCATACAAAAAAGTGCAACTATTATGTGAATAGTTTTTATTGTTTGAAATGTTTGCTTTTTCGTACTTTTTAATATTCATCAAATATGGTGACTGGTTCTATTTTTCAATTTTTTTTAAAAAAAAGACCATTATAATGTTCTTAAATATTTTTATGATTATCACAATTATTATACAAAGAACCTTTATAAATCTTAATTCTTAAACATTAGAAATAAAATCTATAATCTAAGGAAATTACATTTTAAAAAGAAATTGAAAATTGAGAAAAAAAAATTAGAATTACCGTGTTTTTCCATTTAAAAAAATAATATATTTATTTAAAAAATTGAGTGTGTAAAAGAACAAATGATTTAAAAAAAATAAATAATAAGTTCTTTGCATAAATGTTTGGATTAATGTGGAATATATTTTGTTCGTTGATTGTTATACCATTTAGATGGATGAGTAGTACATTCGGAATCGTTATTTTAAAAAACCGTATAAATGAATAATTTTTTGATATTTAGTGTCAGTTGAATTATAATGCACATATAAAATTGTTTTAAGAATATTATTAGAAGGAAAAAATATTTAAAAGCACTTTTTTGGGCAAAAAATGACATACTTTCACAACATTCTTCTTTTATGAAAAATTCTTCTACAGCAATAATATTTTGGCTCTACACAGGGGCCGGACTATTCTCATTACTTCTATAGAGAGACTGAACCAGGAATTTTTAAAAATTAATTTTTTCAGAGTTAGAATCAATTGAAATAACAACGGGTGTTTTTTTGTTAAAATATCTCTACTCTGATGTAATAAAATATGAATAAATGCACTTCTAAATTACACGTTTCAAAAACCTTAGAACAGGGGTGGCGAACCTTTATGAATCAACGTGCCATTTTTTCTAAATAAGTTTTGAGTGAGGAATAGACGTGCCGCAAATAGTTTTGACTTGCGGTTATTGGGAATATAATAAAACTAAGTACTAACAACACAAAATTCTATTTACTACGAAAAAATATCTTTTGCGGTGTATAGTTATAAACGCGCGCGCGTTTTAGTTATACGTGTAATTTAAGTTAAAGTAGTATTAGTGTAACTTCTGTTGTTGCAGATTGTGTGGATGATAAATAACTTATATTAGGATTGTAAGATGTTATTTATTGTAGAATTCATGCTGAATCGGAGTCATTTGCTAAACGGTTTCTAAGCAATTAATTATTTTTGCTGTGGTTCCCTTTTTTGACGAGAGGATTTGTGATTTGTTTCAAAAGACCATTTTACAGACGATATTCTGCATACCACTATTCCAGAACATAAAACACACACCGTTTTGTCGCTTTTACTAATAATGTCATGTTTCTTGGTCCACCAAATTTGGAATTCTCTGTTACACTTAATATCTTGCTGTTTTTTTTTCTTTTGCTGAACTAGCCATGTTAAATAACAGTTAAAAATCGCAAATATAATACATGTAGCATGCAGCCAAAACCAAGCAGTCTTCGCGCGCAGGCGCAGCTAAAACACGAACTGAAACTTGAACTAGTGGAAGAGAAACAAAAACTCTTGGACATTAGAGAGAAAGGAGAACGCGAGAGGTGCGCGAGCAGGCGTTACCTTCTGAATATCATCGTCAAACTTATCTGTAAAAACATCTACCTTTTTAATTAATTTTTGTTTAATGTTAAATAAACCATAAGAAAGACTTTTGGACCCCTTGTTGTCTCCCACAAATTATGGGGGCTCGGCCGCGATCGATAAAATTTCGATTTTGAACCAAAGTCTGGACAATGAACAAAAGCGTCCGTGAGGAGACGCTCCGCCATTTTTCGAAAAACTTCGTTCAACCTGTGTAGAGGTTTGAACTCAGCATAAATATTCAACCTGTGTAGAGGTTTGATCTAGCATGAATACTCCGCCTGTGTAGAGGCCGGGATTGAAAAAGATTTCGATTTTGATCAAAGTTTGGAACGTGAACAAAGCCGTCCGTGGAGGAGACGCGCCGCCATTTTTCGGAAACTTCGTTCAACCTGTAGAGGTTGAATTTTTCAACTTCATTCCGCCTGTGTAGAGGTCGGAACAAATAACAAAATAACCTGTGTAGAGGTGTATTTTCAACGAACCATCGACAAATTCCGCCTGTGTAGAGGTTGGAACCCTCACAAACACCTGCGAAGAGGTGTCAATTCGAACAATTTCAACTATATTACCTGCGAAGAGGTGAAATCAGTGGATTCACAACGTTTTTCTTTATTGGATACATCGTACGTGCGAGCAACAAAGGGAGCCAGAAAAAAAAAAGGTAGGATCTTTCCATAATTTTCTAAAATGTATAAAAACACTCTTAAAGAGAGGATCTCATAAGAGTTGTTGAGAATCTAGACGGTACTGTGGAGAGTACGGACACTATAGCTAAACTAAAGACTAAAATTGAGAACAGTAGTACATTTGAAAGTGATCCAGATTTCGTTAAAACTTTAATTCAAAACTGTATAGATGAGAGAGTATCGCGAAACGAAAGAGAGGTAACTTTTAGAAAAACAGAAAATTGAGCTCGCGGAACTTCAGTTAGCAAAATTAGAAAAAGAAATCGAACTTCAAACGGCTAAAAATAAAGCATTAAGTTTAAATCCTGCAGCTAAAGTCGAAGAAAAACAGTTCGAAACTAACATAGAAAATATGATAACAAGTATTAAAACTTTATCTCTTCCTGTTCCACCAGATCTGAAAATTTTAATCTGTTCTTCCAATCATTAGAACGCGCATTTTTAACCAAGAAAATAAATGATGAATATAAATCTGAAATTTTAATAAATCTTCTGGGCGAAAGAGCTCATAACGTCTTACTGTATATTAAAGAAGAGGAATTAAATGACTATGAAAAACTAAAATCTATAGTACTCAGAGAATTCCAATTAACCCTCGCGAGTGTTTAAACTCATTTAAAAATGCTGTAAAATCATCAGGCGAGACATACATCCAATTTGCTGCAAGATTGACGGCAAACTTCCAATATTATTGTTCGTTAAGAAAAGTTAATTCCTTTGAATCTCTATGCGATCTTATAATTTCTGATAAATTATTTGAAACTTTAAATAAGGAAACTGCGACTCATATTGGCATTCGAGAAGCAGAAGATTGGTTTAGGCCTATTGATTTAGCTAAAGAGTGTGATATTTATATTTCATCTAGAAGCGGATCACATAAAAAGAAATTCCTATTACTTATGGATATACCCAAGACCCCTTTAAAATAGATCACAAAACTTTAAACCAAAGATTAAAGAGAACTATCCCCAATATCTTGAAAGAGAAAATAAAATTGCTTTATATGCGGTGATTCATCTCATTGCGCAAGAGACTGTGAGAAGCGTTTTAAACCTAAAGAATCTAACAGCCACATCCATAATAAAATAAACGTGAATACTTTGAAAGTCGAGAGCGAAAAACAAAATAGCGATGAATTCGAAAATCTTCAATATGTAAACATTTTTGTAGAAAATCAACCCGTAACAGCCTTGATCGATTCAGGTTGCCAGATCCCAGTTTTAAATTCCTCACTAATTAGAGTGCAAACACCTTCCGAAGAAATAATAACATTAAGTTCATGTTTTGGCGAACAGCGTATGGTAGAAGTTAAACCCATAAATATTTCTCTTGATCAACATTCTCCCGGTATAAGTGTGCGAACGGCGATATCACCGACCTTGACCGAAGAATTTATTATACATCCCAGTGTATATTCTGAAATAGAGAAACTAGGCCACGCAAAGAGCGATGTTTTATTGAATGAAAGTGAATCTTCTTTAGGTGCTCATGCTTGTGTTTCTTTTTCAAATGTTCCTGTTTCAAGTGTGATAAAAAAACTCTAGTTATGATTTGCCATATGTTAAAAACTTTAATACTAGAAATGATTTGAGTTCTCTAATTAAGGATTATAAATGTAATAAAATTAAGAGTACTAAGTTAAAATTGAGTATTGTAAGAGAAAAATGTTCTGATATAGTATTGTGTAAGAAAGCCAATGGTGCCATGAAAACGAGTTCCGTGGAATTTATCTCCCGCTCACCTAACCCTTTACCTATGAAGAGTGAACATCGACGGTTTGTGTTGCTCCGGAAAATTTTTGAGCCTTGGCAGTGGAAACGAAGGAAAAAGAGAAATCGTTTTGAACAGACGTCCAGAACTCTACAGAGGAAAATATCGATGCGTTCAACCAAAGATCAACTTGTTAAAAAAGACGTTCTTATGCCTGTGAAACAATGTGTTTTCCTGTGGAACCTTTCGGATGTCGAAGAGGTGCCTTCACATGATGGAGAAACTGTCTAGTTCAGAAAAATTGATAGGTTTAATCTCTATATATTTGTCGTATAGTCCTTGTCTGTTCCGTTTTTTTTTTGTATGTTTCAGATTCTCCTCTGGTCTCCATGGAAGTACCGCTGCGGACAGCGTACGGTCAGAATGGCCGTTGTAGCATGCAGCCAAAACCAAGCAGTCTTCGCGCGCAGGCGCAGCTAAAACACGAACTGAAACTTGAACTAGTGGAAGAGAAACAAAAACTCTTGGACATTAGAGAGAAAGGAGAACGCGAGAGGGGTGCGCGAGCAGGCGTTACCTTCTGAATATCATCGTCAAACTTATCTGTAAAAACATCTACCTTTTTAATTAATTTTTGTTTAATGTTAAATAAACCATAAGAAAGACTTTTGGACCCCTTGTTGTCTCCCACATACATATAAACCTTAAAATACTGTTGTGTCTATGAAATTGACTATATGCTATGCGTAGACAAACTTTACATCATAAGCAATTGTAGTCAACGACGCAACTAAGGCAAGAAGACAATAACAAATGAGTTTGCTCCCCGCCACCCCGCGACCGATCACTCGCGTTTGTTTGTAATGAACTTCGTGTTTGTTTGTAATGAACTTGTCGCGTCTTCATAATTTTGCAATAAAATGCAAACCACTTTGATCACTGGCGCGCCAAATATATTGTGTCGCGTGCCATCAATGACACGTGTGCCACTAGTTCGCCATCCCTGCCTTAGAACAACCTCTGTGCAGAGGTCTTAGCTATACATAGGCAAGATACAGTGGCGTAACGTACACCCCCAGGGACTCAAACCTTAACTGACATCATGTACGTATTTGCGTTTGGGGTCCAAAACCAGACTTTCTAGGGAGGCCCTAGCATTCTGAGTTGCGCCACTGGCAAGATATTATTATTATAGAAGCATTTTTCACAAAAAGGGAAAATATACAGAAAATGTACCAATCTTTCTTTCTTTCCTTTGACGAAAAAAACTGCATTTAAATAATTTCTTCTTGTTATAATATTCATAAGACAATTTTATATGCAAATTTTAATTCTAATTCAACTGACACTAAATATGAAAAATTCCATTTACATGCTTTATCAAAGTCACGATTTCGGACTTAGTCCATCACCTTTGAAAAGTAACCTGTGGCCGCGGGTAGCCGAGTGGTATAGGTATCGGATCGTAGCTGGCTTTGTCACGAGTTCGAGCCCAGTACCACTTGATGCCGTTGGTTGAGTTCGAATAACAGCCAGAGATGATACAAATGTTTACATTACAGAAAATAAATATTTACAGTTAAAGTTTACACTCTTAAAAGTAGTAATGCGGTTAAATGAAAATTACACCTTTGAAGGTGCTGCGGATTGATGCGGACAAGACCTTGCGTCTGCCTGTTGCGCTTCCTGTTTGCAGAATGTTCCCGGTACGGGGTTCAAAAGTTTCAGTTGGGGTAGGAAGGCGGGAAAGTATGGCACACTAAGTCACAGTTAAGTGAGAGGAGTGTAGGAAACACCACTAAAGACCCGCCGTGTAGGCCAACAATGCACGCTAAATCTGTCTAGAGCTGAAACGTCCTCCCGTTCGTGTGGTAGTTAGGAGAGGGGGGTGCCAGCTCAGATGTCGTCCACGTCACTTGACTATGGTTCAAAATTACGTGGTCCATCGCCAAAAGCCCTCGTGTGTAGCTGAACAGTGCGACCTTAATATGCACTCACTCACTTGAAAAGCAACCAAGTATTAACACTCTCTCCGATTTAAAAAAAACATTTATAAAATATCGCTCACGGTAAACAGCAAATCGACTGTTTATTAAAATCTTACCTATAAATCATTTTTTAAATGATCGTAAGAACTGGTGTATGCTTCTTTATTTTGTTTTTATCTTCAAATAGTTCATATCCTTAGGGGTTAAAATTTACTTTAAAAGATTTAGATCAGGAGTCGGCAACCTATGGCACATGTTGTACCTATGACACAGGGAATTGTACTGCGTGCCACTTGTAGCACTCTGCACTACTTTACATAACTGCCAATTTTTGAGTGGGTGGAAGTAGATAAATTTGTAATGGGCCTTATTTGGCAAACATCTTCAGAATTATGGACATTTACAGAATTACGAAAAAATCTGAAAGATAACTTCAAAGATAAATTAATTATTGAATGCCATTGTAGGAGAGATTTAATTGTTTGAAGAGAGAATATTGTATGCACACACACACACACACACACACACACACACACAGCTTTCCGCTTTTGGTTTTACGTATCTAACATAAGTAAAAAATCTTTCCCAATATGAATAATTTTTCGAATCTACAAAGAATCGTATCAAATTGAAAGTCACACATTTTGCCCTTGATTTGGTTAAATGAAAGTAGGGCGGAGCAAATACTTGGTTCGCATTAAAATTTTTATTGATCTTTTTATTTAACTATAATGAAGGGAAATATTTATATTTTATGTTGTCTATTTCTTATTTTAATAATTATGCTAAAAAATATATATTATAGGTACAGTTTTAGTTTTTTGTTGAAGAAATAGCTATATTTTAAGTTGTTTATTTTTATGTCAATAAATATCCTTAAATGATGTCAAATTAATATATATAATAAAACTGTGTAAATATATATTATTAACTTTTATTCTATAACTTTGCAGACATTATTGCTGGAATTGAATTGTTTCAAACATGCCCTGTTGGTGGCAACCTGAATCATATTGGTAGATTGGTTTGGAACGCCACAACTAAAAGGTTGCCGAGCCCTGATTTAGTGAGCCCTGATGTTTCTAGAAATGTTTGTTTCAAGAAAATTCACCAATTCCTTTAAATTATTTATTTCGAAGCACTTCAAGTTTCCTCAAGGTATCTAATTCGATTTCACTTCGTATCTCCAAAGCAAGCCGCAAACCGGAAACTAAGTAGATAGAACGAGTTTACTTATCTTTAGCTTCCCATTTATTGCTTCCGTTTGCTCGAACGTGGAACTTTATTGCAGTTGCGTGGGAAGATATTTTTGCTTTTTCATCTGTTATTACCAAAAACAAGAACTGAATGTTTACAGTCCAAAGAAAAGGATTGTATCCCTTGCTAGTGTCTACCCTTATAAACGAGTTCTTTGAAAATAAATCCATTATAGAACATTAAAGGGACACGCGGTACTTTGTATACATTTTATTTATTTATATAATTATGTGAAAACTTTGCATGGATCCTATTTGAACATACATGAAATATTCATTTCAGAAGAACGACGCCATTTTTAAACAATTATTTAAAATTTTTTAAACATCTTTCGGTATTTTAAAATTTTTATTACTTCTACAAATTTTAATATTATCCAACAATTTTCTTTCAGTTCCTACTATTTTAGTGCACACTCTCTCTCTCTCTCTCTCTCTCTCTCTCTCTCTATATATATATATATATATATATATATATATATATATATATATATATCTTGTTCAAATTTTCAATCGTTAATAAAGCACTTTTTATTCATCCACTGACATTTTTTAAAACTTGTAGTGTGAGACACTTGATGTTTCTACAGTTTTTTTCAAATATTTATTCATTAAATAAATTAAATTAATGAATAAATAATAGCAAACAAAAATAATAGTCTACCACCATATATAGAAAGGAAATTCGCTTTCTATTTTGCCGCTTAATATTGTGATTCTGTCATATGTATATACGTATTTATATTAATTGTAATTATTTAATAAAAAACAACTCAAAAAAATTTTTTCTTCGTTGACCTAAGTAGGAATTGACTTAAAATTTTTTTTCATATTACTTGTTTGCAATATTCTTAGAATAAGAATTTTATTTTTACATTTTTTTTGTGTTGGACACTATAAAAAACAGTAAGAAAACAGCTGCATAACTTTGAGGATTTTTTTTAAAAAAAAAACTATTCTCATAAATTTTTATTCTATGAATAGAATCATCAAATATATTATACAAAACAACAAGAAAAAATTTCAGAACTTTATCTTGAATATTAAAAAAGACTTTGTATTTTAAATACACGACTATCGTGAAAAATTAAAAAAATGAGGAAAAGCCATTTTAAGTTTAAAAGGTCAGTAAAATAAATGTGAACGTCATGTGTTCTAGTTTCGGTTTTCGTTTTGACATATTGTTTAAAAAAGGTAACTAACTGGCTAAAAAATATACCTAGAACTATGGAATGTTGTACACATATTCACAAAAGTCGCAGAATTAAAATAAGACAGTAAAAAAAATTCGATATTTTGGTCATCTTTAGGATAATGTGTCCCATAAAAAAAAGAAGTGGAAATATCAGACTAAAAAAAAAAAAAAAAAAACTTAAATATAAAAGTACTGTAGTTTTCGTTTACAAGAGCAAATTGGTTTTTTTTAATCGTTTATTTTTTAATCTTATTTTAGTTTTTCTACATTATATTTTAGAAATTTGATATCAGAATACTATCGATGTATTTCTGAAAACATTTAAAAAGAGAGAAAAAAGGAGTTACACACGTTTCTAAAATGGCGAAGTATTTTATTTAATCAAAAAATAATTATTAAAAAGGGGACTTTTTAAGAAACTCAATGAGAGATCAACTTTAAAATTCTTTGAATTAGATTTAAAGTGTATTACAATAATAATACGATGACTTCCAACCAATCAAAAGATCTCATTTCACAAATTATTAATATACGCATGTTAATAAAATTGGTATCACTATGTTTATGTTTCCTAAATAAATTTTAAGAAAATAGACTTAAAATAAACCTAAATAAACAATAATCATATCTTCATTCATTTAATACTTTTTTCAGGATTTTAAACTTAATTTGCCAATTACATCGTCAGATATACATATATGATTAAAAATAGAAATTCTCCATTTCTCTCAGAGTTCTGTCTTTAACAGTCAAAGTCTTTTTTTTTTGCCCGTAATTTTGGTAGCGAATGTGTATTAATGCACGTTAAATTTATCGTGGTTCAAAGACCTCCCATCGGCGTGGTGTTGAAGTTAGGTGAGTGGGATGCCATTTCAGGTGTCATCCTGGTCACTTGATTGTGGTTCAAAATTACGGGGTCCATACGTGGGGGTGGTTGTTTCCCGAGGGATCGGTTTACAGCTCTAAACCCTCTTCGGGTGAGTTCGGTTCCTTTGGGCATTCCACCAATAGTCCTTGACTTTCTGTCATCCTTCTTTCCCAAACCTGATTTAGATATCATTTCCCGTTCCAGTTACGTCACGCAATTCTCAACAAACCATGGCCCATTTGTTTCTTATTTGCATTGCTTTAAATTAAAAGCTACTCCCAATTGGGATGCCGAGTTCGCATGTCCTCTAACTAAAGATTTTTATTTGGTCTTGTCATCCCAAAATGCTAAAAAAAACCTGTTTCCAATCTATCATTAGAGAAATCCTTCCATTCACTCTAAACTAACATCATGTGATTTTGCCATAAAGTGTAAGGTTATTGAGAAAGCCGAAGAATATGTGAAATAACTGGAAAACATCATCTTGCAACAGATCCATTCCAGTGTCTGGGCACTGGGATGTCACATCTTTTTTCTTGATTCTTATATCTCAATGTTCGTAATAAATTACCTCTTGAATCTGGCATCAGCTATTTCACGCGAGCCGCAACATGAGGATAAATGGAGAAGAGGGGGAGGAACTCTTTCAGACCAAGATAACATTGGAAATTTAAAGTGTGGAAAATTGATCAAAATATTATAAATCCTGTTTGGTTTTTTAATTATTATTACTTTTTATTTTTTTATTTTGTCAACACTAAATTAGAAGCATTTAAGAAACACTCCTTCACAATTTCGGCATCAGTAAACGATTTCATATGAATACCAATTATGTAACAAATGCCTTGGATGTCTTTGTTACCCCTATGATATTACCACTGATAAACTATTTTGTTGCTGTTGCGAAGATTATTCAAGAAAGCCTATTTATCCCCTCTCGAAAGAGATCTTCGAGAAAAGTGTCATTGAAAGATTCCTCTTTATCGGTATTTCTTTAATACAGCACTTTCGTGACAAATCAAACAAGTACTGATCCATGTTTGTTTTTCACTACAAAAGAATCACTCTCCCAATCGTCTTGAAACGATAGATTTTTTTTTTCAAATACTTTTCGCGTACAAGATATGAAAGATAGTTAAAAATTAGTTCCACCCATAAAATTGTCGCTTCTCCACTGTTGTCTGTTATCACAAACCGTAACCGTTCCAAATAAAAAAAGAATATCAATTCGTACCCGTGCGACATCGACAACAAGGTGCAAAATTGATATATTTGATTTCTTAACTAAGACTTCGCCACCAAATTATTAATACAATATTCTTAAATAAGTGAAGTTCTCAGAGCAATGGGCCATGACTGGGCCACCTAAAAAGGCTCGGGGGGCAGCAGGAAGAGTATTGCTTAATTAGATGGAATTGGATTGGTCACAAGCCTTTTTTCCAGTTTTTCCACTCAAATGTTTCCAGACTTTTTTTTAGTATGGTGCATTTGTATTGTATATTTATATTACTTTTGATGTATTTGCAAGAATTCTCGAATAATGCATATTCTTTTTTCTACTCTTACCCTTCATGTTTTGTATTATTATTTTCATCCTCCTTTCTTCCATCTTTTCATTTGTACTTTATAATTACATATGTATTTCGTGAATTTATTTTTAAATTGCAATTTGTAAATTTAATGCGTGCTACTGTAAAAATCTGAACTAAGATCTTGTTTAATAAGGACTGAACGCGAGGGTGGTTGTTTCCAGGGAGATAGTTTTGTTGCTGTAAACCCCTTTCAGGTGAGCTCATTTCCTTTGTGCATACCATCTATGGTCGTGTTGTTTTACAGTGTGACGTAAATAAACACTCCCTTACTCAAACTATAAACGACCATTTAAAAACTAACTTCAGGCTACGCAAGAAAATTGCTATATTTATCAAAATAGCTCACAAAAAATACATAATTTCGTAATCATAACGTGAAAAATATCTTCTGAGATACAGAAATAAATAAAGATAAAAACTGATAAATGACATAAAAAAACCATCCTTCATCTCACAAGTATATCAACGACTGGCAACTAAATCTTAGCCTTTTCATTTCAAAGAAACCCACACAACGAAAGTTACCATTACGATGCGTAAAAAACTCCTCAATGTTGTGGGACCGAATCAAAGCCACCATAAACTCTCCTACCCCATCACGACGTTCCATAAACATCTTTGCCAGGGCTAAAGACAGTTTGCCTTCTCTTCACCTGTTGCCAGCGGTGACAAACACTCGTGTTTCTGGAAGGAGACAGCCAAAGCCGGTTCCTGTCTTCGACTTTGTAAACGCTGTTTCGTTCCGTCGCCCTTTCAGGTGAGAAGTTGAGGGGTAGACTTGTCGGGTTGAAATGGAATGGATATTTATGCCTGCTGGAGCTGTGTATTCATCAACTTCCAGGAGATTTTTTTTTTGCGTTGCGAAAGGGTTGGAGAGAGACACGGAAAAGAATTTTTTACCGAGGTTTATCGTTTGTTAAAAGAAAAGAATCAAGTTTTGAAAAGAAAAGATACAATGTGTGACTCTTTGTTCTATGGTTTGATCAAATCAAATATAATTAAAAATCACGAAATTAATAAAATTTTATAACTTAGTATTTTTTTATATCAATATATTTTTAGAACTATTGTGTTGTAAATTACAGCTGCCTTTGGTCAATGTTACAGAATAGGGCCCGAGAGATTTAGGAACATTTTTTCAGATGCAAAAGAAATGAAAATTTAATATGATATTATGGCTTCACTATCCTTTAGAGAGTAGCATTTTTTATCATACTTCCCATTTCCAACCGAGTTTATCTAAATTTTACTGGGTGTTTCACGTTTTTCTACTATAATGTAATGTTAAGGTAATGTAACTATATACGTTCGGAACCGTGATTTTAAAAAAGCGCATAAATGGATAATTTTCATGATATTTAGTGTCGATTAGATTAGAACACATGTATAAAATTGTTTTAAGGACACATTTTGACAAAAAAGTTATTTAAGTACAATATTTCGTCAAAAAATTAACTTAGAATAAGCCTTTTTTCAAAATGTTCTCCTTCTGTGAAAAATGCTTCTATTATAATAATATTTTGCCTGTATATAGCTCAGACCTCTGTGCAGAGACTCAACTTTGATTTTTGAAAAATTTACATTATTTTCAGAGTTACAACCCATTGAAATAATTATAGGCGTTTTTTTTCTTAAAATTTCTCCCCTCTGTTGTGGCAAAACATGGATAAACCCACTTCTGAGTTATATATTTTGAAAATTCTAGTTGAGCCTCTGTACAGAAGTCAGAGATATATACAGGCAAAATATTATTATAGTAGAAGCATTTTTCACAAAAGGAGAAGAGATATATACAGGCAAAATATTATTATAGTAGAAGCATTTTTCACAAAAGGAGAATATTTTGAAAATGGGTCATTCTATGTTCATTTTTTGTCAAAATATTGTACTTAAATAATTTTTTATTGTTATACTATTATTAAAACAATTTTATATACATTTTTTAATCTAAGTGACACTAAATA
The DNA here is from genome assembly GCA_019973935.1 of Trichonephila clavipes. Classification (NCBI taxonomy): domain Eukaryota; kingdom Metazoa; phylum Arthropoda; class Arachnida; order Araneae; family Nephilidae; genus Trichonephila; species Trichonephila clavipes. The sequence goes on from BMAU01020999.1 coordinate 917,943, forward strand.
TTATGAATATTATTTATTTATACGCTTTTGCAAAATCACGGTTCTGAATGTAGTCGGATACCTTAAATGAGCTATACCTGCACGTAATCAAAAGAAAAAAAAAGAGTATTCTTTGAATATTTTGAAATTTTTAAGAACACTGTATTGTTAACAGATGTATGAGTTAAAACGTCCCAAATTTCCATGAAAATTGAGGCATTTTTCTATCTGAATTTGTGCTTCTCGTTTGGTTCATGCTCTCGTTTTTTTGCCGAAGACAACGTTAAATGTAAAATGAATAATTAGCGCTACAAGTCATCTATCTTACAGTTATACTTTTTTTTTAGCTTCTAGAATCAGTTTTGTGATGTTCTTTGTTCTATGTGCATGTTTTCTGTTTGGTCTAAGAAAATAAACCAAAATGTGTAAAGAGATGGACTGAATTATTGGAATACATAGACATATAATGGATATAATACTTTAACTGGACAAAGGAATTCAAGATTCAGGAAATATGATATATTGTTTACTTTTAATTAGACATTTCGTTTTTTTTAAAAAAATAAGATGGGTTGTGATTTTTTCGTAATTGTAAACATCTTCTAATGCTTAAAAAAGCTCGTGAAAATTTAATTACAAAGCTCAAGGTGTTAAGAACTAATAATTTTAGACACAAGAATTGCTTAGCAACAAGTTCCTCCGATCAGTTAAAGTAAAAATAATGCAAGTTACAAACTTTAAATGATAAATCTTCTTTCTTATATATACAAGGATCACATTCAGAAAATAAACGAAGTTTAGTTATATAAAATAAAAACAATATTTATTGAATAAAAAAACAATTCTGTTATATATCTGAAGCCTCCTTAGTTTTCTACATTATCATCTGCATTTGAACATTTGTCATATCTCTTCACAAGCTTCAAAATTCTCATATTATACTCTTTTTCCACCAGTTCATTAAGGTATCCGACTATGTTCGGAACCGTGATTTTCAAAAGCGCATAAATGGATAATTTTCATGATATTTAGTGTCACTTGGATTAAAATAACATGTACAAAATTGTTTTAAGAACATTTTGACAAAAAAAATTATTTAAATACAATATTTCGGCAAAAAATTAACTTAGAATAACATTTTTTCCAAATGTTCTCCTTTTGTGAAAAATGGTTCTATTATAATAATATTTTGCCTGTATATAGCGCAGACCTCTGTACAGAGGCTCAACTGGAATTTTTGAAATACATAACTTAGAAGTGGGTTTATCATGTTTTACGACAACAGAGGGGAGAAATTTTAACAAAAAATGCCGACAATTATTTCAATTCGTTGTAACTCTGAAAATAATGTGAATTTTTCAAAAATCCTAGTTCAGACTCTCTGGAGAGAGAAGTCTTTACTTTATATAAGCAAAATATTATTATTTTAGAAGCATTTTTTATAAAAGGATAATATTTTGAAAAAAAAAAGGATATTCGAAGTTAATTTTTTGCCAAAATATTGTATTTAAATAAAATTTTTTTGTCAAAACGTCCTTAAAACAATTTTATGCATATATTCTAATCTAAGTGACTCTAAAGAGAAATAAATGACCCCCGAAAGGGTTAATACGAAGGCGGTAGAAGAGTATAACATGGGAATCCTGAAGCTAAACAATAACGACAAAGATTTAAATGTAAGATATAATTATATATAGACGTGAAGGAAGCTTCAGGTATTTAACAGAATTTTGTCTTTTCCAATAAATATTGTTTTTCTTTAAATTTTTTAAAGCACACCGCCTTTTTTCCTCTGAATGGCTCTCGTATGTCGGGCATTAAAATAATGCAACAAGTTCGACTAAATGAGAAAAACTGAAAAAATAAGATAAATTTTAATCTGAGTTTCTAAGGAAAATCAATAAATCGAATCATAGTATATACTTTTGGTTAGCTTGTGCTGGGAAAGTTTTAGAAAAAGCAGGTAAAATAAAATATTTTTAACGTCATATGTTGCTTTTCAACAAATAGTTTCTATTTTTCGTTTTTGAAATAAATTTCTGATCGTTTATCAATAAATTATTAAAGCAAATTTTTGTCTAGATTCGATGCTTATTTTTCATTGATGAAGCATGGGAAATAGTTTCTAATTTTTAACTGGAATGAACCATAATGAATAACGATATTTTATAATCTATAAAAATTGAAAATATTTAAAATTAAAATACAATTTTCTTAAACTTGTTTTATTGGATTCGTACATGATATTGTGTTTCGAATTTGCTGAACACACATACATTTATTAAGTTTAAAAGAAAATATATTTTTAACCATTTTTCACTTTTAGGAAAAGGAAGATGGATCTGGATATAATGAAAAAAATTAATAGCAGCCAAAGTGTGTGCACCCTTAACAAGCTTATTAAAATATTTTTCCTTTTAACTTTATGGATTCAATTTCAAATTTTTAATGAATTTTTACGCTCGTAACGATTTAGAATTTATCGATTTTAAATGTTTGAAAAAGATTGAATATAAGTTTAATCATCACGAAAAAGATTATTGTTAAAAGTAAAATCCAGCTGAAGACACGGAATACACGTTTACTAATAAGCTCCGGATAAAAAAAATTTTAAGGATCTGATTTCAGATATTTTAAACTTGTTCTAGGAATAGTTAATCTAATTGGCAATCCCAAAATAGCAACAAACTTTAGTTTAAAAGTACATTAACACTCTGCTATGCCAGAATTTCGCTTTCATTGAAATATTTTCAAATTTTTCCTATATATTTTTCAAAACCTTAAGAAATAATTAGTTCGTATATATTTAAGATATTCAAATATATATATGTATGCATTATTTATATCGTTTTCTGTTGTCTCTTTCTGTATATACATATATATATTCATTACTTCGTGGTAAGATATCTAACTGGCTATGGTATGATAATTTATATATTTATTGATAAATGACAATAAAAAAGAAAGCAAAAAATGTGGAATTTAAGAATGAAGTTAAGAGTAAAAAATTTTAAAAAATAAAGAAACATACATTGCATGTATTTTAGAAATTCACTTTTTTCGATTATTTATTCATATATTTATATATTTTATTAGAATTTCAGTTGCTGAAAATAAAAAATCTAAACATCAAAGTTACATTTTTTTGTAAATAAAATTGTCAATTTCAATGAGCAAATTTAATTAATACAGCTGGAAAAAAGAAATGAAAAATATTTTTTGAATATATACATGGTTGAAATTTGATTTCTTTAAATATTTACCGAAAAAATTCTACTAGGTTTATTTTGTGATATTAAAAGCTAAAAATAAATCATTGTATTTATTTTTATATATATCTTACTTTATAATATTTTTTTAGCTTGGATTTTTTTTAAAAAATATTATTTTATTTACTTATATTTATTTTACAAATGCCAGGCCATTGACCATCAGGTCATTAGGCAACGGGCTCTCCAATACCTTTTTACAATGCAGTTAAGATCATTCAGTGCAGAGCACTCGTCCAAATGAGCGGCAGTCATGTCTTGTCCAGTGTCACACAAAACGCAGATAGGTGAAGTCACTAAGTTAAAACGAAACAGATGAGCACAAAGGCAGTCATGTCCGGTTAAAAGTCTAAATTTAGCCACAGCAGCAGCACGAGGAGAACTTGGAATACCGTGGGATTTCTTACATAGTGTACTCCAAGGCTTATCACGAGCAACACGAGAAGTTGCAAGGCGAAATGATTCCCTAAAAATCCTTTTAATTTCCAGTTCGGCAGAAGGAAGTGTCAGGTCTCTGCGAAAGTTCTGAAGGATACCCGTTCCCTTTTTTGCCAAAAAGTCTGCCCTTTCATTTCCCTAAAGACCACAGTGGGATGGTACCCATTGAAAGACGATCTTTCCTTTTATCTTTCCCAGGAGTTCTCTACAGTTCTGCACACGTAAACAATTATTCTCATTATAGTTGGACAAAGCCTGAAGGGCAGAAGTAGAATCTGAAAGAATTATAGCTCTTTCAATGGGGGGAACGAACAGCAAGTTGCTGAAGGGCTATATGTATAGCTTCAACCTCACCATCAAAGTGAGTTGTCAAAGGGCCGGCGTGTAAATAGAAGAGGTGACTAAAAACACCAATGCCAGCTCCTTGGCAAAATCCAAGAGTGAGCCATCTGTGTAAATGTGAAGCCACTCCTCCAATGGGAAGCGGATATTGATAGTTTCCAAAGCTATAGCGTGAAGAGCAGTTGGACTTAGATCACGTTTTCTCACATTCAGAACAAGGTCCAATCTGATGTCGAGTGTTGCGTAGTCTAGTGGGTTAGCAAAAGACAGTAATTAAAAGGGCACATCATTAATGACTTTATATTGAATGTTCTCACGAACACATTGAATAAAGCCCTTTTGAGTCTTAAGATTACGTCCTCCATCGGAATCATAGTCCCGCCAGAATGAATTATTTGGGAGTCTAATAAGTCTATTGAAGAGAATAGCAGCATTATTCTCAATTATATTAGTGAATGGCTGAAGGTCGCAAAGTAACTGCATGGCAAGAACTGGAGTAGTTTTAACTTCGCCAGTGATCATGCGAAGGGCTTGGTTATGGAAAGTGTCAAGAAGTTTTCTAACGTTCTCTGAGGCAGAGATCAGCACCTCATTGCAATAATTTAGAACTGGTTGAATATATGTCTTGTAAGTTGTATTTAAGTTATCCCTATTGCATCCCCATTTAACTCCGGTCAATCTTTTAAGAATGGAGAGTCGCTTTCTTGCCTTAGAAACAACAAGCTCAGCATGTTTAGTCCATTTCAATTTGTTATCAAGAGCGCAACCCAAATAAATTGAGACATCACTCTGTTGAATAGGCATACCGTTATAAACCAATTGGGGACTGAATGGTTGTCTATTTAAAGTGAAGAACTGACAAGTAGTCTTCTTTAGGTTTACAGTCATATTATTTTCAATACACAAAAGGTGTAATCTTTCAAGGGTCAGATTTAGGATGGTATTTAGTTTGGACTGATCCCTCTTTGGTGTGCTGCACCAGATGGCAAGGTCATCCGCAAATAGAACCGTATTGGTCAGTCCATCAGATGCCAAGAGATCAGGGAGATCATTAATAAAGATGTTGAATAAGATAGGACTAATCACAGTGCCTTGGGGCAGGCCAGTTTCACTTTGTTTAAAACTGGAAATAGCATTTCCAAAACGAACGGCCGAGAAACGCTGAGAAATGAAGTTCCTTATCCACATAAGCATATTATTGCACACACCCAGGGTCTGCAATTTTCGAATACATTTAAGCCTCCAAACTTTATCAAAGGCTGCTTCAAAGCAAGAGCAGAGTGTCTCTGATCAAGGGCGTCCTTGATGGACTGGCCAAGAAAAACAACTTGTTGGTTTGTGGACTGACATTTTCTAAAGCCAGCCTGAGAAGAGGTCAGGAGATTATTAGTTTCGAGGTACCAGTCGAGTCGAGAAGTGATCATTCTTTCCATGACCTTAGATAAGATACTTGTTAGTGAGATGGGGCGATAACTGTTTAAATCATCCAGAGGTTTGTTCCTTTTAGGAATAGGAACAAGTATTGCCTTCTTTCAGATTGCAGGCACACCATACTTCCAGCTATAGTTATACAGTGTCAAAAGCACAGAAAGTGCATTACAGCCAAGGTGTTTCAAAAATTCAGGGTAATTATCTGGTCCGGGACTCTTAGCACACTTTATGTGCCCAACAGCCTCTCTTAGCTCTGAAATACTAAAATTTCGATGGAAAATCTCATGTCCATGAGATTGAGACGAAGCAATATTACGGATTTCTCGCCCAATAATTTTCTGTCTGGTCTTAAGGCTCCTTTTAGGCGTTGTTTAGTTGAATAAAATGAATTAAAGGAGTTGGAAATATCCATGTCGTTAGTTAAAACACGATTACCGACTCTCAAAGGTTCCGTCGAAGAAGTATTCGCCCTATTCTGAATCTTGATAACAAAATTAAAAACCTTTTTTCCATCCTTCCTGTAATCGATTTTTGTTATAAAATAAACAATTACGTTTCGCGGTAAGAATTTTCTTTCGAAGGAGGGCGACACTCTTTCTCCAGTTTTGGACATCCTCTGGATTTTTACTTTGTTCAGCAATAAAACGGGCAGTAGAAGATTTCTCTTTTAAAGCAGCGAGACTTACTTATATTAGAGTAATTTATATTTTATTTAAAATATTTACATACTTCCCCTATGCTTGTTTTAACATATGGCATTAAAAAGAACATAGTTAAATTAACTTTGTGATACATATGTTCAGCGACCAAAAATCATAAAAAGTTACGGGTAAAATTATTTGTGATTTAATACATAGTTTTATTTAATATTTTGATTTGTATAGATAGAGTCTTATTAATGCAAAGAGTAGATATTATTTTTTGATTTTAATTCAGATATAAGTAAGAGAGAAATTCATAAGATTTTAAAATGAAACTTGTAATTTTTATCACACTTGATTTAAACCCAAAAAACTTTTTTATTTGTTGATCTTTTACCTTTTTGTTCGGCCCTTTGCTGCAAAATATAACTGAGCAACGTAAAAGTAGAGAATTAAATGAAAAATCTCTGGAAATTTGAAATGAATTAAATGAAAGTATGAAAAGGGATAAAAAATAGCTGATGCTGTGGGATTTGAAAATATACACCCAACTCTTTTTTCACACTAAATTGAAGTTACGCGATTTAAAGTTTTTCTTTTTTGAAAACATGATGTAACAAGATTTCTTAATCATTGTCATTATATATGCATGCGATCACGAGCAATCTATCACAAATTGCAGTCTTTGGTACCAGTATATCAAAACAATTCACGTTCTTACCACATTTCAAAAATTAGGAAGCACTGCCATAATTTAATAGTCGATGGATAGTTCTTTAATTCGATGACTCGATGTTTGGTTGAGTTGAAAGAATTGTATAATGAACTTGAAAAATCAAACGTTTAACTGTCATTAAAGTGTTTTTAATATTAAAAAAAAGTCAACAGTGTGCAAGACCTTTTGGAAAACGCAATGGTAGTTGAAGACAGCATTATTGGACGGGAGTTTACATTAAATAGCTTGTCGAGTGTGGATATTTCTAAAGATGATAGTGAATGTGATCCAGGACCGTGTCTCTCGTAAGCCATTGCGTTCATTATTAGGTTACGGTGAAAAACGAGGTAACTAAATAATAATTTTATTTTTATTTTTGAATTTCCTATCCTTAATTCTGGTTTTACTGACTTTTCTTTGCTTTATCTGAGAATTATGTGCCTAAGCATTTTGAGTTTTGTTGCTGAGTAAAACTTTACAACTTTCAGCATTGCTTCACAGTATTTCATGATTTAAAATAAATTCAACTTACATTATTTTCGGATAATGTAGAACGTATATATATAACGGCAATTTTACTAATGAAAAATCATCTTTTTAAACATGTTTTTTTACATGAATTCCTGACCATAGTATCTACCGCGTCAAAAAAGGGTAACATCCTAGTTAGTTCACACCTGGGGCATTAGTGGCAATAGATGAGGCTAAATTGCGCCAATAGGTAGTTTTTCTCTTTTAGACACTTTTATCAAATAAGATTATAATTATTTGCCAAGTTGGCGATAAATAAAGTGCTCTTAAGTAAGATTCAGCTAAAAGAGTTAGGTGATAAATTTTCATCTTTTTATCTCTGATACATGTAACATGGGTTGATTGATTGATTGATTGAATATTAACGTCGCACTCTTCAGCTACACGATTGCTTTTGGCGACGGACCACGTAATTTTGAACCATGGTCATGTGACGTGGATGACACCTGAGCTGGCACCCCCTCTCCTAACTACCGCACCACTCCAACGGGAGGACGTTTCAGCTCTCGACAGATTTAACGTGCATCGCTGCCCTACACGGCGGGTCGTTAGTGGTACTGGGCTCGAACTCGTGACAAGACAAGCCACGATCCGATAGCTATACCATTCGGCTACCGCGGCCACTATGTAACATGGGAGGAAAATGAGACGAGTTTATTAGGACCAGGGACGTCTTAGGACTTTTTGAGACCCTGGGCCCCTATGCAAAAGTAGGCCCTGGGTCCCTACGCAAAAGTAGGCCCTGGGCTTCTACACAAAAGTAGGCTTCACCTATGACCCTTAAAAGTTGTCTATAGCATACGTTGTCAAATAATCGTATAACAATAACCCGAAACAAATAAATGTGCGTGACTTACAATCACACAAACTGGCTTTACCTTTGAGCTGAATGAGTAACGATGGTGTATGGTGATAGGCCTAGGCCTATACATGGGAGACGGTCATCACATATAGCTAGTTAACATATCGTCCTAATTTCTTAGTTGTTCACAGAATACAACCGGAGATGACATCTGACCATTGAAATTATTCGAGTCATAATATAATTCAGGTTGAATCGAGAATGAGACGAGGCCCCTGCCTTCAGACGTACCTGATTAGGACCTCTAAAATTCAATTACTCATTCTTTGCTAATTAAATTTTTCAGCAACACTCCACAAACTTCCCGAAAATTTGAAAAATTTCATTATTGTAATATGTAAAAATATCCTGATTTGACACATTTGTGTGTTAATGAACACGACAGCATACGCTGTTAACGCAAGGTCGACTCAGCCTTTCATCCCTTCAATGGGTCGATAAAATGAGTACCAAGCTTGCTTGGGGACTAAGACGCTGGGGGTCTCGCTTCAGACTGACCACCTGATCGAGACATCTGCTCATGCACCTTTTGACAAATCTATACGGAACTTTATCACTAACCTTCTGAGACGTCTTTTTTAGGGAAATTTAATTCCCTACCTATTTCCAATCAACTCCAAAAAGAGGACAGGGATTCCTTGTTATATGCAGATTAGATAAAGTATTTAAGTCAAACGGAATAGTAAAGTGAGAGGCAGTAGGAGAGAGAGATTGAAGCAGGAAGTTATAATAGTGAAGTTAGAGATTTATTATTGAAGATTTCTAGGTGGATAATTCGGCACAGGAAGAGCTGAGATTCAGTGTGGTAAATATTGATTTATAATTAAAGTCTCATTAAAGTTTTATATTAGAAGTGAGATTAAAGTTAAATGTTCAGTAGGAACATTATTGAATATAATTCTGGGATCTCTTATTGCGGTAATCTCTGCGTGATCGATATTCTAATTGTTAATTAATTGGATCATTAAATATTTAAGTTAATATAAAGGAAAGTCCCTTTTAAACCTCATAAAGCTATTTTGATTTATTTGTTATTAGAAGTCTTTGATTCTATTTGGGAAAGATAACCAAATAAAGGAAGTTATTTATAAAAATGGCTACTGGTTCTTTATTGACTCAAAATTATTCTCGTTCTCAAAGTGAGATCCAAGGGGATCTTCACAACCTCAGCGCCCAATGGTCACGTATACTGAGATGTGCACAATAGGCCCTGGCCCTCATGGACTGTTGCGCTACTGAGTTTGAGTTTATACACTGCTAACACAAGAAGAGCGTCATATATCATTTTGTCCACGAATTTGTTAACCAAAGGCATCAAAATATTCATAGGATTTCTGTCACTCTAAAAATAGCCTACATTTTGTGTTTTATTTCATTTTCAACTCGCATATAATTGTTGAAACTTATTACTTTATTTGAAAAAGTTAAGCAAACTGGTGAATAAACTGTTGAAAAAAATAATCCCCTTTAGTTAGAAAGAGCAATGGTTCCAAGTTTTGAGTTACAACCAATGGCGTAACGTGCTCCCCCGCATCGCCGAGGGAGAGGGGCCGTACTCTAGGGGGCCCAAAACGTGACTTTGAAGCCCTTATATTCTCCACCATTACGCCACTGATTACAACGCAATACCTAGAAAAAATATTTCCATGGTAATTTTATTGAAATGATTATTCTCTAAATAATTGAAGCTTCATCTCCAAAGTATCGAAACTACCACCAAAAAAAATAAACAAATAAACTTTATGCAAACTAGTATTTACAGTCCCTAAATTTGGAAAATGCATCATATACTTCTTCTGAAGGTCAAAAGATTCAAGAAGAAAAGTGGCAACTCAGAGTTACTTTGTCAAAAATGTTTAACAACTATTGAATTGTAGAAAAAAATACACCGAATATTAGTTACAAAAAATATTGTATAAATGTATACTTTAAAAAATCTAGATTTCTCAATTATTGAATATGATATTGTGTAAAAAAAGCAGTACACACACACGAAGTTTTTCCTTTATTATTTGCACTGGGTTTTTTTAAATTAGATGTAACTTAAGCTTAGTGGGCTTATTTTGATTTTTGCGAAATCTGAGCACAGATAAGAGATTGAATTAATAATCAGATTGTTTGTTTTCAAGTTCTTATCATTGTGTTTCCATGGTTTCCAATACCTGTCCCTGTTTTTAGAACCTAAATTAAGCTTTTTACTTGTTTTATAATATACAAACATATATAATCACCTTTACTATTTCTGTATCAAATTACAAGGATCTATCATCTATTGGCAACGCGGCTTTTTAGTTATTGCAACCTTTAAAAAATAATATGTTTTAACATATTTGATTCATGATTTCGAAAACAATGCATTGCAAAAACGTGATTCGAAAATTTATTTGACCTTTAAATTGATGATTTATTTTAAAAAGAGACAAATATTATACTCCTCATTCATTGGGTATCAGACAATTTCTAATTTACGAATGTCTGTATTTTTTTTTTTTTTTTTTTTTTTTGCAATTTAGTGGTTACTTCACACAGAAAAAGCCTTTTTTATTCTACCGTATTATATTTAGCTGGATAAAGACGTATTTTTGCTTTAAGTTAAATTTCAATAGACGTGTATTCCCCCATACTATTGTATTCATTTTAAAAGATGAAAGAAAAATATAGTCTTACAATATGCTATTTTAACTTAAATGTTCTGTTGCAATTTAATATAAAGATTTAAGTTAAAATGTAAATGGACAAAAGGAAAAACTAAATTGTATTAATTCAATATTGAGTAAAAGTGTGAAGAAATACCGCTTATCCTGATTGCATTATAGTATGCTGAGCTTTGAATATTTAAAATATTCGAAAGTTATTGAATTTTAAATGTCAAAATATATGATAAGTGTGAACAGATATTTCGAATAATTTTAACTGTAATTTTTCACTAAAATTTCACTCAAAACTCCCAATATATCCAAAATTATTTTTAATTTTGTGGAAATTTTATTTCAATTCCTAGTTTTATGTCAAATTTCAAATTAAAAAAAGTGTTAATTTAGTTGAAAATTTATTTATTTCAAAAAAAGTGCTCCGAAGGTAGTTACATACCTGAATAATAAATTCTCTTGGTACGTATTTTTTATCCTTCACCTATTCATATTTTTTCATGAATATCATTACTTGTTTTCTCTAAATTTCTTTAAATACAATTTAAGCAGTTAATATATCATTGCTAAAATATATTTAGTCTCTCTATATAAAATAGATATTTGTATATATGAAATCCCTTCACTTCACTCCGTTCAACCGATCAGTATGAAAATTGGCATGTATATGTTTTTTTTTGTCGAGAATGTTTTTGGGTTATCCTCTTTGTTGCAGATACCAACCAGGTGGCGCTATAGCATATGAACTTCTGCACCGTTCAATCAATCGCCAAATTGCCAACAGGGTCACCAAAAATGATGCCAACTTGGCTCTATCGCCAACAGTTTGCTATGTTTCCATTGAATCGCAATTATAATGTTAGGAACGGTGTTGCTTGTGAATATTACAATTTTAACATAAAATAAATACAACAGAAATAAAAAAATTAACGTTTTCACATCCAGATATAAATTATTTACCCTATTTTAAGCGTTCATTACACAAAATTTTTAACAATATGTTACTTTTGTTGAGAAGAGATCAGCTTAGGAAGGTGTTTTCATAAATCGACCCACAAGAGAGGAGTTATATAAAAAAAATCCCTTTTATCAGCTATTAGATCTACAGACTTAAAATTTAACAAACAGGGATTCTTTTTTGTTCAGCTGAGATATGCAAAAAGCTTTTTTGTTTGTTTAATTTGCAATTTACGTAAAATTGACTCATTAAAAACTTCTTAATCTTTTAATCTGTATTGTTTCATTTTTCAATTAACCCGTGCGAAGAACGGGTATACCAGCTAGTTTATAATAAAACGGCAAATCTTAAAATAAAACAAGTGACTTTTTTGTCGCCAACATTAAAAAAAAAGACCTATCAGCCAGAATCATAACGTTTCCCTTTCACAAAACGTTACATCAGTGTAATTCATTTCGTTTCTTCTCTGACGAGACATCTTCGCTTCCGTACAGTTCTGGAGAGGGAGTTGGAGGCGAAAGAATTTTAAGTGTGAGGGGGGATGAGAGTGTGTCACAGACGGCATGTGTGAAAACAGTCCTATTTGCAGCGAAGGGCACAGTAGCTTTTAATTTTCCGCTACCTCTTTTGCTGACTACTGAAGACGTTGACTAATAAGCCTCCTGCGAAATACTATCTCTGAAGAATGGGAAGTTTGACTGCACTTTCACCGGGATAGATTGACACAGTAATGTTATGCTACTGATGACGGGAGGACGTTGGCGGTGAATGCTTTGGAACGATGCGACTATTTAGAGTTGATTGCTGTAACTATAATAAAATGTTTGGGTTTTAAGGTATCCGGCTACGTTCGGAACCGTGATTTTGCAAAAGCGTTTAAATGGATAATATTTATGATATTTAGTGTCACTTAGATTAGAAAATGTGTATAAAATTGTTTTAAGAATAGTATTACAATAAAAAATTATTTAACTACAATATTTTGACAAAAAATGAACATAGAATGACCCATTTTCTAAACATTCTCCTTTTGTGAAAAATGCTTCTATTATAATAATATTTTGTGCCTGCATATAGCTCAGACCTCTGTACAGAGGATCAACTAGAATTTTTGAAATTTATAACTTAGAAGTGGATCTATCCATATTTTACTACAACAGAAGGGATAATTTTTGAGTAAAAAACGCTGATAGAGAATTATTTCAATTGGTGGTAATTCTGAAAATTATGGGAATTTTTCAAAAATCCTTGTTCAGACTCTCTGGAGAGAAGTCTTTACTTTATATAAGCAAAATATTAATATTTTATAGAATCATCTAATATATATTATAAATGCGAAAGTTTGTGAAAATCTTTGTTAGTCTTTCATGCAAAAACTACTGAATGGATTTTAATGAAACTTTACAGTAATATAGCTTATACATCAGAATAGCACGAAAGGCTATAATTTATATATAGCATTGACTATAATTTATAAAGATATTGTATGAAGTGTCCAAAATATAACGATATTTGTCAAGTAAGTAGGAAAAAATTCTGTCATCTGCTAGCATTTCTGGCATGCGCTGCAAAAAAAAAACCCACGTCTACATATATCTATCTTTTGTTTGTAAAAAAACATTTTTGTTTTGGCTACGCAAGGTGCTCGCTTCTAATTAATTCCTCTGATATAATGCCTATTTTTTTATTTCAGAATCAAACTAAGTTTTGAAGGGAGAGGTAATTATAAATCTCTCTTTATTTTAATGTTTTTTTTAACATTTTATTATGCACATTTGGTAGTAAGAAAATGATCTTTTTTCCAAATAAATGCTTTTATCAGTTCTGATACTTAAAGTAAATAAACTTTCTCTTTCACACTGCATCATTTGGACAAATTTTCAAAATTTGTTTGTGGTTAGTAGTTAATTATAGCACTATAATTTTAATTGAAGAGGCAGATATTTCATTTTTAAGTATAAAAATAATTAAAACTACTGTACTGTATCTTTTGGAACGAGTAAATATTAACGTCGCACTGTTCAGCTACATGAGGGCTTTTGGAAACGGACCACGTAATTTTGAACCATGGTCAAGTGACGTGGACGACACCTGATCTGGCACCCTCTTCTCCTAACTACCACACCACACCAACTTAGAAGGAATATTCTACCAATACTTAGCAGGAATATTCTTTGAAATCCACTCTTCCAAAATATATAGCAGCACGGGTTCCATGATGAGTATTTTAGCGGAAAAAATAGTTTGTCAAAACTTAAGTGTCTTATTTTTTGTATGTTAATGAAGACCTTAGAAAATTATTTGACTACTTATTTTAAGTGAACGGTATATATAATTAATTTTACAGTGGAATATCTTAAATTAATTTATTAGCTCTAACGGATTAAATTTTCCGAAGTGAAGTATTTTGTTTATGTATATCCCTTAATTTTAAATGTAGTGATCCAAAAAAAAAAAATATTGTATGAAAAATGCAGTAAATCATAATGCGGTTGGATAAAGTATTAACGTGCATCGCTCCCCTACACGGCGGGTCTTACAAAGCTCTAATAAAGCTTGAGTTATGAAAGTAGCTAGGCATTTGTGCCAACTTTACTCTATCGTTAACATTTCGCTATGTTTTTATTGAATCGTCATTATAATTTAATAAACGGCGTTGCTTGCGAATATGACAATTTTAACATAAAATAAATACTACAGAAAGTAATATTAATGTATTATACTTTCAGATAAAAATAATTTACACTATTTTAAGCGTTCATTACACAAAACTTTTAACAATGCGTTTCTTTTGCTGTGCAGAGATCAGCTTAGGATGGTATTTTCAAAAATCGACCCTCAAGAGTGTTAGGGGGAGTTATAAATTAAAAAAATATCCTTTTTATCAGCTATTAGATCTACATACTTAAAATTTAACAAAGGTGTTTTATTTCTCTCTTTTTTTTTTTTTGCTGAGCTACAAAAAAAAGCTTTTTTTGTTTAATTTGCAATTTACGTAAAATTAACTAATTATAAACTTCTTTATCCTTCAATCTGTGTTGTTTAATTTTTCAGTTCACCCGTGCGAAGAACAGGTATACCAGCTAGTTTTTTTTATAAAAAGAGAATTTTTTGAAAAAAGGTTATTCTAGGTTAATTTTTTGCCAAAATATTGTATTTAAATAAATTGTTTTTTGTCGTAATGTCCTTAAAACAATTTTATACATGTATTCTAATCTAAGTGACACTAAATATCATGAAAATTATCCATTTATGCGCTTTTTTTTAAAATCACGGTTCCTAACGTAGTCGGATACCTTAAAGACGTGTGTGGAAGAGGGTTGATTAATTAAATTTAATGTTCATTTGATTAGGAAACTTGTAAAATGTGATTTAATTTAATTTTAACTAAATCATTTTAAAACGTTTAATTTATTTATATGTTTTGGTAGGAAATGGGAAAAAAAAATTCTGAATATAATATTCATATTAAAGTATATCCGACAGCTTGCGCCAACTTTTTTTTTTTTAAAAAAAATGGAGATATGGGAATTTTTGTGTGGTTTTTTTAGATTTATTTAGTACATTTTAAGAAATATATGCTAAATTTAAGAAGGTAAAAATAAATTATTTTTACTAAAATCGGAAAAAAATGGGTAAAAATTTACAAAACATTACATAAATGGGGGCCATTCTGTTCAAAAAGTTTATGAACAAATTTTCAATATTTCAACTTTGATGTGTTGCTTTGCTTTTCATTTTTGAAATGACGTTCAGGATAACAGAAATTTTTTTAATTTTTACAAAAACTAAAGTACTTTAACTTAGCTATTATATGAAATTACTTAAAAAAACATAATTACATTCACATAAGAGGCTGTAAACTTTATAATAAAAAAAAGTGATTGGTATAAATCTGAAAGTTAAAACACTTCTACTGTTATACGGAACGTACACAAAGAAATTTCAGTTGATAATTTTCAAAACTTTTTGAGCAATCACTGTTCCCATTTGTGCATTTTTAAGTAAACACATTTCGAGTGAAACGCATTTTAAAGTATGACATCTTGCTTAAACTAGTGGCACATCTGCGTTTACTCAAACACTTGTAATTGTTGTTCCAGTGAATGGAAAATAATAAACTTGAAATTTTTATAAAGCTAATAAGAAGGCCCATAAAATAAAATTATAAACAAATTTCTCAATTTTTGGCAAAATTCACAATTTTAGTATAGTCATTTACCTTAATGTTGCTAAACTAAAAAAAGCTATTAGTAAACTGGTTAAATTTGACTTTTCGGATAAACGACGTTCTACCAGAAGTGCACACAGAAATTTTTCAAGGGGGAGGGGTCTGGGGTCGAAAGTTCACCATTCTTGTATCATGCCCCTTTAGATTTTGTCAATTTTTGGGAACAAAACACAGCAAAAAACTAACTATTGAATAAATAATTAGCATTAATTAATAAAATTAATCATTAATAACAAATACTTAATTAAATTTTACGTACTATATACTTAGAATTATAAACAATCGGAAAAAAAATCAAGGGCTTTGGGGGGCCCTCCGTGTGTGCACCACTGCGCAGGCTGTGTACAGAAGTACTAGTTAAATATATGAAAAATATTAACATTGAGGAAGCGTTTTTCATAAAAGGAGAAAGTTTCGAATATGTGTCATTTTTTTTTCCTTTTTGATTTTTTTTTGCCAAAAATATGACATTCAATTCTTTTTTATTGATGTAATATTCTTAGAACAATTTTATACGTAAATTATCATTCAAGTGATTTTAAAAAATATCAAAAAATTTATTCATTAATATTCTTTTTTTAAAAAATCTTGTACCGAAAGTAGTTGGATACCTTAAATCAGTGATCCGCAACCCCCGGTCCGTGGATCAAATGGTGACGGGCCGCTTAAAGAACATTACATTGCTGCCATTTTATTCAAAGTGGTGCATTTCTCTCGGATTTGCACAACTTTCCATGGAAATCACTTTATATTCCACTTTAAATCACTTTTATTCATTTTTGATGTAACTATATTTTATTCTGAAGGCATATTTAAATGTAACTAAATTAAAATTGTTAAATCAAAACAGTCTAAAATATAAGCAATCAACGTGTCCCACCCTCAGCGGGCCACGGTAAAATTATGAAACGCTGACCGGTCCACAGCGATAAAAAGGTTGCGGAGCACCGCCTTAAACAATAGAACTGCAAAATCTTACACGAAATAAAGAAAGAAGAAAATATAAATTATGTATAATACACAAACTTTTGTGACATATTTTTCGATATAATATATTATTAAAATTCATATGATAATGTTATTCTTTTATTATCAAAATTGTATTTATTTAGGCTTAGGTTTAAATTAAATTTTGACATTCAAGCAGATGTATGTCTGATTACTACTTCATTTGTTATTTTCCATTAAAATTTACTTATAAGAGTTTTACAGCATTTTTTCAAACACAATAGTGTTGTTGTTTTTTCTATTTTTATCGATATAGTTATATAATAATACTTTTCTCGGCAGAAATTGTATAAATTTTTATAAAATATATTTTATGAATTAACTTTCTCTATAAACTAAAGTAACATTTAACTAAAATTTTAAGTAAAACTGATGAATACTTCCATGTTTAGAGTTTTCGAACTAAAATCTGATTAAAAATGTAATTGCATTAAATGGAAGTCTAAATGAGTGTTTATATTTAGAGCAAAATAAATTTGTAGTATGTATTATTTTATGATTCTTATTTTTCTTTTGAGCGTTAATCTTTTAAGTAAATATGTGCATATGTTGCATTTTCAATTTATTCCTAATTTTTTGTTGTTCCTAATACGTCGACTTCTATTTACTTGAATATTGATTATTCTATTTCCAAACGTATTAAAACTGTTTGGAATAAATAAATCAACCTTCTGAATAGATTAAAATATGTAACATAAACATGTACGATCGAGTTTATGTATTTACGAAAGGGAAGAACAAAAATAATTAATTTAATAAAAACATAAGAAGAAAATCTAAATCGATTATAAAGCATTGATTAAGTTAACAAACAGGTAACAAAAATATTTCGGAGAAGGGGAGAAAACTTTTTTTAGCTTATTTCACCGTATGTTTTTCAATGTTGTGTTTATGGAAATTTAAAAGGGCAGTATAAACTGTCACGGGCGTAACCATGTGTTCGGACAACAAGTATTGGTAATCCATTAAAAACCCATTTATTGGAAAATAAACTTACGTTTTTCATCAATAAATTTAAAAGCTTAAGATTTTCCTATTTTTAGAATTTAAAAGAAAAAAATATACCAGTATTCATTTATTTCAGCATTTTGCATATTTATTCAATAATTATGTATAAAATGCCTGACACTTTTTTTTATTAGTTTCAAGATTTAGTTTTACATGATCCACGATTATTCTTATAATTGACTTTATATATCTCAAACTCTTAGAATTTTAAAAAACCTCTCAATTATATATATATATATATATATGTACATTAATTACCAAAGACATCTTAAGTTAACTTTAAATAATTTGGATAAAATTTTCAAATTACTCAATTATAAACAAAGATAAAATATGAAACTTTAAATAAGAAGATAGTAACAAACACACCAATACTGGGTCTTTTTTTTCGTTTTTTAATCTTATTATTACTGAGGAGGGAGGGAGACATTCCCTGTCCGTCTAATGACAGACCAACCTCTATTGTACAAATTATACAACTGTTCGTATTCATTACTCAAATTGTAAAACTGTAATTTATGTTATTATTACTTTATGTTTATTATTACTTATTAATTTATGTTAATATTGTGGTTGTATTTATTTTATGACAAAAATTATAATATTCGCAAGCAACCCCGTCCCTTACATTATAATTGCGTTTCAATGGAAACTTCGTGAAATACGGGCTATGTAGTCAAGTTGGCATCATTCCTGCGACTGGGCGACCATCTATAGCATCACGATCTGTGACGTAAGTGGAGGTTTCAAGAAAGCGCTGGAAGGTAAGAAGGACCTCCTAAGCAAATCATTCTTGGTGCTCCTCTTCAGTTAAATTCAACTTTTTTTGCGACCCTTTTTTACTAACTATACCATATGTATAAATAAATTTATTACACCATTGAGAAAATCTTTTTTTTGTATAGAAAGTGATTGATTGATTGTAGGATTACAAATAAAATTCAGTTTATTCAAATTTAAATTCAAGTTTTGCATTAATTAAACAAGCAATAAATATAGCTCATGCATGAAATTTTCCAGTCATATTTTTTAAAAAAAGCATACACTAATGAGGTGCATACAACTTGGAAATTTTATTTTTCAAGTTCACTGAGACAAATTATGTTTTAAATGTTCATGAAATTAATCACAACTCCAATTTAAATAAAATAAAAATTAATTTAAAAGAAAAATTTATTACGCGTTTAGATTTTTTAAAAGTAAGTGTTTTCGCACATATTCATAATTCATAAAAATGAAGAAGAAAAGTCTTAAGTTATAATACTCACAAAAAATCAAATCTTAAAAGCAAATAAAACAAATAAAGATCCTGTATCATGTCCAGTTTTAAAAATTAATTAAATATTTACAATTTTCTATGCTGAGCTTGGTTTACTCTTGCGGTGCGTAGGCGCTCTAATTAAATATTATTTTTATAAATGGGAAAAAGTTGAGTATATTTCTCATTTACAAAAAAATAACATCGTGGAGAGAGAGAGAGAGAATATTTAATATCATTTCTTGTTTTACTTCTTTCAAATTTAATTATTTGAAGTGATTATTTTTATAAATGGAAGTAAATTTAAAAATAGCATCTTTCATCTTCCTAGCAAATGTTTAATGGTATACATAAATATTTTAATTGTATTATTGATAAATATTAAAACTTAGTTATCAATTTGCTTTAGAGTAGGTCTTAAATTATAAATAATTGCTTTTGAAAAAATTTATCCGACTTCTTTTCATTAGATTTTTTTCTCTTTCTTTTACATTTCTTAAATGAGACCGTTCTAAATTAAAAGAATATAATTTGTTACGCAAAACATTCAGAAACATCCAAAGTATAAGCATCCAACTCACCATTTAAGAAGCCTACGCTGAATATTTTAGTAACCCAGATTTTATAAGTTCCGAATAAGAGACTCGGTATTATATTAACTTTCAAAATACATATTACTACTTATTTTAAGGTTATATCTTTTATGACCAATAATTTACGTTTATAAACTCCTGAAAAGAGAAATTGCAACACCAAGAAATAATGAACGTAGCGTCATGTGAATTTCAGGAGCGATAGTGTTGAGGTGGATGTGCAAATGATTAAAAACACGGACAAATAAGATCATTATAAACCAATTTGTTCAGTGTCTAATGTGCCCACCTCGAGTAGCTGTACAGGTCGGCGATTCATTCTATTGATTATTCCATTGACTGGGGTAACCGTTGCCAAACCACATCCGTTGCTATACACAGATACTTCAAGTATTGCACCAGTGGTCCTTAGTTCGTGCCACATCCAATGGGATCCTACAGATGTTCGATGAGATTTAGATGTGGGGAGTTTTCCGACCAGGGAAAAATGTCAAATCCAGTCAGGATGTAAAGAGGTGCAACTAGGGATTGCAATACCGGTATACCGAAATGCCGATTACAGGTATTTTGAGCCATTTGTACAATTTTGTAATGCCGGTATTTACAAGTTTAAATACCGGTTTTTCGGTATTTACTAGAAATTTTTAAAATTATCTCCACTATATGTTCAGGGATCACCAACATAGCAAAATAGTATGCGTTTTTTTTTTAATGTCTACGTAACGGACGGAATTGATTAGACGGTGAATATAAAGTTGTATCGTACAATCAAGAGAAATGATAAAATATGTTAATCATCTAAGGAGGGGGGAGCAAAACTATCCTGTTACAGGTCAGAGTGATACTGCACACGCGCAGGATTAATAGATAATAACCCATAATAATGAATAAGAGAAAAACTTTCCAGAACATAAAAAATAATAAATTTGTAATATACCACAGATTTTTGTGATTTAAATAAATAAGATGTTCCTTTACTTTTTTGTGATTCAATTGTGACTTTTATAAGTTACAAATGATTTTTTTGTGATATTAACACTCTTAAAAAAATTGGCAAAAAAAAAAAAAAAAAGAACTTCTGTGTTCTTTTTATTTTTCTAAAATTTCTGCTACCGGTACTAAAACCGGTATCCCGGTATTAAGATCTAAAAAATACTGAATACCGGTACTGAACTTTTGGTCCGATATTGGAATCCCTAGGTGCGACACGCAGCCTGACATTGTCTTGCTGGAATAACGAGTTAAATGCACAAGGACAGAACAACAGGCCTTACAAATTTGTCATTCAGCGGTCCGCTGTCAAACGGCCGCCAATGAGTACGATCTGACGCAAAGCGAAATGGGTTGGTTCGTAGCCTTCTTCAGATCTCCGCCATACCCGTCGTCATCAGCGAATAATACACGATGCCATTCGAAGGTCCAGGTACGATGACGGTGATACCACGCCAGGCGCATAGCCCTGTGTTGAATTGCCAACGGTATGCCTATTGCTAGCACCCGTGCATGTAACTGTACTTCTTGCAATTTGTTGGGCATGGTTCTGGGTGGACTCAGATCCACCTGTGCTCCCGGAGAGAATCGGCTTCGGATGTCACTTGCCGTCGAGAAAGAATCTCGAATAATCAACTGGCGAATACGCCGTTCTGTGTTCTCTGCGTGCACCTGTGCGCACCGCTTCCTCTTCGGCTAGCACGTAAATCTTCATGAATCCAACGTGTGACTAAACGTTGGATGGTATTCACGCTGTTTCCAACACGAGTTGCTGCTGTACGCAGTAACAAACCCAGTTCATGGAATTCGATAATACAGTCACATTCTCCGGTCGTTAACAACTCTATTGAGCTCGCCGACGTCTCAGAGGCATTTTCTACTCTTCTTCGAAAGCTGCAAAACCTCAGGTGCTGTTTATGAGAAGGGGAAGTTGTTGTCCTTTATTCCCTGAATATAAGTACCATGGTCCATGGGATCAGATGCGTGCGCAGATTTAATCATTTGCATATCCATCTCCCCACTATCGCTCCTGAAATTTACATAACGCTACGTGCATTATTTCTTGGTGTTGCAATTTCTGTTTTGAGATGTGCTCAAAAACGGCTAAGTCGGTTTCTTCTGAAATATCATCAACGATGAACACAGGGGCGTAACGTACAACCCCGCGTTGCGGGGGCTGCCCAAAGCCTGACTGCCGCCAGGTACCTACCGTTTGGAAAATCCAACTTAGGGGCTCAAAACCTGACTTTGCAGGGGGGCCCAAATGCTCTCCGTTACACCACTGGATGAACATTATTAGAGTTCTCACTGCTGAAGAAAACTATCCATCCAGTATTGTGGCAGTATGAACCATGATTTAAAAAAAAACCCGCATAAATAAATAATTTTCATGATTTTTCATATATTTTCACTTTGATTAGAATACTTGTATAAAATTGTTTAAGGGCATTTTGACAAAAAATTATTTAAATACAATATTTCGGCAAAAAATTAACTTAGAATAGCCTTTTTTCAAAATGTTCTTCTTTTCTGAAAAATGCTCCTATTATAACAATATTCTGCCTGTATATAGCTCAAACCTCTGTACAGAGGCTCAACTATGAGTTTTGAAAAATTCACATTATTTTCAGAGTTACAACCCATTGAAATAATTATCGGCGTTTTTTTCTTAAAATTCCCCCCCCCTCTGTAGTCGTAAAACATGGATAAACCCACTTCTAAGTTATATATTTCAAAAATTCTTGTTGAGCCTTTGTACAGAAGTCTTAGCTATAGACAGGCAAAATATTATTTTAATAGAAGCATTTTTAATAAATGGAGAATATTTCGAAAATTGGTCATTCTATGTTCATTTTTTTGTCAAAATATTGTACTTAAATAAGTTTTTATTGTAATACTATTCTTAAAACACTTTTATATACATTTTCTAATCTAAGTGACAGTAAATATCGTAAATATTATCCATTTATACGCTTTTGCAAAATCACGGTTCCGAACGTAATCGGATACCTTAAGTAGATATAGTTTTTAGCTTACTCTTCGAAAAAAATTTGGATAAACTTTGGGGCTTTCTGTCGAAAATATGTCCAAAATCTGATGAAGGGTTTTGAATGTTGATGATAAAATGCTAGGGCTTATTTTGCGAACGTTTTGAAGGAATGTGCGAAGACTTAATTTTCAATTAGATGTATATCTTTAAGGGGAAACCATGGCATGTAAATTAGTTTATGAATAAAGATTTACTCTATTTTTATTCTTTTTAATTCTTCACTACATTTGATTATCAACAACAAATCGTAATGATTGTCTTAGATTTATTCACGAATTTCATTGAAAAGTTCGGATGCAAGAATTTTGTAAGCATTTATCAGTCCAATATGTAAAATACTAAAACATTTTATGTAACGTTACTTTTATATTTAGAAATTAAATATTCCTTAGTTATTTCTATTCATAAAGAAATAAATTTCCAGAGCCATAATTATCAATGCGTCAGTTTTTAAAGAAGTAATAGTAATAAAATTATAAAAATAATGAATCAAAGATATCTTGCGCAGCGAAAAAAATAATGATAATCCCTTTGATATATATTTTAATGTTCTTACCTATGTTTCTAAGAAAATGAATTTTTCTGTTTGGTTTCTTAGATCTCGTGAAGACTTAATCTTTGTATATTTGCTCTTGGGTTTCACATATTTGGTATAAGAAAATTAAATTTTTTAGCATTAGTTTAAATTTGCTATAGTAACTATTTTATCTGTCTAGTATTGAGCTGCATTGCTTTTTTAATAGAATTTTGGCTGAAGATGGTTTTACAATAATGTATCTATTTTAATACAGCATTTTATTCTAGATTTCGTTGCAGTACGTTTAAATCTATTCAAATTACCTGAAATTTAAATTTAAGTTAACATTAAAGCTATAAAAACTTTTCGATAGAAAAATCAAGCTTTAACATCAAAAATTCCTGAAATTAATACTAGTAGAACCATGGCAAGTATCTTAACTAGGTTTAAAACAGGATACTTTAGGGGAAGGTAAATTCAGAAGAACGGGACAAGAAAGTATTCTTTCTGCAAACACACTGTCACGACACGGAACTGAACCCACAACATCTTTTCTCCTAGCCTGCTATTCTGGCAAAATTGAAGAACATCAGCAACACCCCCTTCCCCCATGAGGTAGTTCAGAGGTTCCCAAACTTTTTTGTCTCGTAGACCACCTTGCCATGTTTTTTGGTTTGAGGTAGACCCCTGCTTACCTAATATTGAATTTTTACAAATTTACCAATTTAAATGTCTTTTTGACAGCCGGTACAGAGCTACTTACTTTAAACGATTTATGTTTCTAACTGAAGTCAAGTATTGTGTTTAAAACTTAAGAAATATATGTCAATTAAATTAAAATTTAATTAATACATAAATCAATCGATAAATAAGCAAATGTTTATTATGGGAGGGATGAATCTGGTACTTCGATAACAATTTTTAAAAACATGTGGAATCAATCATGTGTGTCAGGTTTAACCCTAAATCTCCTCGGTTAGTAGTGTTCAGACCTTATCCCCTTCCCTTCCCTTTCTTTTTCAATGGAGATTGGCATCCACGCTCAACTCTTTCTCAATAGGAAAAGTCATTAAAAATTTTCTCACGATATTTCGTAATTCTTGATAAATAACAGGTATGTCTTTTTAAAGCCGAAATTGTGGACCTTCTACAAATTAGCCTCATTAAAATTAGTAAATAAATTTATTAAATTGATATAAAACCTGGTTTTTACTTAAATAAATTTCCTTTTAAAATTAAAATCATGGTTTGGTTTAGGGACAGCCACCATCATAGACCCCCCATTTCCATTTCATGGACCCCCAAATTATTTTTTCGCTGACGTGGACTCCTTGCAGGTCATCATAGACCCCTAGGGGTCTATATAGACCTCTTCGGGAATCAATGGTCTATATGAAAATTACTGCATCCAGACTGCTGATGCTGTCTATAGACACTTTGGTTCTATTTAATTATTATTCATGGCAAGACACCAGCTAATCATTGAAGCTATGAAGGAAAACTGCTGGTGTAAACATTGAAGATTTTAATGCATTTTTCGGTATTTTCACTTAAATATCAGAAATGAAATTGATATTTGAGAAGAAAAAAGGGTGGCGTTTTAGAAGTCCCATCTAAATTAGTTGATTTACACGCAAGAGATATAATGAAACCCCCCGAATAATTTTCATGTATAGTAGCAAAGATTCTACATTGAAAATTTTTTTTAAAAAAAGTATGAACTCATTTGAACCTTTTTTCTGTTAAATATTCATCATTTTCTAATACATAATACATTTTAGACAATTTATTAAAGAACTTTTTTTTCTAAAATGTTCATATCCTGACTGTGCCATCAGTTTAAATTGATTAGGGTTAAAAATACACAATCCTATTCATTTCCTCGACTTGCCGTTTTTATCTGTAACAAAATATTCATCTCTCATGAAGCAAACTAAAAATTTGTTTTTATTTTTAGAATACAGAAGAGATACTATTTTTCAAGATAATATTCAATAGATGTCGCATACATTTTGTTTTCAACTTACGATGCAAATTATTCAGATATGAAAATATAGCCAACTCTTAAATCTTCCCTACCCACACGAAAGAAAATATCTCACGAGTTTTCTAAAACGAGATATATTTGTGTTTCAAAATTGAATGCACGCAATTTCTTGCTAAAAAAATATTGATTCTTTCTTAAATGATCTAAAACTGAAGTTTCACTTCTTGAGAAAGAAATTTTCCTTTTTCAATATAAAGTCTATTAAAAAAACTCCTGTTACTTCCTTCGAGCCATGAAGGCCTGAAAGGGAACTTTAATTTTTTTTGGTGCTGTATTGACATCCGTTAGATCATTATCAGCTGTCTTGCGAGTTTTTTTTTATAATTTCCATGTTTTTCCAGCTGTATTTCCAAGCAGCAGCAGCGCATCTGTTTATCGATCTCCATCTTGTTTTTATTCGACTTTGTTATTTTATTTAGAACATTTAACAACTCTCTCAGTGTGACTAATAAATTGTTTTTATGGGATGTGTTTCAAGAGTTATCAGTATCACTGATCGCGTTTTTTTTTTTTATTTGCTGTGCTCATTTGCAAAAAAGTTAACGCCTTCAAGCATTGATGGAAGGCAAAACAAAGAATCTTTTCGCTTTACTCGCCGGAAGGAAAGAGTTTCCTATTTCGATGAAAGGGTTAAGACTAAAATAACTCTCCTGCCTTTGACGAATTTTTAAATTTTTCTGCAAATTTTTTGGATAGAATACATGAAATTAATATCATACCATATATTTTTATATATTGACATAAATGATAAAGAACGTGATTTCTTTTGCTTTATTATTTGAGAGGACATAAATATTTAAAAAATTATCCATTTTTCCCCTTATTAAGGTATCGGACTACGTTCGGAACCGTGATTTTAAAAAGTGCATAAATGGATAATTTTCATGATAGTCAATATCCCTTAGATTAGAATACATGTATAAAATGGTGTTAAGAACATTATGATAAAAAAAAACTTATTTGAATACAATATTTTGACAAAAAATTAAGTTAGAATAATCTTTTTTCAAAATGTTCTCCTTTTATTAAAAAAATGCTTCTATAATAATAATAATGTGTTGCTTATATAAAGTAAAGACTTCTCCAGAGAGTCTGGACTAGGATTTAAAAAGGATGAAAATTTTAGGTTATTTTCAGAGTTACTACCCATTGAAATAATTATTGGTGTTTTTTTTCTTAAAATTACTCCCCTCTGTTGTCGTAAAATATAGATAAATCCACTTCTGCTTGATAACTGCAATCAAGAGTTTCCAATCAATGTTCATCAGTTAATGTGACGTC
Organism: Trichonephila clavipes; assembly: GCA_019973935.1. Classification (NCBI taxonomy): domain Eukaryota; kingdom Metazoa; phylum Arthropoda; class Arachnida; order Araneae; family Nephilidae; genus Trichonephila; species Trichonephila clavipes. The sequence goes on from BMAU01020999.1 coordinate 944,740, forward strand.
ATAGTCATATGACAAATGCAAACACGTGTTCCCAGCCAATTAGTAATGCGCTTTGCAATTGCCAACTTTTACTTTTTGTAGAAACTAGATATTTGTCAACAATAACAATGAATTTAGTAAGCAAAATGAACGATCAAAACTATGCAATTGCTATAAGAATTTTTTTTAATTTTAAAAAAATAACAAATACAAGTCTAATATCAGTTTTGAATTCAAACGATAACACGTGATTGCACTTCTCGTGCCCCTCATGATTGTAGAACATTACGGTTGACTGGGGTGGACAGTTTTTTCACTAAGTCAACATAAGAACTCTGAGCTTCAAAACGGCCACGTTAGCCTAGTGGTGCTCGTTAAATCTGTCGTGAGCTCAAATGTCCTCCCGTTGGTGTGGTGTGGTAGTTAGGAGAAGGGATGTCAGCTCAGGTGTCGTTCTCGTCACTTGACCATGGTTCAAATTACGAGGTCCATCGCCAAAAGCCCTCGAGTAGCTGAACAGTTTGACATTAATATTCACTCACTCTTACTGAACTTAACATGTGTATCAGTTTCGCTGCACGATGGGTTTATAATGACATCGGATCATTATATCAAATGAATTATCAGATAATTCATATTATTTTTGTGACGATGCTTCATCAAAACTTTCCTTAGCAGCTATAGTAATGGGGTCCCGTCATGGTTCGGAACTTGTTGTCAGCAATATTGAGATTATGTCGTAATTTTTCGCGAGTTCTGATTATACGGCAAATCTATCGTTCGGAATAAAAAGGATTGCTTGTAAAATTAAGGCTCAAAGTCCTAACGGGGCTTCATGTGAAAGTTTGAGAGTGAAATGCCTGTTCGTGTGTGTTCTGCGTTACTTGTCGATGATTCCAAATTCTTCCTCCTGTATAGCTTGTTTGTAAAGTTAGTATTCACAGTAATAATAACTATATCAAATCTCAAACCTTTTTTCTTTTTTGTTGTTTTTTACATACTTAATAATTGTACCATTATTTCGAAACTGCTGTTTAAATTAAAAAGAATTATACACACTTACTCTACAATCGAAACCTCCGATGTCCCGTATGCCATTTCTTCGTTCGAAAAGTTGTCGAGTTTTCACCACACAAGCACCTTGCAGAAGCTCTTCAAGGTTTTCTATGTAGTCTATGGCGTTTCGTAATATCTCTACTTTCGGTAATCTCTGGTTCGCATTTGGGCAGGTTCTTCTCTTTAAGATTTCATACGCTTCATTTACCTGAAATGTAGGGATTGTTTTTACAAATAATTGACCACCAAGTGCCATTTAATGTTTGTATATGGAAGCTAAGTGTAAAAATATAAATGAGCACTTTAAAATAACTCAAATTGGAAACAGCTTATAAATTTTCTCCACTCCTTACAGAAAGCTTATAAGTTAATTTGATCAGTAACATACGAAGGCAATTAGGTACTTACGTATTATATCATTGACCAATTTCGCTTAATCAAAAGACGTCGCCAAATGCTGAGTTATGCAGCCAATAGTGGAGATCGTTAACTTGCATATTCGAACACAATAATAATAACGATGAAAACTTTTAACAAAACATTTTTTTATTGGCGATGTATTTTGATTTGTTGAAATTGATTTACGTTATTATATATTTGATTCTAAATTTATACACCTATTCCGCCAAATTTTATTTCATACTTGCATCGTATTTTAAGGAAAATTTCAACATTTTAATTAAGAAAAACTTATTTTTTATTACAGTACAAAACTTATTGTTTTGGTCAATGTTCCCATATATTTTATTATTAGTTTGAGTGTTATTTTTCAATGGCAGAAAATTATTTTTTAGTAAAAATTAAATTGAACATTTTAAAAACTAATGTGTGTGAATTTAATCCATATTAAAAAAACATTGTTATTTTAAACATTTTTACTAAAGAAAAATATTACAAAAAAGAAATTCGCTATGTTAAAAAGAAAAGAAAGTACTTTTTTGAAAAATATAAGAAAGAGCTTTCACATTTTAGAATATGCATACAAAAATAGCTTTAAAAAGCTTTTTCATTTCCAAGATAGAAATTATAATTGAAAATAATTCCAATAATGAATATTTAATACGAGACCCAGTGGACAAGTGGTAGCATGTCGCGCTTCCACACCGCAGGACCGGAGTTCTATCCTCGGGTTGGGCAAGGTCGACTCAGCCTTTCATCCCATCAGTGGATCGATAAATAAGTACCAAGCTTGCTTGGGGCCTAAACACTGGGGGTTTTGCTTCAGATTGACCACCTAATCTTGACATCTGCTCATGCATCTCAGCGCCCAATGGTCACGTATGCTGAGATGGGCACAGTAGGTTTTAGTCTTCATGGGTTGTTGCGCCACTGAGTTTAGTTTAGTATTTAATAAACTCCTGAAGTTTTGCTTTTATAATTGCGTGCTCATTGTTGTAAAACCTGAGTCCAAAACCAAACTCGAACCTCAATTTCATCAGAGACTTCAATATGAAATAATGAGGCTGTAATCCGTGAACAACTAGGCCTCAATGTCCTCCCACGATACGTACTTTAAGAGGTCAACCCATTCTTGACACCGCTTAATCGTCAACAGTCCCTTAAGTGAGTTTTTATTATCGCCGCAATATTAAGCAACATAATGGTTATTGGGGAGAAGGTCATCATAATTTTGAAATTCGGTCAAAAAACGACGGCGATGCCTGCTCACCGCCCTCACTTAACTACCATACTACTACAACGGGAGGACTTTGAGTGTCGAAAAATTTAACGAGCATCGGCCCCTCTACGCGGCACGACTTCTGTCGCACCAGGACTCGAAACCCCGACAAGCTATACCGGGGGCATTGATAGTCTTTTAAATTTCGGTATTATGGTAATTCAAATAATAAAAGCCCTAAAACAACTTTGTCTACTTATGTATTAGTAGTGTTGTTATATATATACTTGTGAGGAATATATCTGGTTAATTTTACAATTATTTACAAAATTAGTTTTCTTAATTAACTTATCTTTTGTTACGGGTTCTATTCACCATTTTTACTAATCTTCTAGGGAATATACTTTCGATGTCGTTATATGATTGGAAAACCTTTTTGCTGTAGTGAAACCACGATTTATGTTAATGAAGGTTGCTATTTAAAGTCATGTGAAGAGGGAAGTAAAGAGGATGTGATTGTTGCAATTTGGAGCCTAAGGTAGATAGATAAGTTACTAGTGGAAATAGTCGTGAATCACACACAAGTTGAAAAGATCCAACCGATCATTCTAGTGCATATATTATTGCTGAGGATCTACTGTTCACGATAAGTACAAGATTTATATTTTATATATTTAAAAATTAGTACTTAACTTGATGTGCTCCCAAAACTTAGATCGAATTTAGATAGTTTTTTGGTAATCATAATCAAGTGCATTTTTTAAGAAAATGTCTTATCTTTTGGTGAACCTTTACGGTGAGAGTTCACGAGATTTTTTATTAATTATATACATTTTTTTAAAAAAAGAATTAAGTATAATGCAGTTTCAATAACGCATCGGCCGTAAGGTGCCCAATACACATTAAAAACTTTGAAGCATGTAATTTTTTAACTCATAGCAGTGCTTCTCAAACTTTCAATACTTGCGACCCAATATTCAATCATAATTTAGATCGTGCCCCCCCCATACAATAACAATTTATTGAATTCGATAATACGATACTTTGACACTAAAGATACAATACAGCTTTAACCTCTTAAGTGCCGCTGGCGTATATAAATGTCTCCCTCAGCCAGTGCATTAATTGCCTCGGACGTAAATGTACGTCTTTCCTAAATACGATCTTTTCTGTTTACTGCTATCTATAAAATTATTCCGAAGGCTTTGGAATTCAATAAAATGACCTTGACTGTATTTATGAAGGATTTACTTATTTCAGAGGATTTACTTATTTTTTTCCTTCCCCTTTCAATACACCGCATGAGTGTGCATACGTAAAAATGGTGGCATTAATTAGCGAATCGCGTAACTTTCAAACGACAGTCGAGGGATTAATTATAAACCGTACAAATTATCAAGAAAAGTGTTAATTTTTGTATATAATTGTAAATATGACAAGCTCGTGCGATCTCACTGGTAATATTTAAGCTTGCTCTTAGCATAGTATTGTTAAATTAATTATAAGATGCATTATGCAGTACTGTTACATTTATAAGTGTATTATATCAATGAAATTTTTTAAAAAAATTTATTATATCAGATTGTATTTTTTTAAACTTTTAATAAAGTAACTTTTTTTTAAAATAATCTTTTGCTGTCGACTTTTCCAATACGTTCACGCGCCCCGTCCCTCCTTGGGTTATCACGCCCTCGTAAAGAGGTGCGCTCCACAGTTTGAGAAGCGATGTTATGATTTATATTGAAGCATAACTTCAATTGCCCCGAGTGAATGTTCTGTGTATACGAAGCGATGCATTTTCCAATTATTTATTTACACCATGTTGTCAAAGTTTTTGTTAACAAACATAAAATCTCCTCATTGTACGAGAGAAGGTTCTTACTTTTTTGAGCCGTCGTCTCTCTCTCAAGGTAGCCGCTTTCCTCCGATCCACACTCACCGTCTTCTTCTTGCATGCCTTGCACGCCCATAGCAAGCACCGCCGCCGTTCTCCGTTTTCCACCCCGTGGATGTCCGTGGGATCTCCACCGGACGTCCTGTGGATGGATGCTGGTTCCAGGACGTGCTGCTCTTCCTCTTCTTCATCCCCATAATCTCGCCCATCGTCCTCGCTGCATGGGCCTTCCTTGTCTGAGGAATGAGGTTGGGCGGAGAAGGTGCAGTGGTAATTGTTGTGCCGGATGCTGCAAAAATTACACAGTCAGGCAGCATAAGTTTCATTTATATCTCATATTTTTCATGTGAAAAAAGGAATATTAAAGTTTACTGAATAAGCTGTGGGTGTTAATCGATTGTTTATTAACGTCATGTTATGAAACAGTACAAGAGATGTTGGTGACAGACTCTGAATAATTTGTGTCAAGACGGGATTGTATAGAATATTTTAATGGTCTTTGTGAAATTGTGTTTTTATAATCATAGAAAAAAAGATCTGGAATAATTGACAACTTTTGGAATCAGTTCTTTGGAAAAGTTGTAAACTTTTGTAATATTTGTAAAGATACTGAGAAAGAATAATTGCTTGATAAGTTTACTTTTTTTTTAAGGAAAAAAAATTACGTTGTGATGATCTTTCTTTTAAGAGAAAAAAACGTTGTAATATTTTTTTTTAAGGGAAAAAAAGGTTATTACAAATTAATTTTTTTACAAGATCTAAAGTCATATTTTGAGACATACATAGTGATGTGTACGGAAAACTAGCATACTTTCAAAATATATAGCAAAAGGAAAGATTTTATGATGTTTATGATTGTATAAATGTAAAAGGTTTATTTAAGTTAAGAGTCGAAAAATGATTTTCAATGCATTCAGTTTATCTACAAAAATATTTTAAATTAAGATGTTAACACACTGGGGTTTTGCTCTCATTCTTACTCTTATAAGCATTAAAAAATTTCTTATATCTTTAATCAATTTAAAAAATCTAATAACTTCCAGTTTTCAAATACTATGAATTCAGAAACATAATTTTATGTGAAATTTTATAAAACTTCATTAAAAAAGTTGTTGTTTTACTCCTTTTTTCAAAAGAAATACATCTTTTATGAATAAATATTTTTTATGAATACATGAAGCAATTTTTTCTATATACATTTTCGATAGAATTCTAGTTTTTAAGCGTTATCGGATATATTAAGTAAGCTTAAAAAATAATGCTTTTTTTACTGATAGTTGCGAAGTGTTTTAGAAATCAATTTAGTATCTACTGATCCAAAATTCGTCATATTCCGTGCTGTCATGAATGCTCGTTACAGTAATTTCTTTTTAATGAAATGGGATAAAAATTGTTCCCTTATGTCTAATCTAACTAATTTTGTAAAATAGAAAACCAGTATTGAATTTGGATTAAACTGTTATATATATATACTTCATTTTCTATATTCAGAATAATAAAAATAATATGCTGTTTAGTAAATGTTTGCTTCCCCCTTGCAGGATTGATTATATAAAAAAATTAAGAATGCTTTAGGATTCAGTATTACTTTAAAGTGTACTATATTTTACGAAGTTTTTACAAAATTCGAATTTTTTTTAAATAAATATTTAGTTTATCTTGTTAAATCGCCAATAAATTCAAAAACCCCAAATAATATAAGTTGTTTGCTTTTAGAATTTGTGTAATTACTGTACATTAATTAAAACTCATAAAAACGTAAATAAATCAAATAAATTTGATTTCATTCCTGTTTCTTTTAAAAAGTTGGATGTTGTAGAATCCTGGTTGGAAAAGTATCCAACTCGTTGCTAATGGGTAACATGTTCTAATTTTGCCTTCCCAAAGACTCGTTTGGAGGGATCCAAGCTACGTTAAATCTGTCGGCGCTCATACACTTGCATAACGTACACAGATGTGTAGAGTGAGATATAAACTTATATATCGTCGGCCTAATTATCAGACTGCGTAACTCCATCTGGGATGCTAATTTGATACAGTAGGGCTAGGCATCAAGTTATTGCTTATGTTCGCCAAGATAGGCGATAATATTAAAATATGGTTTACTTTGATATTTTTGTCGAGTGATATTGTTACAAATTTTGTGTAATTAACGCTTAAAATAATGTAAATAATTTATATCTAAAAGTGTAATGCATAAATATTACTTTCTGTTGTATTTATTTTATGTTAAAATATTGCCATCATCTCTCCCTTCAAAATTTAGTTTTATTATGAAATTAAAAAATAGTGATAACACTGATCGAAGGAATAAATTAAAAGCGGAGCGCGCACTGAGGCATGACGTAGACAAAACAAAAGGGAAACACTAGGGCGTCATCTCGGATTTGATGTAGCCAGACAACAACCGCTGCTTGGCGCGATTAAGGAATTGCGCCAAAAAGCGCTTGGCGCGTTGCGCTCCTATATCAAATTAGGTACACCGGTGGAGTTACGCTGTCTGATGACTAGGCCGACGATATGTATCTCTTCTTTTGATCGTGGCTCAAAATTATTATGTCTGTAGCCAGTTGTCCTCTTGCTGCGTTTCATATGGCAATGCTTCCAAAACCCAAGCCAAAATTAAATCCTTCGACTGAATCCCAAATTCATATCATTAAAAGGTTTCAGTGAAGATAAATAAGCTGAATAACATATTTTCTGATTATTATATATATAGCAGTGTTTCTTAATCTAGAGGTCGCTTGACTTTCAGCTGGGGTTGTCAAAACTTTTAGAATTTTTGATACATACTATGTGGGGTGTTGAAATGAAAGTGATTCGAGTTGTGTATCCATGAAATACTTAAGGACAGAAACGAGACAGATACATCGATAGGAGCAACAATATTTATTGAGTGAAATGAACACAAAATTTGTTAAAAGAAATCACCCATGGCCTTTAGGCAGTCGTCCCATTGCTTAGGAAGGTAATGAATTCCGCTCGATAAGAACGATGTCGGTTGATCATGGATCCAGTTCATCGTTGTACCCTTGAGCATTGATGTAAACTCGCGTCTGGCTCCTTAAACTCCAGTAATAGGGATCTCTGGACGTCGACAAATAATCCTGAAAAATACCCAATGACCCAGCATACTGCGGTGAATATCCACCGGCTTACACCTTTCCATTGTTAAAACATTCTTGCACCTCGCTCATCCGTTTTAGATGCAATTGCATCCACACCAGCCATTTTAAATGAATGCCACATCCTTAGGAATGTAGTTATCACAAATCTGCTTGCGCACGCCCGTGTATGATGCATACACCTTCACTATCGCGTTTGTTACACGAAAATACATTGCAATCTGTACGCATGCAACGTTTCGAAGCACTTTTATTTGAACATGCCTTATAGAAATAAAACACATTATATACTACGTATAAATATACAATATACAAATAATATATTACAAATGAAATACATATAGAAGTACCTAAGTGTGTGTTTAAACTTTGTCCAATACTTATAAGGTCACACAAAATATTTGTACAAAAAAGGAGTTTTCACCCCGAAAAGTTTAAGAACCTCTGACATATAGCAATCCTTCACTTAAAAGGTACTCGTGTATCGCGTGTATCGCGGTCTACGAATTTATAATAGTAGAATTGCCTTTCAGTACACGAATGTATGAATGTTTTGTGAAAAGGACCCCTCAGTAGGGTCCTCGGGTCCGGAACCTCCTCCTTGTGTGCGCCACTGACAAAGCCTGATTATAACACTGTGGTGAAATTTTTGATAATGCTCATTATAAGGTGGTAAACATGCATCCAAAGAGAAACCTTGAATTTTTTTCAGTTGATTATAACTCTATGCATATAGTACATAAAATGTAATTAAGTTTATGTTGCTAATAATTGATTTTATTAATGAATGGTAATTATTTATTTGATAATTAATTTTTTAACGTTTTTTGTTCCCGAAAATCGACTAAATCAAAAAAATATGCTGAATAGCGTATTGGCATATGATACGAGAATGGTGGACTTTCGAAACTGGACTCCCTCCCCCTTTCCTTGAAAAATTCCTATGTGCGCCACTGAACCTGCTTAAAGACTTCTTAATAATGAAACCTGCCGAAATATACGTCATTATACTCCAACAAATGATAGCATGAGATTTTGAGTGTGACGAAGACATTTTCTTAGATACTGCTAAATATTAATAAACCATTAACAGAAACGTTTCCTTCAGTTTTGCACTTGTTTCCTTTTTGCTATTAAGAACGTAAAAAAGTTCCAGACATATTGACTGTAGTTATAAAGCATCGTATGTTACAAATAATGATTCTTAACCATCTGCATAAAAGTTAAAACTTTTTATTTATAACTTGTATTTTTGTCTTATCTGATAAAACTATTACATTAGCATTATTTTATTTTTTAAGTGTTTTATATAGAAATGGAAGGAGAGACTTACCATTCTCTTTCGGCATAATGAAAATGCATGGATGCTGTGGGTGATGTGACAGCTGGAGATCTGGAAGTATATGATGGATAAAAGTTTATTTCTTCCGGTTCCAAGCGTTGTCTGTCTTCTAAAGAGCAGTTTCTGAAAAAAAAATATTAATTGCATTTCTAAATGAGCTGATTCGAAGGATTTTATACATACAAGAAAATGGTAGATAAAGGTAAGGTAGCATAAAACTGTATATAGCATTTAAAATCTATCGTTCTATTATTTTTTATTTTTTCTCAAGCCCACGAGACTCATTCTCATAAATTGGGGTTTCTTATATATGTTTCAGAAGAAAGATTAGTATTGTGCGTTCATTTCAGTTTCAGGTGTAATGAACATAACACAAATACAGTGAAAATCGTTTTAGCTGAGGAGGTTGAAAAATTTTTTCGTATTAAAAGAATTTCATGTTAAAGGATATTGTAAAAAAAAAGATATAAACTCAATTTTTTGTTGAATATTAGAATTTTTTATTTACAGGAATATGTGTGTGTACATCAACTTAATAAAAACCGTTCAAACATTTACGTAATTTGCTCTCTTTTTTTTAATTATTGTTGATAAAGTCGAGTTAGCAATACAAAATTATTTACAGATTTTCGTTTTTATCTTCTGTTTTTGATCAACAGCATTAAGAAGCTTCGTCTATCTTGATAGAATAAGAAGTTTGCTTTCCCCTGAGTTTTTTGTCATTGTGTTTTCAAAAAATATTCTTCTAAAATAGAAAAAATAATGCGAACCAAACTCCTTGACTTTTTTTCCCCACTGTGATGTACTCGTCACCGAATTTCAATGCCAACTATTTGGAGATGAGAAGCTTTTGTAGGGATGGAGAGTGAAAGTAGCTTAGAGATAAACAAAACTGGTTCGTGTCTATCCCGAGGGTATCTCAAAGCTAAGTTACCCTCTTTTATACGAAACATGTAAAACCACTTCTCTTTCATTTCACACCCCCACTTAAATCTTGCCTGCTCCTCACGTGTTTTCCGTATTTTGTTCATTTTCAGAAGGGAAATCTTTTCGTGTTAAGAGAAAAATGCATGGAAATACACAGTAGTTTGTGGGGAGCATTGCATTATTTCGTGTTAACCGATATTTCGTCTTAAGCGTTTTCGCGTTAAATGTATTTCACTATATGATCATCGCTGACTTTGATTTAATTTGTATTATGTCGAATTTAAATTTAAGTAAATATTTTTAATTTATAGAGTACTTAATTGTGCAACTGCATTTCTCCCTACCTCTATAATATTCTGCTTATCTCATGTTGAGACTTACTGACCAGGATGATAGTGTGTTAATTATTTGGTGAAAAGAGCTATTTAATTTCTTGAGTGAGTGCTTAGCTCATAGAATTTTGGAATTATTTAAGTTAGTTAAAAAATATTCCTAATCTTCTCTCGTGTCTTAAAAATCAGTTATCAGTACTTATTAGGATAGTCTTCGTTTTTTCTAACAGCTTCACATCGATGTTACATTGAACTGAAAAGAGGTTTAAGATCTTTCTTCGTTATTGGGTCCGGACTGTTTCCTGGGCAGGACAACAGCTCAATGATCTAAGAACGATATCAGTTTTTCGATTACTTTACTGTTTGGCAAAGAGAAAAATCTTGCTGAAAAATAAATGAAGCATTGTTGGTAAATAGAACCCTGATAGAAGGTAGAAGTTAGGGTTCTAGAATGGTGTCAATGTATTTTTTGACATTCAGTGTCCCATCGATGATATGAAGCGGACCGCTACCATCTGCTGATATGCATGATTAAATAACAGAACTATGTGGGTACTTCACAGTTGCCTGGATGCAGTCAGGATGTAGTCTTTCTGCTGTTCTATGCCTTACATGTTATCTGCCATCACTACCGAATAACGATAACTTAGTTTCGTTCCTCCATATAACTTATGAGCACTAATCATTTGTCAATTAATGTGTTTCTTTGATCACTGTAGTCTTTTTTTTAGCGCTGCTGTAAATCGATTTAAGGCTTTTTTCATGGAATTATACCTCTTAGTCTGACATCTGCTAATCTTTTTCTGGCTGTTTTTGAATTGACAGAAACACCAGCATCATTCAGATGACTTCTGATGACCGTTGATGGCATTCTTTAACTTGGAGACATAGTATTTTTGTCCTTCTGTCATCAACAGATGTGGTGCACCTTTTTCGGCCTTTTCCTGCTTTTTTTTATTAAATTTGTGTCCTGAAATCTTAATAAAACTTTCAGTCTCCAGATGTAGTCACTGAACCAGCCACCTTTTGCAATTTTAACATAGGAAAGACCACTTTCTCGTCACACATCTCTTTATAGGTCTTCAATCTACTCCTTTATTTAATGTCATTGCTTTATAAGAAAATATCATATTTACCATGGCCAGGAAGAAGTCCTGACCTCAATCCTATCGAAAACTTGGGGCACTGTTTGAAAGTTCTTGCCCGAATGAGGTATACATGAACTAAAAAGGAACTAACTGAGGATATAATTGTTTCCTGGCATCACGTAAAACCGAAGAAAGAACTCAAAACTATTTTCAGCTCAATGGAAGATCGATGTAAAGCTATAATAAAAAATAAAGGCTATTCCACTAAGCATTGATAACTCACTGCTATCATCAGTATCCAATGTATATCGATAGTTATTGCCACATAAAATTTTTTTGCGTTTCAAATATTTGAATTTTCACATTTGTATTGAATTCAATACTAAATTATCTTTAAAATAATATAAAAGGTTTTGCATTTTGTGCAATGTAACATTTTCTTTAAACATACAAACTTAAAAAACACAACAATTTTAAAAATTGTCCACAATTTTGGCCACCACTGTATAATATAATATATGTTGTCTTATTTCCTTTTAATAATGTTACAAGGTGTTTTTTTCTACTAAAAACACCTTTAAAGAAGCTTGGTGAGCTATATTTTAAATTTTTCCTCTAAAAATGGCTTTTCCTTATTTATCAAAACTTCAAAAATCAATCTGGGATCATATAACTGCAAGATTACAATATTTAATAATTTGGATTTTTTTAAATATAATTTCAATGCATCTATTTTTAGGGCTAAGTGTTCAAAAATTTACCTAAATGCGAAAATTCTAAAACTGAAATATAATGCAAATAAGTTAATTTTGATACATGTTTACTTACATTTGTTTATTTTGAAATTCCTTACTCTTTGCTCTCTTTAAAATATTTGAGATCTTATTTTATTTCGAAATGCAAAAAAATAATAAATAAATAGACATAAAAACAAATTAAAGCAAATAGTTCAAATATTTAGATTGAAAGAGTTCTGAAATATTTTTTGCATCAAAAATACCTGATAATTTAACTAGGAATATTCTGGAACCACGGTATGCTGATCAAAAAATTAGTAATGGGTTCTCTACGCTCCCTTTTGCAAATCCTCTTGGGAAAATATTTCCGAAAAATTGTTTATTTGAGAACCTCTTTTCTAGAAAGGAGCTCTACTATTTAAAGTTTAGTGATTTAAGCTCGCAATAAAGAAAAAGGGAAGATAGCAACTGGGCGTGTTGTTTTGGTTAGATTAAATTAGAGTTTATAGATTTAAATCGATGATGTGTTCAGAAAAAGGCATTAAGAACCTCGTGATGCTAGTTCAAGGAATCCAGTTGAGTATTTGCAATTAATGTGATAAGTATTTTTTATTATATAAATATTTAGAGTAGACTAAAATACTTAGTCACTAAGCATTGAGTTCATTAAATGTTTTTAAAGTTGTTAGTAAGTAAAAGGTTTCGAAGTAAAGGTGTTGATTTTAAATGATGAATGACTCTATAAAGCCTCACACCCAACTGATCAGATGCTCTCTACAACTTCTTTGATGCAATTATTAGATATAAAAATACCAAGTTAGATGAAATGTTTAACTCTATTATCTTAAAATAAAAAAAATCAATAACCAGTTCAAATCCCTATATTTTTCCAACTACATTAGGGTCAAAAAGTACCTGAATTAGACCACCAATTATTAAAAACCAGAACAATAATTTAATCTTACTGGCCTTCAGAGTACTGTCCTCCTGCACCAACGCACTTCTTCCAGAGTTCATATAACTGTTCAAAACACTTCTGAAACTCATTTTTTGAGAGGTCAATTCAGTTGCTTCGTCGCATTTTGGATCACCTCATCTGAATCCACAAAACGATGTCCCTGCAATTTCATTTTCAGTCATGGAAATAGGTAAAATCTTCTGATGCTGTAATCGTTTCCGTATGCTTTCTTAAGCATGTCGAGCGTTTTAAACGGTGATTTGAGCGAAACACAGAATTTGATGTTTGTGTCGCAGGGAAATTTAAAATTAGGGACTTCATCAAATCCCTACGGTAGACGATCAATTCACAGATGATGTTAAAGTAAGAACCCTGTAGGGTGATTTCCCCAAGGAAAGTAAGTGATTTGATCAAATCCCTAACTTGTTTTAGTGAAATGATGAAATAATTTTGTCAAGAGTTTAAAAGCGTTTATTTAGCAAATATGGTGCACTATTATAAGTAGAGTACTTAATACAACAATAATAATTGAATTACAAATTATTTATTAGAAATTATCTATCAAAGAAATTAGATAATAAAGATGGTATTTTTTTAAAAAAGGATATTTATAGTAGAATTTCAAACATTTTTTAAAAAAAATTATACATTAATGTAGTACTTCAGAAATTTCCTTCTTTATTCGTAACACCTTTTTTTAGTTATTATTTCCCTTTTTAAAACAGCTTTTTTATTATCAAAAAGCCTTTTTTTATCTATAAAGAGGGCGTGGCTGAACTGCCTAATTTGTTTGTTAACATTTTTCAATTGAAGTTTTATCCAGTTTCTAACTTTCAGGCATATAAAAGTAATCAAAAGATAATAATGCAAAGAATATAACTAAATAAAACTAAAAAATATTTAGGTTATTTTGTTTTGATGCGTCACGTCAGAAGCGTGGCGCTGCCTGGCACGGACGAGGTGAGAGGGGAGGTAAAAGGAGTGGTAACAAGCGAAAACAGAGCTCTACAAATCCTAACTTGTTCATTTTCTAATTTTACTAAAACAGTTCGGAAATTTAATCGAATCACTTACAGTGGTGTAACGTACACCCCGCAACGCCCGCATCGCAGGGGGGCCTGGGCTCTAGAGGGCCCACAGCCTGACTATCGCCAAGTACCTATCCTTTGTAAAATCCAACTTGAGGGCCCGAAACCTGAATCTGCAGGGGGCAAGTGTTCACCGTTACGCCACTGATCACTTACTTACATCCGGGAAATGATCTCAAAGAGATGTTATTTTAACATCTTGCGTGAATTGATAATCTCCCTGAGGGACTTGATGAAAGCCCTAATTTCATCATTTTCCTGAGATATTTGTACCCTGCTCCAAAGACGACGTTGCAAAATCCAACGAATGAAACATTCGCTTTGTTAGGAATGATCTGCACACACACGCAGCTAACGCGCCAACCGTACGGGAAATTAATTTCAGATGGTTGTGTGTTTTCCTTATTAGTACTGGCAACCTCTGAAAAATGTATTTCTCCTCCAACGGACACCCGCAGGAAAGTAGAGCCGGGATGGGCAATACGTCGATCGCGATCGACCAGTGGACCTCCGAGACATTTTGGGGAGACCGCTTGATGATCTTAGCAGGTAGTAATTATATCAGGAAAATTCAAGATTAGCTGACAGTACGCAGACTCTAAGTGTTCTACTAACTATAACAACGAAAACTAACTTTAGATAAAAATGTTTTATTTTTTAATGTATTTTAAATTGTTTCATACTAAATGCATCAGTTGATATTATTATTTTTGTGACTATTATTATGTTTGTATCTTGCGTTTTTTGGTTTAAACGCGGTTTTAAAACAGTTGTTATAAAAGGTAAGAATATATTCCGTATTTATTATTAAGCTATAATAATAACCTTTTCCTTACCCCACCGCACCTACGACATTAGGCAGTGGCGCATAAGAATTTTTCAAGAAGGTGAGGTCGAGTGTCCACCATTCTCATATCATACCCCAATACGTAGCCAAGCGCATAATTTTTTGATTTTGTCGATTGTCGGGAACAAAAAACAGCAAAAAATAAATTACTGAATAAATATAATTAACATTAATTGATAAAAAAATACTAATAACAAATACTTAATTACATTTTACGTACTTTTTACATGGGATTATAATCAATCATCAAAAAAATCAAGGTCTATGAGAGAGGATCCGGACCCGTGGACCCCTCCCCCCTTTGCGTGCACCACTGACACTGCGTCTACCGCAACCCCTTGAAAAAATTAGAAGTAGCCCGTACCCTGGAAAAGTCTGTCCGGGAACTTTTTAACTCTAGTAGTATGATTTACAAAACATTGAAACATAGATTTTGGTTAGTAAATAAAACATTTTTTTAAATATTTGAAACCAAGCATTTCAATTACCTGCTATCTTCTGAAGAAGTAGAAACTTCCGAGGACTGGCACCGTAAACCGCCATCCACATTTCTTTCGAATCCATAGTTGCCATTTATGTCATTTGTACGCAATACTGCATAGTGCTGATCCATGGATCGCTGTGGCTGAAAGGTACCGTCATCGGTACTGGTGTAGTATCGTCCAGAACTAAATTGGCAATGGAAATCGTTTCCTGTTCTGGTATAATCTTGATTACCAAAACTTGAATCGTAATGTCCTCGGTGAGTGGTACTGGTGACATAAGGAGGAGTGTTTGTTGGGGGTGGTGTCTTTTGGTAACGACAACTTCTCATTTCGGGTACCATCATGGTATTCTTTTGGTTTCTCACCTGTAAAGAGATAAGTTGATTCAATATTTTAAGAAAAAATTATTCCAAAAGCGAGAGAAAAATGAAAAGAGATAATGTGTGTGCACATGTGTGTGTGGGGGGGAGAGGAATAACCAAATAATATGTTCAAACAAACATCATTACATAAATTTAATTTTATTTATAATTGAACTTTTTGTTCAATTGTTACAATTCAACAGCGAAACCATTTTTTTATTTGGTTTAAAAACCAAAATTGCATTCTTAAAAATAAATTTTAAGTGGCGATGGGGTTTTTGAGGATATATACACACACATGCATACATCATTGCATTCAATCTATTTCAAAGTATATGTTTTAAAATGTTTCAAGAAATAATTATAAGTTACATTCAATAAATTCTCTTAGAAGTGTAGAAGTTTAGAGTCCCTCCTCGTAGTTTTAAGAGTCTTTAAAATAATTAATTTATAATTAAATTGATCATTTACGAGTTTAAAAATAGTGTACTTCACTTTATGAGAAATATTCATTTAAAATACTAATTTAGTTTAAAAGGACATTAAATGGTCTGAATGGGTTAAACATTTTAATTTTAGTATAAATTTCAGACTTTATTGACTCTGCTTTTTAAGAATTTAAAAATCACATTGAAACGAAATAGAATTTTTTTAAAAATTAACTTTTGAATGGGAACCCTTTTGTACAAATTACCAAGACTATAATTGCTGTCACTAAAGGTTTTATACCATGAATATAATTATTAAATGTTTTTCTGTGACAGAAAATTATCTCAAATTTCATAATGATATAAATAAAACCTAAAGATTTCACAATAAATTTCGTAATATTACATCAATAGTATATTAAAGTATCTTCAGTATGTAATATTATTTTGACTCCTTTTGTGCAAAAGTCCTTGAAGACTTGTTCAATTCCTACTATTAGCTCACACTCTCTCTATACTTATTTATTGATTTATCTTGGTGGAATTTTCAATCGCGTTAATAAAATACATTTGAAAACGCTCAAAGGAGCTGAAATTTTATATACACGATTATTTTGGATGACAATACAATAACTTAATAATCATTAATAACAATTAATTGATTAAAATTAATTATTCAAAGTACAAATACAGCCACGTTGGCATCATTTTTGGTGACCCTTTTGGCGACTTATGTGTAAAAACTTGAAAAGGTTTTTTTTCTGACGTTTTAAAGCATTCAGTTGAACTGAAATTTTATAAACACGATTGTTTTGGATGACAATACGATACTTTAATGATAATTCATAAAAATGAATTACCACTTAATGTTGTGATTCTGTCATATGTATATACATATTTATATTAACTGTAACTATTTAGTAAAAAGTAGCTAAGCTAAAAATTATCTTTCTTGATCTAAGTAGGAATTGACTAAAAAAAATTTTTTTATTATTATTTATGTATGAATTTTGGGTCGAAAATCTTTGTTGTAATAATATAAATTCATTTAAACTGAAAGAAAAACGTTAATGCTTAATCCAAATAACATTTTAATAAACCACTGTTCTCTTTGAATAAAAACAATTCACTGGCAATTGTATGATTTCTAATAAGTTTCGCTTTAAAATAATGTTATTTTTTATACCTCTAAAAGATTCTAATTCAAATTCTGAATATAATCAATCCCACTTCTGCATGTTATAATTTTTAGAAATCTGAAAAGAGAACGGGGATATTTTAGTTGTATCATCTGGCCATAAGTAAATTGCCGCGTCAGCCTAATGTTTATCACGAACTGGAAAATGGCTTGTCATGAGTTCACCCAGCCGTTTATAGAGGTTGATGTACATCAAATCTATCAAGAATCGAAGTATTCTCCTTGGGGTATTGTGGAAGTTCGGAGAGGCTGGTATCAGTTCTCGTCACTTGACTGTGATTCAAACTTGTGAGATCCGTCGCCAGTAGATTTCGTTTTGTTTTATTGTGTTATACTGATTCATTATAAATAATTTTATAGTTAATACAATCTTGACTATTATCAGTTTTCATCATCCGAATAAAAATTTTGCCTATTAATATGGATGTTATTATTATCGTTATTTGAAGCATATATTGACGCAACACAAAAGTTTATGAATTTTATAAGGAAAGAATTTTCTTATAAGCTAATTATTTTAAAAACTTAAAAGAAAATAGTATCCAAAATAGGCAAACGGGGAAAAAGAAGTTTTTCAATTCCTACTATTATCTCACACTCTCTATATATTTATAAATTTATCTTGATGGAATTTTCAATCGTTAATAAAATACATTTTAAAGCACTCAATTGAGCTGAAATTTAATATACATGATTGTTTTGGATGGCAATACAATAACTTAATTATAATTAATAAAAATTCATTGATTAAAACTAATTATATAAAGAATTGCAAAGAAAGCCACGTTGGCATCCTTTTTGGCGACTTGTGTGTAAAAATTTGAAAAGGTTTTTTTTCTCACGTTTTAAAGCATTCAGTTGAACTGAAATTTTATAGACACGATTGTTTTGGATGACAATACGATACTCTAATGATAATTCATAAAAATGAATTACCACTTAATGTTGTGATTCTGTCATATGCATATATATATATATATATATATTAATTGTAACTATTTAATAAAAAATAGCTAAAATAAAATTTTCTTTGTTGATCTAAGTAGAAATCGACTTATTTTTTTTTATATTACTGTTTTCAAATTACTTGTAATACATTTGAAAAACATGATAACAAAGGCAATTAACTGTTTCTTTAAATTACACATTCCCTTTATTTTTCCACATTTTAATAGCTATCATTGGAGTTTTTGCCCAATACGTATAAAAAACCAATGAACAATAAATAAATCCATTTAATATTTTGTCATGAACCAACTTTATGTAATCTTATACCCACTTCATTATTTATCCTTCCCCAAAAATATCAGATGCAGTGGGTGTGGGTCGTTAAAGAACGTTTTAAACAACAGCTAATTGGAAAGATTCGCGTTCGTGTTTCGCCGTAGTGGGTTACGGTCGTTCTGGTTCAGAGGGAAGATCATGAGGATGTCAGCTCCCATTATAAGATGAACAACCGAGATATAATCAATAGAACTCCTCGTATAAAGAACGCGTTCAGTATATGCTAGGAACTCAAAATTGAAAGATGGAATATAGAGGAGTAATATCTTAATTCTGTAGGTCAGTGGTTCTCAAACTATGTTCCACAGAGCCTGGGGGTTCCTTGAGTCTCAATAAAAACTAGAAAAGAAACTTATAAATGTGTATGTAAAATAAATTCACGCTCTCTCTAAAGTTTGTATAGTCACAAATATCTAAAGCTAATCCCGTTAATGAAAACTGAACTATTTTATTTATACATAACTTTATTTTGTAATACTTTCTAAACTTTGATCATGTCGCCCATCCGGTATAGTGGTTAACGACGCTGACTACTGAGCCGTAAGGCCTGGGTTCAAATCCCGGTGAAGACATGGATGTTTGGGATGGAGCTGAGTACTCTAAGCATCCGTCGAGCCGCAAGTCCTCTCGCGAGGTTGGTGGCAGGGAATAAGAGGTGGGGGGCTCTGACCCTTCCCCAGGGTGTTCTTCCTCAAAATTGGGGTAGAACCGAGTTAAATCGTGCTGTCACCTCTATGGTACTCAATGCTAAGGCCAACGATGGGTGTACACACATCTAACCCCTTGTCATGATGAATTTCGTAGGCCTCGATCTAAATACGTCAGATTGATTGATTGAATATTAACGTCACACTGTTCAGCTACACGAGGGCTTTTGGTGACGGACCACGTAATTTTGAACCATAGTCAAATGACGTGGACGACACCTGAGCTGGCACCCTCTCTCCTAACTACCACACCACACCAATGGAAGGACGTTTCAGCTCTCGACAGATTTAACGTGCATCGCTGCCCTACATGGCGAGTCTTTAGTGGTACTAGGCTTGAACTCGTGACAAGGCAAGCCACGGTCCTATACCTATACCACTAGGCTACCGCGGCCACCTAACTATGTCAGACAGGTGCCATTAGAAACAACAACAAGTTTTGATAAAAAGAAGCATTTTCAAATGTTGTTGTTTTTCATATTAGTACATTGTTTACTATTTCAGATCGCGCGCGCGAAATAATTTTACTGTCGTTAACGCAATGTTTTGTTGACTAAATAATTTTCTTATGGAAAATGCACCTTTTTTCCATTTGTGGAAAAAAAAACACATATAGTGAAAGAGAGGTATCAACATATCGAGATGTATCAACAGATTCGACGTTAAAATCTTAATTTAGGCAACAACAGCTCTTAAAGATTAATTTTCAAATTCCTGTGAAATACACAAATGTAAACATTCAATGACATTCAAATCAATGCATTTAAGTGAAAAACATTTCTCAACATATATGAAAACGAAAGCAAAATATAAAGGCAAACTCAAAAAATGCGACTGCAGATAATTTTAATAGATCTAGTCTTCAATAATATGTATAAAAAATGCTAACACATGATCTCATTAACTAAATATATTGCATGAGTAAATGATACTTGAATCTTAAACTAATATAGTAAGTACATAGTATTAAAAAATTACATTAATTTTTTTAAAAATTTTAAAATAGAATGCTTTTTTTACATCAAATACTGTAACATGTTGATCTACTTTAAATATTATTTCCAGATATATTCTTCAAAGTTAATGTATGTGTGTAAGGGGTTCCCGCAAAGCGCGGTATATTTCTAAGGGTCCCGTGTATCGCAAAATTTTGAAGATCACTGCTGTAGCTTCTGTAATTATATTATCTGCATATTCCTCCATAAAAGCAGACATAGAATCATTGAGGTGCACATGGAAAAAAAATCAAAAACACAAAAGAAAATTTTTTTTTTTAAAAAATCAAGTATTATAAATTTAACTATTATTATTTAAAGATTCTTTTGATAATAAAGTGCACAGTTTTTTTGTATTTTTTTTTTTGGCAATTTCATATACCTTGTGTTAATAAATTCCTTGTCTATATATTTTTCATTTTTATCTAGCCTAAAAATATCCTCATATAATATATAGATTTTACGTGTCATTTCGACCGTTTATTTGAATTTGCAAAATAAATAGACATATTTTTTAAGCTATAATTACTTTTGAAGAGCATGAGGCAATATGTTTATTGTGCTTACTTTATATTCAGTTTTTTAATTAATTCCAGTTAATGCTTATATGCATAATATTAAAATTCTTCGTTTTTCATTTATGTTTGTTAATCTACATTTACATCCAACTAATGTATACCTTTAAAAGCAACAAAAATTAAATACCATTATGTTACAATATCATTTTTATACCTTGCTAAATATTTTCGATAACAATAAATTCATTTTTTCAGCTTAACTTCCTTTTTCAATTGAAGAAAGGTTTTTAAAAGTGATCTTTAAATTTTAATAACTAAATCAGCTAATTAAATCAATAAAATCATTTTGGAACGTAAAATTAAATATTCTTCAGTTAGAACAAAATATCTCGATCTTATTCTTTTATGTTATTTCATACTTTCACTGTCGCGTTATAATAAACATTTAAACGGAAATTGAATTGTAGGCGAACTCTACAGAAAATAAAATTGTTGCGCAAAACTACTAAGACTTTAATTAAAAGAATCTTTCATGACTATCTATCATTTGCTTTGACACATCTTTCAATGTTTTGGTTTAACCCAATAATTATGAATTATAACTATTTTTCTCATTACATCCTCTAATCAAATTTTTTTTTTGTTTTATTTCAGTTTAATATCAATTAATTGTAAAAGAGTAATAAAAAAGAAAAGAATTTTCAATCAAAGATATTAATTCAACTTAATGCTGTCTCTGTAATATCAAGCGATAGATAATAATATTGACGAATTCGTTGAAGAAATAAACAGAACCATTGATAATATTTCTCTTGAAATATTGAATAATGTTATACGTTTTTATGTCATTTTAACACTTCATTCTGGATGCAATAAATATCATGTATGGCTTCAATAATTTGAAGTCCATACATGCATTAGCGTTAGCATTTTTTTACTCAAATTATGGAAGCCTAGATCTATTGAAATTATCTGCAGTACTAAGGATAATAAAATTCTTATTTTTTTCGTGAGACCTGAATTAGTAAGCAATGTGCTAATATAAAAAATAACAACATTTGAATATTCTTTTTCTATACTACGATCAAAAAGTAGAAATTATTACAAAATAAAGTTATGTATAAATAAAATATTTCAGTTTTAATGCCCGGGATTAGTTTCAGATACTTGTGATTATACATACTTCAGAGAGTACGTGAATCCATTTTGCATGCATATTTATAATTTTCTTTTCCTATTTTTATTGAGACTCGTGGAACCCCCGAGTATAATTCCCGTGAAACATAGTTTGAATAGTTATTTAGAATAGTTATTTCCAAACCTTTTTTAATAACGCACCTCTAAAACGAAAATAATGACACTCAATTATTAAATTTATATTAAGGAAGGCCATCTTAAATTTAGCAATAAACGTATATCTGGTGTTAATGTTATGATTATTTTATACGAATTTTGTTTAGAAAATTGATGCACAGGAAACATTTTTCTGAACATATTAAAAATTTTGACTGTAGAATCTGTACAGTTTTTTTTAATATTTACGTATATTAAACATTAGCTTAAATTTATAATAATTGCTGTATATCTTATCAGAAAATCTTCTGTTACACTGATATCAATGTATGACTGACAAAATGTGATTAATTCTTAAATTTCATTTCAAGGATTCATTGTAGCCTTAATAAATAATAATATAAAATTATTCATCATATAAATATTATTTATATAAAAATTATAATAATATAAAGGCATAATATGTATTAAAATAAAATAAATTTATTATTTTATTATATATATTTAGTATAAATATATAAAATACTAAATATATTTTATTTACTTAAGAATAAAATACTAAACGTGTTTAATATATAAATATGTTTAACAAATTTAATAAAATATATAAATGGCATGTTATTTCATTCTTTTAAAATTTATTTTGATAATAGAATAAACTTCATTTATGTTTTTTTCCATTAAATTTAAGTATTAAAAATACTCTTTTTCAAAATATAAACTAATTTTATTTGTTGTGATTATCATCAAATTAGCTTATTAATTCAATAATTTATTTTTAATTTACATATTTATTTCGTTTGCTTGTAGATAATTTTCAATAAAACTAAGATGAAAATCTTTTTTTTTAAACATAATACAATATCTTTAACAATAAAATTTTTAATTAAAAATCTCATTTTGTTACTTCTTTGTTTTTAGAGTTAATTGATTGCCCTTAGAAACTTTATGATTCAGCGTTAACGTATGTATTTAAAAAAAACATTGAATTATATAAAAGAAATAATAGGATAAAAGGTGCATTTATTCTCATTAACAGCCAAAAATCACTTCACGAATTTTTTATTTTTGTATACACGTGTAAATGAGAAAGTTTTTTTTTTTTTTGCACATTTTGTGTCTTGTTTTCAATGTCTATATAAAAGATAACCTTTTAAAAACAAATTTCAGCAAATTTTAAATGTTTTATATATATGTTATAGGGCAGGGATGGCGAAGCATTGGCACACGTGCCATAAATGGCACGTGACACAATATTTTGGGCACGCCACCGATCAAAATGGTTTGAATTTTACTTCAAAATAACAAAGTTCAATTTGAAGTATTAAGAACAAGCGCGAGTGATCGGTCGCGGTACGGCACGGGGAGCCCACTCGTTTTACTTATTTACTTCGTGGACTATTGCTTATTACTTGCGTCGTGGACCTATGATGCAAAGTTTGTCTACTCATAGCGTAGTCAATTTCATCGACACAACTATATTTTAAAGTTTGTGTTATATTTACGATTTTTAAGTGTTATTTAACATGGCTAGTTCAGAAAAAGAAAAAAAGGGTGAATAACAGATAATTTCAAATTTGGTGAATCTAGAAATATGACATTATTACTAAAGGCGAGATGTATTTTATGTTCTGGAATAGTGGTGTGCAGAATGTAAAAAGGCATTTAGAGACAAATCTCAAATCTTCTTGTCAAAAAAATGAACCATAGGAAAAATAATTAATTGCTTAAAAACAAATTGACAGATGACTTCAATTGAGCATGCATTCAACTAAAAGTAAAATCTTACACTCTTAATATAAGTTATTTGTCATCCAATTTGCAACAACATAACACACTTATGTTACTTTAATTTGAATTACATGCATAACACTAAAATATTTACAACTATACAGTGCAAAAGGTATTTTTTCGTAGTGTTCTTAGTATTTCGTTTTATTATTTTTCCAATAATCCCAAGTCAACATTATTAACGGCACGTCTGTACTTCATTAAACACTTCTTTAGGGAAAAAATGGCACCCTGATCCATAAACGTTCGCCACCCCTGTTATTGGGTAATAGGATCTTATGATTTCAAGAGTCAAGTTGCTGAAAGAAAACGCTTTTCTAAGTATATTAATGAGCCTATTGTTTTTATGTTCATACATGTATATAGTATGTAACAGGGATTGGCAGTCATTTAGCTGTGGGGTTGCAAATCAATCTACCAATATGATTCAGCGTGCCACTCAACAGGTCATTTTTGAAACAATTCTATATCCCGATAATACATGCAGAGTTACAGAATATAGGTCAACAACACAGATTTACAAGTTTATTATACATTAGTTTTGCATCATTTAAAGATATTTCTTAACATACACTTAATAACGTACTTCAACAAAAATAAAAATAATTAAAAATGCCCATATGTTACTCCTTTTTAAACATATTTATTAAAATAAAAAATGATCAACATAAAATATAAGTATAAAATGAAAAGGTATAAATAAAAAAACTCTCATATCGCAAAATCAGGGGTATAAAGTATGACTTTCAGTTTGACACGATTGTGAGCATTCAGTTGTTAAACAATTTCTTTGCGGATACGAAGTATTTTTCATGTGAGAAAAGAGTTTTTACTGATTTATGTAGAACCGAAAGCGGAAAGCAGAGTAAATACAGTTTTCTCTCTTCAAACAATTAAATCTCTCCAGCAATGGTATTCAAAAACTTAAAAAATAGCTGTAAATTTATCTTTAAAAATATCTTTCAGATTTTTTCGTAATTTTGTAAACGTCCATAATTCAAATTAGTTTATTATGTTGTATTAGTTTCCATGGTTGGTTGGTTGGTTTTCGTGTTTATGGACTCTCTCAAAATTGACAAATTTGTAGAGTAATACAGCGTGCCATTAAGAATTGTACCACGTGCCACATGTGGCCCGTGTGCTATATGTTGCCAATCCCTGACATAATAATGTTCATATGTGTGTTATTCATATTATGTATATACATATATATGTTCATTTATATTTATACCAGAGGAAAAGATCTGTTACAAAAAAGAATTAAATACCGGTACAATTTAATTTATATGCCATAAATTACATTTCAAGTTACTTGTATGACTATATTAAAATAAAAGAATATGTAACATAGGATAATATTTAGAATTATTTAAGAAAGTTTGTTATAAGTTCTGGAAGAAAAAAAAGAGTGTGAGAGAGAGGAAAAAAAGAGATAAAATTTTGTATGCTTCTCAAATTTATTTAATAATTCGTGATTACCAATTATTAAAACTTAAAAAGTTATTCCATTTGGACGGAAAATTTTGAGTTTCCTTCATCTATTCTATTTTAAAACATATTTCAACCCTTCTTTCCAAAGCAACATTTTTCAGGAATTTATATTATGTAGAATTTTTGCAACTGTAAGTTTTTTTATAAGTATTCCTTAAATATATAAGAAGTATTTTTAGACTATATCATTTCTCCCTTTTTTTTATTCCTTAAAACAATATTTGCTGAATATAATTGTACTCATCCCTTTCAACAAAGAATATTATTTCTTTCTTTATCGTATCGTGTTTCACTAAGATTCAACTGAATGATCTTTTGTGACAAAGGACAATTTTTTTATAAAATTCAATCAAAAAGGATAAACATCATTTTTTTTCATATAAAAAGTACCTGGAAGTCTTTTTTAATGAAAAAATTTTTATTTACCGTATGTGATTTCAAATACTGTCTTGCTTCTTTTCTGCTTGAAACAATATG
The DNA here is from genome assembly GCA_019973935.1 of Trichonephila clavipes. Lineage (NCBI taxonomy): Eukaryota > Metazoa > Arthropoda > Arachnida > Araneae > Nephilidae > Trichonephila > Trichonephila clavipes. Next base: position 970,760 of record BMAU01020999.1, read on the forward strand.
CAACATAAAAGTATGTTTATTTTGCTAGTAAAACAAAACATTTTATTTTATTTTATTTTTGTTTCGATTGTAGATGTTCCTTTACATTGAGTCCAATCTGATAAATGATAAGTTATTTTTATCTTGAATTGCTTTATATTATAGTTATTCATCGTTTTAGGGTATATTGTACATATTTTAGTGTTTAAAATTATTTTTACGGTTTTTTTTCGTAGGTTATTAGTCAAAAATATCTTAATACACATATCTTAATATAGAAATATACGTAAGTTATTTATAATTACTCATACGTAATTAACACACATTTAGAATATTTAATAAAAATATGATTATAATTGTGTGTTATATATATCTCTATTTTCTTGAAAATTATTTAATACAGGTTATATCTGATATCATTGCAATCGCTCATTTTAACTAAGAAAAGTATTTAATCAATTTATTTAAATGAAAAACTGCATTAAAAATTTTAAATATAACCTCAATTCTTGTAAATGAGCATCAAGGTTTCCTTTATTTTAAAAAAATTAAAAACATAAAAAAGTGATATGGAAGAAGAAAGCTGCTATTCACTTTTTTAATTAAATTGGTATAAACGCAAAAAAAAATTGTTTTTTTAATAAGTGAAAGAATTATAACAGGGAAATTGGAATTATGTATATAATTATCGGGATATAATTATGGATATAATTATTCCATTATAACGTGGAATTAACAACATCTCCTAATTGGTAAATTTCATTTCTTAATTTTTAGGCATTTAAACATTTCTCGTTTGAATACTGAAATAAGTTTCATTTAAATGAAATGTTCATTTTTAAAATTATATAAAAATGTTTTTATAAGAAAATAACTTCATATTTTTCTTAAATTCTATATAATTAAGTATATGTGAAGCGTATTCTTTCGATTTCTTGGAAATTAAAAGTAAAATGCATTTTGAAAGAAAATCATAAATGTTTTCTACAAAAAAAAGTTTTTTTTTTATTTTTTAATCATAATTGTAAATTTCAAATTTACTTTTTAGTATTTCAACTAACTTTGCAAAAAATATTTCGATGTACCTACCTCAACGATATTTTTTATGACGAATAAAAAAAAAGACAAAAATGTAAAAAATAAAACGAATTTATTTATTAGTCTAATTTATATATTTGATAAAAGAAATTTATAAAATACAATTTAACCGACATTCAAGTTTTTTTGAAGAAATTGCATATTGAATATAGTCCAGAACTTTTATTATAACGGAAAGAATATTTATATTCAAACATTGTAGATTTATAGAAATTTAATAAAATCATCAATTCCTGAAGCTATTTTAACTATTAACTCCTTAAATATATTTTAAATTATTAAACACTTTTTTATTATTCTACGATTTCAAATGCCATAATTTATGTTTTCCAACATTAGTTTGAAGTGCAAATTTTGTTTGAACTATTTAAAAACTAAACAAAAATTCACAAGTAAGTAAAATTAAAATTTCAAAAAATTCACAGTGTGAATTCTTTTTAACTCTGCATTTAGCAAAAAAAAAATTATCTTAGAATACAACTTTTTATACTTCAAATAATAGAAGATTTGCATTTTTTTTTTAAAAAAAAACTTTTATAGTCTTTCTTTCTTTCAAGTGATTCAAAACATTTAAATCAGGTATTTAAAATTTCTAAACAGTAAAACCCTTGAGAATTTTATGCAGAGCGCTAAATATAATATCAAATTTAAAAAGATATTTTTTTACTTAACTCAACACCATTAGGAATTTAGAGGGAAAATGTTCAGAAATAAATAAGTTTTTCTGATATAAAAAAAGTTTTTATTTATGTTTAACACTCAGATTTTAAAAACTTCTAAGTTCGTAAAAATTATAATTTTATTTTTAGTTGATATATGAATCAAATCAATTGCTGTATATTTATTTATAAAGACCAAAAAAAAAAGTCCTCTTTGTCTAAATTATAATTCCTTTAACAAATATTTTTTGAAATACATCGAAAATTTTGTGGAAAGTTCACTAAAATATATTTTGACGCAGAAATTTTCGCGAAATATTCAATACAGCTTTGGAAATTTCTATATAATGATACCTTCAACCATTGTAAGTATATATATATATATTTGAAACTAAAGGAGTTTTTCTTAACTTACCATACGGTTTCTTCGATATCGCATGATTTGAAATTCGGGAAAGGAAGTTAATTATTTATAATTCTAAATACAAATTCTTTTCTTTAAATTTCATAACAATTTTGCTTATCATCCCTGGATTTTAAAAAGTCAAAATTTTCTCACTTTAAACGGAAAAAAAGTTGATATTCCTTTCAATTTGGAAATATAATTACTTGATTCCTTGATTACTTGATTATTGATAATATAATTATACTTATCAATAAAAGCCAATTAATCCAAAAATTTATCGAGAACCTGATGTAACATTTCTACCTATGTCAAAATAATCATTTTCATTACCTTATTTATTATAATTCACCTTAAAAATATTTTCTATAAATTTCTTGTATGAACATTTACATATCTATATCCTACTGAACTTCACTGTTTTTAGATGGTTTAAAAATTTGTTCAATACACGATAAGGAATTAAAATATATTTACCTGATTCCTAGAAAACTGTCAGTAAATGGCAATTAATCCAAAATTATCTCACAGTCCTATGTATTCTTTTCCCCAACATCAACGCCAATCACACAACTCCTTTAATTTTTTTATTCCAATCCTTACCCTCAAGACTCTTAATTAAATCGTCTCATTCTCAACCATGCTCACATGGAACTGGGTTCTGAAATCTAACCAGGAGAGGGAACGTGCTAAAAAAATATACAAACAAACAAGACCATCTGAAAAGAAACTTTCACGAAATAAAACTTTTTTTTTCCTTTGGACCAAGCGCGAAAAAGTTTTTTGAAGCCCCTCCTCCCCAGCCAATGAGGGTAGTTGGTATCTCTACCCTCCCATTAGTTAAATCTCGGGTGCGCATGCGTTGGGGGATGGTGAGCCCAGAAAATCCCACGGGCAGGGATAGGAGCCAAGTCGGGTTTCGGTTGCGGCGGGAAGTTAGATTTATAGCGGGGGAGAGCGCAGATTTTTATTTAGAGCTCTCTTGCTAACATATGGACTAGGGCCCGACAATGCCAAAAGCTCAGGAAGCGGCGGGTAATATCGAAATCTCCGCTGGGTGTTAATGGAGTTGTTGACGATTGGGTAATGGTTTGGGGGATATAGATAGGGAAAGCGGTTCCACGGAAATGGTGAGGTATTTAGTGACACCAGATTGATCAATTGGTGGAGAAAGTGGGTTTTCTTAAGATATCCCACAACTTGCGACAACTTTTTTTAAATAAAAATGGAGATATGGAGATTTTTTTGTGTGGTTCTTAGATTTATTTATATAGTGTATTTTAAGGAGAAAAAAAAGGCTACAATTAAGAAGAGAAAAATACTTTGTTACTATTGAAATAGGGGAAAAATGAGCAAAAATTGCATGAACCGGACCAGCTTTCTACAAATAGTAAATGAACAAATTCTCAGTTTTTCAATTTTCTTGAATTACTTTGCTGTTCCTTTTTGAAATGACCTTCAGGATAAGAAATATTTTAAATTTTAGAAAAACTAGAGCACTTTATCTTAGCTATTACATGAAATTGCTGAAAAGAACTGCGATTATATTCACATAAAGAACTGTAAATCTTGTAAAAAGACATTGATTGATAATTCTGAAAGTTAAAACGCTTCTACTGTGTTATGCAGAACATAAACACAAAATTTCGGCAAATAATTTTAAAAACTTTTTGAGCAATCGCTGTTTCCGTTTGAACTTTTCGAAAAAAACAACACATTTCGAGTAAAACGCTTTTTTAAGTTTGACATCTATTGCAAATTTATGGCATCTGCTTTTACTAAGACACTTGTAGTTTTTGTTCTAGTGAATGGAAAATAAAAAAAAAAACTTGTTATTTTTATAAAGCTAATAAGATGACATATAAAATAAAATCATAAAATAAATTTGTCAATTTTTAAAACAAATCATGATTTTAGGGTAGTCAGATACTTTAAGACAGTGCTCCTCAAATTTTTTTATCGCTGCGGACCGGTCAACGTTTGATACTTTTACCGTGGCCCGCTGAGGGTGGGACACGTTGACTGTTTATATTTTAGATTGTTTTCATTCAACAATTTTAATTTAGTTACATTTAAATATGCCTTCAGAATATAATATAGTTACACCAAAAATGATTTCTGTGGAAAGTTGCTGAAATCCGAGAGAAATACATCACTTTTAACAAAATGGCAATATTTTAATGTAGTTTAGGTGGCCCCGCACCATTTGATCCACGGGCAGGGGATTGCGGAACACTGCCTTAAAGTGAAAGGGTATCTTCATATAAATGTTAAAGCACAATATGCGTATATGCTCGGAACTCTTTTACATACAGAAAATGTATTAGTATTAATGTATCTTCGTGCGTTTATATATACATCTATTGTTATATCATGATCTTAAAATTAAGAAACTTTTAAGAGGACTCAGTACGATTCAATTGACAAAAATCGATCAAAAAATCGAATTTAATGTTTTTAGCTTAAGAAGACTTGATACCCTAAAAATCACTAACCATCGTTTTTTTTTTATTTTCATTTAATCTTATTCTTTGCATTATTATCTTTCGATTGATATATCACTTGTGCATGTCGGAAAGTTAGAAGTTGACTAAAACTTCATTTGAAAAGAAATTAGGCAATTCAGCCACACCCCCTTTTTAGAAAAAAAAGCTAAAAAATGCTTTATGATAAAAAAAAAATCTATTTTAGAAATAGAAATAATAACTATAAAAAAGAATGTGTAGTATTAAAAGCAGAATATTTCCGAGGAAATACAATAATGGGTTTTTTCTTCCTTGTGAAATGTGTGCATGTAAACTTTTTAAATTAAGGCATTTTATATTAATAATTTTATATAATTTTAGTTCTTATTCCTGATATATTTTTCATACAAATGTAATACTTTAATATTATAAGAAGAAAAACAGCTAAAATTTCTGTCGTGACAGAAAAAAAATTTTTTTTAACATTTTTCTTGAATTTTCATGGGCAATTAGTACTCTCTAAAAGTTTATCATTTATAAAAATGCGTGGGTTGAAAAAATATGAAAATGCAATTATTTTAAAGAAAAACATATAACTAATATCTTAAAGTGGTATTTTGAGTTTAATTAAGCTTATAATAATTATTTTTTCAGAATTATAAACTTTAAACCTGTTTTTCTCAGTTTGTGTTTTTCGAAATCTTAGTGCATTCAAAATGCTACTCCTTCGACAATTATTTACCAATCACTTACATTTTTTTCTTGCGTGTTGAAAATAAAGCATGTAATAAAATTAGGGATCCGTTTTCTTATAAACCGAATACTTTTTTAAAAAAAAAATGCAAGACATGTTGGCTTTTTCGTTGATTTTTAGCCTGTATATCAACATTTTATTTTTTTCTCGAAAACGAATGAAGTTATTCTAAAATCAATCCCTGAAGTTGTTTAGATCATCCATAAGAGTATTATAAAAAAATTTTAGGTCAAAAAATTAATTTTTACACAAGGAGTAGGATTTTAAGATTTTCCCAATTTTCTTCAAAAAATTAAAATCTTTAAAATTGTGTGAATAATATATGAAAATTTTCATCTGGTAACATTTTCTTGAATAGAAACATTGTATAAAATGCTAAAATATAATTTTTAAATACGTAAATAAAGAATTTTGCTCAAAGGGTGCCAAGTCTCCTTAAGTTGTTTTTATATACTTTTCTACAAACTCACAAAATTTGAAAGCTCCGAGTTTAAAAAACGCATAGTTATGATAACTTTTACATTTATTTTTATTCACATGCCAATGGCAAATTAAAACTTTAAACTGACTTATCTCAGAAAGATAAAATAGCTAGTTTGTCTTCATTTTAAATGCTAGGGCTTTTTTTTTCTGTTGTGCTTAATACTTGGAAATTTTTTGCACTTGTTGCTCATAGTACATGGAATGAAAGTTGCTAAGCATTTTCAATCTATTCCAAAGCAATACTTTTTTTTAAATAATTGAATTTCGAATTTAAATATTTTTTAAGGAATTTTCAATAAGTATTCATAAAAAGACATATTGTATGAATACCAATCATGTTATCGCAAAACCCCTACCAATTTTTGTTATACATAGTTTGACGTACAAATCAAATATCATGTGTTCACCTCAATTTTTGAAGTAGAATTTTAAAATCACTTCAAAAGTTTCAAGTTTTTTCCTTAAAAAATTAAATGGTTAACTTTTTATGAAACATTGAGCACGAAATCTGTTTAACATCATACATACACATAGGAGGCAACCAAAAAAATTATGAAAATCACTAAATTAAAAAACTTTGTCTAAATTGTACCATGTCCCCAAAAAAAAAAATGAATAACTCACCATTTACATTTATAAATATAGATTCTTAACTTTTTTTAGATATTATGTTTAGGGGAATGAAATACAGGGCATATCGAATGCAGGGGGAGGGATTTATAGGATGGGTTAAAAGTTATCTTATAATTCAAAATGCGAATAATTTCTGTGGAAATTATGTTTTTTAAAATTATTTTCAGGATCTAAAAATTATGGATTGGGATTTTAATTATTAAATAACACTCAAATGAGCAGCATGCGGAAAAAAATAATCGATGCTACAATGCAAATATAGGTTACCTATAGGAAAATTGTTTTTATCTAAAGTTTCTGAGAGAGTCAATCGATTTTTCATTAATATGTCTAGAATATTACTCGGCCCCAAACCCATCTTCATCAAGAAATTCAAAGATATAAAGAGCGACAATTATTTTAAAAAATTTTAATATATTTCAATATTTTAAAATTTTTACAACTTTTACAAATTTTAGTATTTTGGAAAAAAAATTTCTATTATTCTTGAAGTGTTCCTCACAATTCTGTGTAAGGATTGATATTACGAAGGATAGTTTTATTTTTACAATTTTTTTTTCGTGTCGGGCACTATAAAAAAGGTAATAAAAATAATAAATAGCTATATATAGCTTTGTGTAATTTTTAAAAAAATAAATGTTCATCTAAATCTTAAGTCCATGAGCAGAATTATCAAATATGGTATGCAAAACAACCAGAAAAAACTTCATAAAAACTAGGTGGCTCAACAGCTCATAGAGATAACTTAGGAAAAAAATGTTTTTTAAAATCTTAGGTAACACATATACAAAATCGCAAACCGAAGTCATTTTGATGTAGGTTTCATAAAATCTAACAAGTAGTCTGCGTGTTTAAAAATTTTTTTCTCCCAAAAAATTTCCTCGTAACATGCTGATATATATATTTTTTATTATTCCTCCTTTTTATTTTGGAAAAATACGCTTTTTGTTGTAGTCAATATTTTCTAAAATTTGTAACCCTTTTCAATTACATTGAATTCTGTCAAATTCCGAACCGTCATTCAATCTTTCTGGGTCTAAAGACTCAAGTTCTTGAATGCCTTGCTCATACATTTCCATGAGCTTATCAATTGTCAGCTCCTGATTGTAGCAATCCAGCAGTTCTTGGACGTCATCACTATCCACTTCGAAATTTATTTGCCTTGCAAGATCGATAACTTCTTGAATCAAATTCATCAAGCTCTGACACTAATTCCGCCTGAGTTTCAGTGATTAAAAAAACCGAATCAACGAGATTTGAAAATCGCGTAACTCCGAATTCGTGTAAGTCGAGGTATTACTGTACATCAGGGGTGTCAAAATCGTAGCTCGAGGGCCAAAACGAGCGATTTTTCGTCCAGTCAATATATTGGTACACAATAATATTATAAAAATTTCTCCGGAATTAGGAAAGATAGTAGCAGAGAAGTGATGTCAAGTGTCAGGACCAGTGGCGCACTCAACGGGGGGTCCTGAGGGTCCAGACCTCCCCAAAGCCCTTGATATTTTTTCCGATTGATTATTATTCTAAGTATATAGTACGTAAAATTTAATTAAGTATTTGTTATTAATGATTAATATTAATTAATCCTAAATATTTATTCAATAATTAGTTTTTTACTGTGTTTTGTTCCCGAAAATCGACAAAATCAAAAGGAGCATGATACAAGAATGGTGAATTTCCGACTCCGGACCCCGAACCCCCCTTGAAAAATTCCTGTGTGCGCTACTGGTCAGGACTTACATATTAAATTTTTCTTGTTCTTTTATATATATTTATTATAATGTATTATGCGAAATAAACTACGTTTCAATGAATTTTGATTTTCTTTGCAGCCCACCTTAAGTTTAAACATGTTTATTTGGCCCAAGCCAGCCTTTATGTAAGTTTTACACCCTTCCAGTACATAATCATCTTGAAAAATAAAATGTCGAGGAAAGTAAGTAAATAAATTGTAACTCTAGTCTACGATGATAGTGTTTGTAAGAAAATACAGATCTCGCGTGTTCCAGCTTTGATTTTTGGCGCTACGGCACACTGTTAACCCAGGAGCAGTCGTGCGGGGCCCGGAGTCACCACAGGCTCACGAAATCGTTAATTCTGGGAAAACTGTTTATTTGTTATCAATGGCCTTGGTAATATCCTTCTATATGGCACTCTTCATGGGAACTAAAATACATTTATCACAAGTCTTCTTTATTGGGAGTGGCAAGCATTTTTTACAATCTTAAAGTATTTGCTTTGACTAAGTTCCCTGCGTGACCACTTTTGTTCCAAAATATTTTCTATGAAAAGGCTACATCCCCCCCTGTGAACAACTTAGGGGTTTTGATTGCTGTTTTGTACGACTTATTATGGTTTATAAATGTAAATGAGCAATATAAAAAAAGAAATGGGCATCTGGATCTCTATTGAAGGAAGTTGAAACTGAGATCAAGCAAGGGAAGAACTGGCTGAAATAATTCGTATTAATCATAATATCTAAGTAAGTTTGAGAAAAGCGATGAGCATGTAACGTTTGTTTTATAGGAACATTTTCAAATAATATCTATAAAAAAACATCGAGAAAGACATGAAGCCATAAATGTATACAAGACACACTGCGCCTTATCAAAAAGACGAAAGCGAGAAAATGTTCTGCATACTATTTGTCGATCATCAAAGGACAATAAAACTACTATAACTTACACACAATATGATAGTTTTGCCTGCAAATATTATTCCTTTAATATTAACGAAAAATGTCTGTTAATTGTGATCTTTATTGAGGTCATGCACATTTGAAACATTTTAGTTCAGTGTATTGGATTTTTTCTCAAATTATCAAAGGAAAATGGAAAAAGCCTTAAAAGCTGGTAAGCATACTTTCTCTTAATTAAATAATTCACTTGAATTACGATTTTTATCGCATACGATTAAAATAATTCTAAAAAAAAAGGTTTGGGGTGACTCAGTCATCCCGCATGACCATTAGCGTTAGTATCAAGTGCGCGCCTGCTCCCGGGTTAAATAACTGGCTAAATAATGCAACTAAAACTACGAAATTATTTATCTTTTAAAAAAAGACGGTTCACATTAAAACATACGGTGACGAAATATCTCACTTAACTGTAATGCTCTTCTCGTTAGCGGACAGTACAGCATTAACACCCATGGTTATTTTTTTAAAAAAAAATCTGATGCCGAAATCTGATTTCCCGAAAGTTCATTCATCTGCATGAGAAGGACAGATGCATGGACGTCTTAAGACTTCTTAAGACCGTCGGCCCCTACGCAAAAGTAAGCCCTGGGCCCCTACACAATTGTAGGCCCTACCTATGACTCTTAAAGGTAGTCAGTGCATAGCATACGTTGTCAAATATCTGTACAAACAATAACCTGAAACAAATAAGTGTGCATGTCTTACAATTACACAAATCGGGTCAACTGACTGACGCCTTTTGACTGAATGAGTAGTGATGCTTTATGGTGGTAGACCTAGGCCTATACATGGTGACGATCATCACATGCAGCCAGTTGACATATTGTCCGAAATTACCAGTATTTTGGAGGATACAACCGGAAGAAAACATTTGACCGTTGAAATTATTCGGATCATGATCTTGTTAACTCTGAATCGAGAACGAAACGAGACCCCCATTGTGGCCGAGGCCCAGGGCGCAGTTGGTCCATGTCATAAGACGTCCCTGAATAGTCTGGGTAAAAAATAGTTGGCAAAAGAATCCAGGTGTTTTAAAGAAAGGCTTTTCGTTTGAGACATATTCAGATTCCATCTAAATGTTAATACGAAGAAATTGCTGACAGAGTACAACACAGACGTAGCATTTATTCCTGGTGGATGAACGCCATTAGTAAAGGGTGTTTTTTAGAGGTATAGAACTTTAAATTGCAATAAAACAACGATGTATTATTCGATTGACATGAATTTTTTTTATTCCAAAGATTATCTTGTGGCATTACATTTTAAATATGATTTCTGGCATATGACTGCCGCCGCTGACTCGGATGTAGTCCAATCTGGACGTCCAATTTTCGATGACTTTTTTTAACATTTGTGGCCGTATATCGGCAATAACACGGCGAATGTTGTCTTCCAAATGGTCAAGCGTTTGTGGCTTATCCGCATAGACCAATGACTTTACATAGCCCCACAGAAAATAGTCTAGCGGTGTTAAATCACAAGATCTTGGATGCCAATTCACAGGTCCAAAACGTGAAATTAGGCGGTCAACAAACGTGTCTTTCAATAAATCGATTGTGGCACGAGCTGTGTGACATGTTGCGCCGTCTTGTTGGAACCACAGCTCCTGGACATCATGATTGTTCAATTCAGGAATGAAAAAGTTAGTAATCATGGCTCTATACCGATCACCATTGACTGTAACGTTGTGGCCCTCATCGTTTTTGAAGAAGGATTCCACCAGCCCATAAAGCGCACCAAACAGTCAGTTTTTCTGGATGTAACGGTGTTTCAACATACACTTGTGGATTAGTTTCACTCCAAATGCGGCAGGTTTGTTTGTTGACGTAGACATTCAACCAGAAGTGCGCTTCATCGCTAAACAAAATTCGCTTATGAAAATCGGGAACAACGGCAATCTCGTTTTGGGCCCATTCGACGAATCTACGTCTTGCTTGATGATCGTTTTGATGAATTGCCAAACCAAACTGAGAATAAATCACTTGACAGCTGTTAAATCGGTCGCCATCTTGGAAAGTAAGGCCAATTTAAACTTCTATACCTGGAAAAAAACACTCTTTACATCCTTTAGATGAGTGCATCAATAGACCATTCAAAGCAAATTTAAAAAGAAAGGGGGGATATGAAAATGTTAGGAGGAGAAAAAACATTTACAAAAGGAAGCTAAATGTATTTGCAGTAGTCTTAAATTTTTATATGTTCCTCTTTTCTTCATTTTTAAAACTATCATTTTCATACCCCTCGTATAACACCCAACTGCATATTTCAATTTTGTTCATTGTTCATATTTATTTTGTGCTAAAAACGTAGGCTGTACACTGAAATATACGGCATAGTGTTTTGTATATGTATTAATACAATCTGTTACTGATCTCAGTAATTCATATTTGTCTTTTTTTCTTTCATTCAAGAGAAAAATTAGAGAAATATACCTTGTTAGTCAGTTTGAACAACCAAGCTTTAGTGAAAAAATAATTTTAAAAAGTATACGAAAACACAGGAATAAGATTCAGTTAGAAAATAATAAATTAACGAGGTAATAAATGTATAAAATGCGCTACTTTTTCTTTATTAAAATAACATCTTATTGATAAAGTGTCATACCCGTCTCTAGAGCGCAGCTCAAAAATTACGATGTCCATCTCTGATAGCTTTCATCTTTCTTCTAATAGTGACGTTAATAAACATTCAATTAATCATATTAATTACTTAAATTATATTTTACGTCATGCCGTTTCAACTCGAAATGATAAATTGAATACACAAAATAAAGAAATGAATTTGTATAAAAAGAATAAAAAAATCTCTTAAAATAATTTAGTATAAATTATTATTATTCTTTAAGATATCCGAGATCGTTTGACGCATATTTTTAACTTAAGAGATGTAAGAAATTTTACTGTGGCTTTTATGTTTATTTCATAAATAATATAAAAAATAGCGTATTTATAATAAAATGCATTTTTTTTCTAAAAAGTAAATCAAAATATTTGTAATATTATTGAAAATATACGTAATAATTTTCAATTGATTATTCTTTTTTGGCAATTCATACCTCCTTTTTAACATCTTCCATAAAAATACTATTTTTTATAAAGTACATTTTAACTTCTGCATTTAATACGTAAGCGGTAACTATTGCAGCCCGCATCCATTCTTACTTAACAGTTTAACTTTTGAACTAAAAGTATAAAAATTGGCATTTTTATAAACCTAACAAATTGCCCTACAAAAATTAACCATACAACGTTTTTGATTATTGACTAAATTCGCGATTAGTCTAAACATAGAAACAAAATACGATGGATGGCTTAAGGTATCCAACTACTTTCGGAACCGTGATTTTGCAAAAGCGTATAAATGGATAATATTTATGATATTTAGTGTCACTTAGATTAAAAAACGTATATAAAATTGTTTTAAGAATAGTATTACAATAAAATATTATTTAATTACAATATTTTGACAAAAAATGAACATAGAATTACCCATTTTCAAAATATTCTTCTTTTGTGAAAAATGCTTATATTATAATAATATTTTGCCGGTATATAGCTCAGACCTCTGTACAGAGGCTCAACTAGAATTTTTCAAATATATAACTCAGAAGTGGGTTTATCCATGATTTACGACAACAGAGGGGAGCAATTTAAAGAAAAAAAACGCCGATAATTATTTCAAATGGTTGTAACTCTGAAAATAATGTGAATTTTTTAGAAATCATTATTGAGCTTACGTGCAGAAGTCTCAGCTATATACAGGCAAAATATTATTATAATAGAAGCATTTGTCACAAAAGGAGAAAATTTTGAAAAAAGGTCATTCAAAGTTAATTTTTAGGCGAAATATTGTATTTAAATATTTTTTTTTGTCAAAATGTCCTTAAACAATTTTATCCATATACTAGCTGGTATACCCGTTCTTCGCACGGGTGAACTGAAAAATTAAACAACACAGATTGAAGGAAAAATGAGTAATTTTAAATGAGTTAATTTTATGTGAATTGAAAATTAAACAAAAAAAGCTTTTTGCATATCTCAGCTAAACAAAAAAAAAGAAAGAAAAAAACACCTTTGTTAAATTTTAACTATGTAGATCTAATAGCCGATAAAAAGGATTTTTTAAATTTATAATTCCTCGTAACACTCTTGAGGGTCGATTTTTCAAAATACCTCTCTAAGCTGATCTCTGCTCAGCAAAAGTAACACATTCTTAAAAGTTTTGCGTAATGAACGCTTAAAGTAGTGTAAATAATTTATATCTGAAAGTGTAATACATTAATATTACTCTTTCTGTTGTATTTATTTTATTTTAAAATTTTAATATTCGTAAGCAACGCCGTTTCTTAAGTTATAATGGCGATTCAATGAAAAACATAGCGAAATGTTAACGATAGAGTCAAGTTGGCAAATGCCTAGCTACTTTCGTAGCTCGAGCTTTATTAGAGCTTTGTAAGACCCGCCGTGTAAGAGCGCGATGCACGTTAATACTTTATCCAACCGCATTATGATTTACTGCAGTTTTTTTCATATAATTTTTTTTTGGATCACTGCATGTACGAATTAAGGGATATACATAAACAAAATACTTCACTTTGGAAAATTTAATCCGTTAGAGCTAATAAATTAATTAAAGATATTCCACTGTAAAATTAATTATGTACACCGTTCACTTAAAATAAGTAGTCAAATCATTTTCCAAGGTCTTCATTAACAGACAAAACCATAAGACACTTAAATTTTGACATTAACTATTTTTTTGCGACAAAAATAATAATCTTTGCAATCCGCTGAAAATGCAATATCTGCTACAAAACTGTTCGCCTTCCCCACTAAAATACTCATCGTAGAACCCGTGCTGCCATATATCTTGGAAGAGTGGATTTCAAAGAATAATACAGCTAAGTATTGGTAGAATATTCCTGCTAAGTTGGTGTGGTGTGGTAGTTAGGAGAAGGGGGTGCCAGCTCAAGTGTCGTTCCCGTCACTTGACCATTGTTCAAAATTACGTGGTCCGTCTCCAAAAGCCCTCGTGTAGCTGAAGAGTGCGACGTTAATATTCACTCACTCACTCACTGCAAAAAATACAGTGCAGTAGTTATAATTAGTTTTATACATAAAAATGCAATATCTGCATATTCAATTAAAATTACAGCGTTATACTTAACTACTAACCAAAAAAAAATTATGAAAGTTTGTCCAAATGATGTAGTGTGAAAGAGAAAGTTTATTTACTTTAAGTACCAGAAGCGATAAAAGTAGTTATTTTGAAAATAGATCAATTTCTTACTACCAAATGTGCATAATAAAATCATAAAAAACATTAAAATAAAGAGAGATTTATAACAACCTCTCCCTTCAAAACTTAGTTTTATTCTGAAATAAAAAAATAGGCATTATTCTGATCACAGGAATTAATTAGAAGCGATTCCCTTGCGTAGCCAAAACAAAAAGAGTTTTTCACAAAGAAAAGATACATATATGCTGACGTGGGCTTTTTTGCTTGCAGATGGCAGAATTTTTTCCTTCTTGACAAATATCGTTATATTTCGGACACTTTTTACAAATTTTTATAAATTATAGCCTTTGGTATAAATTATAGCCTATGTGTTATTCTGATGTATAAGCTATTTTACTGTAAAGTTTCATTAAAATCCATTCAGTTGTTTTTGCGTGAAAGACCCACAAAGATTAATATATAATATATATTAGATTCTAATCTAAGTGACACTAAATATCATGAAATTTATCCATTTATGCGCCTTTTTAAAATCATGGTTCCTAACGTAGTCGTTTAAGATTATAAGTCATTACATGCTATTTATTATGATTAGCAGCCTGCAGTTTAAGATTTGAAAGACCAAGATTCACACATGTCAAAACTGTCCCTTAGAGATTTGTACCACTTTATCTTTACATCTCATAAAGGCATAAGTAATTTGCATGTTTCTTGAAAGATAGTACTTTCAAACAACAGTGAAATACGTTTAACGCAAAAAGGCTTAAGATGAAATATCGGTTAATACGAAATAATACAACGATCCCGACAAACTATTATGTATTTTTTTTCTCTTAACACGAAACGTAAAACAACTTAACACGAAAAGATATCCCTTCTGGGAAATCTATTTGAAAAAGGTTTTGTATTATTAGACTATCCTACTGCAGCATCGGAAGAGAATTCGTTGCAATACAGTTAGTGATGATAATGTAAATACTGCCCCAATTTTTTATGACAAAGACATTCTGGAGTTTGTTCAAAGCTGAAAAAATATCATAGATACAGATTTCGAGGACGAAAATGAAATTAATAATGCAACTTCTGTTTCCGCGTCATCCGAAATGAGGAACACCATGAAAAATAAGCGCAGTTATTTAGAAGCACATTCCTATGGTGAAATGAATAACAAAATGCATGACATCGTACAAATTGTTGACAATTTGATGCTAAAAAAGGCAATCCAATATCCTTTAACACGAAAAAATATTTGAATCCTCTCAGTTTCGTGTTATAGGATTTTCACTGTAGTTTTATAAAGGAATATCCACATGAAAAAAAGGATTGATTAAGGTATCCGACTACGTTCGGAACCGTGACTTTGCAAAAGCTTATAAGTGGATAATATTTATGATATTTAGTGTCACTTAAGATTAAAAAATGTATATAAAACTGTTTTAAGAATAGTATTAAAATAAAAAAAATTTAAGTAGAATATTTTGCAAAAAATGAACATAGAATGACCCATTATCAAAATATTCTTCTTTTGTGAAAAATGCTTCTATTTTAATAATATTTTACCTGAATATAGCTCAGACCTCTGCACAGAGGCTCAACTAGAATTTTTGAAATATATAACTTAGAAGTGGATTTATCCACATTTTACGACAACAGAGGGAGGCAATTTTAAGAAAAAAACGCCAATAATTATTTCAATTTTTGGTAACTCTGAAAATAGAGTGAATTTTTCAAAAATTCTAGTTGAGCCTCTGTAGAGAGGTCTGAGCTATATACAGGCGAAATATTATTATAATAGAAGCATTTTTCACAAAAGGAGACATTTTGAAAAAAAGGTTATTCTAAGTTAATTTTTTGCCGAAATATTGTATTTAAATAAAATTTTTTTGTCAAAATCTCTTTAAAACAATTTTATACATGTATTCTAATCTAAGAGACGCTAAATATCATGAAAATTATCCATATATGCACTTTTTTAAAATCACGGTTCCGAACGTAGTCGGATACCTTACGGCTGTTTTCCCTCAAGGTCACCAAATAGAATCTAATTTTGGATGATTTTTTTGGATATAAAAGAACTGAAACGTATATATTAATATTATGTTCTAGCTTCACTATTACACGTAGAAAGCAGCATATTTTTTTCATGCCCCTTATTTTTATGTGATTTAATCCATTTTTTCTTGTTTTAAATGTGTTTCATATTTTTCTCCCGTACCATAATGCTAAATAAGCTACCATTTTACGTGTTAAGGCTGTCTTCGGTTAATTTTAAAAATAGGACCGGAATTTGAAACATTTTTTCAGATATAAAAGAAATGAAACATGAATACGATATTCTGGCTTCACTATCCTTTAGAGAGCAGAATTTTTTATTATACTTCCCGTTTTTAACCGAGTTGATTAATTTTTTCTGGTATAAAATGTGTTTCGCGCTTTTTCTCCTATACCGTAATGTTAAATGAGCTATGCCTTCACGTATTATAACAAAAAAGGAAGTATTCATGGAATGTTTCAGCATTTTTAAAAACACTATATTGTTAATAGCGGTATGAGTTATAATATTGCAAATTTCCACAGAAATTTAGACCTTTTTTCTGTCTGAAAATGTGCTTCGCCTTTAGTTCAAGCTCTCGTACTTTTACCGAAAATAGCCGAAAAATGAAATATTTTGATCTTTTTAAAAAACGCTAAATTTTAAGCTGATGTATACATTATAATGTTGAAATTTTCATGAAAATTGAGACACCATTTTCTGTTTGAAAATGTACTTCCCATTAAGTTCAGGCACTCGTACATTTTACGAAGACATCCGGGAAAAGGAATTTTTAATCAAAAATACATCTACTTCAATTTCATTTCTCGATGAACACGTTTAAATTTTAAATGAACACGTTTTGAATTGCTTAGAATTAAACAAAAATTTGCAAATTTCAAACATACATGTACAAAAATAATTCATTAATATAAATGCTAAAAATAAATTATTTATTTTGTAATTAGTTTCACAAATAATAGAATATTGTCTAAGAGATTATTAAAATTCAAAATTAAAACCAATCGCTTGTGAAATAAGCATAAATCTTTTAATACAATAAAGCAATTTCAAACTTTTTTGTTCCTGCTTATAAAGCAATTTAAACATGATAAAGAATATTTCGTTTCATTTTATATCAATTACCTTCTCAAGTAAATGTAAATTTACTCACATATACGTTTTTTAATTTCTACGTGGGATGTTGATATTCAAAATTCTACACTTTCTTAATTCGATATAATTGGAAAATTTATTTTAATAGTTAACGAAAGGAAATTGGCATTTTATTTTAAAGATGATTTAGAAATTATTACTTCTAGAAAAATAGAAAGATATAGAATTTAGAAATATAATTACTTTGTTATGGGCTATTCTTCCTACTTTTCATTTTTTTTTAGATAATGTAATGGATTTTTCAAATTTATTTACAATTTTCTTTAAAAAGAAATACCGTCGGTTTTTTTTAGGAACGCATTATAACTCACATAATTAGTTGAAATGAAAATTGTGCAAATGAGAGAGAAAATGAATTGAAATCAAATACGTTGTAAACGACAAAAATTTTATGTGTTGAAAAGTTTCTTAACTAAAGTTCTGCCTATGTGTGCATATTGTTTCAAATAATTAAGGTTTGTGATTTATTAAATAACTATAAAATTCACTTTTTTATGTAAGTTTATAAAAAAATTTTAAATTAGATTCCTTAATACAATTAATTTTTAGTGGTGGAAACTTTTTAAAGTTATACATTCATAGTCAATTTTCACTAATTATTTCAAAGTTACTCTTTCCAGACGATCATAATTTTTATATAATAAAATCAAAACTAAATCCGACTTCTCTTTTCATCTAATTAAGTTTTAAGTTTTAAAAATGATCATTGTATCACTTTTACTAGATAGATAGACAAATTATTAGCAGAAATTTTTTAAAAAATACTGACAACATTCCCGCTGAAAACTGAAGAAAAACAAATATTATAAATTTAATTTGACTATAATTCAGCTATTTTTTGATTATTATTTGCAATTCGTCGGAAATAGTAAATCCAAAATAACTTACTTTAAAAAATGGCGATCCTGGGGTCCCCCCCCCAAAAAAAAAGCCCTTGATTTTTTTTTTTTTCCCGATTGATTATAATTCTAAGTATATAGTACGTAAAATTTAATTAAATATGTGTTATTAATGATTAATTTTATTAATTAATGCTAATTATTTATTAAATAATTAGTTTTTTTACTGTGTTTTGTTCTCGAAAATCGACAAAATCAAAAGGGGCATGATACAAGAATGGTGAACTTTCGACCCCGGACCCCCCTCCCCTTGAAATATTCCTGTGTGTGCTACTGGTTGACACAAACTTCTTACATGGCGGGAGATTACGTTTTAAAGAACACGTAGATGTAAACACTGAGTCAGATTTTAAAAATTAAGTCTTGTTGCTCTACAGCAGGGATACTGAACCTTTTTTTCTGCTGGGCCGCATACATATGTCAGCCATTTCACCCGGTCCGCATGCACATGATAACTATTTCACGCGGGCCGCAACATGAGATTAAAAGGGCGGGGGGTAGAAATCTTAAGACCAAAATAACATCGGAAATTTAAAATATGGAAAATTGATCAAAATATTATAACTTCTGCTTTGCTTTTTTTAATTAGAATTTTTTTTTAATATTTTATTATTTTTGTTTCACCACCAACACTAAATTAAAAACTCCTTCACTTCTTCCCAATTTTTGCATCAGTGAATGGTTTCATATGATAACCAATAATATAACAAACTTCTTAGGATGTCTTTACTACTACAGTGAGAATACCACTGACGAAACACTTTGTTGCTGTTACGAAGATTATTCAATAGAACCTATTTATCACCTCTTGAAAGAGGAAAAGTGTAATTCCTGTTTATTGGAATTTTTTTAAAAAAATACAGCACTTTCGTGACAAATCAAACGAGTACTGATCCATGTTTGTTTTTCCCCACAAAACAGTCAACCTGCAAATCATTCGAATATTTTTCGCTTGCAAGGTATGAAAGACTGTTTACAAAATTAGTTCCAGCCATAAAATTGTTGTTAATCCACTGTTGTCTATCACTAATCGTAACCATTACAAAGAGAAAAATAATATCAATTCGCAGCCGTACGAGATATTGACAGCAAAAAAGCAAAATTGATATATTTGACTTCTTGTGTCAAAGGATTTCTTACCAAATTTTTAATACATTGTCTTAAATAACAGAATATCTCAGAACAATGGGTCATGACCGGGCCACTTAAAAAGGTTCGGTGGGCCGTCGGTTGAGTATCGTTGCTCTACAGGGAATTGAACTCTTTGCCTCCCATGCGTACGGTACTGGTATAAGAAACGCGCTAAATTTATAGATTTTTCTGATTCTATAAAATTTTATTCTACTACTACCTACTTCAAATTCATGCCAAAAAATGGGCACATTTCGCCTCCTTATTGGGGACTATTTACACTCTACCTTATTGGAAAAATTATTCATTTTTGTATTTCAGTAGCACGTTTCAAGAACGATTAAAAGCCGGAGTGGGCATTACGTCAATCGCGATCGACCAATGGACCGCTAAGACATTTGGGGGTGACCGCCTGAAGATTTTAGCAGTTAGTGATTGTATACGGAAAATTCAAGATTAGCTGACAGTACGCACACTAAGTCTTTTTCTGACTATAACAACAAAAACTAACTTTAGATAAAAATGTTTTATTTTTTAATGTATTTTGAATTGTTTCATCATAAATGCATCATTTGATATAATTATATTTGCGGCCATTATTATTATGTTTGTATTTTGCTTTAAACGCGGTTTTAAAAGTGTTGTTGCAAAAGGTAAGCACATATTCCGTATTTATTATTAGGATATATTAATAACCTCTTTTCCCCTTACCTCACCTCACCACACCTACAACATTGGGAAGTGGCACCCCCAAGAATTTTTCAAGAAGGGGGGTCGAAGGTCTACCATTCTCATATCATACCCAATATGTAACCAAACATATTTTTTGATATTGTCGATTTTCGGGAACAAAAAACAGCAAAAAAATAAATTACTGAATAAATAATTAACATTAATTAATAAAAAATACTAATAACAAATACTATGTTCTTTTTACATGGGATAATAATTAATCAGGAAAAAAATCAAGGGTTATGAGGGAGGTTCCGGACCCGTGGACCCCTTGCGTGCGCCACTAACACTGGTTGGACCGCAGCACCTTGAAAAAATTAGAAGTAGCCCGTACCCTGGAAAAGTCTGCCCACCCCTGATTTAAAGCATGAACTTACTGGGTCTGGGACCAGAGCTTCGACTTCCGTAGGGGACCATGCCTCGTTCTCGACTTCACCTCAGTAAGATAATGATCTGAATAATATTAATGGTCAAATGATATTCCTGGACATATTTTTCGAAAAACTGGAAATTTTTAACTATATGCCAACTAGCAATAGTCGCCATGTCTGCAATATTATGTCATGTCCGTGTGGAGCCCGAAGCCTATCATCCGAAACCATTTAGACCAGTGGTTTCCAAACTTTTTTAACCCATAAACTCTTTTATAGTCAAAACTTGCCCACGAACTCCTTTTTAAAGTCAAAACGGGATTGCAACTTTAAAAAGGGGTCCGTAGGCTTTTTTTAAGGGGAAAACTACATAAATGCATAGTATAACAAAAAATAAATGCATAGTATAAAAAACATTTTGCTGAAGAATTATTTACTGAAATTATAATTTTTTAAATTAAAATTTTAAAAAATGAATGATTCAGATGAATACAACTTCTGTTCAATAACCCATAATGAAGGATATAAAACTGAGATCTGATATTATTACCAGAGTTTGTGGAATATTTGTTCAAACATTGGCTTAAAGTCTCTCATTTGTGGATGTTTCAATATAATGCTCCTGTAATCGTATGAATTCATCTGTGTTTGGGATCTGAGTTAACCGATGCGCAAAAGGGTTCAACACCCAGTCGGGAATATGCAAGCTAATTATTGTTATTTATTTAAATCTCTATAAATATAAAAATGGATCAAATTTTTTTTAAAAATTTTATATTAAACCTTGGGGTTTAGGGACCTCCATATCAATTTTAATTTTCCACGGAACCCCTGAATAATTTCGGGGACCCCTGATTTAGAAGAAAGATGGCTGTCGGTTGAATTGGTTTGTGAGATTGTGAGTCACGCACATTTATTTGTTACAGGTTACTGTTTGCACCAGTATTCGACAACAGGATATTTACTCTCAACTTAAAATTATCGCAGGAGGATCCTACCTTTTATGCAGGGGTCAAGGGTCTCAAAAAATATTTCGTTAGCTTTATATTGCCTAGGACACCAAGCACGATATATATATATATATATATATATATATATATATATATATATATATATATATATATATATATATTCATATATATATATATATATATATATATATATATATTCATATATATATATATATATATATATATATATTCATATATATATATATTCATATATATATATATATATATATATATATATATATATATATATATATATGAATTTTGTAACATTTGTACTATTTGTATAGTAAATTTTTTGGGAATATTAGCTTTTACACAACTGTGTGGAATCCTAATAAGTACTGTGGCTATCATTACTTTAAATATTAAATTTTTGTGATATGAATAAATCTTGTCTTTTCTGAGTATTATTTATGTCAAGCGTGTGTGACAGCACATTTATATAATAGCGAAGTTACTTAATAAAGGTTTTCAATGCCCACATTTGTTTCATCTAATACTAATCTACAATGAAAAACAATTTTGAGAATTTCGTTTACTTTGTTGTTTATTACAAAGGTCTAGGGAAATCAATTAAGTAAAAAAGTATTTAATATTAATAATAATTATCTATCACACACGATAACATTTTATTAATTGAATCAGAATTAGAAAAGAGAAATTATTGAATGAATTATAAATCGCCACAATTAAATCTAAAAATTTCCTCTTTTAACCGAGAAAAATGTCTAATATAATTATGAATCTTCGTGTATGTATAATAATAACTATATCTATACAAAGAACTAATAATGAAATGATTAAAAATTTACGAAGTTAAAAATTATTTTGTTAATATGTACTGAGATGAGAAATATTTTTAACAGAAAAATGTCTATAGAAAGCCTCTATTCTCTATTCTCTCTACTTCTGTTCTTGTGCGAAAATGTCTCAGTCAGTGTAAACAAAGTTTGTGCTAAAAAGAATCCGTTATTTTTTGTTTATCTTTTTCTCTGAAACAGAAAATATGTATTAATTTTCGGTAATTTTAAGCAAATTATTCTGTAAAGATTCGGATTTTTAAAAAATATTCAACTTTTGTATGAGAAGAAAAATAATCAAAGGAGCTGCTTTACCAAAATTTTTTCTTTTCCTAAAAAATTCTGTCTCCTTTTAACGAAATATAGCAAGCGAAAAAGATTTTGCGAAGCAAAAAGTTTCATTCTATTAATTAATTTCTTTTAATATTATGTTCTGTTAGGTATTCGGTTAATATTATAGAGAAATTTATACACTCTGTCGCAAAAAAATATATGCACCCAGAAGAAATCAAGCTACAATCACGAAACTCGGCAAGAATGTAGTCTGGTAAGAGATATGCAAATGATTAAAATTTCGAAGCCAATGAGACAAGGCTAAGTGTGCTATGCGCATATTAGTTGCGCAACTGGGAGAGTTTAAAAGCATGAGTACGAGCGCCGTACGGCTATCCAAACGAATCTGATGACTTTGATAGACGATATTGAGACTTAGGATGCCTCTAAGACGTAACCGGCGGCAGTACGAGCAGCTGACGGACTTTGATAGGGGCCGTATAATAGTCCTCAGAGAAGCAGGTTGGTCGAATAGACGTATCGGCCGCCACCTCGGTCGGAGCGATATGGTAGTTGCTCGGTGTTGGCAACAGTGGATCACAGAAGGTAGAGTGTACCGTCGCGGAGGGTCAGGACGTCCCAGGAACACAAATGATCGCGAGGATCGTGCAATCAGAAGAGTGGCCACTTCGGCACCAACAACGTCGCTAGCATCGATTAAACGCCACTTACCTCCTTCCAGACATCCAGTGCCATCAAGAGAAACCATAAGGAGACGACTGACCGAAGTTGGCTTGAGGAGCCGACGTCCGCTAAGACGCTTACCACTGACCCCACATTATAGGCAGTGTCGACTGGATTTTTGCCGACCTCGGGCAACTTGGAGTGTGACAGACTGGAGACGTGTCATCTTCAGTGATGGATCCCGATTCAGTCTCAGTGCTGATGACCACCGCACACGTGTCTGCAGGCGCACCGGCCAGCGATCCGATCCGGCATTTATTGTCGAGTGGCATACAGCAATTTCACAAGGTGTGACAGTGTGGGGAGCAATTTCTTGGGACACACGATCATCTTTAGTGGTCCTTCAAGGCACTTTGACAGCTCGCAGATACGTGGACGATATTTTAACGCCGATTGTGCTACCCATGCTATCAAGCCGCCCAGGTGCCATTTATCAACAGGATAATGCTCGTCCACATACTGCGTGACTCTCCCAACAATGTCTTCAAGGATATGACGTCCTACCATGGCCTGCCAGGTCACCAGATCTTTCGCCAATAGAGCATGTCTGGAACGCGCTGGGAAGGCAAGTGCAGCCGTCCCGAGATACAGGAGAATTAACTGCGCAGATGCAAAGACTATGGCAGGATCTTCCACAGGGGGTCATAAGTGATCTAATTGAATCGATGCCACGCCGAATTTCGGCTTGTATAGCTGCCAGAGGTGGCTTTACTACTTACTGATTTTTAACCTTTTGCAAGCTGTAACCGCTTAATAAAATGATATTTTGTTCTGAATTTTTAATCATTTGTTTATTTTCATATACACTACATGCATACCAAATTTCGTGAATGTAGCTCAATTTCTTCTGGGTGCATATATTTTTTTGCGACAGAGTGTATTTTACGAATTTCTACTTCTAAAAAAATATTGTAAAAGACACACACATACACAAATCATATAAAAATAACTATATAGTCTAATTAAAAATTTTAAATAATACGAAAATATTTAACGAGGAAATTTTTATTGATAATTGCATTTAGGAAATTTTAAAAGAATTGTTAACCGTCTTGGAAATGAGCTCGCTGGTTATCTTTAAAACTTATTAAAACTTACTATTATTTTTATGAACTCATAGTTACATTGTCTACGCGAGTTTTTGAGTTTTGAAATTTTTCTTTACAGAAAACGTACTTCGTATTTACGCTTTTTTTGAGTATCTATTTTAAATCAATTTCGCACTTCCTTTTATCTTTCATTGTAAATGATATGACACAACTTAATTAAAGTGAGATTAGAGATTAAAATACGTAAAATGCGCTTTAAACTAATAGAGAAATTCGAAATATTATTTTTTGTGATACATTGTCAGAACATGAAAAAAGCAATGAAAAATTTACTTTAAACATTTAAAAACATAGTTTTAAAAATGGATATATATATATATATATATATATATATATATATATATATATATGTGTGTGTGTGTGTGTGTGTGTGCGTTTCACTACTAGTTAACTTGTTTTGATAATTATCTAATTTGGTTACAGTATGGAAGGTTTCATTTTTACATTTTTTTTCACTCTTTTTACAAAAAAAAATTATTTAGATCTTGTATATTGCTTTCATATTTTCTGCATGTAATATGTTGATGATTGCCTTAAAGAATATATCTGTACCCAATTATTTCTGTAAATGAAGTACTCTGTTGCTTTTTTTTTTTTTTTTTTCATTCTTTTGAGACATGATGGTTTAAATAAAATTAAAACTCTTGCATTTTTTACAGTATCTGTATATAACTCCTTTTTACTCTTCTAAATTTTATCTCAGTTCAGTATTATAAGAAGATAAAGGGTAAGAGGGTGCTTTCAAGTTTTATTTCTAAGCTAAAAATGTTTCCTTGTATGTTGCCGTGAAATAATTATTTTGGCCTATAACTTAATATTTTCTTACTAAATGTTTTTTCTTTCAATTAAATTTGCAGTATTTTTCCATCACACACACACACACACACACACACACACATATATATATATATATATATATATATGTATATATATATATATATATATATATATATATATGTATATATACAGTGGCGCACACAAGGGGGATCCTGGGGCTACGCTCCCCCAAAGCTCTTGATTTTTTCCGATTGATTATAATTCTAAGTATATATTACGTAAAATTTAATTATTTGTTGTTAATGATTAATTTTATTAATTAATGCTAATTATTTATTCAATAATTAGTTTTTTACTGTGTTTTGTTCCCGAAAATCGACAAAATCAAAAGGAATATGATACAAGAATGGTAAATTTCCGACTCCGGAACCCCCACCCCTTGAAAAATTCCTGTGTGTGCTACTGTGTATATAGATCTATAAAATCAGAGATAAAATATAATCACAGGCAGTTGTGCACACAGGAATTTTTCAAGGGGGTCCGGAGTCGGAAATTCACCATTCTTGTGTCATATTCCTTTTGATTTTGTCGATTTTCCGGAACAAAACACAGTAAAAAATTAATTATTGAATAAATAATTAGCATTAATTAATAAAATTAATCATTAACAACAAATACTGAATTAAATTTTACGTACTATGTACTTAGAATTATGATCAATCGTAAAAAAATCATGGGCTTTGGAGGGATCCGGAACCCAGCCCCCCTCTTGTGTGCGCCACTGATCCCAGGTTTTTTTCTAAACGGAAAAAAATACCATAACTAAATCATATTTCACAATGAGCTTTTTTTTATTAAAATTAATTTGCATTATTATGATTTAATAAAAAGAGAACTGTCATTAAATGTTATTCTGAATAGTAATTAAATGTTATTTTGGAAGATAAATTTTGAAAATTTTAGTATAATATAATCAGATTTACATGAAAACGAATTGAAGAAATTATATTATCTTTCTAAGGAAATCACCCACAATTGCATTTATTTTTTACTTGAAATTACATTCTTTTCTCCAAAATATGATTAAAACTAAAATTCAGCAAAAAAACTAAGACTTGACAAGTATTTAAATGCAAAGTATGTATTCAAAGAAAACAAAATTATTCGTATTTGTCAAAAACTCCAGAAAACTTCTGAAAATTTCTCTCCCCCCCAATTCAAATTTTTAGTAAAGAAGTGAAAACTGCAAGCGAAAAACAGAGAATTATTGTCTGGAAACCAATTGTTATTAATGATAATTTTTGAAACATACACTCACACATTTATTATAAATGAAGTGTTACTTCTTCAACAAAACGCTTATGCTGCCATCTGTTGATAAAAAAATACATCAAAACGTAAATAATTAACAGTTTCATTTTACGACTTATAAGTTACGTTACTTTCATTATTAAATTACGTTCCATTTTTTTGCATCAAAGCAGAAGGATCTTGACATCAATATTTCTATTTATAAATTCTTTTTGAGAAGTTTTACTCCGAAACACTTTTAAAAAACTTGAATGACGTAAATTAGGCGCCAATTTGATAAACAAATCACGTGAAAAGTTACATTCGAACTATGTGTTGCCTATATTTTTGGCGCCAGAAAATTCCTGATGAAAAGGTGCCGATAATCCTTCGCTACGAGTGACACTGT
This sequence comes from Trichonephila clavipes, assembly GCA_019973935.1. NCBI lineage: Eukaryota > Metazoa > Arthropoda > Arachnida > Araneae > Nephilidae > Trichonephila > Trichonephila clavipes. The sequence goes on from BMAU01020999.1 coordinate 997,926, forward strand.
CTCCTTCTAAAGTGATCCAGAATAAGTGTTGCCTTACAGTGAACACAATGCCTTTATATTTGAATTAGAACAGACTAGCGGTAATTCATTTGTCGGTCTCAAGTGTCAGTCAATTATATCTTGAGTATTCGCCGAACCTTTTGTCTCCTCGTTGTATCTGAGAGTTGATTGTGACATTTAACTCAAAAGAAAACCTTAGCTTTTGTGTTACTGCGTTAATTATATTTGTCGTATTTCAGTAAAACTATTTTTCTTTCAAAATTAGGGGATTTAGATGAAATTTCAGAAAAACACGCATTCATATGTGATTTGAATTTTTGCCATTCATACTATCATTTCATTCGGAATATTATATGTGGTACAATAAATGCCCTATTAACTGTCATCCAGTTGAGTAAGCGACGATTAGTTTAAGTTAGGCCTTTGGTGTAATTTTGGCTCTTTTCAAACGAGCAATGAATATATTCATTGGCGTTCTGAGTGGGCCCTGTATCAAAATTTCTACGGGGAGGGGGCCTTTTTTACGGAAATAAAAAAGATCGCATTAATAAAATTTATTTAAAAGTGTCCAAGTATTACACCTGCTGGGGCCCCTGTAGCTTGTGGATCGTATCATTGATATGGTGGTAGCAACACCCCTGAATATATTCTTATGATTATATTAAATCAGACTGAGCAACACATACTAGTGATTCTGTTCATTGGTGGTGTACACATATCCCCGTTATGGAGAGGAAGGGGGTACATTCTAAAAAAGCACATAGACCAAAGCGCCGAGATGTACTCTCTACAGTGAAAATTAAAAATATATTGGTCTATAAGAGGGTTGCCACTGCTGTTCATTTCTATTGAGTTCTCATTGCTAGTTGGGTGGCGTGGTCGGTTTCTCGTTGGCCTTCTGCACCCAATGCTGCGGGTTGGACCCCGGCCCAAATCGGTGGATTTTCATGATGCAGAAAATCGACAGTGGCCATGCCATACGATTATACGGCATGTAAAAGTTCCCAAGAGTGTCTGTTTGGCTGGGGTGCTCTCGGCAAACTTAAATCCTGGTGTAGGTTCACATCGTCAGAGCACAGGTGTCTCCCTCTAGGGGGGGAATGGGCGTCAAAATTACTTGCGGCAATTGGTATCGTCTATACGGCACCGCACTAAAAAGGGATACCAGCTTCCGGGAATGTACTAGGTCTGCAATGTTAAAGCACTAATCCGCAATCCATTAGCAATAAAAAAATTTCTCAATGTGTGACGAGGCCACGGTAACTTAGTGATTATGCTCTTGGTCTCTTTACTAACGTGTCATGAGTTTGAGCTCTAGAGCGATTGATGATCCGTTGAGCAGAAGTGCTGATGCACGTCACTTTAAATATGTCGTGACTCAAAGTCCTCACGTATGCGTGGTGTAGAAATGGATAACTTGATCGTGGCTCAGAATTACGAGGTTCCGTCATCAACACCCCTCGTGTTGTTCTAACGCTAAACGCTTACTCACACCAAGTGTTTGACCTTTTTGTTCAAAATTAGTAAAAATCTGAAAAAATACATAGGAAGGATGGAGCAAAAATTAAATTTTAACAAGGAGGGAACCAAGATTCTGAAGTGAAAAGTTAACGATAGTGATAGAAAGCACAGACACAGTTAGCAGTATTGGTGTTCTTTTTTCTGACTGAAAATTGCATTCATCAATAATTATAAAATGTGGATCACGTCTCAGCAGAGCCAATGAAGTGATATAACTTTAGAATAACCTAGTCGATATTCGAAAGTCATATTTTCAGTAACAGCTGCGCAAAAATGCACTCTACAATCAATCAGATTTTAAAAAACAACTCTGATGTATCTTAGTATTCTTCAATATTTTATGGTATAGATATCGGATCGTGGCTGGCTTTGTCACGAGTTCGAGCCCAGTACCACTAAAGACCCGCCGTGTAGGGCAGCGATGCACGCTAAATCTGTCGAGAGCTGAAACGTCCTCCCGTGGCCGTGGTGTGGTAGTTAGGAGAGGGGGGTGCCAGCTCAGGTGTCGTCCACGTCACTTGACCATGCTTCAAAATTACGTGGTCCGTCGCCAAAAGCTCTCGTGTAGCTGAACAGTGCGACGTTAATATTCACTCACTCAACAGGAATTTTTTTTAAGCGATTTACTAGATAACATTGTATTTTATAATCTTTTCGACGCTAAAGTTTAAGGCATCATTTGATTGTAAAAAATAGCGAATGTTAAAAATTCCCTAATATCATACCTATAGGTGAAATTTGGACGGTTATATACTTAGAAAATTTTTTTAATTCACTCACTCTTCCTTTAATAACCAATGTGTATAGAAATTATATTTTAAACGGTAATTTTTCTTATTGTATTTATATTTGAATTATATTTAAATTTTATGGGATATATTTTACACATAGAAGCCCAGTGGCTGAGTGGTGTGCTTCAACACCAAAGGTCCGAGGTTCTAACCCCGGGCTGAGCAAGTTGGACTCAGTCTTTCATCCTTTCAGTGGGCCGGTAAATAAGTACCAAGCTTGCTTGGAAACTTAACACTGGGAATTTCGCGTCAGACTGACTACCTGACCGGAACATATGCTTATGCACCTTAGGGCCCGAGGTCACGTGTACTGAGATGGGCACTGTAGCGTGGTGTACATCAGAGGTCACCAAAGTGGTGGTCCGTGGACCACGACCACTAGTGGTCCGCGAGAAAATTTCGCTGGTCTTCAGAAAAATGTTTGTGGTATATACTTACTCATCACGTTATGCTTTAAGATGCATTAAAACATAATTATATTCATAATAACACGCGAAAAGTTATAAAAACGCTACGTCATTTCATAGAATAACGCCACGGTAAATAAGTCGTACTGACATATAATATGTGGATAATATATTCGTTTGATGTGTACATGATAATAATTTAAGCATGCATCTAAAAGAAAGCCTCATCGACCTATCTTCCAACGAAACTCTCAAATTTAAGTTTCATTTATCCTTATCAAAATCTCAGTTTTGCCTTTCCATAAAAAGTGAATACCCTTTTCTTAGTGAATAGGCGATGAAAATGCTGATTCAATTCTCCACAGCTTATTTATGAAAAGGCCTTTTCATCTGTCACAACCATTAAAACACGGTGCCGATCTGAGCTTGAAATATAAATGTAGTAACAGCATTGGATCTAAATATCCACAAGCTTATTTCAAAAAAGTAGGAGCATCCATCACCCTAGGAATGTATAATGCAAAAAGTTTGATAAACTTAAACCATTTTTTAATTGTTTTTTTACATGTTTATTTGTTTTTTATTACGGTTCATTAATAAAGTTTTCGTTAATTTGGTTACAATTAATAGTTTCATTTATTAACTAGGTACATTTTATGTGTTCTTAGATCATAATTTTTTATAAGTATATTTAACACTTCAAAAATCCTATTAGTGGTCTGCAGGATTTAAATTATGAATTTACTGGTCCGTGAGGTAGAAAAGTTTGGCGACCGCTGCTGTACATTGATATAAGCAAACTCTCTAGAGGTTGATAGTAAAGTCTTTTAGTAGGGAAGATCTCTTAACCACACAAAATATATGTACCTGTGTTTTATACAAAAGAAAACATTTGTGAAATAAGTACGTGACAAAATTAAAGTACTCTGATCTCCCCTTCTTATGAAATATGGTTCAACTCAATTTTTCATAACTCGGTTAAGGTCTCATATCCGATAAAAAAGGAAACATTTACTTTAATTCAGCGGTATAGTCCATTGTTGTCTTGCCCTTCCCTTTGGGAAGGAAGGAAAGTTACCGGAGCCAGAGACAGGTTGGATTTCTAGATAGTATAATCCATTAGAACTAGGGATTGCAATACCGGTATTTTAAGTCATTTGTACAATTGTGTAATACCGGTATTCACACACAAGTTTAAATACCGGTTATTCGGTATTTACTAGAAATTTTTTAAATTGTCACCCCTATATGTTTAGCGATCACCAACATTAGCAAAATAGTATGCGTTTTTGTTTTTATGTCTCCCTCACGGGGAAATTAATTAGACTATGAATATAAAGTTGCATTGTACAATCAAGAGAGGTGATAAAATTTGTGAATCATCCACACAAGGAGGTGGGCTAAAACTATCCTATTACAGCTCAGAGCGAAACTGCACATGCGCAAGATTCGTAGCCTGATATTCGTATCTGTGAAAACAGGGCTGTAGTTGTGAAGAAAGTGCTTAATATTTCGATATTTTTTAAATTGGCAAGTTTGTTATTGACATTGTATTTTCATGTCATACTTTAGAACTCAAAATATCTTTCAGATTCATTATATATATATATATATATATATATATATATATATATATATATACTCATAAATAATCTATAATAATGAAAAAGAATTAAGAACATAAAAAAATCAGTTGATAGTATTTACTTTGGTTTGGGGGGGTTTCAATACCACTAACTAGCGTAGATGCCGAAAACGTGTTTTCGACAGCTGGTAATTTTTGCACAAAATTACGTTCTAGGCTTAATGACAGTACAATATTGATGCATTATGTTTTTAAAATCACATTTCAAAAATTTGTAATAGCATCACAGACTGAATAATGATATTTACATTTTTTTGTGATTTAGATAAGATGTTCTTTTACTTTTTTTGTGATTCTTTATATAAATACGGATATAATTTATAAGTGAAAAATTATTTTTTGTGATATTTGTACTCTCTAATAGACCTGGCAAATATCAAACAAAGAAGCACTTATGTTTTCTCTCTTTGACTAAAATCTCTACTACCGGTATTAAAACCGGTATCCCGATATTATGATCTAAAAAATACCGAATACCGGTGTTGAACTTTTGGTCCAATATTGCAATCCCTATTTAAAACTTCTAATTAATTGTTTAAATTAATTAGTAATTAAATAAATTATCGAAATTTAAAATTAAATTTTTGAAGTGCAAAAAAAATTTTTCATTTTAGAATAACTGAGATTGACTTAGTTCACAAAAGTGTACTGCTAATATCGAAATATTGACTTGTGAATTTCTTTCATTTTGCTACAGCTATAGCGAACAAAATCATACCGTATTCTGAATCAAAATTAGAAAAAAAAATTCTAAAAAAATTTTCATGTAGTAATAAATCTATGATAAGCGAAAAGAAAAGGAGAAGAGAGAGAGAGAGAAATGTCATGACAAGCACTTTACTGAACGTAAAAGTGGTTTTTGTCTTGAATAACATTTTACCTTTAAAAGCATTTGGAATCCCCATGGGCGAATAGCCGAGTTTGTATTTCTCTATTTTACGAAAGAATGGCTTGTGGATTTTATCTTATCATTCATTTTTGAATTTCATACTTTTTCGTATGTCCAATTATAAAGGCAGATTGTGGGGAGCAAATATTTAACACTATTGGGACACATAATCCTTCGGGCGCATATTCTTTTGTAAATTTCAGTAAGTTCGCCATTCTATTAGAAAAAAAAATCATTTTTGAATTTTTAAAATGATTGCATTCCTTTTCAATTTGAATTAAATCATTGGGAGAGTTTCTATTCTATAATCTTATTTTTAACGTTTATAAAGAAATTAAAATATATCTGTTCGTTGAATGTGAGTAGGTGTAAATACTTTTGTTAAATAAATAAATACCTGGAGATTTCTTTTTTATGAAAAGTTTTGTCGTAAGGTTTGCTCCAATATATTTCTTAGGAAACAAATAAGAAATCTATTGAAAAAAATATTTTAAAGAGATTTGAGTTTGAGTCAGCTCAAAAAATCTGTTATAATATTATTCGTAGTCTCTTGAAAAAAGATTTTTTTTTAAATTACCAAAGAAAAAGTTATTACAATAATATATATATATATATATATATATATATATATATATATATATATATATATATATATATATATATATGTGTGTGTGTGTGGGAGACAACAAGGGGTCCAAGACGTTGGTCTTTCTTCTATTTTATTTTAACATTAAACAAAAATTAATTAAAAAGGTAGTTGTTTTTACAGATAAGTTTGACGATGATATTCAGAAGGTAACGCCTGCTCGCGCACCTCTCGCGTTCTCCTTTTTTCTCTCTCTCTAATGTCCAAGAGTTTTTGTTTCTCTTCCACTAGTTCAAGTTTCAGTTTTAATTCACTGCGCCTGCGCGTGAAGACTGCTTGGTTTTGGCTGCATGCCATAACGGCCATTCTGACTGTACGCTGTCCGCAGCGGTACTTCCATGGAGACCAGAGGAGAATCTGAAACATACAAAAAAAAAACGGAACAGACAAGGACTATACGACAAATATACAAAGATATCATAATTTTGCTGCACTAAACAGTTTCTCCATCATGTGAAGGCACCTCTTCGACATACGGAAGGTTCCACAGGAAAACACATTGTTTCACAGGCATAAGAACGTCTTTTTTAACAAGTTGATCTTTGGTTGAACGCATCGATATTTTCCTCTGTAGAGTTCTGGACGTCTGTTCAAAACGATTTCTCTTTTTCCTTCGTTTCCACTGCCAGGGCTGAAAGATCCTTTGGAGCAACACAAACCGACGATATTTACTATTCATAGGTGAAGGGGTAGGTGAGCGGGAGATAAATTCCACGGAACTCGTTTTCATGGCACCATTGGCTTTCTTACACAATACTATATCAGAACATTTTTCTCTTACAATACTCAATTTTAACTTAGTAATCTTAATTTTATTACATTTATAATCCTTAATTAGAGAACTCGAATCATTTCTAGTATTAGAGTTTTTAACATGTGATAAATCATAACTAGAGTTTTCTATCACATTTGAAACAGAAACATTTGGAAAAGAAACACCACAATCTGCACTCAAAGAGGATTCACTTTCACTTAATAAAACATCGCTCTTTGCATGGCCTAGTTTCTCTATTTCAGAATATACACTGGGATGTATAATAAATTCTTCGGTCAAGGTCGGTGATATTGCCGTTCTCACACTTAAGCTAGGAGAGTGTTGATTAAGAGAAATATTTATGGGTTTAACTTCTACCATTCGCTTTTCGCCAAAACATGAGCTTAATGTTATGATCTCTTCGGAAGGTGTTTGCACTCTAATTAGTGAGGAATTTAAAACTGGGATCTGGCAACCTGAATCAATCAATGCTGTTACGGGCTGATTTTCCACAAAAATGTTTACGTATTGAAGATTTGCGCATTCATCGCTATTTTGTTTTTCGCTCTCTCTTTTCAAAGTATTCACGTTTATTTTATTATGGATGTGATCATTAGATTCTTTAGGTTTAAAACGCTTCTCACAGTCTCTTGCGCAATGAGATGAATCGCCGCATATAAAGCAATTTTTATTTTCTCTTTCAAGATATTGGGGATAGTTCTCTTTAACCTTTGGTTTAAAGTTTTGTGATCTATTTTTAAAGGGGTCTTGGGTATATCCATAAGTAATAGGAATTTCTTTATGTGATCCGCTTCTAGATGAAATATAAATATCACACTCTTTAGCTAAATCAATAGGCCTAAACCAATCTTCTGCTTCTCGAATGCCAATATGAGTTGCAGTTTCCTTATTTAAAGTTTCATATAATTTATCAGAAATTATAAGATCACATAGAGATTCAAAGGAATTAACTTTTCTTAACGAACAATAATATTGGAAGTTTGCCGTCAATCTTGCAGCAAATTGGATGTATGTCTCGCCTGATGATTTTACAGCATTTTTAAATGAGTTTAAACACTCGCGAGGGGTTAATTGGAATTCTCTGAGTACTATAGATTTTAGTTTTTCATAGTCATTTAATTCCTCTTCTTTAATATACAGTAAGACGTTATGAGCTCTTTCGCCCAGAAGATTTATTAAAATTTCAGATTTATATTCGTCATTTATTTTCTTGGTTAAAAATGCGCGTTCTAATGATTGGAAGAACAGATTAAAATTTTCAGATCTGTGGGAACAGGAAGAGATAAAGTTTTTATACTTTTTATCATATTTTCTATGTTAGTTTCGAACTGTTTTTCTTCGACTTTAGCTGCAGGATTTAAACTTAATGCTTTATTTTTAGCCAATTGAAGTTCGATTTCTTTTTCTAATTTTGCTAACTGAAGTTTCGCGAGCTCAATTTTTTGTTCTGAAGTTACCTCTCTTTCGTTTTGCGATACTCTCTCATCTATACAGTTTTGAATTAAAGTTTTAACGAAATCTGGATCACTTTCAAATGTACTACTGTTCTCAATTTTAGTCTTTAGTTTAACTATAGTGTCAGTACTCTCCACAATACCGTCTAGCTCCTCAACAACTCTTATGAGATCCTCTTTAAGAGCGTTTTTATACATTTTAGAAAAATTTAGAAAGATCCTACCTTTTTTTTTTTTTCTCTGGCTCCCTTGTTGCTCGCACGTACGATGTATCCAATAAAAACGTTGATTCCACTGATTTCACCTCTTCGCAGGTTATATCGTTAGATGAAAAATAGTTCTTGAAATTGTTCGAATTGACACCTCTTCGCAGGTGTTTGTGAGTGGTTCCAACCTCTACACAGGCGGAATTTTCGTCGATGGGTTTTCCAACCTCTACACAGGCGGAATATTTGTCGATGGTTCGTTGAAAAAATACACCTCTACACAGGTTATTTTGTTATTTGTTCCGACCTCTACACAGGTGGAATATTTGTCGATGGTTCGTTGAAAAATACACATCTACACAGGTTATTTTGTTATTTGTTCCGATCTCTACACAGGCGGAATGAAGTTGAAAAATTCAACCTCTACACAGGTTGAACGAAGTTTCGAAAAATGGCGGAGCGTCTCCTTCACGGACGCTGTTGTTCATTGTCCAGACTTTGGTTCAAAATCGAAATTTTATCGATCCCGGCCGAGCCCCCATAATTTGTGGGAGACAACAAGGGGTCCAAGACGTTGGTCTTTCTTCTATTTTATTTTTAACATTAAACAAAAATTAATTAAAAAGGTAGTTGTTTTTACAGATAAGTTTGACGATGATATTCAGAAGGTAACGCCTGCTCGCGTACCTCTCGCGTTCTCCTTTTTTCTCTCTCTCTAATGTCCAAGAGTTTTTGTTTCTCTTCCACTAGTTCAAGTTTCAGTTTTAATTCACTGCGCCTGCGCGCGAAGACTGCTTGGTTTTGGCTGCATGCCATATATATATATATATATATATGCTTATATTACACAACCAGGCAAGGTGTTGCAAAAAGTTATACAACACACTCTAGACAATATCTCAAACTCCATTATTGTAAAAAACAGTAAAAATATCGTTGAGAACATGCAAGGCAAGTGTATTAAATCTTTGCATAGCTATGACTTCGAAGACTTATTCAACTTTATTGATATAGAGGATACGATTTTAGTACTTAGAAATGTCTATATTAAATATTCATTAAATAATTTGATAAATTATGATAAATTTAATACTATTATACAATTTGTTTTGAAAGAAAATTACATATTTCATAATAACTATTATTATCAACAAATAAATAGTCTGCCACAAGGTGGCCCAGCAAGTAATAGTCTGGCTAATATTTATTTACACTATTACGAGAATGAAAAAATTGATATAGACTCTTGTTACTTTTTCAGATACATCGATGATTTAATTATTTTCAGCAATAAAGTTGACTTTACTCCTAATTTAAAGTATTATCTACTCTACTTGAATTTAATAAAAACCAATTGCAATTTAGAGTCAGTAAATTTCCTAGATCTCCAATTAAAAGTTCAAAATAATATGCTAAAAAGTAATATTTTTGATAAAAGAGACTCTTTTGATTTTGATGTTATAAAAATGCCATATTGGAATAGTTTCCTTCACATTTCAATTTTTAGAAATATTATTTTAAATTATATAAAAAGAAATAAAGATTTAGTATCTGAAGAAGTTTTAAAAATTAATAATTATAAAAAGTTCTTTCAAAGTTGCTTAGACTATAATTATCCAGCTAATTTCCCATATAAATATATGTCTTCAAATTTATAACTATTTAATTATTTTATTCAATATATTCAGTTCCATTTAGTTTATAGTATATTATTCTTAATTTTCTTATAATAAATTTAATTACTAAAATATATATAGATGGCGCCATTATTTTTAGTTATGTGGTTTTTTTGTGCTTGGCGTTAGTATGCTATTAGAATCGGAATACATCGGGTAAGATTTTAGTTTTTTCGCACATTTTCATTATTATTACTTTTGGTCATAATCATTATTAACCTCTATTGCAATTATTTATGTTTATACATATTTATATTTGTCTATTTCGTCCGGATTCCTATAGCAATTTAATTTTCTAATTCTATTCTATTGATGTTATATTCACCCACGTGGGTTTTTGTGCCTTTGCCTTGGTTTATCTCCTATGCTATTATGTCGAAAGTTTCCGCTGAAGGAGAAGGTTGAGATCTCGCAAAACACTGTTTAACCCTGTTTCACTGTCCTAAGCCAGTGACAGCTCGGGAAATCATAACAGTTTTTCCACTATAGCTATATTTCTCTTTTTTGGTTTGTAATGGCTCCGTGTTTTTGGTTCTTTCGGTTTGTTCTTAAGATGTTTTTAGAATTTATTTGTCTTCTTTTTAATTTATTTACTGCTATATATATATATATATATATATATATATATATATATATATATATATATATATATATATATATATATATATATATATATATAAGGGGAAAAATATTATGAAAAAAATACAAGAATCATTTTACTGAATTTGTGATCTTCACAACTCAAGGAAAATGAAAACATAAGATTTTTAAAATTATTTGAAACAGCATTGAAACTAATTTTTAGTTCATTATATTTATACTTTATTTTAAATTAGGATTATATAATTTTTTTTGGGGGAGATTATTATTTTATAAATTCATCTGAAGAATAATCTCAGAAATAAGACTAGTAAAAAAATTGTGTTTTATAAATATTTGATCGAATTTTTAAATATAAAACATTTGAATGAAGTATTAAGCTATTGTAATTATTAAACGAAAATATAGATTAGTTTCCGATCTGTAACATTTTTTTTTTACTTTAGTTTTGGAATCGTAGTAACAAATTCATAGCATTAATATATCTTAGTTTCTACTTGGTTTTTACACACACATTTTAAATATTAAAAATACAATATAAAGGATGACTGATACATGATAAAAATATTTGTCAATTGAAATAATGCCTTTAATGATGCTAGATATTAGTAGAACTTAAAAAATGTTTTAATAAAAAATTATTTAATGTTTAAAATGTTTTAATAAATATTATGTTTTTAAATTAATAAATTACAATTTTAATGTACAGGAGTTTATGAAATATCTTTATGAGTGCGCCCATTCATATTGTATTCTTTATTACGTAAGAAATAAAAATTAAAATTGCCCAAAAAAGTATAATTTATTTAATGTACGTATCTAACGAACGAAATCCTAAAAGCGAATAAAGTCAATTTCTTTACAGATGCCTTTTTTTAAGGACTAATTTTTGGTGAGGAAAAAAATTCAGAGAACAAATTTCAAACATTTTCCAATGTTTGGAGATATTAATAAAAAATACTTTAACTGTGTGTGTGTTTTTATTTTTAATCGGTATTTTCATACAATACATATTTATCCTACACCTATAATATTTTTATTATAAAATATAAGGTGTAATTTGAGTGGTTGCAAATGAAGCACAAATAAAAATGTAACAGTAAAAACAACATTTATGTGTTAATTTTATAATTGCATTTATTTAAAACGATATTTTTCTTTTTCTTTTTAATTATTTCCTGGAAATCAATGCAGTAACGATGTCTGATTTTGAATTTACAAGAAACATAATTTGTCTCACTTGATTCTGTTATTTTGCAATTGATGATCCTTAAAAGTAATTTTACAAAATTTGATGATTTGATATCAAATTCTTGACTGAATATTTTATGTTTTAAAAAGAGCTCAATTTTTAAAAAAATTATCTCAAATTCTATAGTCGAAAACTGTTTCATCACAATTCCGGTATTTAAACAATAATTTAACATTGAATCGTAATAAAAACTAATTTTATATATTCAGGACTTCAAAAAGAATTTTTTTAAAACAATAACAAAAAGAAAAAGTCCTACAATTTTTTTTATTGAAATATTTTAAACAATTCTGAAAACTCTCGTTTTTTTGAAAAAAAAGTTAAGATAATTTTTTTAAAATCTTGTATAAGCTTGCTAAAAAATTAAATAATGATTTTCCCAGTTTTAACAACTATAATTTTATTATTCCTTTAGGATAATTACCCATTCATGAGAATAACTTATTTTATTTGCTGAATAAGTTTTTTTTTTTTTTTTTTACAATTGAAGGTAATTTTATTGTGATAAACACAAACAGATTTTAACAAAGGACAGGCCACTGAAATTTAAATTGTAGAAATATAGCAAAAAGAAATAAAATTTTTACAGAAAGGTGTAATGTAATTAAATATAAATATGCTATTTGCTCATATAGCTAAGAAAAAAGCTGTCATTTACCCCTTTACTTGTTCCTAATTATTTTCAAAGTTAACATTTCGATACGCGCTTTCCCTTGTTAAAACATTTCTCCTACCTTTGAAAAAAAATCGAAATTAAAAAGAAAAACCAAAAGTGGAGATAAATCGCTCGATTCTCCGATAAACATCGCCAAATCTCATCAATAGATGTCCAAATGGGTGACTTCTCAAAGCATCAACGCGTGGGTGTGAGCGGTGGCAGCCAACTGCGCTCCGGTTGGCGCAATTCATAAAACCTTCCTGTGTCGCGAAAATGGTCAACACTTTCAAAGCGATTGATGACAAAGCAGTGAGCTTTTACTTTCAGGTAAGAAGAATTTTTATTATGCCAAATTTTGTTATTTATTAGTCTTTAAAAAGGGAAATTATTTTTCTTTAAAACTTTGTCGAATTATAAACAATTTTTCTCTAAGTGTTTTTTTAAATTTCTAATTTTAATTATTTTACGTATTGTTGTTTTATGAAATTAAAATGCAGTTTTGTTGTATTTGTATATATAAGTAGTTTTATTTATAAGACATTAAATTCAAAGGATTCATTTTGCTGTATTACTGTTTCTTTTCATGAGCATGTTTTTGTTAATTAAATTTAATTGATAATGGTTTTGAGTAGTTTGTGAGGAAAATTAATTATTTTAAACTGAAAAAAAGAAGTTATTAAGACGAATAATAGTATTTTAATTTAAAGTATATTACATATTTGGGAAAAATTTAGTTTTTCTCCACTTACAATTTGTTTTTTTTGGGGGGCGTTTTTTTATTATTAGTTAACCTTTTTGTACACAATAACATTATTTTGCATTTTTTCATATATTTAAAAATAAATCAAAACTAAAAGATTGACCTTTTAATATTGAAATTTAAAAGATGGTTTTTAAAAACACTGATATTTTTTAAACTTTCGTAGATTTTATAATTATTAATTATTACTATTTTACATAATTCTTTTTTAAAAAAATCTTTGAAAAATAATTAGTTGGTGTGTTTTTTAGTAAATTCCATAATTTAAGTGTTTTTGAAACAATTTTTAAAAATTAATTTACATTGTTTTACAAGAATTATATTTTCTTAAGAATCAATAGCAAAAGTGTTTTCAATTAATATTTATATCATCAACATATGTCTTTTGATAAAACTAATATGGATCAACTATAAATTTATTATCTTTAGCTCATAAAGCATGATGCTCATACAATAATTTGTAATAAATTACTAATTCTGCAAAATAATAGAACATCAAAAAATAAGGATTTTGTACTGTTGCTATTAATATGCAATGTTGTTAAATTGATGGTTAGATATTTTGAAACTTTTCAACAAGTAAAACTTTGATTTCTTATTTGTCAAATTTATTTTAGTTTTTATCTCTATTCGATTTATTATCACATATAAATAGCATTTAATAGCATATAGTAGCAGAATTTAATAGCATATAGTAATAGAATGTAATAGTATATTATAATAGTTTTTAATAGCACAAGGGCAACATGAATTTCAAATAAAAATGCAGTGTTTATATATTTCAGATGGGGTTTTAAATAAATTTTAAGATTTATTTAAATTTAAAAGAAATTAAACGAATTTACCCCATTCTAAATTGACAACCATTTTTTCTCTATTAAACTAGAAATTTATCCCGCTTTATTTTGGTTACTTCTTTTAATATGCAATATTTTCAACTTTTTTATCTTTTTTTCTGTCAGGAAGTGGAAAATAATTTTTATTCGCTCAAGTCGAATTTGTAAAGTAATCTTTTTTTTTTTTTTTTTTTTTTGTAGATAATTTCCTTTCTCTTTTAGAAGCTGCTTTTCAGATATTTCCATGATTTATTTAAAGGAATTATAACTGAGTTTCCGCAAAATTATATTTGATTCATTTTAATTAAAAGCTAAGAGAAGAATAAACTATGAAATATGAATACCAACATTTTTGAATAAAAAAAATACTTCGGTATTATTCTTTATATAAGCGTCAAAAAATTAAGGAAATATTGTAAAACATTGAGAAAGGTAAGACTGAATTTCTAAGAAAATAAGACTCTTAACTCTTTAACACACCTTCAACAATTTTAACAATAACATAAAATTTTTATATTTATATTATGTAACAAATGATATTCCCGTCAAAGAAAAAAAAATATTTTCACTGATATTTTTTATTTTGATTAACTCAAAATTCCAGTTGATAAACCTTGTGTTTAACTCGATAACTAATCCCTAACATTTTTTAAATTTCTATTTCGTTATTTTAGAAATATTAACAAACATGAATATCTCTGGGGTCTTTATGCCTCTTTTTTAAAATATGTATTTTTAAAAATAAATATCAGTGTGTAAAATGCTAGGAAATGTTTTTCAATCCTTCAATAAAAACTGAGAAAACTAAGTTGACTCATATTTTTATTTTTAAGAAACTTTAAGTATTTTGGGTGTGTGCTAAATTTATTTGCATTGCTGTTCTATTTCCATAAGTTGAATTTATAGTTATTATAGCTCCTTTTTAATGTTATTTAAAATAATGTTATTATGTCCATTCATTCTAAACTAAGAGCATGCATTAGAGAATTTACTTTATAATCGGAGACCACATTCCTTAAATGAGATTGGAATGTTACTTATATGTGTTTAGAATGGATTCATTGGAACTTGAGCAGAGAGACTTCTCAATCTTTAAACACCTTTTTATATTTCTCCCGCAATACAATGTGACCGAGGTAGCCGAGTGGTCGAGGTATCGGATCGTGGCCGTCCTTGTCACGAGTTCGAACCCAGTACCTCTAAAGAACCGCCGAGTAGGGCAGCTATGCACATTAAATCTGTCGAGAGCTCAAACGTCCTCCCGTTGGTGTGGTGGGGTAGTTAGGAGAGGAGGGTGCCAACTCAGGTGTCGTCCACGTCACTTGACCATGGTTCAAAATTACGTGTTCCGTCACCAAAAGCGTGTAGCTGAACACAGTGTGACGTTAATATTCATTCACTCACCCACAATACAATGCAGTTTATTGGTTTAGCTGTTAACAGTAACAGTGTGAGTATTCGTTCGAGGTTAATTTCTTGTTTTAAAGTAGCAAAAAATATCTCAAATAAAATTCAATTTTTTTTTTACTGCTGCTTTTTATCTTTATATTTATTTTTAAAAAAGTACAGAGGGGTAAGGTTCTAAAATGAATCATCTTCCGATGCTGATTCACTTTTTTTAAACTGAAGGATAAATGAAGAGGGAAAAGTATCAACAGGAAGTGGTGGCGTAAACAGAAAACTCTAATTGAAAAAAAAACATGTGTTCTTTTTTTTTTAATTTTTTTGTTGGATATTTTTATTGTTTTTGGTGTATTTCTAAGAATGCTGGAATAACATAAATTCTTTTTTCCATCTTTTACCATTTATGCTTTCTTTTTATTACTTTTAGCTTTGTATATTTCTATTATGTAATTACGTACGATATCGTACAGTTGCTTATAAATTGCATTAAATAAATTTATCGTGAACTGTTGTAAAATGTAAACTAAGATTTTGTTCAATAAGGACTGAACGCGGGGTGGTTGTTTCCCGAAGGATTGGTTTGTAGCTCTAAATCTCTTTCGGGTGAGCTCGGAACCCTTGGACATTCTAACAAAAGCCTTAGTGTTGCTCTGCAGTGCGACGTAATTTTATATATGATACTATTTCATTCCATAATGAATTTTTAATACTTATTGATTTTTGTACATTACCATTAAAGTTTGTGCACCAAAAAGAGTCATTCGAATCGAATGAAAGTTAGTATCTGTAAATGAAACATTGAAATAAGAGAATCATTTATTTCAGCAACAATTTGAAATGAATGGAAATTAGTGTATACCCTGTTGGGACATCTCTAGTGAGAATACGTGATACGAAACATATAAGACCAGAGGCGGATTAAGAGGCTGGTGGAACTGGAGTAATTTATATCATAAGATTTGTACAACTTATACTCTCAGAAGGACACATTTTTTTTCAGATTTAGAACAGCAAGTATTAGAACTTTTAGCTAAATTCGGATTGGATGTCAAAAATGATAGAAAACAATCATTTGATAATGCGTCCAATATGTCCAGGTAATACCCAGGTCTACAAGCATATACGAGTATTAAAGAACAGTCCAAGCTCAGTTTATATTCCTATACTCCTTAAATTAAGTAGAAAACTTTGCAGCAAAAAGTTGTAGCGATGTGATTAGACATTTTATGGTTATACAAAGGTTATTTCTTTTTTTTTTCTGATCAAATCCATCTTCCCCAGTGGCCGAGTGGTAGCGTATAGCGCTTCCACGCCACAGGCCCAAAATTCAAACTTCGGGCTGGATAAGGTCGACTCAGCCTTTCATCCCTTCAATGGTCGACAAAATGAGTACCAAGCTTGCTTGGGAGCTGAACATTGAGGGTTTCACGTCAGACTGATCACCTGACCGGACCATCTCCTCATGCACCTTAGTGTCCAAAGGTCATGAAAACTAAGAGAGGCTCAATGGCCTTGGCCCTCCAATGGGCTCTTGTGCCACTGAGAGTTGAGTTTATCAGTCCTTTGCTGGGGAATATTAAATAAAATTCTGGAAAGGAGTAAACGAGCAATATGTTTGAAAAAAGTTTCAGGTATCAGTGACGTAACGCGGGGGGTAGCATTCTAGGGGACCAAAGCCTGACTGATGCCAAGTTGTAAGATCCGACTTAATAGTCTCTGTTACGCCACTGTCAGGTACATGAAGGTCAGCAAAAACAGATGCCGTACAAGCTATAAGGTTTGGTTACACGTATAAAAGAGATGCTCTGACTGAAATCGGTGATACGATTGAAGAAAAAAGGCTTCAATACTGGAGGCAACTTCCCTTTTGTAACACATAGACATGTATGAAACTTACCCAATGACCGTGATTTGGAATACCTTACTACAGAGAATAAATACCACTAGAAAATTATTGCAATAAAATGAGTGTGAATAATTAAAAGGATCTAGTCTACTAAAATATCTAGAAAATTATATCCAAAATTTCGGAAATCAATTTGGAAAAGTGGAACAAGAAGCAACTGAATCAGGGCTCTCATTTGAAAAAGGAAGCTATAGAAGCTCGCAAGAAGAATTAAAGAAGTCGTTTTGAATTTGAATGAATGGGAAATTTCACATTGAATTCATTTTATGGCATATACGATATAGGACAATAGCAGTGAGTGAGTGAAGATTAACGTCGCACTGTTCAGCTGCACGAGGGCTTTTGGCGACGGACCACGTAATTTTGAACCATGGTCAAGTGACGTGGACGACACCTGAGCTGGCACCCCCCTCTCCTAACTACCACACCACACCAACGGGAGGACGTTTCAGCTCTCGACAGATTTAGCGTGCATCGCTGCCCTACACGGCGGGTCTTTAGTGGTACTGGGCTCGAACTCGTGACAAAGTCAGCCACGATCCGATGCCTATACCACTCGGCTACCACGGCCGTAGGACAATAGCAGAATTATCCCAAAGAGCTGAGGTATATGAAATTGTTATAGAACACTGAAATGTATTTTTTTGACGAAAGATTATTACCTAAAATTACGAAGAAAACTATTATACAAAAACTAACGGATATTTATTAAGAAGATATTAAATCTTTTATTTTTGACGATGTATTGGATCAGTTTTTACGATTTTTAAAAGAGAGCAAAGATACAATGAAAGCCCTATTAGAAATTTATCTAGTTGCAAGAGGAATGGTATCGACTTGCCCTAATGTGTAGAGACACTTTTGAAAATATTTTACAAATACCGATACCAAATGCATCAGGAGAGAGATCTTTTTCAATTCTAAGGCGCATTAAAGGATTTAAGAAATGTTATGGGAAAAAAGACAAGTTGAACAGCCTATACATATTACATATAAACAACAGTTTTCGGACAAAAACGATACGGCAAAAAATTAATGAATTTGCCAAAAAGAAATCAAGACATAACTTTCTACAGCAAAATTGCAAGCTCTTTAGTAAGGTTTTTAATTTTCTTAAAGAGGATTTATCTTGAGCCGTTGAGTTTTATTATCAGCTATACACTTTATTTTAAAAAAATTTTAGTTCAACTAATCTTTTCACTATCTTCGTCTTTTAACTCTCGAGTCCAAGGGCCTCTAACCTTTTACAACTAGGGGCCTCTAATTAATTTAATCCGCTTCTGTCCGTGTGGTGTCCTGTGTCATATTGTTCAACAGATGTTGTAAAAATGCCTCTAGTTAGATGCAATACATGCGCTGCCTAACTTGCCACTAAAGCATTCCACGGAATTTCTGATACAAATCTTTGAAAAATCTGGTGAACGGATAGACAATTAAAAAAGACTACGATAATGCTTTAAATTCCTTCCTCGTGTGTAGCTAAGCATTATTATTTTGAAAAAGCTATGAACTCTTTGATGAATGGCAATACATGGAACTGAAGGGTGTCACTAATGTACAAATGGACTGTCAGGGTACTGAAGATCAACAGTAAAAATGACCTATGACACTTAATGCTATCACGAGCTGTGAAAGCAGAGGACCACTAAAGCGGAAACAGGATTGAGGTGTTCCCCATAAGGGTCTAGGGCGTAACGTACACCCTGCATCGTGTGTGGGAGGGTAGGCAGGATTATAAGGGGCCCAAAGAACATGGTTTTGCAATCCTTTGTAAGATCCGGTGTGGGTCCCAAAACCTAAATTTGCAGGGGGCTCTAACATTCTCCGTTACGCCACTTATAAGGGGTTCACACATATACACGTTTGTCTTCACTACCTGAGTTGAACATCGATTCATCGATGAAGACAATCTGTTTCTCTTCGATTGCATTCCAATACTGTCAAGCACCATACTATTGTAAACGGGGCCTATGGTTAGTGTTTAAAGACAGCGCACGTATTGGATATATATACAACGATATTAAATGACCTTCAATTAGGAGTCTCGAGATGGTACGGATAAAAGGACTCATACTAAAAGTGCTACCTGTATCCGGATGGCGAACTATGAGGCAAATGGAACTTTTGTGAGCTTGTCGGATATTGTAACGGTCTTCTAAGCAATTTGTCTGACAGTATAACCCTGAGTCTTCGTGTATGCAATCTTTCTCTCATCCACTGGTTCCAACTTCTCCTCTCAATAATTTTAGAACAGCCTAGGTGACGGACTTTTATTAACCAAGCTGACCTTCCTTCATCCCTCATCTCTCTATGATTCTTTCACCACCACTGATTCTTATAACTGATCACATTGTCTTCGAAAACAATGTAACGTCAGCCTTAATTTTAAAAAAGGCATCCGTTTACAACAGATAAGAAGCAGGCAAAAAGCCTATGTGCACTTTTTAATCCTCCATGGACAACGAAGCTCAATAACCTCAAGTGCATCATGCCATGCGCAATCATGCTGTATTTTTAACCATTTGCGTATCTAAATGGCTCATTTTATGTGTGTGTGTGATGCCCAATTTCACTTCCATCCCTCAATCGAGTATATATAAATAGCCATAAGTTGTAGAAGCGTATTTTATAATACAATACCATTTTTTTTTATAAAAATTTTAGAATTTTTTTCTCTAAGAATGAAATAGTTATTCAGTTGAAAATAATGTATTTTAAACAGAGAACGATAGGCTATATACAAAAACATATAAATATGATTTTAAAATATTTATTAATTTTAAAAACTATGAGTTATATTTTCTTGGAAGCTATGCATTCTAGATCTGAATATACCTATCATCAGGATGTTTCTATTTTATATGTTTTAACCTATCTGTATTAATTTTAAGTTATATAATTTTACCTGTGACTCTTAGTTCAATTTTAAATATTTCTTTTTATTTTATTTACTTGGAAATTATGGAAATAAAAAGCTAAATTTGCATCTGCATCCATTTGTTAGAACTCGAATACACTGCTGGTCATTAAAATTACTACACTATGAAGGAAAACAAATACGGAAAAGATATTTATTGTTAAACAGTATGTCATGAAGACAAAATGATTAAGTTTGCTAGCAGTTTGCGGGTTGTTTACAGGTGCGAAATTAGTAGAAACAGTTGCCACCCCTGGCAATGAAAACGGCCCTTACTCGATTAGGCATGTAGTCAAACTGGAACAACAGAAATGGGCAATTCATTCCCTGTCCCTTCAAGTCAATGTCACACTTCATCAGCCGTATTAGCTGGAGAGGGGTGGCGAGCCTGTTTCTCAGCAATCCATGACCAGATATTTTCAATAGGTGACAGATCTAGAGACCGTCTGGCTTCGGCAACAATTGAATATCCTATGTATCTAGGTATGTCAGAACACGACGTGCGGAATGCGGTCACGCTTTATCTTGTTAAAAGATGGTGTTTGGTAAACCCCGAAGATAGGGCACAATCACTGGACGTAAGAAGTCAGAAATGTACCTATCTGCGTTCACAAATTATCGTGGATCCGAACTAGAGATATTGGTGTCGTGCATCCAATGGCTGCTCAAACCATCACACCAGGATCAAAGCCTATATGCCGATATCGAATGCAAGAATGCGGCTAGCAATCTTCTCGATGCCTCCACACACCTATACGACCATCAGAAGACTAAACGCATAAAGGGACTCGTCTGAAAGGACGACAGTGCCAATCCCGTATGCAACCTAGTAGTTCGGGGCACCAAAGTTGCCGTCTCTGTTTGTTGCATAGTCAAGGGAAATCGAGGTAATGGCCCCGTGCCAACAGTCCACACTGCTAAAAACGTCGTCGCACCCTGCGAGTGTATAATGTGCGTGCTATAAGCATATCCATTTTCTGACTAGTGGTCCGTGATGTGGTTGTACCGTTTTGCAACTCACAATATGTTTTGCCTCTCTGACATTTGTCATCGGAGGTTGACGAAATCCTTCATGCCTTTCAGTCTGACCTTCAACAACAGATTCATACCATATTTGTTTGACAATGGCTGGATTTCGACCTGTGCGACGAGCGAAATCACAGAATGATAACCTTTACTCTCGATAGGCAACGATCCTGCCTCTATGGACACTAGCTCTGATAAGCATTTCTTCTTATTATTCGAGGCATAACATAATATTCTGAGCAAACTCCGACCTTATTAAGCGCTTTTCGGAAGAGAAATCCCCTACATTACTTTCCTTTCATGTAGTGCTTCTGATGTAGTTTCTCCTTCCTGCGTCTTCCAAATGCGCTGAATTACTAATCATTTGCATACCTCAAACTCTTCTTCCATTTATGGAATTTTGATGTTTGTCAGATCCTTCCTTCCTGGTGTTGCAATTTTAAAGGCCAGCAGTGTACATAAACTGGCAATGTTTCATTCCAGCTTTGATTTTACGAAAGACCTGTCGTATACGGGGTTGATGCTATAAAAATTATTGGGACTTAAATTAACGTGGCATGGATTTTGCAGTAATCCTGGCATGTTGGTTAGATATCGGACTCGTCATCTGACTTAATTCAAAATTACGAGATGGCTGTGGATTGATTTTTTAAATTGAGAAAAAAATGAAGCATTCGAAAAACTTTTATTTAACGAACAAAGCAGATGCAAATCTTTTATTGACAATTCGGGTTCAATAAAAAAACTAGTGACCCATACGATATATAACGATTAGAAGCATTAATGTTATTTTTTGTGTATATGATGAAAGAAACAAAACAAAGCTTATTTTCTTTAAAAAAAATTATTTAAATCTATTTATATATTTAATATTTGATCAATGATAATTTGTTAAATTTTGCAATTTTAATCTAATTTTGAAATAAATACTGCGAAAATAAGGCTTCCCAATAATTGCAATGTAATTTCATTTAAATAAAATTAATTTATTTAAATGCTCGACTGAAGTATAGAAATGAGTCAAAAGAGAGTTTGCTTTGAGCGTGTAAATTAAATTAACCAGTTTTATAAAAGCAATTATTTCTAAATAGTGTAAATGATACTATTCCCTATGGACGTTCCATCATCCAATATAGCTGATATTTTCCTTAGGATAAAATCCTTAGGTTTCTATTTAATCGACTGCATTTGTGGAATTATGTTTGTGTATTTAAAGTAGCCTAGGGAAATTAGATGACTGAACAAACTTATTATCCTTTAATCTTTGTGATCAGATGTGTTTGTTTACTGGACTCCATAAATGAAGATACAACTAGAGTCTTTTGTAACTAATATATGTAACATGAAAGCAAGACCTTGAAAAAACCTGCTTTAATTAAATATTTATTGAATATTATATAATTTTAAACTGTAAGAATGATTTATACATAAATAATAAATTTTTTCGAAAGGAAATAAAACTAAGTAAAGGGGTTGTAATCAAGAATGCTTCCACTTCTAAACATTACATTGACACCAACGACATTCTATTCCGTTGAGTAAGTTGTCGGACATTAAGAATGCTCTTTTATAGGCCCCAGATTATTTAATTACCTTAGAAGAGAACTTAAGACTTATATATATATATATATATATATATATATATATATATATATATATATATATATATATATATATCTTTGCCGAGATAGACCTAAAGATGTTCTATTGAATTAAGGACAAGAAACTCAGATGGACTTTTCGTTCACACCAAACCTTGACACCCCCTTACAAACCTCGTTCAACTAGGTCAAGAATTTTCACCTATTAGGATGAATTCAACCCCCATAACATCAGTTACGGTGTCACATATGGAGTAAAAATGGAAATTTCACAACAGTCATATTTTCTTCTTAGTGAACG
Source organism: Trichonephila clavipes (assembly GCA_019973935.1). Lineage (NCBI taxonomy): Eukaryota > Metazoa > Arthropoda > Arachnida > Araneae > Nephilidae > Trichonephila > Trichonephila clavipes. The sequence goes on from BMAU01020999.1 coordinate 1,021,197, forward strand.
TAGATAAATATGACCACCTAAGCAGACCCAAACTATGGTAAGACTCTCCAAACAGCAAACACAAAGAAAAGAACAAGAGTAAGGGAGCTAATGGAAAATCTCTTTGTTGGCACTAAAAGTGGTCAATAGCAGTTTCTCACAAATGAATTGACACGACTCAATAAAACACAACTCAGTGGACTGTTAAAAGCTCTTTGTTTTACCCACACTATATGTAAATTGTAACACTCAAAAAACAAGGCGTGGCAGGAGCCACGTCACCAGCGTTTTTCCGTTAGATGTTGAGATGCTTCCATCCTGCACTTAACACCCTCCCAAACCGAAACTGGCAAGGAAAGAGATGAAAGAAGGGGGAGGGGGTGCTCTGGAAATAGTGTGGGTGGGGTGTAACAATTTAAAGTCCTAATGCACCGGGAAGGTTAAAAACGGCCCTGATGGGGGACGAGTGTTGTCCTCTTGGAAAATGCCTTTTGAAATAGTAATGAAGAATGGTAGCACAGCCGGTTCAATTACTAACCTAAAATACATATTTACTACATTCAACCATCATCAGAAAAGGTTCATATCTGAGAACAAACAGATCTTCCCTTTTCCATCGAATGAGCTCTACCTCAACACCACTAAAATCACAGATAGTAATAATTTAGAGCTGGTAACAGGAAAGTTACGGAGCAACTTAATCAGATTTGTATAACAAACTCTCTCTCTCTAGTAATGTAAAAAAAAATTTAAGTCAATTCCTACTTAGATCAACAAAGAAAAATTTTATTTTAGCTACTTTTTATTAAATAGTTACAATTAATATAAATATGTATATAAACAGGACAGAATCACAACATTAAGTGGTAATTCATTTTTACTAATTATCATTAAAGTATCGTATTATCATCCAAAACAATCCTGTATATAACATTTCAGTTCAACTGAATGCTTTAAAACGTGAGAAAAAAACCTTTCCAAGTTTTGACACGTTGCCAAAAGGGTCGCCAAAAATTATGCCAACGTGGCTGTATTTGTAATTCTTTAAGTGATTAGTTTAAATCAATTAATTTTTATTAAAGAGTATTGTATTGTCATCCAAATGAGATCATGCATATAAAACTTCAGCTCAATTGAGCGCTTTAAAATGTATTTTATTAACGATTGAAAATTCCACGAAGATAAATAAACAAATAAATATATAGAGAGTGTGAGTTAATAATAGGAATTGAATAATAGATTTGCTAGAGTTTTCTATGTCTCTCTCTGGTGACAATAAAAACTCAAGTTTCTGCTGAAGATGCAGTGTGGTGTCCCGCAATCATTATAGTAAATAAAATAGGCTTAGCTCTCAGTGATGGAACAAGGACCTCGGTCTTCTTGAGACAAGAACTTATGAGGACCACTGCTGTCAACAATCACGCACAGTAGATATATCCCTTCCAAGTCTTCCTGTCATACATTTAAAAGAAAGGATGTAATATATAAAAAAAAATTAAAGCCAATTCATTCCTACTTAGGTCAACAAAGCAAAATTTTATTTTATTTCATTGTTGTCGTGTGTTTTTATCCTGGGACACATACGAAATACGAGTGGAAGAACAGAAACGTACAATACAAACAGAAGATTATAGACATTTATTACAAATGATGATCCCAGCATATAACAGAAGGGGTGCGCTGCTTTGCATTCGAGACGGGAATTCATTACAGGCGAAAGTCAGACTTCTTTTCCCGAAGAAGATACAACCCTACCTTACTCGGGATTCGAACCCGAATCCACTCCGTTAAAAGCCGAGGGTCATATCCACCATACTGACTGGGAGGCATTTTATTTCATTAAATTTAATTAATTAAATAATTAATAGTTGAAAAATCTGTATTAACATCAAGTGTCATCCACTACAAGTTAAAAAAATGTATTTGAACTGGAGTGGGGATAGATAAAAAAAATAAGTATTTGAAGCCAAGACAACTTTTATGTGTGCAAACACGCCCGACAAGCTGAGGGGTAGCTTAGTGCGCTTCCACACTACAAGTATAGGGTTCAAACTCTGCGCTGAGTAAGTTCGACTTAGCCCTTCATCCCTTCAGTGAGTCAATAAAATGAGTACCAAACTTGCTTGGGAACTAAACACTGGGGGTTTCACGTCAGACTGACCACCTGACCGGAACATTTTCTCATTCATCTCAGTGACCAAGGTCAAGAAGACTGAGATGATCACAATGGGCCTGGACTCTCATGGGCCCGACAAGTTTCATTTATTAAGTACAATTCCTTCTTGGTGTTAGGATTTTATTTTCTCTGCTTGTTTACAAATGATATCTTAAGTTATTATTCAAAAAGATAAAGATATAATTTGGGGGTTATTTGAAGTAGTACAATTAGCAGTACTAAAAGTATTTTTCGAATTATATATGTATCAATAATTATTCTTTATTGAATTTTACAATTCCTCTGACTACCTAATTTTTCTTACTTTTATTTTGTAAGTATGCATTGGATTTCTCTCTCTTCTACAGGGTATTTTTCAAAATTTCTAATTTAGATTGAAAAATAAGTTACTACAAGGGACTGATGAGACCAATAAAACATGTTTGAAATACTTAATTTTTGTATTAAACAAAAGTGTGTGTGTTCTTTTTGTCCGGTTGAATTTGGTAGCTTTTTTTCTACCTAATTATTCCGATTTATTTTAACTTTCCCAACCTGAACAAGGTTGTTGTAATTCCTACCTTGTAGCGAAAGATGAATATATATAGTACGAATGAGAGAAAACTTGGAACTGTTGTCACGAATGACGTGTTAGTACAACATTACACAACAGCATATTTATGCGTGTTGGAAACAATTAGTGCCCGAAACGGAAAATCGGGAGCTTTTTATGGAATTGACATTACAAAACGGTAATTAAAAGAGTAATTTTCTGTCGTAGTTTGTATGCAACTCTTTGAATTAGAAAATTGTAATTGTGGCCTTTGAACTCTTTTAAGTATTTGAGAGTGTAACAAAACGATGGTTATAAAATACTCTATTAAGTATCGTTTTGTCTAAAATTAGACTAACTATTTTCAAGTATTCATTAAGTACTTGAGAGAAAATGTCTTTATTTCCGTGAGAGCCATTAGTTTTCTTCTGATTGAGAAGCAGACTTAAAATGCTAATGGTTATCGTACTAGATTTTGATAAATGACAACTTTAAGTGTTCTTTTTTTAATTTATTCATGTGATTTTTTTTGTAAGCTTTCTTTTTTTATTAGCCAAATGAAACTGCGTTTTTCTGTTTTCCATTTTATTAACATATAACATCTAATACTTTTTATTTAAATATCCTATCATTATTCATTCATAAAATTTTGATAATTTTTGGTGACTAATTACAAAACTCCTTAAGCCCATGGGACAAGATAGTTAAAATTTACATTATATTCATCAACAGATTAAATGTTTTAAAGTTAGTATTTTGAAGAAACTATTTCATTGTCTTAACATTTTTACAGTTTGGATTTTAAAAAAAATGAAATTTTAAAAATGTTGAAGCTTTTTAAAATCTGTTTTAAAACATAACAGCTCTTTTTCCAGTTATGGCTTAAAAATAATTTCTAGATACATCCACAAATATCATAAACGTTAGTAAGAGGAGTTAAAAATATACTTTAAAAATTTAGTACCAAAATTATATAAAGTAGTAATTTTAATATTGCGGTGAAAATAATCTCATGTTTGATACTTGTTAATTTTTTAATTCAGTGTCATGAAGGAAATATTTAGAGAAAGTTATCTTATAAGGTATCCCACTACCCTAAAAGCATGATTTTTTTTTAAAAATTGACAATTTTTTTATGATTTTATTTTATAGGCCATCTCTTGTTAGCTTTTTAAAAATACCGCGTTTTTTTTATTTTTGCTAGAACAAAAATTACAAGTGTTTTAGTAAAAGCAGATGTCATAACTTTACATAAGATGTCAAACTTTAAAATGTGTTTTTTTTTCGAAGAGCTCAAACGGGGACAGCGATTGCTCAAAAAGTTTTTTTAAATAATTTGCTGATATTGTTTGTGTATGCTCTGTATAACAGTAGAAGTGTTTTAACCTTCAGATTTATCAATCACTGTTTTATTACAAAATTTACAGTTCTTTATGCGAATATAATCATTGTTTTTTTAAAACAATTTCATATAATAACTAAGATAAAGTGCTCCAGTTTTTGTAAAAATTGAAATATGTATCTCTTTTCCTGAAGGACATTTCAAAAAGGAATAGCAAGTAATACATCAAAATTGAAAAACTGAGAATTTGTTCATTTACTAGTTATTTCAAAGCCCATGCTAAAGAAAGTGCACTTGATATTAAAGTACACTCTTTTTTAATTTTGAGAAAGTGTTTGAAGAATCTTAATATTTGGACATCTTTAAGCATTGTCAAATTTAAAATTGTACCTAAAGTAGAACAAATCTATTGTACGTTTTGAATTCAATGGAGAACAGGAGATTACATTTAATCACGTGACCGTCATGAATTTAGCCAGTACGAGAATTTCCTACTATTTCTTTAAGTAAGGTACATTTCTGAGGATATACACGGATAAGTAGTTAAAAGCTGTTGCCCGAAGTAGAATCCGGAATTCTAACAGTATATGGCAGCACATTGAAGTCTAGCGCGACAATTTGAATGGGTCAACCAACGCAAAGTTGTCTTTAACGCTCGTATTCACCGCTAACCTAACCCAGCGATGAAACCTGGAGTTAAGTAACCGGCAATCAACCCCAGGTTAGAACTTCAATTCACAGCTCTTTTTCGATTTCCAGTTACTTGACTCTGGGTTTCTTAACCTGGGTTTACTGGTCGATTCCCATTGGTCGAAATAAACCCCGTGACTTCCGGCTGGAGCTACAATTTCTATATTCGCCTCGTGCCAGCTTGTTTTTAACCTCGAGTATCACTAATTGTTTAAAATGAATGCCAACAGAATCTATTTTACGCAGTACGAAAAAGAGTTGGTGTGTTGGCTTTGATGAAGCCGCACTTGCACATATAGAATGTAGGAAAACAAATGCAGTTAGTAGCACACACACACACAAAAAATGAAGCGTATATTGAAATAAAGCGGCAATTCAATGACACTGACGGGGTGGTGAATCCGCGAACACCACAACAGATCCGTCAGTGTTATTTAAATTTAAAAAAGAAAATGACAAAAAAAGTAGTGTTTTGCGGCAAGAAAACGCAAACGTAAACACTCGAAAAATCGCTTACAGTGCATGTGCGGTTAAAACTAACCCGGCTGTGACCCTGGGTCAGAATTTCTTAACTTCAACCGGAGTTAAGTTATTAACTTGCGATGGTGAATAGCGTTTTCGGCGAAACCCAGGTTTCCTTCCTCTAACCGGCGGTCAGGTTAGCGGTGAAAATGGGCGTAAGACGTTGCAATGGAATTCATGATCAGTGATATAAATGGCAACGACACAAACAAATAAGAGACCCATCATCTCTACTACAGATTGTTGAAGATGTCAACAGAAACATTCCAAATGACACTCAATTCTGTAGGGAAACATCTCACTAAGCATAATTGGGACATTCTAGAAAGAAAGTGCTGGTCATTTATCATCTGTATGAACAATTTAGAGGCTGGGAAATTCTATTCTATAAAAATAGAGGTTAATATTCCAGTCCTTTAATATAGATTATGTAAGCCTTTTTATCTATTTAATTCTTTTGTACGTTTGTTATCCGAAGAACCGCTAACTCAGTTCAATGATCCAAGCGAATATAGCTTTATTTTGGTTTATATTCTAAGCAAAAATGTATTTAAATTGTTTTAAGCCATATATATAATAGGTAGTTAATAGTGACGTAACGGAGAATATTTACCCCCCTCCTTTCAATGTCAGGTATTAGCCCCCAAGTGTGATTTTACAAAGGGTAGGTGCTTGGCGGCAGTCAAGTCCACCCCTCGATGCGGGGGTGTGCGCTACGCCACTGGTAGTTAATCTAAATAGAAAGTTTTCCTGGTAATTAAAAGTTATTTTAAAGGTCACTGTGTGTGATTACGTAGCTTAATATCTTTGAAAATTAAAAACAAAATTCTGTATTTCTCATAGCTATATACCAAAATTTAAATAAGATCATTTGTTAAAAATGTAATAAAATAAAAATCAAGACCTTCAACAATATTATTCTATTTAAATCTTTATTTGTAATATATGGTTGCTAAAATAACAATAATATTTTAATAATTATGTATGATATTGTAAGTCATAAAAATTCGCCCCGTACGTAAGTTAAGGGAGAAAATGAAATGAAATAGCTTTGCTAATAAAGATGAAAACAATCTCACGACTTAAGCAAACAGCTATCTGGTCAAAATGTGCTTTGTTTTTTTAGATGCTTCATTACAAATGAAAATAAATAAAGAAAATATTATTATAAAAACTTTTCTTATTTTTTATACAAAAAAGATTTTAAAATAATTAACTATGTGTTTCATATACGTGTATTTTAAGCACATCAAACTTATACAGTCATGCGTAATACATTAAATTGTAAATTTCAAGTCAACAGGAATGTTATTGGCAATGGATTCTACTCTTCAACGCCCCCCAAGTGAAGACTTAAAGGCCCAATTTAACTGAATATGCCACACGCTTCATCATTCGAGTCTATGGATTTTTACAAGAATCGGTGCTCGAAATTTGCTGGGTATGCGACCACCAAATATTCCATATTAAAGCAACTTTAAGCAAAATTTTATTTCATATTGTAGCGGGAAGATCGTCGTCCCATTCCTTGCGTGAAAACATTTAATAACGATATGATAAGCTGGATTAACTATGTAACTAATTCAACAGTAATTGGTTATTCATATTCATGAATAATGGAGATACAAGATTAATTAAACAATAGTAACGACGTAGGCTTGATTTTCTACCCACGCTCAAAGACCTCCAGATTAGGCATGCTTGTATTTTGAGGAACAAATTAACTTTGAATTAAAAATCTTGTAATAGAGAGTATTCATATGTGAAATCTCTCTTACGATTAATTCTAGTGGGCTAAAAATTATTAATTATAATGCGAACTGAGTAATGTAAAACAGACAAGAGACAAATGAATAGGAATAAATTATAAGTTAGAATGAAATAAAGAAAAAAGTATTGCCAATGTATTTGATAATATAATTATAAAACATAATCTCAGCAACAGAATACGTATGTTTGAAGCAAGTGAAATCACAATATTTGAGTTTCTATTGTGTAAAATTTAAAAGCGTTAAAAAAAAATGCTCACTTTTCCCTAGCTTTTACATAAAATTTGGAGAAACCTTGAGGGAATAAAAAGGAATTAAAACGACTTACCTAAAATATCTCCTGTCTATAATGCTGTTATTTCTAATTCCTCTGGATAGGCACAGACTAAACCAGGGGTACTCAACATTTTTTCCTGCCGGGCCGCATATATTTATGGCAGATATTTCAAGCGCTGCCGCATATATTTAAGGCAGATATTTCAAGCGGGCCGCAACATAAGGATTGATGGGGAAAAATACTATAATATCAAGGAAACATTGGATATTGAATTAGACTAATGAAAAAAAGCATAAAAAACAATAATGATTTTTTTCGATTAGAGTTATGAGTTCTGACACATCCAACATAATTGTTTTTCTTCTAATACTGGTGTAAATAAAGAGGATTGTATTGGTAAACTCTTTCATTTTCATTCTAAGTGAACTCGAATATAAATCATAACAACATTAATATCTTTATTACTCTATTTGTGCTTAAAGGTAAAATGACAAGCAATATTATGTTTTTTAAGTGTATCACTTTCGTGACAAATCAAACAAGTTTTTGATCCCTGTTTGTTTTTCACTACAAAATAGTCAACATCCCAATCGTTATCGTTTCTTCGGATATTTTTCGCTCGGAAGACATGACGGAAAATTAAAATTCAGTTTCACCCATAAAATGGCCTCTACTCCAGCTTAGTTCAGTACAGTGAACACATTCTCGTTATTCCGTTCTTAGTTGTTATTACTAAACGTTACAGTCACACATAGAAAAAAATATCTTGCAGATCGTACCGTAAGACATCAATAGCAAAAATTATGGATTTGATTGCCTGGTTAATAGTATTTTCCACTAAAACTTTAATAAACTGTTTTTAAATAATTGAATTTCTTGGTGCAAAGGGTACTGACTGACTAGGCCATTCAGAAAAGTCCGCCGGGCCGCAGGTTGAGCACCGACAGACTAAACCATAGCCTTGATTACATTGATGGAAATGCAGACAAGGGGACAGCTTGTATGGGAAGAGTGACTTAGTTCTTGTCTGCTCTGAAATTTTGAGCCATGGTCAGATATGATGAGGACTACATCTCCACTTCCACTCCACACTAACATCCATAACTAAACGATAGATAAACAGAAAATTGCTATTAAGAAGCTGAAATGTGAAATAAAGTAACATCAATTATCGTAATTTTGTTGGCTTTTTTTTTTGTATGAAATTTCTCATTCGAAATCAATTATTATAACTCTGAAAATAAAATATACTTTATATGTATTCAATTTTTTAGAATATTAAAATAAAACTGCTAATTTCAAATGATTAATTTAGTTAATAAATTGAAAATAAATTTCATAAATAGGAGTTGAATAACTTTTAGAAAGCATATACCTCAACTTACGTCTGAATATTTAATCAAAGTTTCATCTAACTTTTTCAAAAGTTTTACATTTTTCCTGATGTTAAGAAAATGTTTCCCGCATTTAGAAAATATTAAAATAATTTTATGTATTGTGTATTCTCTAACATGGTTTAAATAAAATCCCATTTAATACTTTCTTGTAATCTAAACAAAGCAATTTTGGCCTTGTAATAAACAAATCCCTAAACTAATATTTTCTAACATATTACTTTTTATATTGTAATAAAAGGATTACTATTTCATAGGATTAAAAATTCGAATTGAACTAAAGCTATTGAGAATTTTCTTTTTCTTTTGGAATGAATCCATTCAATGAGTAATGAGTATTTTATTTTTAGACTTTGTAATTAATTTCATTATGTTGTATTATTCTATAAATAATAACAGTATTATCGCAATTAATAAAGCAGTTTATAAACATAAAATATCCAAACATGCATGTTTGTTTAATACTATTTCATGCAAAGTGAAGGAAAGAGTGGTGTTTCATCAAATTAAAAATTCTCTAATTATTTTATATGTTAAAATAATGTGATCACAAGTGTTTTGAAAGAAAATCATACCTAAAAATATTTTATTCTATTGTTAATACTGCATTTACCAAAAGCATATTTTCATTTACAATAATAATAAACTTTCATAATTGCATTTCTATAGTTTCTTGATTAAAAATTAATCAAAATAATCAAAATTTCAGATATATGAAAAGGATTAAGTTAAATGGACAAAAGAATATTATTATATGCATTTTTTTAGTTTTCAGACTCCTGTTAACACATTTTATTTCAAATTCACTTACAATTTAATGTATATTTTCTAATGTATTTTTGGATTTCTGAGGATACATAAATATAAATATATGCATAGTAATTTAATAATACATTGAGCTTTGAAATTAAATATATATATATACGTAATGGGTATTGTAAAGCAGTATTTTTCATTCTCTATTCATTCTTCAAAATAATACTGAATGAACACAATTTTTAATTACAAAACAAATTTTTAAGTTGTTAATATTGTTACGTAGATCCGGGTTCGTGGATTTTTTGCAAAACAATCACAAAGAAAGTAAATAGTTTTCTTAAGAGCGATGTAAATTTATTATCGAAAATCCAATCCTTTAAATACAGGATTCAGCATCAGTATTCACAGGGTAAATATCCGAAGGTCTTCACACCTTCAACAGCAATCAAACACAATCACCAGTGTTTAAAAATACACGTAAGTAAAGATTGTTCACAAGCACAGCCGAGCTAATCGCTAGTCAAAACAATCCTCATTATTCGCTGACTTAATCAAGACTGCTCGCCGTACCGGCGAGCATCTTCATTTATAGGCGCGACAGAAACTTCCAGAAGTATAACCGCTCGTGTCATTCATTGAACGTGACACTAGTGCAGAGATCTACTACTTTCTAGAAGATTCCAGAGGGTTCCGAACTCGCCAATATAGTCGCCAAAGTCGCCAAGTTGGTCTCCAAAAATGATGCCAACTTGGCTCTACCGCCAAGGTTTCGCCGAGTTCTCATTGAATCGCCATTATAACGTAAGGGGCGCCATTGCTTGTAAATATAGTACAATTTTAACATGAAATAAATATAAGATAGAGTAATATAAATGCATTAAATACTCAAATACAAATTATTTATGCATTAAAACATCAAATTACAACATTAAACATCAAATACAAATTATTTACACTATTTACACAAAATTCGTAACAATGTCAACTTAAATTAAGAGTTGGCTTTATACTTATTACAATCAATCAACATTCATTCTAGAATTATCTTCTCTCTCTCTCTCTCTCAATAAAATGTCTCACTACTTTTTATTTTTTAAATACCCATCTATTTTCAAAATAAATCGTTTGTTTGTTTATTTGTGTGAGAGAGAGAGCGAGGGAATGAATCCTTCTTTTTTTGCTACATTGAAAAATAGACTGTTCGCAAGATCTTAGAAGATTTTAGTCGCTGCAATAACTTTTTAATTAAAGTTCTTTTTGTTGCAAGAAAATTAAGATTACAAAACTTAGCTTAGAAAATCTATCTTATGCTATTTAAAATTATTTAGTTCTCAAATGGCTGAGCTTTCCTGCAGAATTATTAATATGTTGGTAGGAGAATGTATAGCTCTCTTGAGAACAATGTTTGGAGTCTGGTACTTTTAATAACTTGGTTTGGTTCCGTTGAAGATTAATCAGGTTGCTAGAACCATTCCCTGAAAGAATTAGGTTAAGAAAGTAGATTAAGATATCTCGGGTGTCATGTCAAGATAATAGTGCACTATATTTTTCGGGATCTAATAAAGGGGATATTTTGAGTCTTAAAAGTTTTTAAAGCAAGATCTTTTGAAATATGTTTGAACCATTTCTAAATTTTAAGTTAACTATCTGCATTGAGGAGCTTATTATAGGTTGATAAATAAATTCAACTTCTGCAACTTGTTCAACTGAATTCACTTTTTGTCTCGTGGTGCAAGGAAGGCGCAAATAGTATGAATCATATTATTTTATTCGTTCAGTATAAATCCATTTCACGTACTTTAAGTTATTCCATCACTTTCATTTAACTCAAAACATTATTTTTTACCTCAAGTTAGAATTTTTTATCAACATAAAGGGTTTATAAATTATCTACAATTATTGAAAAACAGGGTTGATTGGATTTCTGGTATTATATTTAAATTGATTTGCCTTAATAAAATTTTACTAATTAAAATTAGGAAGAATAGATTATTTTGAAGTAAAAGAGTAGCTACAAGAAATAAGGACTTTTTTTTACATTTTTTTTAATAATAATGAAATTTGAAGTGCGGGTTCTTTTTTCATAAGAATATGTTAAAGGCAAATGAAAACAGTACGTTTTTCAATTCCTACTATTAGTTCCCACTCTCCCTATATATATATATATATATATATATATATATATATATATATATATATATATATATATATATATATATATATATATATATATATATATATATATATATATAAAGGAGAAAAACTACTCACACTCACTCACTGAATAATTACGATATCTCCGGAACTATTAAACCTACAGATTTGAAATTTGGTAGGTAGGTTCCCTTCATGGAGTAGACGTCAGCTAAGAACGGATTTTGCAAAGATCGAACCCCAAGGGGCGTTACGGGGGTTTAAGGGGCGTTATAGATAATTATTTCCATTATTAAACTATTAGATGTACAGTCTTGAAACTTGGTACACAGATTTTTCTTTCATAAAGTAGAGATTCTCTATATAATGATTTTTACTAAAATCAACCCCCAAGGGGCGTTGAGGGCGCTTAAGGGGCGTTATGCATAATTATTTCCATTTTTAAACTATTAGACGCACAGTCTTGAAATTTGGTAAGCGGATTACTTTCATAGAGTAGAGATCCACTACAAAATGAGTTTTGCCCCAATTGGCGTTGTAGATAATTAATGGGCGTTATATAGGCAATTTACTCCTTTTTTGAACTATTAGACGTAAAATATTGAAATTGAGTAAGCAGATTCCATTCATTGAGTAGAGAACCGCTATAAGATGGGTTTTGTGAAAATCGCTTCCTAAGTGGCGTTTCGAGGGCTTAAGGGGCGTTATAGATAATTATTTCCATTTTTAAACTATTAGACGTACTGTCTCAAAATTTGGTAAGCGGATTCCTTTCATGGTGTAGAGATCCGCTACCAAATAGTTTTGGGGGAAATTGATCCCCAAGGGTCACTGATGGGGATTAAGGGGCGTAATAGATAAATACTGCGCTTTTCAACTAATAGACCCACCTGCTTGAAAATTAGAAGGTATGTTCGTTCATGGGATAGAGTTCCTTTTACAAAGAGTTTTTCGAAAACGGACCCCCAAAGGAGTGGGGTTGCAAGGGATTAAGGCGTGTTATAGAAAAATTCCTGTTTTTGAATTTGACCCATTTACTTGACATTTGTTGAGCACGTTTCTTTAATTGAACAGAGTTCCACTAAGAATGGATTTTAAGGAAATCAACTCCAGGGGGAAGCGGGGAGAGTTATTGGGGCGTATTGATAGACAAAATTTCCGTTTTCGAACTGCTAAGACTATAATAATAAAATTTGGTTTGCATGCTTCTTTTGTTGAATCGGAATCCGCTAAGAATGTTCTCAACGAGGTATTGATGATAAAAATTCCATTTTTTCTCTGTTTGATTTAGACTTGAAATTTAGCACGCATATTTATTTTATGGAGTAAAGATCCACTGAAAGTAGCTTTGGTGGAAATCCACTTGATTATTAGGTTAAGTGAGCGAAAAAAATCTTTCTACTTCTATTTTATTTATAAATAGAAATTAGATATTTTAATTTATGTCCTTTTTATATCAAGAGGCAAGAGTTACTGCTATAAATATATTTTTCAATACAATCGAATTCTTAATGCTAGATATCAATAATTCATATACTATATGTAAACATTTATACAACATCGTAAAATACCCAGTGAAGCGGGTGGGTAACGGCTAGTATATATATATATATCTTTATATATAAAAATCTTCTGTGCGTGTGTTTGTCACTAAACTCCTCGTAAACGGCTGGACCGATTTCGATGAAATTTTTTGTGTGAGTTCAAGTAAATTCGAGAATGGTTTAAATTCACAATTCGGTCCGATATCGCAATTAGTCAAAAAGATATTAATTAAAAACTTTTGAAAATGACAACTCAACATTCACCTGCATTGTTGTAACAACGCTATTGTTATAAAATAAAATTTCCTTTCAACTGAATGCTTTACACGTGAGAAAAAAACCTTTTCAAATTTTGACATAAGTCGCCAAAAGGGTCGCTAAGTCGCCAACGTGGCTGTATTTGTAATTTTTTAAATAATTAGTTTTAATCAATTAATCTTTATTAATTATAGTATTATTATTATAGTATTGTCATCCAAAATAATCATGTACATTACATTTCAGCTCAATTGAGCGCTTTAAAATGTATTTTATTAACGATTGAAAATTCCACCAAGATAAATAAATAAATAAACAAACAAACAAATAAAATATGTATAGAAATCGTGCTCTAATAGTAGGAATTGAAAAAGACGTAAGGTGGCGTCGAAAATTGATTTTCAGCCAAACCCGGTATTTATTGTTACGAAAATGCAGATGATTCACGCTTTTTAGCGTTTTTAATTAATATCTTTTCAAATAACCTTTATATATATAATTCTTCTGTGCGTGTGTATGTAACTGAACTCCTCCTAAACGACTGGACCGATTTTGATGAAAGTTTTTGTCTGTTCCAGTGGACTCGAGAATGGTTTAGATTTATATTTCGGTTTAGAAATGTTTATTTAATTAATTTTTTATTTATAAGTTGTTGATCTTGGAATGTTTTACATTGGATCCGGCAGACTGTGCTACGATCGCAGTAATCGAAGATTCAAAAACCTTTTATTTTGAATTTAAGATGTGTGTACAGGACAACGTCTGTCGGGTCCTCTAGTATATATATATATATATATATATATCTTGTTAAAATTTTCAATCGTTAATAAAATACTTTTTTATTCATCCACTTAAGTTCATATATATATATATATATATATATATATATATATATATATTACTTGTAGTGGATGACAATGATGTTAATACGGTTTTTTCAAGTATTAATTCATTAATTCTATTTAACTAATTAATGAATAGCAACAAACAAAAATATTAGTTCAACACCATATATAAAAAGGAAAATCTCTCGTTTTGTCCTTGTGTTGGATAGCGTGGATAGCAATGGATAGCGTGTTGAACTTCTAATCCAAAGATCGTAGGTTCGAATTCCACCTGGAATGGCCTATTTTCTGAGAATGTGATTTCTTTTTACTACCCTATTTTATTGGAATACTTAAGTTTAATGAATGCATAAATAGCATGAAAAAAAATAGTAATCTAACACCCTATATATATATATATATATATATATATATATATATATATATATATATATATATATATATATATATATATATATATATATATATAGGAAGAAAAACTGAAAATTGCAAGGAATTTCACCTTCTATTTTGCAACTTAATATTGTGATTCTGTCAAATGTATATACACATTAATATTTATTGTAATAATTTAATAAAAAGTAACTAAAATAATTTTTTTTGTTGATCTATGTAGAAATTGACTTAATTTTTTAATATTAATTGTTTTTTATTATGAATAATATTGTACCATTTTATTATGTCTTGTTACGCATAATATATACTTTCTGAAAATAAAAATATAAGTGAAGTATTTCAATCGACATAGTTCAGCGTCAATTCAACTATTTGGTCATCAGAGTTTTCTCTTGTACAAAGAACGCCCGGAAAGTAAAGTTCGTCATTTTTTTTAAAGAGACGGTACATCAGGTGAAAAAAACAATAGCTATAGGTAACCACATTTGTTGCTGCAGAACACGCCAATGAATGTTGAGTAGCAGCAGACCGGCTTACTTGTGGTTATTTGATTACTGTATGAATGGACACATGCAACAAGTGTGTCCGTCATAAATAAATGCCTACAGACCGTGCATGGAGGTCATCTCTCGTCAGATGATTGGTCGCTGGTGTTGCATGCTTAGTGAAGGAAGGCAGAGTGTCCAGGAGAAAGGTTGAAGTGGACATCCCTCCACACTCACGAATGAAAATAACATTGCTAGAGAGTGGGGACAGGATGTTAGGAGCTCCATGAGGAGTTGGATTGCAGAAAAGTGCCTGCAAGGTGGGTGCTGAGAATTCTGACCCTGAATCAAGAGAATACAAGAATGAGAATACAGCCTCAATCACGTTTATGTACAAGAGCGAAATGAGAAGTTGATCAGAATCATTGTAGACAATGAAGCATAGGGGCATCTCCCTTTATCCTAAAACCCAGGTCACCTCAATGACATGGAAGTATCCCAGCTGACCAGTGAAGAGAAATTTTTTCTGAAACAATGCTAAGGTGGAGAAGTTCTTTGAAACAATTCCTTGCATCACTTGATTGATTGATTGAATATTAACGTCACACTGTTCAGCTGCACGAGGGCTTTTGGCGACGGACCACGTAATTTTGAACAATGGTCAAGTGACGTGGATGACACATGAGCTGGCACCCCCTCTCCTAACTACCACACCACACCAACGGGAGGACGTTTCAGCTCTCGACAGATTTAACGTGCATCGTTGCCGTACACGGCGGGTCTTTAGTGGTACTTGACTCAAACTCGCGACAAGGCAAGCCATGGTCCGATACCTATACCACTCGGCTACCGTGGCCACATTCCTTACATCGCAGGGCACCGACTTTTACGAAAGCGGTTTTTTCAAAGTAATGATATGCTACGACAAATGTTTTAGTGTTGACGGTGATTATATCGAAAAATCGGGTAATGGGTAGTTTGCATAATGTCATGGGTCTTTTTTTTGTGGCAGTGAATTTTTCCTTTAAAAATACAAACATTTTCTGAACGTCCCTCGTATATATTTGTCAATCTTAGTGACTTTTTAGTACAGTTCAAAATACAATTTTACGTACTTGAATGTAATAAACAACAAGAAATGTACATTTTAAAAGAGAATGTAATTCGTGAAAAATACATCATTTCATTTTGTGGTCGTTTATAAGACGTTTTCTTAAACATATTGTTACGAATTTTGCGTAAAGAATACTTAAAATAGTGTAAATAATTTATATCTGAATGTGTAATACGTTTATATTACTCTATGTTGTATTTATTTTATGTTAAAACTGTAATATTCGCAAGCAATGCCGTCCCTTACATTATAATGGCAATTCAATGGAAACTTGGCGAAATCTTGGCGATAAAGCCAAGTTGGCATCATTTTTAGCGACTTTTGGTATTCATTTGGAAATTACGTGAGAAATCTATTAATGTCACGATCTATGACGCAAACGGATTTTTCTCGAAAGATCCTTGAGGCGTATAAATAAGGATTTGCTCGCCAAAACTTGTTAGTCTTGTTTTGACCGTTGAAGAGTAGTATTGATTTGACCGTGAAGAGTTGAGTGTTTTTTATTACTTGATTTCTTAAAAGTTCATGAATATAATTAGGTTTTAAAAATAAATGAGTATAAATTAACATAATCTTTCATCAGTTATGTAACGTTTTCAATAAAGGAAGAATCATATTGTGAAATTTCACCGAATCTCTCAGTCTGAAAGGTAAAAAAAATTAAAAGCTTCAGATAAAAAAAAGGGGGGACATGAAAATGATAAGATTATATATCATGGAACTGAATAATTCACAAACCTGTAAATTATTCAAAGTCATAAACCATCATAATTAAAGTTAAATAAATTGCTAGTGATATTAGGCAATACTTTTCTTTAATAGTAATGCCAGTAAAAATATCAATCTTCCGGTCTACGGCCTTCAAAAATGCCGTTTAAACTCCTGTATACCAGCTATTTTAAATTTATGAAATCCTAAAATTAAATCCTACGGAACTGCACTTTTCTTTTAAAATTTATATAATTAATGTACAGTTGTGACCAAAATTGTGGACACTTTTTTAAATTGTTATGTTTTTTAAGTTTGTATGCTATAGGAAACTTTACGTTGCACAAATTGATAAATATTTTATATCATTTTAAAGAGAATAATGATAAATCCAATACTAAAAAAGAAAATTCAAATATTTGCAATGCAAAAAAGTTATGCTGCAATAACTGTCGATATACATTGGATAACAATGATAGCAGAGCGTTATCAGAGCTTAGTGAGGTTGCGTTTATTCTTCGTTACAGCTTCAAATCGTTGTTTTATTGAGCTGAAAATAGATTTAAGCTCTTCCTTCATTATTACATGATGCCAGGAAATAATTATATCCTCAATTAGTTCCTTTTTATTTCATGAGTACCTCATTCGGACAAGAGTTTTCCAACGGTGCCACAAGTTTTCGATAGGATTGAGGCCAGGACTTCTTCTTGGCGAGGACAACAACTCAATGATCTTAGAACGATACCAGTTTTTCGATTACTTTACTGTGTCGCAAAAGGCAGAATCTTGCTGAAAAACAAATGAAGCATTGTTGGTAAATAGAGCCCTGATTAAAGGTAGATGTTTGGATTCTAGAATGGTGTCAATGTATTTTCTGACATTCAATGTCCCATCGATGATATGAAGGTGACCGATACCATCTACTGATATGCATGATTAAATGATAAAACTATATGGATACTTCACAGTTGCCTGGAGGCAGTCTGGATGTAGCATTTCTGCTATTCTATTTCTTACATATTTTAGGCTATCACTACCGAATAACGATATCTTAGTTGCGTCCCTCTATATAACTTGTGACCAATAATCATTTGTCCAATTAATGCGTTCCATTGCCCACTGCAGTCTCTTTTAGCCCTACTGTAATTTGCAATACTGCTTTTTTTGTGTGGAATTCTACCTTTTAGTCTTGCATTTGCTAATCTACTCCTGATTGTTTTTGAACAGACAGCATTACTCAAATCATTTCTGATGGATGTCCATGAAATTCTTTTATCTCTGAAACACAGCATTTTTAATCTTCTGTCATCAACAGATGTAGTTCACCTTTTTCGGCCTTTTCCTGCTTTCTTTTTTATTTAATTTAAATTTTCTTTTTTCTTTCAAACAAACTTTCAGTCTCCAGATTTAGTCACTAAACTACTCTCCTGTTATGTAATTTTAATAAAGGAAATAGCACTTTCTCGTCACACATGTGTCCAATCTACTCTTTTATTTGATATCCTTGTTTTTTGACTAAATATTGTTGTCCTGGCCAGGAAAGAGTCCTTACCTCAATCCTTCGAAAATTTGCGGCACCGTATGAAAACTCTTGTCCGAATGAGGTACCCATGAAATAAAAAGGAACCGATTGATGATGTAATTGTTTCCTAGCATCATGTTATAACGAAGGAAGAACTTAAAACTATTTTCAGCAAAAAGAAACATCGATGTGAAGCTGAAATGAAGAATAAATGCAACATCTCTGAGCTCTGATGATTCACTGATATCATCAATATCCAATGTATATCGACAGTTATTGCAGCATAACTTTTTTTGCTTTGCAAATATTTGAATTTTCTTTTTTGTATTGAATTTGGTATTATAAATTCTTTTTAAAATGATTTAAAATACTTACCATTTTGTGCAACGTAAAATTTTCTATAAGCATACAAACTTAAAAAGCATAACAAGTTTAAAAAAGTGTCCACAAATTTGGTTATCACTGTACTTAATTAAATGCAATGAAACCAATACAAGAGCGAAAAATAATTAAAGTTCTTGTGAAAGTTCATTAGTTATGGAAGTGTATGTGTGTGCGTTTGTGTGTGTGTGTACGTGCGTGGAAAAGTTTGTTAAATAGACATATATACTATAGTTCTGTGCAAACGATTCGTATAGTTCTTCCCGCTTTTCTAGCAGCGCATGTGGATTGGATCCATAATTTATATTTACAAGTAGTACAGAGTCCCTTAAAATGAAGATGTCTGACAATAAGATTCGGCCTTACATATTTTTGCTTTTGAAAGTATTATCATATAATTTTATATTTAGGGGTTTTATTGCATCAGAAATTCAAATATGTAAAAATTTTGGTACAATACGATTTACTTTTTTTTCGTAATTGTATTTATTAATTTTATTTTTTATATCAATGTCATCTGTTTCAATTTTTTAAAATGTTTTTAGAGTTTAAAAGAAATTTATATCATTTACCGCAAAAAGCTTTGATAAATTTAAATAGAGCTATTGTGAAAAGTTTCAGCTATTCATTTAGCTTAGGAAAAAACCATTTTTTGTAGCTAACAAACAAAATTCATGAAATTAGAAATTTATTTTAAGATATGAAATTAAATATTCGCCTACAAGATCGGATTCCTTAACAGAAAAATTCTCTTTTTGAGGTTAATTAACAGTGTTATTTAAATTAAATAATCCAAGAAGTCAAATATCATTCCCTTTGAACTTTTAACATTGATGCTAATTTTATTTAGCAATGATGAAAATTGTGGAAGCTGTAAAGAGTTTTTCTTGACAGCAGCTGTTAAATAATCCAATGGGAGTTTAATACCTTCGCTTTGACATGGTGTGGGTGCTAGTTCAGATGTTTTAAGAGGTCTCAGGATGTTAACTTTGTCTCGAGGGCTGAAAATATAAACAATTTTCAACTCTCTGAAATTAAAATGAAATAATCCGAGTGTTTTACACATTACTTTTAAAGGAATAAGGCTTCAAAAATGTGTAAAGTGTTCAAAATATAATCATAATTTCAAAAATTATAAGCAGATAAAAATAAGAAACATTTCTGTAAGAATTATTAATTACCGTAAAATCCGGCGTATAACGCGTACTTTTAACACAAAAAATATGATCAAAATTTACGGGTGAGCCTTTTGCTCAGGGTATAAAAATAAGAGCTTTGAAAATAAAAAGAGATGATTAGAGAGAAAAAAATAGATTTCTACATAAATCGAAACATTGTTTATTTAAAAGAAATGGCATTCGTTAAGAACTTAAAGGGTTGTAGTTCTAGAAGTATATTATTTTTTTCTAAATATTGAAATAATACCTCGAATAAATGACTTCAAGGCATAAGAGAATTGCTTAAGTACATTTCAAGTTATTTCGAAAAATGGGGGTGCGTGTTATACGGGGAATATACCTAAAAATTAAAAATTATAGCTTAAAAGTATAGGTGCACATTATACGCCGGATTTTACGGTAAGCTTTATGTTGCGCAAGATTTTTTTTTAAATAGCAACTCTACTTACTAGCAATACGTTGATTTATAAAGTTAAATGTATCCTTAATACACTGTAGCTATTTTTATACAAATAGAATAATAAATTAGGCTTTTTAAAATTTATTTACATTTTTAAAATTTCAATATTTCTTTTAAATATTTTTTAAAATAAAAAATATACACCCACAATACTAAAATTAGGTAGGGCTTACAGAGTATGATACATTTTATAATTCTATAAAGTTTTATACATTAAAGGGGCTACTATTTTAGAAATAGCATGTGGAACGTAAAAAAATTACTTAATATTTACTACAGAGATGTTTCTTACTTTCATATGCTTATAATTTTTTAAACTATGATTATATTTAAACATATTGTACTTTTTTTGAAACCTCATTACTTTATAAATATTGTGTAAAAGATTCGGATTATTTAATTTTGATTTCAGAGAGTTATATCTATTTGAAAATTGTTTATATTTTCAGCCCCCGATACCAAATTAACACTCACTAGACCCCATAAGATCTACCATTTTCATGAATTGTTTTTGAATTGAAAAGGAAAATTAAATATAAGATAAAAATGTATTTCTTCATTTTTATCTCAATTATATTATCTCCATATGAAAAAATAAATGTAAAAATAAACATGAAATAAATATGCGTTAAATGTAATGAAACTTATGTATATTAAACTGATGGGTAAATGTACTTAAACCGCATTTTAAAAGTACCCTGAAGAGTCATTGTCCGAAATATTTTTTTCAAATGATATTCTAAGTTAGGGAGTATGTATTAAAGTCATATTAAAGAAAAGCGAGGGCTGTTGGCGACGAACCACGTAATTTTTAACCACTATAAAGTGACGAGAATGACGTCTGAGCTTCCCTCCCACTCTCCTAACTTTCATCTGAGGACTTTGATCTGTAATAGAATTTACGTACATCAGCATTTCTAAATAAAGGTTCTTCTGTGGCCAACATGGGACTTGACAACGCCGGCCACGAGTTCATGACCATGACCTCGAGGCTACTACGGCCACAATAATATTCTTAGATTTTATGACAAAGTAAAATATATTATTAACAAACAAAGTATGACGATTTAAGAAAATTGATGCATAGAGTTGTGACGGGCTCCCGCGTCTTTTCATTAGCATGTCCTTTTGGGATTTTTGGGGCCAGAATGAATGGCAACTCTTTTCCAACCAAACCAAGAAACAAATCACGAATGGAAGATGCAAATTAGGAAGCTTTTAAATATCAGAAGTTAGAGTAAACCGGGTGGCAAGTTGGGGAATGTTATGATAGTCCGTGATTCAAGTGTGAAGAGGTTTTGAAAGGTTAAATGACAGCCAACAGAAGTTATCCATGACAGAGAGTCCTTAGGCCAAGGTGCATACCATTGTAAGCCAGTGCATCGCAACTTCAACTAGGATCCGATTGATCGCTACTTCATTCGACGATTAAAGTTGGAGTGACTATTTAATATTCGGATGTGTGATAGCATTGGAATTAAACTTAGGTGATTTAGTTATTGATAGTGGTCCGGGTTACGTTATTTCTGTATTATATATAATGTGTGTTTTGCCACCGTAGATTCTCTCACATATCATATTATTATCTTATTTGTTAGAGGTTTAAGTTTAAGGTCTTAATAAAGTCGTATTAAGATCATGGCAGCTTCTAGTTCTTCACTTATCCCTACACCTCTAGATCACGCTGATAATCAAGGTGAAGGGCACCCGAGGGGGGCGTCCTTACAGAGTGAGACTTAAGAAATGAAATTATTGATTTATTACGTGTAAGTAGTGATGGCCAACAATATGGCACGGTGGACTTGTAACAGTGGAACGCGAATACTTACTGAAAAGTTTATAAATTTTGAAAAGATTAACTATTTTTATTAAATATTGAAAGATTAACCATTTTTTACAGTTTCATTGAAATGGGGTTGTCGCAGAGAAAAAAACCCTCCAAATTTGGATCAAAATATGTTAATGAATAAATGTTTTCTGCTACGAGCATGATAAAATAAATTTCACTCAAAACTAGCTGATGCGCACACATAATAATCTAATTTTGGGAGCATCTGCAAGAGCTAATCTCAATATTGATGACTTGGTAAAAAAATAGTTGTTGTTGTTGTTGCTGTGGCTAATGCCACCTGTCTGACGTAGTCAGAACGAGGCCCACGAAATTCATCGTGGCAAGGGGTTAGAAGTACGCCTGTCGACGGCCTAGACCTTGAGCACCCTACAGGTGACAGTAAAATTATCTCGGCGAAATTCCCCGAAGGGATGATAGATGGCGACACCACCTATCTCCACCTCCACAATTTTGCCATGGGTATAGAGGGGGAGGGAAATATTCTCTAGTCCCCTGCACTCATGATTCAGCCCACAAGACTTTCGGACCCTCAGATTTAACGAGCACGTACTCCGTGTGTACTCGGAGGGTATTTGGTGGCATCGGGCATCGTACCTAGGCCTTCCGGTATGGAGTCCGATGCTCTAACCACCAGGCTAAAAAGAAAAAAAATAGTAATTCGCAAAAGCCACATTCAGTAAATACTGAGCATTTAATAATTACTTTGAATTAAATCGATTCAAGATGCTCATTTTTATTTTATATCTAACCTATCTAACTTGCAAAAAGTTCATTAACAATGAAATCTTTGTACTTTCGTCTTATTCATTATATTACTTTTAAATTTCGACTGAAAGACTTGCATTAAAAAAATGTGCTATTTGTGTAAAAATTCCATAATAAGTCTAAAAGTAAAATTTTTTTCCCTTCCGCATATTTGTTTGGTGGAAAAGTTGTAAATGACACGCATAATTATTTTTTATGAAATAGTGGCACTCTTCCCAAAAAGGTTGGCCACTCCTAGTCTACAGATATTAATAACACTATTTTCATTTAGATATAAGTTATCCAAACTACTGAGTATTTCAATACTGCAGAATATGCTATTTGTGACAGAGGAGGCAAAACACACCACGCCTCTTGTCGAGTATTTCACACGTACTGTCTCTCCCCTCTCTTGGGGTGGGTGAAGTCTCTTCTTACACCAAAAACTTCCCTCAAAATTCCGGCTCACAGGTGAGTTCTAGACGTTGGTTTTCTCGCGACCATTCGTTGTCGGTTTAATGTCAAATGAAAGGACCCCGCGGTATTTTAGGGGTACACGTGTGGATATGAACGACGTAATGCTATCTGTATAAGGAAGCTGCTCTTTCAGCTGCGAGGAAGGAAAACGTAACACAAATTATTTTTTTAAGTGAATTCCACTTCAGCATTAACGGAATATTTCCTGCTGATATGGAACGAAAGCAAAGATAAACTAGAAAATTATTTGCTACATACATTATTGTCTTGCATTTATTTTACTAAACATCAATTTTTTGGTTCAAACGCATTATACCGTCGATCAAATACGCAAAAGGTAGCTATATACAATCAATAGAGGAAATCGTTTCTGTAAAATGTTCAAATGTAATAATAATAACGATGAGACAATATTTGGCGACGTTTTATGAATTGGCGACGTCTTTTGCTCTGGCGAATTTGTGTGTGTGTGTGTGTGTGTGTGTGTGTGTGACCGACTGTATAACACTTAAGCAGTGATTTTTTTAAATATACTCAATACATTTATTAGGTACTTTATTTATTTCTATCTCGATGCAAAAGCGAAGCCATTAAAAATGAAACAGAATATTATATTAACTATTTACTGCAAAATATTTCATTTTCTTTTATTTTAGAAAAGGTTTATTTAACTAAAATAATTTTAAATCAAATTATTTATAACAAAAGAAATTATTCCGAATGAATAAGTTATATTCTGATAGAAAAAATATTTACAACATCGTAAAATATAATTTGAAATTCTTAATTACATTTTAGAAACAAGTATTAAAAAATTAAGAGAATATACGATAGAAAGAGTATGGATTGATACTGTTTCATGAAGTACATAAATTTATATTGTCTTGTTTGAGACTATTTTTTTGTCAACTGCATCAAATTAATCTAAAATATCATTTACTTTATTTTATTTCTAAAATACTTATTTGGAAAATACTTATATTTAATTTTCTGTTCTAAAAATAGTTTTTAAAAATATTTCAAAAACATTCTATTAACTTTCATTGAATTTATATTTTCTCTTCGATAATGCTCATATATAGTGGGCCACAAAAGTGTTCGTACACTTGCAATTTCTAATAAAATTTAATGTTTTCGACTAGTAAAAATTAACATATTGTAATTGTAATTTTTTTATGATATCTGCAAATTGTTTTTAATGGAATGACATAATTAATTTTTTTTAAAAAAACAGTATAACTATTTTTTTAAAAAATTAATAATCAAAAAACTACTAAAAATTATGCCACAAAAGTCTTCGTACACTTAACAATAATCTTAACTTAGCTTTAAATATCGTATTTCTTTCTTAATTTATTACTTAGTAGAATATTTTTAGTGTCCAAAACAACTTTTAAGCGCGTCTTGGTTATAGGTTTAATAAGTGTTTTAAAGTTTCTGCATCGATTTTCCTCCATGCATCTGTGATTATTGTTTTTACTTCACATTTTGTGTTTATTTGTCATGTTTTCTTTTTTTACTTCAAAATCTCACCAAATATGTTCTACTGGGTTAAATAAAGTGATTGAGGAGGTGCTTTTATAATTTGGAGGCAGTTATAGAGACACCAGTGGTGTACATTGAGAGCAGTGTGCTTGGCGTCATTATCCTGTTAAAAAATGAAGTCATTTCCAATATCCAAATTTCGGGCGGATAATTTAAAATTCCTCTTTAAAATATTTAAATAGAGCTCATGATTCACAATACCATAAAAAAATACCAAATTACCTAATTTTGAGGCCAATTTACGCCCCCACGCCAGAACACCTTCACTTCCATACTGAAGCATGAAGGTGGAGGAGTTATCGTTCCACATAAATTCATGGGATTAAACTCCTTATTTTTTTCATTTACAAGCTATTATAGGCCCATTGGAACCAAAAAGGTTGAATTATTTGCCATCCCAATCAATATGCTGTCAGTTTTGAGTTTTCTGAAACTTAATCCCAAGGATCTAGTTGGATCAATAAAACATGGAGGTGGAAGTTTTTTTGCATGGGGGTTTAAATCGGCCACAGAATTAGGTAATTTGGTATTTTTTGTTGATATTGTGAATCATGAGCTCTATTTAAATATTTTAAAGAGAAATTTTAAATTATCCGCCCAAAACTTGGATATTGGAAACGACTTCCTTTTTTAACAGGATAATGAAGCTAAGCGCACTGCTCTCAATGTACGTCACTGGTGTCTCTATAACTGTCCCCAAATTATGAAAACACCTCATCAATCACTTTATTTAACCCAGTAGAACATATTTGGTGAGATTTTGAAGTAAAAAAAGAAAACATGACTTATAAACACTTAATGTGAAGTAAAAACAATAATCACAGAAGAATGGAGGAAAATCGATGCAGAAATAACAAAAAACTGATTAAATCTATACCAAGACATTTAAAAGTTGTTACGGACACTAAAAGATATCCTACTAAGTACTAAATTAAGAAAGAAATAAATATTTAAAGCTAAGTTGAGATTTTTGTTAAGAGTACGAAGACTTTAGTGGCGTAATTTTTTAGTAGCTTTTTGATAATTAATTTTTTTAAAAAATAGTTATACTATTTTTAAAAAATTAATAATGTCATTCCATTAAGAATAAGTTGCAGATATCATAAAAATTACTATTACAATATATTAATTTTTATTAGTCGAAAACATTAAATTTTATAAGAAATTGCAAGTGCATGAACACTTTTGTGGCCCACTGTATATGTAAATTTTATATATGTGTGTCACTATATTTCAATTAAGATCAAAACTAAATAACGAAATGGAAGGAATTGAATATGTCAAAAAAATGACACTTAATATTTGTAAATTTAATACAAGTAGCAAGCAAAATATTTTCTTTAAAAACAATGGAGTTTTAATTACCTTCAATTTTTAAACCTGGATCTTGATGAAGTTCTACTTGTTTTTCAAAGAATTTTTTGAAAGATAAACAGCTAAAACGAAACTTGATATGAGTTAAAAAATAATACATTGTAGAATTTTAATGCGAAATTTAATATATTTTAACATCAAACACTTCGAGAAAATATATACTATCTAAAGTCATTGCTATTTTGTCGGAATTATTTTTATCTGAAAGAAAATAAGAATCGTTTCTTTATGAGAAGAATAAATGTATGTTGCCAACTTAAAAGACCATTCATGAGTAATTTAATATAAAAGTTCTAATTTATATTTATTTGAAAATGTCTGATATATTTGTTGAAATAGCTTTCAAAATATCTCTACAAACCAAATTAAGCAGCATATATATATATATAAATTGTCTGTAAATTTAGAAATAAGAAATATTTTGGAATAGTTTACTTCAATTATAAAGTAATAAAAGATTTTAATTCATATAAAACATGTAAGATATAACATATAAACAAATACATAGAAAATAAATCTTTCAAAAAAAGAGCGTTAGAAATAAATTAGATTAAATATTAAAAATGAATTGAAAATAAAAAAATCGTCTGCAAATTGCGAATTTTTTTTATTGGGAAAACCAACTTTTAATAGAATTAAATTCAGATAAAAATAATGATACATTTTCTAATAAAAATGCTACAATAAAATAAATGCTTAGCTGCTGTGACAAGAAAAAAAGTTTTTTTTTCATGCAAGGATGAATTATTAAATAGTTGAGGTCATTTTTAAATGATTGAAGAATACTTCATTTTTAAATGAAAAAAATAATACAAACATCTGAAGTAGTAACTATAGACATGGTTTTCAGACGATTCTCCACACTTTTTTCAAATTATTCTAGTTTTTTTTTTCTTTAAATACATGTTTTCATTTACATATGATGATAACGAATTTTTAGAGTCGTACACAATAACATTAAATTTGTGTACATTTTTTATAGTTTTCTTATTTATTGTTGTTTTTAAAGAATTGCTGGTGATTAAAAATTGTTTCATAAAAATACTTTGAGTTCTATTTTCATGAATGAATATAAATTTGTACTTATAAATAATATATGTTATAAATTAATATTAAAATTTTAAACTGTGCTTTCTATTTGTAAATAATTTTTTTGCATGTTTTTATCATGCTTTATGCCAAATTGTATTTATTTATTAAAAAAGGATTCAGTACTGTACTAATATCTACTATTCATATCTGCAAGTTCTTAGAACTGGAATTGTAAGCGACCGAATTTACTCCAAAAATATACGAGGGGATTAATTTATTTATAAGTTTAGAAATATTTTTTTCTTAAAAGGGACTTTATATATATATTTTATTATCTATGTACAGAAAATGTCAAAATGTTGAATTTATCGCAGTTGTTTTATTAGGAAATAAAATTCATTTTATTGTAGAAACATTTTATAGTGCCATTTTTTTTCATTGTGTAAAAAACGCATCAGCAAATTTAAACGGGGTCTATTCTATAATTTTAACTATTTGATAAAATTTCCTCTTTTTAGTTTTTTTAGATTTACCTTAATTTAAAAGACAAATAAAAAGTTTTCAGCATTATTTATAATTTATGAAAAAAAAATATATCAGTGTAGAATTTCTTTCATTGCCGCCATGTTTATTGTATCTAATGAACTTTTGCTTCCATTTTTCTTCTTTTCTTAATTTATTCCAATTGCTTTTATAAAATGCAGGAAATTTTTATTGAGTATACCTTACATAAATTCTTAAGCTCATTTCTTTTTATTTAGGTTTTTTCATTTGACTCATATAATACGGAACTACAATTCAATCAAACTCATATAGGCTTCAATGGCTCACAGATTGAAACTCCTCTGTCAAAACGCAGCCTTTGGATTATCTTTGATTTTTGTATTAGTATTTTCTGTTAATTGTAAGTATAAACTATTTTATCTTTTAATGTTGAAATTATCATCTCTCTATAATGTTTATTATTCCGCAATATTAAATTATCTTAAATAAAAAATAATTTTTTCTTCAATTTAATTTATTCTCATATAATTTGAAATCATATTCACACACATGCAACTTATAGGTAATGAGGCACTCACTATTAATTTTTAATTTAAGTGTTATTTTTAATTATATTAGATATTTTAACCCAACTTGTTTTTAAAGTATTTTTTCTCCTTTGCATTAAAAGTTTAATTGGTTTTATTCAATCTGCGTTAATGTCGGTTGTTAAGAAATGGGTATATAACATGTTAAACTAGTTCGTTTCTGTGGCTGCGTAATTTATAATTCTAAAAAAATATTTTTAAAAAGTAAACATATAGTTCGATACGTTTTATAGGGATTTTTTAAATACTGCCTCTGACAATAAAGGTCGGAGAATGAAGTCAGAACAGCCGATCTGGCAATAGTGGAGAAACAAAACGCTGCACACGCGTAGCGGCAGTATTGATCCTCTTCCCCTCCCCGTTGTTCAGTTGAGCGTCGTTGGCATTCCGTGTAAGATTTGTTTTACAAAGTACTTATTTAGTGCGTTGTTTCTTTATTGAGAACAGGAAAATAAACGAACAAAAGATCAATTTAAAATTTTATTTTGAGCTTGGCAGGACACTAAAAGAGATTTATGCGATGCTGGTACGTGTTTATGAAGATCAAACAAAGTCCATGAAATCTGTGTACGAGTGGTTCGCCAGTTTTCGAGAAGGCCGGTATAGTGTTTCTGATAAACCAGTAGCGGAAAACCGGCGATTTCCGTCAGTGACGAAAACATTGAGAAAGTAAGTGTCACTTTTTTTAATAGTCAGGGCATTATCCAAAAAGAATTTCTACCTGAGGGAACGACGATGAATGCTGCAAGGTACATTGAAGTTTTGACCCGCGTTTCATGAAACGTCTACGTAGTATAGGACCCCAGTACGCACAACAAGGTTCATCGTTTTTGGTTGACGACAATGCTCGCCCTCACACAGCCAAGTCGTCAAACAGTTCCTTGCAAAAAGAGAAGGTGGAGCAAATCTCAATCCTTCAGATTTCTTCCTATTCCCAATACTCAAACTCGCTTTGGAAGGAAAGAGATTCGACGATATTTCGGACATCTAACGAAACGTGAAGATGCTTTCGAACTCCATCCCAAAAGAAGACTTCTTACAAAGTTTCCAGGACACGTATCGAAAATCTCAGCGGTGTATAGTTATGGAAGGAGACTATTTCGAAGGTAACTTTCATTAATATTTCATTTACGTTACTGTTACAGGACTATTCACCGAACTTTATTTTCAGAGGTTGTATGTTTGAATTACTTTTTCTACATACGAAATATTTTAACTTTATTATATATTTTTTGTGAATTATGTTTGAAAACTACTTTTTCTACTACTTTTTCTGTATAATTTAATTTTCTGTTTTTCTAAAAATAGAAAATAACAAACAGAAAAATTATAATACAAGTATTGAATCCAACTGAAATATTTAAGACTTAATTTTTGTTGATAATTTTAATTCCATTTAATTTTTTTTTCTTCTATTAAAATTAATATAATTTACAACTTATATATTCATAGACATGTTTATATATATACATAAAAAAGGCTAGAAAATTCCATTGAAATCTGATCATTTAAGATTTTAACTATGATACGTAGTGATAGCTTTTGAAGGACATTTTAGTTTTAAATTTTAATATAAGTAAGAGTATTTTATAATAAAAATGTATAATTTCATTTTTACAAGCATATTTTAATTTTGTAAAAGTACTACTTTTTAATATAAATTTTTTATTTTAGCTGATTTTCTAGATACTGAACAAAGTTTAAGTGACCAAAAACATACACATGTAAGTTAATTATTTTTACTCTTTGTTCTATTTAACGAAGTTAAGCTAATGTTCTTAAATATTTATACATATTTTAACGCGAATAGTATTCTTCATTCATGGTTCATTCTATATTCATATTTTTTACTGTAATTCATAACTTTTGTCGACTGGGCCTTTGTAATACTTTATTAAAAAATCTAAAAAATATTTAACGAAAAAAAATTCTCCTTAATTCTAAAACACTTTAAGATTCCTTTTAACCAACTTAGTACATAATATAAGGTGAATCACAAATATGCTGTCGTTCAAATGGTAGAAATGTGTTAAAGGAAAAATATGATAAATCATTTACATGTCAGTATTAACTTGTTCACTATCATATTCAACACATAAGTAATCAAATGATTTAGAGTAGCATGGAATGCCGGTATACATATATTCGTGGGAAATGGATGATATCACGTATATATGACTGTCCTCTTTTCATTTATGATATAAATTTTCTGCTACACACACGCTCCTTAACCATACCTATAAATAAAAATCATAGGGTGCCAACTCTAGGGATTTTGGAGGCCAACTCAGTGATCATGTGCAACCAATCCAGTATCGGGAAATGTATGATCGAATTAGTCCGGGACAACATTTATAAAATAATACATTTATTAAAAAAATTAAAGATATTATTAACACTAGGGGGGAGAGTACCTAACCACCTTGTTCATTTTAAAATAGTGTAAATAATTTACATATGGATGTTTTATTCGTTAATATTACTTTCAGTTGTATTTATTTTATGATAAAAAATTTTAATATTCGCAGCAATGCCGTCCCTTATATTAGAACGGCATTTCAGTAAAAACTTGGCGAAATATTGGGGATACAGCCAAATTAGCATCATTTTTAGCGACAAAATTTAGTAACTACTTTTGGCGACTTGACAACCATATGGAAGCTTCTAGAAATTTCTGGAGAAACCTAAGACATCATGATCTATGATGAACGCTGATTTTTCGAGAAAGCGCTGGAAGGTAGGGTGGGGATCAAATCGTTCTTGGAGCTCCTCTTCGGTTGAATTCAACTTTTTACAATCCATTTTTACTAACTATACCTTATGTATAAATAAATGTATTATAGTATCACTAACAACTTTTTATATATGTAGAGATATATGTCAAAATTACTTCAGAAATTATCGTTACTTGTTTCTCTTAACAGTTTTATCGAAAGTTCAAATAAACTTGGCGATAGCTAAAATGATTTTGACGTTATCGATTTGATTTTACATTATAAGCATTGATTGAACATGAATTTAAAAGTAACAACAAGAGGAAACTAAAGAATTACTTCCTTTCTATATAAATAAGATTCATATTATTAGGATTCAAGAAGATAGACCAGCATTTATTTTGCATGATTCTGTGCTGATAATGATCTTAAATATAATCTAATACATAATTTATCTAAACTTTAATGTATAAACTTTTCATAACATATTCATCAAATAAATTACATAAAATGTACGTATAAAAATAACATACAAATTCAAAACAAAATAACTGTTTATGGTTATTCTCTTTTATTTGTTGTTTATATAGAAAATGGTATATTGATATCTTTATAATTTTCCGAGGTGCATTGAAAAGTATTAAATTTTATAAAAAGAAGGATAGAGAAATCCTTGCTCCGTGTAAATAAGGCATTAGAATTCTTTTCTGGTCCAAATGCAAGTCATCGCTTGGTTTAGAGCAGATCAGTATAGTTTCTCTGAAGAATTTTTTTCATATCAAATTGTCTGCAACTCACAAATCAAACGGGTAATATTTGGGGATGGATATAGAACCCTTTTCCTGTTAAGTTCTAAGTGTACTTTGTAGGGAAGAGATCACAAGTCAAAGGTGAAACAATGACTTGTTTACTACTTCGCTTAAAAATCATTGATTTCTAGAATAAGTCAACCATACAATGTTATTTGTAAATTGTTATCATTTCCTTTTCTACGCATGGTCATTTTATCCAATTATTTTTGTCTCAATTAGAGAGCTATATAGTGTATCTTTATAATGTATCAAAATTTACGTTTTGCAATGTACATAAAGGAATTTAAAATAATAATGCTATGCATGCATACATCCTTATTATTATTATGCAGATAATTAATATTTTAATAAACTCGATGATATATTTTTCTTCCGAATTTAGATTACTCATGACAATTTATTAGTTTGAACCAGAATGGAGCCTCCAATGTGTAACTCTCGCCATGGCTGCTACAAATATCGAATTGTCTGTAATAAACTAGTAATCAGTAGTTAAACATAAGAAACTAAACAATGCCACTGGGGACTACAAAATTACTTACTCTGGCAGGAAACGGGGGAAAATATAAATACGCTGAGCAATCCAAACTAATTCTATACCAAAGAGTGACTTTGAACATCTTATGCAATCGTTTAATTTGATACTGAATCTGGGCTGCTCTTTGACATTTACGTAGTGAGCAGCAATTGAGTTATAGACTCCTGGTGTCCAGGTTATGGCACTTAGGGCGTTACGAAAAATAGAAAACAAATTAAATGAATAATTATTCCATATAACAAAGAGTGATGAGACAGGAAAAAGTAATAATTGGATATAGTATTTGACAGAATAAATTTCTAAGCTCATTTTGCTCGTGAGCAAATTATTGTGGCTCAACAAATGAATGATTTTATCTTGGAAAAGGTGCAGCCACTAGAAATTCTATGAGACACTGGCGTACCTGAGCTCGTTGATTCTAATAAATCATCCTTTCAAATGCCAACCGAGGAAATCATCATAGTGTAGATGAGTGGGTTTATTGTTACCTAATTTACCTTGTAACGTATAGATGGATCGCAGTGTAGAAGACCACTTGGCAATTTAGAGACAAACAGTTTCAGCATCCATACCATCCAGTATCAATTCCTTACTACAGGGAACAGAAATTATCGTCCTACGAGGGTTCTTCTGCTGACCACACATCACAAAGGCAAAGATTCATACGAGCACAGATAAGTTGTCACTGGTTCCAGGATATGTTGAAAAATGTTGCTTGGATTGGTAAAACTAGAATGCATGCCAGCGGCAAATTATGAGCACGACGAAAATCCCATTTAGCTATGAATCCTTCCAGAAAGTTGCTGTTAAAGTTGGTTTGGGTAGAAATCTCGTCTGGGAACGTTTACGAGGATTTAAATGGGATCCCTGGTATGTATGGTGACATCCAAGTCAATGTAAGTGTCAACCTCCGACTGCAGAATCCGTTTTTAATCAAGACGGATTCCATCGCTTCTGAATTGAATTCTTTGATGAATATTCTATGACCATATATTTCTGGGAATCCAGGTCACTTTTAGTCCTATCGAGACCAACTGAGATGCCATCAAGGGAAATGTTCAAGCCTCTGCTCTTTTAAATCTTTATGAACTGCAAAAGATTATTGAGAAATCCTGGGTCCATATTATTTCGCAATATTTCTAGCGACTTCTTGACTCCAGGCATAACCAACAAGCTACCGTTAGCAGGTCTAAAAGCGGTGACAGAGGATATTAAAAACATATCTCTAATTCAATATCTCTTTAAACGTATAGCTCTAATAATAAAATTCTCACGCATATAACTTAGATATTGATACGTCTGAATACATTACTTGTTTTAATAGTTTCATTTTATTTAATTAGTAATTATTATTTAAAAATAATTGTTTGAATGTGTGATATTTGCCTTCGTATATGTTACATTGTGTGAATAACTCCTTTTAAGTCCCTTTATTCATTGTTGATCCACCCAACAGAAGCGTTCCCTGACAGTGGAAGAAGTAGACTTGGTGGAAGTGTGCACCTCCATCCAGAGCTTCGAACAAATGGAGACAGCCACCAATGTAGATCTGCTCACAGTGGAAATTCATCCCGAAGCTTGGGTGTTTGCCACAAGATGCAGAGTGCCCGGGAAACCTTGCAGAGGATTTGACAGTAAGTGACTACATTGCATCAATTCTCAATTCAATTCTTTTATTATTTTAGTTGTAAAAAATTCTGATTACATTTGACACCATCGATAAATACATTTGCTTTCAAATGTTAAGGTACAGTTAGTGTTTTGAGGTTTATCTTTAAAAGAATAAAAAGAAAGATAAAAAAATGTTTGAATGAGAGAATACAAATTATAATAAGTATAATTTCGATAAAAACAATTACGGATACCACTATTTTTGAAAGGAATTTGTTTTTTTATGTAGTAGTTGGAGGAGATTATAATATACACTGGTGTGCAAAAATTAAGGACGAGACGGTTTTTTCAATATAACTTTGTACAAAAGCTTTCCAAATCAACACATTTAATACCGTAAGATCCCCAATACGTAAGGACATGTGTAATGTTAGCAACACTTACTAAAAGAGAAATCAGAGGGATAAAAAGAAGCTTTATTGAAAAAGTAGCATGGAGCTCAATGCGACTGAAGGCCGAAACATCCCTGTAATGGGTGTCCAGCAAGAAACATCCGGTCTTTAGTAGGCGATATGATCTCCCTGACTGCTAGGCAGGTTTCATAGCGTCTGCCCATGCTGAGAAGGAGGGTGTCAATGAGTTGTTGAGGCATTGCTGCCCATTCGTATTGCAGCGTCAATCGAATCTCCCGAATCGTTACTGGTGGTAAGGTACGAGCTGCCAAGCGTCTGCCTAGAAATTCCCATACATGCTCGATGGGATTGAGATTCGGAGATCGTGCCCGCGAATCCATACGTTCAATATCCTCACTCTCTAAGAGCTGTTCGGCAGCTACTGTGCGATGACATGGTGCATTGTCGTCCATGAAAAGGAACTGCAGACCCATAGCGCCTCTAAAAAGACGCACATATGGAAGAAGAATCTCGTTACAATAACGGGTCCCGTTGACTGAACCTGCGTCGAAGATGTGAAGGTCTGTACGACTACCAAGCATGATGCCTCCCCAAACGAGAACCCCGCGACCTCCATACCTGTCCCTTTCAATGATGTTCGAGGGATGATTGCGGCTTCCCCGCTCTCTCCAGATGAGTATGCGATGAGAATCGCTACTCAAACTGAATCTGCTCTCATCTGTAAAGAGTACTCGTCCCCATTCATTGTCTCTCCAATTCCGGTGTTCCCGGCACCACAGAGAACGCCTTCTCCGATGGGCAGGCGTTAAAGGTACACACCGTACAGGGCGTCGTGCAAACAGACCACCACCGTGCAGTCTTCTGGCCACGGTAAAACGCGATATCGGTCGTCCAGTCGCCAGTGTCGTGTGTCTAGCGATTTCTCCCGCTGTCTGCCGCCTTTTTCTTCTGGCCTGTAAGACAATGTACGGATCATCTGCGGGTGTGGTTCCTCGTGGACGACCACTACTGAACCCCCAGATAGCTGTTCCTGTAGTTTGAAATTGTCTCCAAAGTCGTGAAACGATGCTGTGAGCAATTCCGAACTCTGCAGCCACACTTGTAACACTGCGGCTTTCCTCCAACTTCCCAATGATTTGACCTCGGGTAAAAGCATCCAGATGTCGTCTAACAGATTGATTATTCCCCATTTCTCACTGAGGCAACAACTCGGTGTGATTTTAACTGCTATACGGCGTGCAATCTCTTTGCCAGAAATACTGATCTTACACCGACAACATGCTTTATACTACTCAGACACTTCCCCATTACGTCTACCTGCTTATCTGCGCATGTGCACTCACCTTACTTAATCTCCTGATTGGTCTTTCTGTCCGCTCTGCTTCGTTCAGCTGATATGCTAATTTTTCGACTTCGTCCTTAATTTTGGCACACCAGTGTATCTTACATTACTATTTGTATGGTATACATTCTTTTAACTGTTGATCTTTGATTGTTTGTAATAAAATATTGTTGACCATGTCTAAGAAATGTCATTTATCTCTCCGATCCTTTAAGATGATACACAATTGAATGGACTGAAAAGGATTATCACAAGTTGATAGCTGCTAGAGGTCTTAACACGTATTACATTGTGGATCAATTTGAATTCGATAACCCTGCCTCAAAATCTATTGCATGTCTCCTACGGATTAAAAAGTTTGTTCAAAATCTCTTTTTAGCTCTTACAATCCGAAGGAGAAACACTACCCTGCCACTGCAGAGATTTCAGTATTATTTACTATTGCGTACTAACTTATTTACAGTAAGACTCTAAAACAAGTCGACTTCTTACATATGTTTTTTTAATCGCTTCGAGGGCCATTTATTTCTCTTTTGAATTTCTTACAGTTTTTTATGTTTTATTGACAATTAAACAATAACCTTTAAGGAAATATATTTCATTTTGCAAATTTTACGTTTACATTTAAATTTTAGAGATGGGCGGAACACTTCCCAAGGAAACATTCACCGTCATAAAGAAAATCAAATTTAGTGGGGATTATTTGCCTTGAAAAGATGAGAAGCATGTTGCAGTGCACAAGAGGACATCACATTCTACACACATGTAACGGGTACACTTTTCTTGTCCCTTTCTGTGACATTTCCTACATCGTCTATAGTTAGAATCCATCTTTGGCATATGATTTCCCACAATGGCTAAGCGCATATCATCCGAAGCTACACTTTTCTTTGCTTGGAAGCTAGCAGGACGTCATTTCCCTTTTCTTGAGCAATACCTGTTTATCAGCGGATGAGCTAATGCTATACGGAATGTTAGCTTCGCCTAAACTTCTGTTTCTTTTGTTCACTTGCCACAGTATGAAACTATTTATGATGACAAGGTCAATAAAATAATAAAAGATACGACGCCCCCATTTTAAAAGATCTTATTTGGTATCTTTCTTTTCTTTGATCGAAGCGATCAACCCCTCCTATGATATCGTTATACACAGTGATAGCTTTTGGACAAGACATTTCTTCTTTAGTTCCATTTTTTTGTCCGATTTACAGATGTCATAATCGATGGATTATGTGCAGTAGGAAGCAAAAATTAGTCTTCCCATCGTTATAATAGCAAGACCAATTTATTATAAAGGGTTTTGTACTTCACACGGGTGTGTTTTGTAAGATCATATAGATGGGAAGTAATCTTCCTAAGGCCCACAAAAATATTAATTGACAACTGAGAGGGAACCAGATAGCAATGACTTTTTGTACTTTTCCATATTGCATTTGGGGGTTGTTAAAGTCACTGCTAATATAGAGAAAGCAAAGCACCACACACAGATACTACTAATCTTACATTGTTGAAGACACGGTAATAGAAGAAGTGGAATCTTGTTTTGGATTGGAAACTCTCTGTCACCCTGATCTGCATTCTCCATGGAGGTATTGAAGCATCGGGATGAGATCTTTGTTCTATATCTCACATGTAAAAATATTTGCTCACAATACTTCATCACCAATGGCATCGCATGCTGGTGATGTTGGTGAAGAATTCATCCTAATGTGTGTGGATAATACTATCTAACCATAACAAACTAAGCTTGCAGATGAATATGTTGAGGATCAAGGTTTAAAGCAAATGAAAAGACACTCGATCTAGGTGCCAAAAACTTCTAGAGCAGGGGTGAGCATTAAGTCGATTGTGGTTGACTAGTGGACCCCCAAGACATTTTGGGGTGATCGCCTGAAGATTAGCATTTCGTAAATATATACCGAAGTATTTAAGATTGGCTGACAGTATGCAAACCATGTCTTCTGCTGACTACAACTATGAGCAATAACTTTACATGAAAATGTTTTAGTTTATAATGTATTTTCAACAAATGCATCATTTGTTATTATTATAATTGTGGCTATTATTATTATGTTTGTATCGTGCCTTTAAACGTAGTCATAAAAGTATGTTTATTTTAATGTATTTATGTAGGTAAATACACATTTCGTATGTATTAAGTTATTATAAAGTCGCTTATCCGGTATAGTGGTTAGCGAAGTGACACGGATGTTTTTAAATGTATATTGCCTTCATGGCATGGAGGTACTTTAAATAGCCGTTGAACCGAAAGTTGTCTCGTAAGGTTGGTGGAAGGGAAGAGAGGTGGGAGACCCTGAGTACCCCCAGGGCGTTCTTCCTCAAAATTGGGGTGAAACTGAGCTAAATCATTCTGTCACCTGCATAGTGTTCAAAGCTACGGCTAACGATAGGCGTCACTTAGCCTTTTGCCATGATGAATTTCGTGGGCCTTGATCTGGCCTTTGCCGTTCAGGTGGCATTAGTAACAACAGCAACAGTTATATTAAATACTGTAGACCTTTTTTTTAGCTCAACACACCTAAGCCATTGGTGGACAATGAAAAAATTAGTAGCTCGTACCCTGGAAAAGTCCCCCCCTTTTTTTTTTAGAAATTGTCTCGCCTTAAGAGAATCTCAAAGATCTTTAAATAAACTGGAACAAGGGTTGCTCCGCACATGGGTGGTATAACCTTTTCTAGTGTCCAAAAACATAATTGATAATATGAAAATACTACCCATACATTATATTCAGGAGTGAACACATTCCTCATCGAACTTACTTCTTTAGTTATTTTACAAAAATCTGTAATTCATTTTTATAATCCAGTTATTCAGTTATTATTACATCTTTCTTCTTCTCGTGAAATTCATCTACAATGGGTTCCTTCGCACGTTAACATCACGGGCAATGAGATTGCTGACTCCCTAGCATAAGATGGCGCAGCTCAACACACTATGAACTCGGATGCTCTCACTTATTCAGAACTGCACTCTACCTACATCAACAACAAGCGATCAACTGTCCCTCCTGCTCATCACTGGTATGAGGCTAAACGACCTGGTGGCTCTCTTTTCCTTCAATACAGGAGGCAGGAACAAACTATTTTGACTCGTTTCCAGAGTGGCCACCTCCGAACTTTGACTTTTAGGGATGGAAACAAAGTGTTTCCAACTTGTGTAAGGTGTTCTGCCTTCCAGGCATCTCCATAACACATTCTTGTCAGGGGCTTTCAATACAAGATCTTTATGAAGACCCTCTAATGGTATTGGACTTTTTGAGAGTGAATGAGATCATGGACTTGGTCTAGCTTGGCTAGACATGGAGATGAGCAACAGCAACAACAGTTATTAAGTTGACCTTTTTTAATAATACAATTCTTTACTTGTAAATCAAGATAAATATGAAGTAGCATTCCATATGTAACTATTAAAGAATCATTCTGTTAAATCGTAAGTACTTGTGCGTGGTATCTCTACTTACAAAAAGGCGGTTTAACGAATTTTACGAGCTACACTCCGCTTCCCGGTATTTTGTTTTAGTTCGAAGCTTCAGTAATATTTGCCTGAGAACAAGGAAATGAGTTTAGCATGGGAAAAATTATAGCTTAAAGAGATTGCGGACTCACTTGGTGTTATGAACTGGAGTGTTATCAGATTTTAGCCTACGCCTTCTAATTTTTTTTTCTGCTGAAATCTGCGTTTTCTTCAAATTGTATAATCAACACCACTTTGGCTTATCTGAAGTTGAGGCTGTTGACATTCTTTACTTTCAAGATTGCCTGCAGCCAATTCGTCATTGTTTAACAAATTGCACTTTTTTTTATTTACTTACATACTTGGGAGAACCGAGCTCACCCGAACGGTTTCGAGCTTCGAACCGACCCTCCGAAAATATTTTTTTTATTCGAAACTAAATACATGTACAAAATGGTTCCAAATGAGGGACCC
Organism: Trichonephila clavipes; assembly: GCA_019973935.1. NCBI lineage: Eukaryota > Metazoa > Arthropoda > Arachnida > Araneae > Nephilidae > Trichonephila > Trichonephila clavipes. Next base: position 1,061,175 of record BMAU01020999.1, read on the forward strand.
TCCCCAAATTCTTAGGAATGGAGAGAAAAATATAAAATACTCTAAAAATACTTTGCAAAACCCCTCACCGGATGCCAGGATATGATTAAAAACAAAAAATAACAATGTAAATCAGGGGTGTTCAACCCAAACGACCTTGCGGGCCACTTCGAAAAAACATTGTTATCTTACATAAAAATATGTATCTTTATATCGGATTTGGAAACAATAAAACATTTATTGACGTGAAAATTTAAAACAGAATGAATTATTATTATTGTTTTCATTATTTTTCATGTATACAGACATAGGCAATACAGTAATGTTTATGTAATATAATAATGCAATGATCACAAAAAAATGTTTAAAATATTACAGTTGCCATTTTCTTGAAAATTACGGTGTTCCTCTTGAATTGATCTTTCGTTACTCATTGTTGAAATATGATAATGCTGTCCTTCACAAACGATTAAGTATGCAATGTCCTTTATCTTTACGGTACTGAATATTTTTTCTTTAAGGTATCTGATTACGTTCGGAACCATGATTTTGCAAAAGTATGTAAATCAGTGTTTCTCAAACTGTGGGGCGCGCCCCCTGGGGGGGATAACCATACGAGGGGGTCGCGAGCATATCGAAAATAAAAGATTTAAAAAATAATTAATTTACTGGAATGAATTAAAACAAAGTACTTTCAGACATAATAAAAAATGCACTTTTACTCTGATATAAGTTATAGGTGATATTAAATCATCAAAAAAAATACTTCTTGAATACTTTATTAGCTATCTTTGATCCTATAACCAAATAAAAAATATTTTATTTAATTTGCTGTAATCCCATGATGAGAGAGTTTTTATTACGTTTTCTTTTTTAAAACTAACATTCTACTCTTTCAGAGAAAAAACAGATCCCAGATCCAAGATCGAAAAAATTTAGGAACATTAAAAAATTCATCACTGTCATTATTTTTGAAATACTGCACATTATAGCTGTAATTTGTTTGACCTTCTAAGTTATTGGTACAGTTAGTTATGACCCTTCTCTTATGTGTGGAAGTTGTAAGTAATGTATTTCTCTGTTGCGCTTTTTTCCATGCAAAACAGTTTTATGATATTTGTAAAACCACGAAGAGCACACACTTTGATGGATTACTTGGCCAAGACAGACCAAGATGAGTATTTTCAAACATATAAAGCATAACAATTGTTTTTAGCAGTAACATACATATTATCATAATGAATACACTTTTTACCCGGAAGTGGTCGCGCGGGACACACGGATCACGAAATTGTTAATTCTGGCAAAACTGTTTATTTGTTACTAAAGAAAAATTGAAAAGTCCTTGAAAGTAGGTAAGTAAACTTTCTCTTAATTAAATTATTCTCTGGAATCACGATTTGTATCGTGTACAATAAAATAATTATTAAAAAAAAGGATTGGGGTGACTCAATAACCCCGCTCGCCCATATCGAGTGTGTGCCTGCTCCCAGGTTAAAACATGTTGAAGTCTTTTTGCTTTAAAAATATTAAAAATAATACAATAATTCTTCATCGGAATTTTATATTATTGTTCATTATTTAACATCAATTATCAAAGCTAATTCTGTGAGGCTTAAAATTAAAATTCGCTTAAAACTAATTATAATTTGAGCAATCATTTAAAAAAACATTTTACAATTTTGTAAACATTGTCGCGCACTTGGCATTACTCTCCTTACAATACAGCTATTATATCAAGAATGTTTTATTTTCTTATAAATGAACTCCTGCAAAGAGCGGGCACTTCGGCCGGTATACTTTTAATGTATCAGTGCTGCACAGAGTATTTTGTAACTAATTAATTAATACCAAATTAAGAACTAGTTTAATAAGTATTAACGACTTCCATGGGCTTGTCTTGCAAAGCAAAGTTTTTATAAGGAATGCTTATGATTAGAAATCGACCCTCTGAATTATTTTTCTATATTTAGCAGATATCCATATTTTCTCTTCTAAGCAGTCGCCGCATTTTGCAATATGTTCAATTTAAAAATTAGAGAAAGGAAAAATAACATAATAATGATCTTATTACCTTATTAATTTATTTTTTTGCTTAAAAGAGTAGTATTCAAAATTTAATACTTATGTTATTAATTTGTATGGTTTATAATTAAGATCTCGTATTGTAGCTTTAGCGTCAAAGTGCATTATTATTGCATTTAGTGCATTATTAATGTATAAGGGGGGCGCGATAAAAATTATGATTGAAAAGGGGGCGCCAGTATTGAAAGTTTGAGAAGCACTGATGTAAATGGATAATATTTATGATATTTAGTGTCACTTAGATTAGAAAATGTACATAAAATTGTTTTAAGAATAGTTAACATAGAATGACCCATTTTCAAAATATTCTCCTTTTGTGAAAAATGCTTCTATTATAATAATATTTTGTCTGTATATAGGTCAGACCTATGTGCAGAGGCTCAACTAGAATTTTTAAAATATATAACTTAGAAGAGTGGGTTTATCCATGTTTTACGACAACAGAGGGGATAAATTTTAAGAAAAAAACGCCGATAATTATTTAAATGGGGTGTAACTCTGAAAATAATGTGAATTTTTAAAAATTCATTGTTGAGCCTCTGTACAGAGGTCTGAGCTGTATACAGGCAAAATATTATTATAATAGAAGCATTTTTCACAAAAGGCGAAAATTTTGAAAAAAGGTTATTTTAAGTTAATTTTTTGCCGAAATGTTGTATTTAAATAATTTTTTTTTGTCAAAATGTTCTTAAAGCAATTTTGTACATGTATTCTAATCAATCCAAGTGACACTAAATATCACGAAAATTATCCATTTATGCGCGTTTTTAAAATCACGGTTCCGAACGTAGTCGCGGATACCTTAAACTTTAAAAAACATTTCTGACTACTTTTGCTTTTTGGGTACTCCAAACAGAAAAGGAGGAGGAGAAACGAAAGTCGCACACACACAGAGAATCATGTACCAACCATAGAAAAGGATATGCATAATGCATTTCGAAATTTATTGAAAAAGTAATTCACTATAGTAAAATCAAATGTAACTGTTTCTTAAAATATAAATCTATTTTAATCTAAAGGACATTTCTATTAGGAAAAAGTATTTATTTTAAAACAAGAACAGGTAAAACAGGCAAATACATTGTAGATATTTATATATATAAATTTCCCCTCAAATACATTTCAAAATGAAAAAACTTTAAAAATCTGATAATTAAAAAAAATTTTAAAATGAGTCGGTGGGCCGCGACTTACGTACTAGGGAGCCGCGTGTAGGACACCCCTGACGTAAATACTTAAACTACACACACACGCAGATGCTGTCTCACTAATGAGATAGAAAAGTCATTGGAAAAGAAATAAAATACACACTCCTGTAAGGAAATACAAAAACAGGGAGGGCGAGTGAGGGAGTGGATATTAACGTCGCACTCTTCAACTACACGAGGGCTTTTGGCGACGGACACGTAATTTTGAACCATGGTCAAGTAACGTGGACGACACTTGAGCTGGCACCCCTTCTCCTTCCTCCCACACCACATCAACGGTAGGACATTTCAGCTCTCGACAGATTTAACGAGCATTGCTGCCCTACACGGCGGGTCTTCAGTGGTACTGGGCTCGAACTCATGACAAGGCAAGCCACGGTCCTATACCTATATCACTAAGCTACCGCAACCCCTAAACAGGGAGGGCAGGAATGCAAGATGAAAGAGAGTGAAGGTCCAAAAATTTTGTTTTAATTTTATTTTAGGAAAGAGGGCAAGACATTCAGTTCCCTCGTAGTAAATCAGGCGAAGAAATGACCACAGGGGCTGGAACGGGGCCAATAGGTGTGGCTAGGGAAGAAACAGGAGACAAAAGGGGAAGAATCACAACAAATTGTACTGTTGCTTTAGCCAGGGTGGACAGACGTTTCCAGGGTACGGGCTACTTCTAATTTTTTCAAGGGGTTGCGGGCCACCCAGTGTTAGTGGCACATGCAAGGGGGGAGGTCCATGGGTCCGGTGCCCCCCTCATAGCCCTTGGTTTTTTTTCCAATTGAGTATAATCCCATGTAAAAAGAAAGTAAAATGTAATTAAGTATTTGTTATTAGTATTTTTTTATTAATTAATGTTAATTATATATTCAGTAATTTATTTTTTGCTATTTTTTGTTCACGACAATCGACAAAATCAAAAAAATATGTTTGGCTATGTATTGGGGTATGATATGAGAATGGTAGACCTTCGATCCCCTCTTCTTGAAAAATTCTTATGTGAGCCACTTCCCGATGCCTTAGGTACGGTGAGTTATGGAAAAGGTTGTCGTTGTTGTCGTCGTGTGTTTATTACTGGGATACATACGAAAGACGTGTGATAGATGAACCGAAACATAACACAACCACAGAAGAATACAGATTTTATTACAAACGTTGCTCCCAGCATATAACAAGAAGAGGTGCGCTGCTTTTCCTTTCGAGACGGGAATCCATTTCAGGTGAAAGACCGACTTCTTTCCCGAAGAAGATACAACCAAGTCTTACTCGGGATTCGAACCCGAATCCACTCGGTTATAAGCCGAAGGTCATAGCCACCTTACTGGCTGGGCGACAAAGGTTGTTATTATAACTTAATAATAAATACGGAATATGTACTTACTTTTTGTAAGAGCTCTTTTAAAATCGCGTTTAAACCAAAACGCAAGATACACAAGCATAATAATAATAGCCACAAATATAATATCAAATGATGTGTTTGTTATGAAACAATTCAAAATACATTAAGAAATAAAACACTTTTATCTAAAGTTAGTTTTTGTTGTTATGGTCAGTAGAAGAATTAGTCTGCGTACTGTCAGCCAATCTTGAATTTTCTGTTTATAATTACTAACTGCTAAAATCTTCAGGCGGTCACCCCAAAATGTCTTGGTGGTCATCCGGTCTATCAAGATCGACGTAATGCCCATCCCGATGATAGATAGTTGGTAAAGACGGCCTCAACACACACCAATCGCTGTAATGGCTAATAAGCTTTAGCAATGCGCCGAAGCAACATAGGTTGACTTACTGCAAGAAAGCCTATTTACAAAGCCTTTTCTTAATATCAAGACGTGTCGAAGTAGTTATTTCCATACGTGGCGACTACATAAAATACTAATTTTTTGTGTTCTGCAAGTTGAGTGAAAATATTATTTAAATAATTTCACTTATGAATTTGTTTTTCATCTAATAAATGTAGCTTAAATCAGATTTGATTGAAAATGTTGATTGGATCCATGATAGATGCTGAAACTCTTCGCCGTGCATTAATGTTACAGGTATAAATTTATTTTTAGGGATTTTTAAAATGAAACTGAACTGTGCCTCAAACCTTGCACAACATAAAACAATTTTAAATTTAAGAGGATTTTAAAAATCAGTTTTACTTCCGAGAATTCCGTTTAGTAAGTTAAGATAAATTTCAAAAATTTCGATAGAAAACTGGTACGTTTAATGAATATCTACTAATAATGTAAAAGTGGACGAAATAATTAATCATGGATTGAATGAGCAAATTTTAAGTGGGAAAAAAAAGGCTTATTTTTTTCACATAGTACGAAACTTTCATATTATTTTGACAGAGTTTATTCTCAAAGGGGAATATTGTGTTAGGAATTGTTTGCAAAACTAATCCTTTTATCTTGACAAATTTCTATTTTTAGATTTCAGTTTTTATGGGCAACTAATTAAATATGTGGCTTTACTCTCTAATTAATTAAAACTAATTAAATAAGGTGTTTTTTAAACTTTAAGCCATAGTACTATTAGGTGAAAAAATAATGAAATTGTGAAAAAGTTAATTATAGTTTCTCTCAAAGTACTTAGTCACAAGAGTAGTAAATAAAGGGTGTTTTTTTTAGAGGTATAGAACTTTAAATTGCAATAAAACAACGATGTATTATTCGATTGACATGAATTTTTTTATTCGAAAAATAATCTTGTGGCATTACATTTTAAATAGGATTTCTGGCATAGGACTGCCACGGCTGGCTCGGATGTAGTCCAATCTGGACGTCCATTTTCGATGACTTTTTCCAACATTTGTGGCCGTATATCGGCAATAACACGGCGAATGTTGTCTTCCAAATGGTCAAGCGTTTGTGGCTTATCCGCATAGACCAATGGCTTTACATAGCCCCACAGAAAATAGTCTAGCGGTGTTAAATCACAATGTGAAGGTCTCCTAGGACCTCACTTTGAGAACGAGAATAAATAGGAGTCATGTAAGAACCAGTAGCCATTTTTATAAACAACTTTCTTTATTTGGTTATCTTATCCAAATAGAATCAAAGACTTATTAACAAATTTGTCTACTAGTATTATGAGGTTTTAAAAGTAATATCCCTTAAACCAACTTAACCAATTAATGATCCAATTAATTAATTTATTAAATAACGATCACGCAAAAATTACCACGATAAGAGATCCCAGAATTATATTTAATAATGTTCTTATTGAACATTTAACTTTAATTTCACTTCTAAAACTTTAATGAGACTTTAAACACAAATCAATATTTACCACTCGGAATCTCAATTCTTGAGATTAAATATCTCTAACAAGAAATCTTCAATTTAAATCCACGATAACTTTCTGCTTCAATCTCTATCTCCTACTGCTTATGCCGGGTATTAAAACGATTGCCTTCATTAGGGCCTGAACTTCTAAATCCCTCACTCGAACCTCTGATTTGTCTATGCATAAAACGTTCTTCGTATTTATCAACGATTTGTAGGAGATTGGCAGTATTTCGTGGATGTCTAACTTCGACATAATCCAAAATTTGAGGTTCTAATCGACTAACGACGTGATCAATTAATTTTTCCTCCGACATTTCTAGTTTAAGGACTTTATGAATTTTCAACAATCCATAAATAAAGTCCGAAAGCTGTTGATCTCGTCTTTGCGATGAGGAATAAAATCGCGTTTCTAGTTCCGACCTGTTTCTGACCACGGGGAATTGTTCCGACAATGCCTGTTTTAAGTGCGCGTAGTCTGTTGTCTTATCCTCAATGACCCTATAACCAAGAACTTCGAACCAGTCGAGTGCCGTCCTTTGAGATGAGCCTTCAAGTAAGCACATGCTAGTTGTGCAGGTATCTCATAATAAGCGAGATTATGATCAATATTCTCCAAAAAATCATCTATGTTCTCAACCCCTGAAAAATATTGTTCTGGAATCATTCTAAAACTGGATCCGACTCTATTCTCGGGATTTATACGTTGGGCGCCATTGTGAGTGATAAACGCTGTTTTCTCTATGTCCCTTGGACTAATCGCCAACTGAAAATAGCCACTTCTGAGATCTAGAGTGGACATAACGTTGGTGTGAGGAATATTGGTAAGTAAGTCATCAATCACCGGTAATGGATATCGAGGATATTTGGTAATTCCATTTAGTTTTCGATAATCGATCGGGAAACGATACGCCTCGGGAGAATCTGGAGGAAGGTCATTTTTCTTTCGTGTTAGAACGACTGGAGATGCATAAGGCGAATTAATAGGACAAATTGTACCATCCCGTAACATCTTATCTATGTGATAATCAATAATGCCTTGTTTGACCCGGTCGTACCTGTATGGTCTCGACACTACCGGTCCTTTGTCTCCAGTATCTATCTCATGATATACAACATGCGTTAATCCCGGTTGATCGGAAAATAACTCTTTAAAATTATTAAATAAGGCTTTTAATTGTCTCTGTTGTTCGTCATCAAGTTTTGATTCTGTGAGATCAATATCAACGGGTTTCTCCTCTGTAGGCAATTGTTTGATCAGATTATCAGGAATGATCAAGGATTTCTGATCAAAATCTAATGTTAATCGTGACGCCTTCATAAAATCTATCCCTAAAATGCACTGATAGTGCATGTTATCCAGTATATGGAATTCCCAGGGTTTCTGAAATTCCCTGATCCTAATTTGTAACCCGACCCTACCCAAATGACTGCACGGGGCTCCCTGTGCTGTCACGACTCTGTCTTTTGTCTTTTGACGAGGTCGGTATGAAAAATATTTGCGGTATACCTCCTCCGAAATAAAAGATTTCTCCGCTCCCGTGTCCCATAGTGCTGTAATAAAGGTTTCATTTAAAAGAATAGGGACATATGGTAATTCGACTGGGGTCATTCTTATAGAGGATACTCTGATAGGTCGATGATCCCAAACTGGAGGATTTTCCGTACCCCGCGATCGATTACCCCCATATTCACATCGATCGCTTAAAAGTTTAAATTTCTACTTCGTTCATTTTGAAAGCCCCTGTAGCTGAAATGCGACGTTAATATTCAATCAATCCCACTTTGTCGAAATGAACTATTTCTCGACCCACCTTTGTCGACCGCCTTGACTGTGGAATGGTTGATCCGATTGTCCACCTTGGCGTCTACCCTCGAATCTGCGATTATTTGCGAAACCTTGGTTTTCGAATCGATTAAATTCTCTTTGTGGTCGGCTATTATTGGCGTATCTCTCATTATTTCTGTTTTCCCTCCAATTTTCCTGTCTATGCCGGTTATTAAAACGATTGCCTTCATTAGGGCCTGAACTTCTAAATCCCTCACTCGAACCTCTGATTTGTCTATGCATAAAACGTTCTTCGTATTTATCAACGATTTGTAGGAGATTGGCAGTATTTCGTGGATGTCTAACTTCGACATAATCCAAAATTTGAGGTTCTAATCGACTAACGACGTGATCAATTAATTTTTCCTCCGACATTTCTAGTTTAAGGACTTTATGAATTTTCAACAATCCATAAATAAAGTCCGAAAGCTGTTGATCTCGTCTTTGCGATGAGGAATAAAATCGCGTTTCTAGTTCCGACCTGTTTCTGACCACGGGGAATTGTTCCGACAATGCCTGTTTTAAGTGCGCGTAGTCTGTTGTCTTATCCTCAATGACCCTATAACCAAGAACTTCGAACCAGTCGAGTGCCGTCCTTTGAGATGAGCCTTCAAGTAAGCACATGCTAGTTGTGCAGGTATCTCATAATAAGCGAGATTATGATCAATATTCTCCAAAAAATCATCTATGTTCTCAACCCCTGAAAAATATTGTTCTGGAATCATTCTAAAACTGGATCCGACTCTATTCTCGGGATTTATACGTTGGGCGCCATTGTGAAGGTCTCCTAGGACCTCACTTTGAGAACGAGAATAAATAGGAGTCATGTAAGAACCAGTAGCCATTTTTATAAACAACTTTCTTTATTTGGTTATCTTATCCAAATAGAATCAGACTTATTAACAAATTTGTCTACTAGTATTATGAGGTTTTAAAAGTAATATCCCTTAAACCAACTTAACCAATTAATGATCCAATTAATTAATTTATTAAATAATGATCACGCAGAAATTATCACGATAAGAGATCCCAGAATTATATTTAATAATGTTCTTATTGAACATTTAACTTTAATCTCACTTCTAAAACTTTAATGAGACTTTAAACACAAATCAATATTTACCATTCGGAATCTCAATTCTTGAGATTAAATATCTCTAACAAGAAATCTTCAATTTAAATCCACGATAACTTTCTGCTTCAATCTCTATCTCCTACTGCTCTAACTTTACTAATACGTTTGACTTAAATACTTAATCTAATCTGCATAACAAGGAATCCTGTCCGCTTTTTGGAGTTGATTGGAAATAGGTAGGGAATTATAAATTTCCCTAAAAAGGTCGACTCAGAAGGTTAGTGATAAAGTTCCATATAGGTTCGTCACAACAAGATCTTGGAGGCCAATTCACCGGTCCAAAACGTGAAATTAGGCGGTCACCAAACGTGTCTTTCAATAAATCGATTGTGGCACGAGCTGTGTGACATGTTGCACCGTCTTGTTGGAACCACAGCTCCTGGACATCATGATTGTTCAATTCAGGAATGAAAAAGTTAGTAATCATGGCTCTATACCGATCACCACTGACCGTAACGTTGTGGCCTTTATCGTTTTTGAAGAAGGATTCCACCAGCCCATAAAGCGGACCAAACAGTCAGTTTTTATGGATGTAACGGTTTCGACATACACTTGTGGATTAGCTTCACTCCAAATGCGGCAGTTTTGTTTGTTGACGTAGCCATTCAACCAGAAGTGCGCTTCATCGCTAAACAAAATTCGCTTATGAAAATCGACCATTATTTTCGAAATAACATTGCACAATTTGAAAGCGTTGTTCAGGCGTGAGTCTATTCATGATGAATTGCCAAACCAAACTGAGAATAAATCACTTGCCAGCTATTAAATCGGTCGCCATCTTGGAAAGTAATGCCAACTTAAACTTCTATACCTGGAAAAAAACACTCTGTATATATATATATATATATATATATATATATATATATATATATATATATATATATATATATGTATATATATATATATATATATATATATATATCCAATACAAAAAGAAGATTAGGGAGACAAAAAGAAATTTTGGAACTAATACCAATTCTTTTTATTTTGAATCTTTCAGTTGGCTCTTACAGAATGTTATAATTCGCGAAATTATTTCTGTACAAAAGTATCTCGGGTAATAATATTCTTATTTCTAAAGGTGGAATAATAGTATGGATTAACACTAATAATCTTTAACAGTAATCAACTGTTTAAAATTCCGTTATTGAGCATTTGTTCCCGATTGTTGACTGTTATATCGATAGAAAATATCGTCATCAGCATTATTCCTAATTAAAAGCCGGTTATACTGATTGATTAATTTCGGAGCAATTGACGAAGGACTTGTAATTTTGAACTGCAGTGAACAGGTGAAAACAATACCTGAACTGGCATTCCACTTTCCAAACTTTCACATCACACCAACGTGAGAACTTTAAGCCGTGTACGAACCCACTCCACACGTCGAATCTTGAGTGCCAACACGGCTTCGCGACTCTGACCACTCAGCCACCGAGGCCACAAAAAGTTAATTAGAGTTCAACTGTATAATACTTAATTCAAAATTAGTGTGAGCAATTTTAAAATGTTATAAATATGAATGATAAATTTTTATCGCTTTGCTGCTAGTTATATTTTAAAAATGAAACATTTAAATTACCAATCTAACTATTTTTATTAGTGGGAGTAAATTATGGCTGCGAAATTAGATCCTCAAACCCGAAACGAAATTTTAAGGCTTCTGAAGGGTGTTTGCTCAAATTCTGTAATAAATAAAGCATTGAAAAATCAGAAAAGACATTTTGCTAATGAACTACTATTTAAACTTTGAAAAGAGATAAAATTTGTCTGGGAATCAAAAGCTCCAGAAAAAAATTGCTGACTAAAGGAATTCCTTAAGGAAAAAGAAAAAAAGAAGCCGAAAAGAAGTTATACTTTCCTTCAAAGAACTATGGCAAAGAAACTATAGGTATCGCAATCGACAATTTGCCGTGAGATAAAAAAAATTGGCTATAAAAAAGTGAATAAACCTGTCTGTCTTCAAATGTCTGCTAAGACAGTAGAAAAACGAAGAAAACGTTCTAGGTATCTGTGTTTAATGTTACGCAAATGTTGATACAAGGCAGGGATTACTTCAAATGAAGCACTGTTTCATGTGTCATTCACAACTGTCAAAACAAAGATATAATATACTTAACGCAAAAAAAGAAAGGACGCAGCAGTTTTTCAAAATGCAAGTTGGACATCAGGTGTTATGGTATAGATCGAAATGTCCTCTCAAGGCTTAAAAAACCATTTTTTTGTAGAATCAAAGGCTAAAATTGATGCTAAATACTATCAGAATAAAGTTTTGAAACACTTGATCAAAAAAAGTAAATGTCTGTACACTTAAGAGGACTTGGTACCCCAAAAATCACAAACCTATCGTTTTTTTTATTTTCATTTAATCTTATTCTTTGCATTATTATCTTTTGATTGATATATCACTTGTGCATGTCGGAAAGTTAGCAGTTGAATAAAACTTCATTTGAGAACAAATTAGGCAATTCAGCCTCATTCCCTTTTTAGAAAAAAAAGCTAAAAAATGCGTTATGATAAAAAAATCTATTTTATAAATAGAAATAATAACTATAACAAAGAATGTGTAGTATTAAAAGCAGAATATTTCCGAGGCAATACAATAATGTAATTTTTCTTCCTTGTGAAATGTGTGCATGGAAATTTTTTAAATTAAGGCATTTTATATTAATAATTTTATAATTTCAGTTCTTATTCCTGATATATTTTTCATACAAATGTAAAACTTTAATATTTTAAGAAGAAAAACAGCTAAAATTTCTGTCGTGACAGAAAAAAAATTTTTTTAACGTTTTTCTTGAATTTTCCTGTGCAATTAGTACTCTCTAAAAGTTGATTATTTATAAAAATGTGTGGATTGAAAAAATATGAAAATAGAATTATTTTAAAGAAAAACGTATAACTAATATCTTAAAGTGGTTTTTTAAGTTTAATTAAGCTTATAATAATTATTTTTTCAGAATTATAAACTTTAAACTGGTTTTTCTCAGTTTGTGTTTTTCGATACCTTAGTGCACTCAAAATGCTACTCCTTCGACAATTATTTACCAATCACTTCCATTTTTTCCTGCGTGTTAAAAATAAAGCATGTAATAAAATTAGGGATCTGTTTTGCTATAAACTGAATACTTTTTTTTTAAAAAAAAATAAAATATAAGACATGTTGGCTTTTTCGTTGATTTTTAACCTGTATATCAACATTTTATTATTTTTCTCGAAAACGAATGAAGTTATTCTAAAATCGATCCCTAAAGTTGTTTAGAACATCCATAAGAATATTATAAAAAATTTTCAGATCAAAAAATTAATTTTTACAAAAGGAGTAGGATTTTAAAATTTTCCCAATTTTCTTCAAAAAATTTAAATTTTTAAAATTGTGGGAATAATATATAAAAATTTTCATCTGGTAACATTTTCTTGAATAGAAACATTGTATAAAATGCTAAAATATAATTTTAAATACGTAAATAAAGAAGTTTGCTCAAAGGTTACCAAGTCCTCTTAAGGAAACTTTGTTTGGCACCAAGTCATACTGCAAAATCAACTATAAAATAGCTGAAAGATTAAAAAATAAATTTGCTGACTCCTGAGGAATGGCTACCACCATCCTCTGACTGTGTTCCTTACGATATTTCTTTTATGGAGATACTTAAAAAACAATTAAACAGACGTAAAATAAGAACTCTCCAGGGGCTTCAAAAAGCAATCAAAGAGGAAGCAGGAAAAATACCCCCAAAAATTGTCAAAAAGCCTTCTTGGCTTGGCGAAAAAGTTAACGCAAAATATTCAATACCAAAGGAAATCACATTGAAAATTTCATATAAATAACTTAGTCCGATAAAAAATTATGATGATTTGAAATTGGTCACACTATTTTGGAATCATCCGGTATATACTACATAGAATAAAAGCAAATCACTTCCTCATTACGAAAATCACCACAACTATTAGAAATACGGATTTTTTTTAAATTTTCAACGCATGTTTTTTTTTTTTTTTTTTTGTTGAGTAGAAGTTCACTAAGAAAAGGGTTTTATGAAACTCCACTCCCTAGATGGATTGCGCGGAGCGTTACAGACAAAAATTCCCGTTTTTGAACTATTAGACCTATGAACTCGAAAGATGGTTACTTGTTCAGCAGAGATCCACTGAGATAGGGTTTGAGGAAAATCGATCCCCAAGCGGATTTACGGGAGTGCTTTAGATCAGTACTTCCTAATTAAATATGTCTTCAGAGTAAAGTACAATTATCTTATATAAAAATGAATATAAAGGGATTTAACAAAGAATATAAAAGGTTTTCCATGGAAAGTACCACAAACCCGAGAGAAATACACCACAGTAAATAAAATGAAAATAATTTAATGTTACTTGGATAGACCGGTACCATTTGATCCACGGACCACTATAGGTCCATGGCCCGAGGATTTCGGACCACTGCTGTAAATAACATATATATAATCTATGAATTTAATTTTATTTCGACAATACTCCACGGCGTAGGTTGCATAAAACGAAACAGCAAACTAATTACAACTAAATACGAATAAACCTTTTGTCTATTCAGATGTATGTTTTAATGAATCACATTTTAATTGAATTTTAAAAGTTGAAAAATAAAATATTAAGTTTTTGCATTTATTTCTACAGTGCGCAAAATTAAATTAAATTAAGTAACTGAATAAATAAAAATTGTTTGAAAATGATTCACTTTCCTCCCAGTTTAAGGTGTGAATCACGTGTATACATATTTAATTTAGAAAAACTACAGAAATATTTCTAAAAATAACTCATTTTCCCCTCTCTGAATTTTAGGAAATGGATATTCACTCACTTCAAATTATCTAGAGAATTTACTCTTTTCATCTTTCAATTAATTAATTGATATTAATTTTTTTTTATTTTGTGAATCTGTGTGTGTGGGTTTACTGATCTCTTTAATTGAGTTCCGACCTAGATGACAAATTCCAATTAACATTCATTCAAGCGTAGGGATTTTAATTGCAGGTCTATTACACATGATGCTATTTCGAGAAACGGTCGTTTATATCATCTGTTTAAGCTCTTACAGCGTAATTATTCATAACAATTTCATCCCCTACACACACATTTCCGATTTTTAACGTCCATTCACTTTCTTCATGATATGAATAATTTTGAAAATGATTACTGTTAATTTATTTTTATTTGTCACACAAATATTTTCACCTCTAAAAAGTTCTGCAGATATTAAGAAATAAAACACACACACACAAAAAAAATTCTGTGAGTTATAATTTTCTCCACATGTCTTTGTAGAAACGTGAAACGTAATGATAATCCCGAGGACTTTTTTCTCACATTTTTTAATCTGCACTGATGTCCATAAATTAAGGATAATGCAAGTTCAGACAAAAAAGAGTCAAAAGCAAAACAAATGTGACTTATTTGTAAAGCATTTTTACTAAACAAAAGGTAAAGAGCAAAAAAGATGCTATGTGTTTGATATCATTAATAAAAATTGCAATTTTTGCTCCCTGGAGCAAATTACAAAAAAAAACCTATTAACGAAAATAAATATTACATGCTTAATATGATGGTTAATACATAGTAATGTCTCCCAGACAATGCAATACAGTCCGTTCAACGCCTAAGCAGGCTGAGAATCAAATTGATGATCTGATCTTGGGGAATATTACACCACTCATCAAGCAATTCTTTCCAAAGTTCCGGTAGACATGCAGAAGGTGGTTGACCGGCTGCAACTCGTCGGCCAAGTATGTCCCACACATGCTCTACTGGATTCAATTCCGGTGAGAATGATGGCTAGTCTATACGGGTGATATCCTCCAATTGTAGGCATTCTTTTACGATGTTTGTACCATGAGAGAACGGACGTTGTCATATCCATAAACACAAAACACATGAAATAATTTAAAACATTTAAAATAAACACATGGCACCCCAAAACAAACATACATATTGTTCCAGAATGACGTTCCGATAGATTTGGCCAGTCATGGTTCCAATTTGAATATGCAGGTCAGTTCTGGAACCCGCCCCCCTCTTCCAAACGAGCAATACTGCACCACCGAAATGGTGTCGTTCTCTTGGTGGTAACGGGTACCTGGCACTCTCCATATGAAAGTCCGGCGAGAGTCAGATTGCAAGCTAAACGTGGACTCGTTGGAAAACATTACACAAGTCCATTGTTGCGGTGTCCACAATGCATGCTCTCTACTCCAGGCTAACCACAGGAGATAGTGAGTTGCAGTAAATGAAACACATCTGACAGGTCTTCGAGAATATAGACCAATGTACCCTATGCGTCTGTACATGGTCTGCCTTGAAACTGTCGTACAATTGGCTGAAGAGAGAGATTGGCTCACGAAACAGGTCTGATGCTGTGCTCCGTCTGTTTCTTTTGGCAGTAATTCCCAAATACCAATCCTCGTTCGGCGTTGTAACTTGGGAGACCTGTGCTATAACGTCTACTCACATTACCATCATCTTGAAATCGTTGCCTGGAAATGACACTCTGTTCGATTCCAAGTTCCTCTAATACTTCCGGCTGGGTACGTCCACATTCCAGTCGTCCAATAATTCTACCACGTAAAAAATTATCCAAATGCATCCTTTGTATCATAACTATGCGTTTATTGCACTGAAAGGCTTATAAAGCGCTTGCAAACAATTTTACTTTGCCTGTATTTTTTATATATCCCCCTCTTTCACTCTTGTCGTTGTGACGTACTATCGGTGTCATTTGTTGACTTCCTGCAAATTGCATATGATTCTTGAAGAGGTGTGTAGTCATTTTATGGGTGATATATTTATTTTAGAGTTCTATTTCCGCGTGACTCTGAATTATCTTTAATTTATTGACAGGAGTGTATATTGAAATGCAGTGGCGCACACAAGGGGGGTGTTCTAGGGGTCCGCCCCCCTCCATAGCCCTTGATTTTTTTTCGATTGGTTATAATCCTATGTATATATTACACAAGATTTAACTGTTGTTATTAATAAGTAATTTTATTAAGTAATGCTAATTATTTATTCAATAATTAATTTTGTATTGTTTTTATTCCCGAATATCGACAAAATCAAAAGAATATTTTGGGCGGCGTATTGGAGCATGATACCAAGATGGTTGACTTTCGACCCTGGAACCCCCTTGAAAAATGTTTGTGTACCCTACTGTTGAAATGTATATACGATATAATAAGCTGAATGTGATAAGGGGTCCAAATGTTATGGCTTTGCAATCCTTTGTAAAATCCGGCTTGGGGACCAAAACCTGACTTTTCAGGGGGGGGGCTATTATTCTCCGTTACGCCACTGATAATAGGAGAAACTCTTGAAAGAATAAAAAATGAAAAAAGTTTCTGGTTGATTACATTTTCTCTTATACAAATTATCCCAAAACTTAATGTCAAGCAAGCGCGGGATGAAAGTAGAAGTCCTATCAGTTCTGGGGAAAATAAAAAATAAAAATTCCTGATTACTTAGAATTATTGTGAATAACACCTTTTTAAAAAATGTAGAAAATTGACAGCTTCCATAACAGCATCAAAAATTATGACCACAAATTTCACAAAAAAAATTTCACAGTCATTTTATAGCTAACATCATCTCATATAGCCCTGCTATTAATCAGTCACAAGCTGGTCAAAACACTTTGCTGATTTTGTTAAAATTAACGTAGTTTGATTTGGTTTGAGAAAATAATATCACCTAACTTTGACTCTACATAAAAAAATTGCGCACAACTCCAGGCAAGTTACTCAAAGGATGGCTCATTTAGTTAAAATTCCAAAGTGGTACAACACTTGCTACTTTTCTATCCATAACAGTTATTGACAATTTTTTTAAAGAATGACTTAATTTTTAAAAAGCTTAATCTTTAATTGTGTAACTCGAATTAAGTGATAAATTTGAAATTAAAACGGAAAACATTTTTGTAATGATTTAAACGATAGAAGTATTTACCTTCAATATGAATGCAGACTCTCTTTAAAAGTGATCACTTGATGAGTTGTGACTAACTAGCTAACTTAATTTCTTCCTTTGCTTCAGCAATCCTTTGCCACAGTTCCTTACATTTTTGATCGCTTAAAAAAAGTTAGAAGTCAAACACTTCGAACATTTATAATTTATAATAATAATATTTTGCATATATATGGCTAAGCCGGTTAGATGGCGTAGTTGCTTTATTGCTGGCCTTGTACGCATAAAGGCACTATCACACACGCATATTTGGAGCAACCATTTAGGACAGTTTTTCACCCAGCTGAGGGTGAAAAGTTGCCATAAATAAAACAACATGATCTGATGTCAGCCGCTCTCTATCTCCACATTGAAAAATTACTCGCCGATTTTTCTGCTCCGGAAAACGAACATCCAATGTCATTTTTTTTATTTTTCTCGCGCTTTTGTTGATGGGCGTAAACAGAAATGGAACACCATTCAGTTAAAAATATTATACGCCGTTAAAATATTATACATCATTAAAATATTATATGCCATATATGATGCGTTTGACGAAACCGAAGATGCCATCTTGTTTATGACGTAGGGCACCGAAGAACCCCATTGACTGGAATTTCAAGTAACTTCTTCAGCTCACTGGGAAAAAGCTGTTTGGAGCCGTTGTTATGGCAACTTGGTAGAAATTGTTCGGAATTGGTTGGAAAATTGCTCCAAACGTGTACGTGGGATAAAGTCTTCTTAAGGTTGCGGGTTCGACCGCAGCTCAAGTCGGTGGATTTTCATGATGCAGAAAATCTGCAGCATCCATGTCGAAAGATAACACAGCATATTAAAGATCCCTAGAGTGCCTACTTGGCTTGGGTGCTCTCGTCAAAATTAAATTCTTGGAACCATTTCGCACCGTCTGAGCTCAGGTGCCTTTCCTATGGGAAGGAAATTGGACATCAAAATTACATTGCGGTGATTGATATTCCACCTATGTGTTACCGCACTAAAAAGTGATACCAACTCCTGGGGAATGTACTAAGTGTGCAATGGTAAATATCAATCCAACCCCATTTGAAATAAATTATATATATATACGACTAACTAATATATATATATATATATATATATATATAAAATTTATATATATAAAATTTCTGTATAGTGGCTGAACCAAAATTTTTGAAATTTATAAATTAAAAGTAAAATTAAATTAATTAAAAGTAAATTAATAAATATCAGAGTGTTGAGAAATTTTAACCAAAAACATCGGTTATTATTTCGATTGATGGTAACTCTGAAAATAATGTGAATATTTCAAAAATCCTAGTTCAACCCATTGTCGAGAAGTGCTAGCTATATATGAGCAAAATATTATTGCTGTAAAAACATTTTTCATAGAAGGAGAATGTTTTGGAAATATGTCATTTTTTGTTCCTTTTTTCCAAAAAAAGTTGTATTCAAATAATTATTATTGTAATAATACTCATAAAACAATTTACATGTACATTCTAATTTAAGTGAAACTAACTATCCAAAAAAATATATTAATTTCTTCGCTTATGCAAAATATGTTTTAAATATATCATTTTTCCCTAAATTATTTGTAGAAAAAACAATTTTCATAGTAATAATATTTTTAAACCTTTTTGGTATGTATATTCTAACTCAGCTACTACTTTGGATACTAAGTATCCAAAAAAATTATTCAATTGTGCATTTTTCAAATCACGGTTTCGAACGCAGTCTGACACCTTAAAAAAATTTCTCTAAAACCAACACCTCCCAGAACACATACGATTCTACCTGATTGAAATTTAAAATACATTTCTCAAAAAGTGGGGCATGTTTCCCTTGGGGGGGGTGATATCTCTACAAAGAAGGCGCGAGCATATTAAAAAATCGAAAACAAAAGATTATTTTTTTAAAAATTATTCATTTACTGAAAGTAAGCAAACAAAATACATTCTGACATAATAGAAAATAAAATACACATTTCACAGATATGATACACTTATAAATGTATCAGTACTGCACAATGTATTTTATTTAGCAATACCAATTTAAGAACATCATTAATAATTACCAATGACCCCATGGGCTTGTCATACATAAAATTATATACAAAAGTTAACACTTATCTTGATAATTTGTACGGACGCGATTCGCTCTCTAATGCCACCATTTCCCACGTAGGTACGCATAGGGGAAGTATTGGGGATGGGGGAGAAAAGGAACAAATATTTATATAAAAGCAAATATTCTGTAATAAGTAAATCCTTCACAAACACTGTCAAAGTCCCTTTATTGCATTTCAAAGCCTTTGGAACAATTTTATGGATAGCAGTGCACCGAAAAGATCGTATTTAGGAAAGACGAATATATACGTCCGGTGCAATTAACGCTTTGGCTGAGCGAGATGATTATGTACGCTGGTAGCACTTAAAAGGTTAAAGTCATTTTTTAACTTTATCGTCAAAGTATAGTACTATTATTGAATTCAATGCATTGTTATTGTACGGAGAGGGGAACGATGAAAATTATGTTTGGATATTGGATTGCAAGTATTGAAACTTTGAGAAGTTCAGGAACTTTTGCTATATAATTAACAGTCTCTCTACTCTATCTAATATAAAAGTTAGATAGTTCTGAATTAGCTTAAGCAAATAGAGGGTAATGATAAACAGTGGAATACGTTTAACGCGAAAACGCTCAAAACGAAATATCGGTTAACACGAAATAATAAATATAATGGTCCCAACAAACTACTATGTATTCTCATGCATTTGTTTCTCTTAAAGCAATTCGAAAATCGCGTAACACGAAAAAGATATCCCTTTTGAAAATGAACAAAATACGTGAAACATCACTCGAAATTTTAGAAAGTTTCTGTATTATTGGACTGCTCTTCTATATCATCGGAAGAATTTGTTTCAGTTTATGATGATAATGTGTGTACAGCACCAATTATGGCAGACAAACACTTTGGGGAGGCTGTCTAAAGCTCAAATGTCATTGATGCAGATTTCAATGAAGAAAATGAAATGAATAATGCAGTTCTTGTTCCCATGTCATTCGAAATGAGGAACACCATGAAAAGTATGCGCAGTTATTTAGATGCACATTCCAATGGTGAAATGAATAACAAATTGGAGGACATCGAAATAGTTGTTGTCAATTTGTTGCTAAAAATAAAACAATGCAAAGAAAAATGTTAAATTATTTTCCAAAAACTCAATAAATGTTTTGCTTTTGAAAAAAAAAAAACTGAAAATTTTGAATTCAATTTTATTTAATTCTTGTAAATATTTTTGTTTCATTGATTTTTATTAAATACATGCATACGTGCATTATCTAGGTAAATAAAATGTACTCTAATAAACTTAATTTTGTTGAATATATGTGTCTTTTTCCAATATCCTTTGGCACGAAATTCTTTAACACGAAAAATATTTCAGTCCTTTCAGTTTCCAGTTTCGTGTTAAGCGGTTTTCATTATATTTAAACAGTACCAATCTCGTCCTCACTATATCTATTTCCTAAAATATTCACAGGTAAAATTCTTAGTATAGTATCTAACCCTATTATCTGCTAATTTTAAGTAAAGTTCGTGGGTGTTCACAATTTGACACCTACGCTTCTAATTGGATCCTACACTTGCTTTCTAAACTGGTCTGCATAATATTCTACTCACGTGATGCCTTCAATGTGTTAGCCAGAGAGAAATTTCTTTTTCCGAAGCATTTTCAAATTTTAAAGGTGCAATTACCAAAGTAGATTGCGTTTTAGTTAACAGTGTGAGAAAATGCGTTAACACTCATGAAATGCTGAGAATAAAATTTAAAATACTCTTCAAACGTTCAAAACTTAATTGTTTATTGAAGAGTTTTCGATGCTGTTAATTGCTTCAGTTTGTGTATGCTTTAGTCTTAGCTGTAAGTGAAACTGTGTTTCTTTGTAAACCACTTTGTTCGTTATAAAGAAATTTGAATGTCTAACAACATATTCACTTGGTATAGTTTTGCAAGAATGTGGAGTAAAATACATTTGGATTATAATCGAAGTAGTAAACCACCAGCTTAAGTGTCCGATTCTAATAACACATTGCAAAACCAAGTGCTCCGGAAAAAAGCGAAAGAGATTTACGAAGTATTTTAATAAATTAAATTTATCTGTAATTTTTTTTCCAGCTGACACTAACAATATGTTCGTAAGGATAATTACCGGAGCACTTAACCCTGTCGTGTTCTAATCTTCTTTGAGTATATAGGGCGATTCATAAAGCAGTGTACAGTTTCAATATACAATAAATCAAGAACAATGTAATATGTTATATTTTACCTGCAATAAAATCGTATGTCATTTTTTCTCAAACTGTGGAGAGGTGCCCCATAAAGGAGATTGTAATAACACTACGACGGGGCTCGAGCACATTGAAAAGTCGAAAACGAAAGACTATTTAATAAAATTATTAATTTATTGAAAGTAAACAAATAAAATACATTTTGATACAGTAAAAAACAAAATACACATTTACATTGATATAATACACTTATAAATGTATCAGCACTGCACAATGTATTTTATAATTAATTTAACAATACAAAATTAAGAACAAATTTAATAATTACCAGTGACCCCATGGTCTTGTCATATATAAAATAAAAAACAAAAACTTACACTTACCTTGATAATTTATACGGTTTATAATTAATCACTTAAATGCCGATTAAAAATTACGCGATTCGCTCCGCATTACCGCCTAACCATAAGAATATTATAAAAAAATTTCAGGTCAAAAAATTAATTTTTACAAAAGGAGTAGGATTTTAAAATTTTCCCAATTTTCTTCAAAAAATTTAAATTTTAAAAATTGTGTGAATAATATATGAAAATTTTCATCTGGTATCATTTTCTTGAATAGAAACATTGTATAAAATGCTAAAATATAATTTTTAAATACGTAAATAAAGAAATTTGCTCAAAGGGTACCAAGTCCCCTTAAGACTAATTTTAGTCAAAGTTAAACCTGGTGATTCTTAATATAATATAAGTAGAGGAAAAAATGGTGTAACGTTTTCCCGCCTCTTTTTTAAAGTTTAATGTTGTCTGCTTTTCTAAGCAGATAACATTACGCCTGTCATATCTACACATGCACCCCTAAAGTATTGAAGAATCCTTGAATCTGACATCACACCGACAGCCCATAGCCATGAAACAAAAACATCTGCATTCTACCTGGAAGCAGAACATCAAATGGAATTCCAGAAGTAAGAAGGGACCACCTCACCCCAGGAGAGCGAAATGGGAGACCGGGTGGGATGCTCGGAAAGAGAAGTTGTGTTTTGCCCTCCTCCTTCACGAAAAAAAGTATTTTTCCGTATTAAAGCACTCAATAAAGTTTGAATAACTCATATCTAACTGTAAATATTGTAATTAACAGCAGTAATTAGTTAGATACGGAATTATTATGGCTAATAGATGACCTAGTCTAATACGAAAATACATGAAATCGAATGTGATGAAAAGAAAACTGAGGTTCTATTGCATAAAAGTCTTGTAAGATCAGTATTAACTTATGAATGTGAAACTCTGTGCATGTCTCAAACAGATGAGAACATGATAAGCATCTACCAAAGGAAGATTTTAAAATTTAATTTTGGAGTAATTCGAGAAAATGGCTCGTGACGAAGAAGATCAAATTTAGAACTCTATCACTGATATAAGGAATCTCTGACATCGTTAACTTCATCAAAGTACAACGAATTAAATGGGCAGGCCGCGTTGTCAGAATGGACGAAAACCGCACCACTAACAAAGTCTTTAAGGCTCAGCCAATTGGCTTATGGAGAAATGGCAGATTAAAAATGAATTGATGGCCTAGAAAAAGACCTCCTAGTTTTGAGAACTAAAAGTTGGAGAACATTAGCAGGAAGAAGGCTTCTTGGGAAGGCCAAGGCCCACCCTGGGCTGTCGAGCCACTGAGGAAGAAAGTTAGATGTAAGTTAGTTAGATATGAGTTATATATTCAAACTATTGAGTTTGGAGAAAGAAAAATTTTAGTTTGTTAAATTTTCATCCATTTTATTTAATTGCTTTTACATTTGTGTTAAATATTTAGCAGCAATTAAATAATTTTATGCAACTCAATTAATGTATCATATGGCAATAACAATGCGTTGTTCTTATTTATTATGAAAAAATTCAATTGGTATACATCTAAATCTCAGGAACGAAAAAAAGAAGACATTCCGAAGTACCACTGCATAAGAGTTAACCGTCTTCCGTTAAAATGAAGATAGGGCTCTCATAATCGTACTCATTCAATGTGGGTTCTGTCAGGAATTTAGTTAATAGTCTTTCCTTGAGACTGTATTTTTATGAAATTTAAGGTGTTATCATTCTAAGATTGTAAAGTTTTCGTAGAAATCATGGAGACCTGAGAATTCATGGTTTTTATCTTCTAAGGTTCTAATTCTCTATTCCTGCTTATAATGTACGAAAGGTACTCGGGGATGAAACTGGACATCCTAAGATCAAAATGAAGTATTGGGGGCGTTTTGGAAAATTTCAAAATAGGTTGCCAAACCTTCATAATCAAAAAACTAGTATTTTAAGAAATACTAAAAAGGAATTGACCGGAATAAAATCGTCATCGAATCTCAAAATTGCTAAATTTGAAGAGCACCCCCTATGTATACTTCATATATTTTAACCTTCAATCACTCATAAACTTGGGTTTATTTGATTTTTTTTATTCGAAATACACGTTTCATGTAGATAAACATAGATAATAGCAACACATAGCAATAAATAATAACAATAAAATACACTTATTTCTGGATTTTTTTAATTTTTTTTATTAGTCTTTACGAGGAGAAAATTAGAAAAACGGATTGTTTTAACCCCTTAACTCAATGTTGCTTAGAGGCTGCGCTGAGTTCAGGCGTCAAAATCTGTGGTTCGGTAGCATACGTTACGATGGATGGAAGTTTTTGAAACAGTTCTGAAAAATATTTTATTATTTTTTTAAATCGCGGTCGTCGGCACATTTCGTAAATAACGGTAGTCGAATGAATAATCAATTTCAATTTGTGACAAGTAGCGCCATCTAGTTATTTTCTTTGGTACCAGTTCGTTAGCTCAAAGTATAGGCCACAAGCTACATGGTTGTTACGAAATCAATTCTAAGAATGTGGCAGGCGATCTGCACCAGGCGTCGGTAGCCTATGGCATGTGTACCAAATCTGGCACGTGGTACAATTCTTAGTGGCACTCTACACCACACTGCAAATCAGTCAATTTTTGAGTGGATGGAAGCTGATAAATTTGAAAAATAGGAGCTTTTATTCAAATAACATCTTCAAAATTATGAAAAGAACTGTCACGAAAGAATCTAAAAGATAACTAGCAATTAGAAAGTTATTTTAAATGTTTGGATGTCATTGCTGGAGATATTTAACGGTTTGAAGAAAATTGCATGCACTCTGCTCTCCGCCTTTGTTTCTACATACCTATGTGAACAAATATTTTCTCATATGAAAACTACTTTGAGTCTACAATGAAGTCGTTGAACAACTGAAGCTGCAAAGTTGTGTCAAGTTGAAAGTCAAATGGACTGAATTCATTTGACGTCATAGTCACATGATAATGAAAACCACGTGTTTCTATCCCAGGGGCGGCGAATCTTTATGGATCAACGTGCCCTTTTTTTTCTAAAGAAGTGTTTAATGAGGTATAGACGGGCCGTCAAGTAGTTTTGACTTGTGATTGTTGGGAAATAATAAAACTAAAGGCGCTAAGAACACAAAACTCTTTACTTACTATGAAAAAATACCTTTTGCACTGTATAGTTGTAAATGTTTTAGTTATACATGTAAAAAATTCAAATTAAAGTAACATTAGTATGAGTTCTATTTTTACAGATTGGATGACAAATAATTTATATTAGGATTTTAAGATGTTACTTTTAGTAGAATGCATGCTCAATTGGAGTCATCTGCCAATCGGTTTTTAAGCAATTAATTATTTTTGCTATGGTTCACTTTCTTTGACAAGATGATTTGAGATTTGTTTCAAAATTCTGTTTCACACACACCAGGTTATGCTTACCGCAACTCCAGAGCATAAAACACACACTGTTTTTGCTGCCTTTACTAATAATGCCATATTTCTAGATTCCCCATATTTGAAATTCTATGTTACACTTACTGTCTTGCGCTTTTTATTCTTTTGCTGAACTACCAATGTAAAATAACTCTTAAAAATCGTAAATATAACACCAATAAACTGTAAAATACAGTTGTGTCAATGAAAATGACTGGGATTTGAGTAGACAAACTTTGCAATGTAACGGTGGTATTCACCGCTAACCTGACCCAGCGATGAAACCTGGAGTTAAGTAACCGGCAGTCAACCCCAGGTTAGAACTCCAATTCACAGCTCTTTTTCGACCTCCAGTTCCTTGACTCGGAGTTCCTTAACCTGGATTTACTGGTCGATTCCCATTGGTCGAAATAAACCCCGTGACTTCCAGCTGGAGCTACAATTTTTACGTTCGTGTTTTTAACCTCGTGTATAAAATGAATACCAACAGAATTTATTTTACGCAGTACGAAAAAGAGTTGGTGTTGGCTTTGATGAAGCCGCACTTACATATAATAGAATGTAGGGAAACAAATGCTGTTAGTAGCACAAAAAAAAATGAAGCGTATTTTGAAATAACGCGGCAATTCAATGACACTGATGGAGTGATGAATCCGCGAACACCACAACAGATCCGTCAGTGTTATTTAAATTTAAAAAAGAAAATGGCAAAGAAAAGTAGTGTTTTGCGGCAAGAAAGGAGACAAACAGGGGGTGGTGAAGTACCCAAAGAAGCAGAATTGACGGACTTCGAGATGAGGTTTTTGGAGGAGCCGATTCTGACGCTGCCACTTTCCACGCCCTTTGACAGCGACAGTACGGATATCGAAATATTTCAAGTAAGTAAATTTCTTGAGTTATTATATAATTAATTAAATTGTAGTCAGTAAAAAAAAATGAAAGCTATTCGTTAATGCTCACTCCGCATGGAGACTGTCTTGTCATTGTATTCTGTTTTAGATGATTAAAAAGTAAAATACTGTTTTGAAATTTTTCATAAGTTTCTTTAAAACTACCCAGTAAATAGTATTAAGGTAACATTAAAAAAAAGTTGCTGCAGATAGTTAATTTGTCAAGTAGAGATCGTTTCACTACTTGTACTAATTGCTTTATTTAAAACGTATATTTTTCTTTGAAACAGAACCTCAATACCCCAGTACATCAACTTCTGCTTTGTTGATTCCCCCTGTGACTCCTTCACAGAACACTGAAAAATCACAGAATATGATTCCTCGTCAGATCCTTCAGTAAGTATATTTTACTATTTTAACTCATAAATATAAAATTTATTACAACTATCACGACAAATAAATTGGATAAAAATACTTGAGTTCATGAACTGTATTGGTAACAAAAAATAAAGTAATAAATGTTATAGCCTTTTCTGGTTTTTGGTGATAACATTGCAAATTTTTTCCTTCCAAACATGGTCAATTTATCATTTGAGAAATAAGTTTATGAATATAATATCAAAAAAAAAAAAGAAAAGTTATATTTCAATAGATGCCATATTTGGAATATGAACCAGTTTTGCTTTCGCCATAGTAATTTGGATGAAAGTAATCGTTTACTTTTAAATCCATCCAGCTGCTTAGGGTAACTGGAATGTTAAAATGCTTCAAACTTTGCTTTTTTTGTTTATCTTACTTTTAAAAAATAGAGGGTGTTTTGTTGTACAATTTACGATAATTCGATAAATAAAACTTAAGAAAATTTTATTTATAAAATGTAAGCAAATTTGATGCAACTATGATTTAGGTACATTTTCTTCAAAATCTGCTTTGTATTAATATGTATTATAAAATACTAATTTTTACTTAACGAGGAATGTATTTTTTTTCAGTATTATATGTTCAAAAAATTAAGAAAATTGAAATGAATAGTTATAAAATTAAAAAAAAAAAAATTTTGAAATGTCAATAACACTGCTACTAAATATTTTCACTAATAAACTTTTAATTCCTTGTGAATCAAGACACAAAACAGGATATTACCAATCTGGAAGTAAAAGGAATTTTTTATTCATAGTTTTATTAGATTTAAGGTAACAGAACACCTTCGAAGAAAATTTTTTGAATTAACCTGAATTTTGCCTGTAAATGCATATTTTATGACCTTATGGGTCTCTAAAATTAGAAAAATACCCAAAAAAAGTTTTGTTAGTATACATTTTTAGAGTCAAAGGGGTATTTTATTAAAAAAATAAGCAAAAATAAGACTTTACGCAAAACATGATAACTGAAAATAAAATAAATATATTGACATTTTTTGTAAATTGTGTGAATAATATAGCATATAACCTTATCTAGGGAATAGACTCTTATTTTGGTAATATAACTATTACGTGGGAAGTTCTTGTGTTTCGAGCTTCTATACGTTGACATTTTCTTTAAAAGCTATTGTAATTTTCATTTTATTGCTATATAAAAAAATTTCTACTCAACACAAACTCTTAAGAAAGGTCTATTCCCTGTATAAGTATTTAAAAAACATACATATAAAATTTTTATTTAATTCAAGCATAATTTTTTGAGATATCGTGTTTTGCGGTAAGAAAAAATGTGAAAAAACTCATTTTGAGAAAACGACAAAAATAACATTAAACTCATATGATTACAAGAAAAACACTTTCTTATTAAAGTACACCAGATTTATAATCCTTTCCCTCTTTAACTTCTAAAACACTAATTGTTTTCTTTTTTAAGTGCTCTTAAAATTTTCCAGTTTTTCTTTGTTTTGGGGTCTGCATTATGAATTGATTCCCGGATTCTGCATTTATCTAAATGTTTATATCCATGTAAGGTAAACATCCCAGGGTTTTCTATATTCATTTTATTAAAAACTTTTAGACACCCATTTAATCCTTCATTGAAGTGTATAATAGCATTATATGACCCAAATTTAATTGTTTTGAGCGAGACAAAAACTTCCTTTGGTACTTTTTGCCAAACTATTCCATTAAAACACTCGTTGGCATTTTGCGTGCGTTCATGCAAGCACTTACTTAATATCTGTCACCTTAAGAACTACTTTGTGTTTCTATTAAACATAGAATTATTTATTTTACAGAATGCAGTAATGGACATGAATGATTTGAAACCAACGCCAAAAATAGCGAGGCCACTGAAGGAGACATTAGCTATGTTCCGAAAACGTGCCAAAACACCAACAGCTCCCTCCGCTGCTGCCAGAGCTGCAGCATGCATCGAAGAAGAACATAGAATGAAAATCAAATACATGGAGATGGACGAGGAAAGGAAAAATGAGGAGCCCCAGCTGCGGATGGAGCAGTTGAGTAATAACATGAAGATGGATGAGGAAAGGAAGAATGAGGAGCACAAACTGCGGAATGCGGATGGAACTGTTGAGAATTAAAATTGCACATGCAAAGGAGAAAATGGAAGTGCAGAAAATTTTAGTAACTACCTTGAAAGATAGCCCTAAAATCTATTTACAAAATACTGAATAAATCAATACTAATACAAAAAACTTGTGATTTTTGTTTATTAAAACTGATTTTTATAAAAATGTTTACAATTAAATTGAGAAAAAATTTGTCACAATGACATTTCTTTTAGCAAAACCGGCTGGGCAACGTGGTCTTGTTTCAAAGCTCAGTGTTGCATCTTCATTTTCCAGCTCTAATTGGCGTACTAGAGCTTCTATCTGGGGATCTACAGGTGGTTCAGGATCCTCTACAATAGTACATTAAACAATATAATTATTATAATTGGGAATAAGTTGAAACTATGTATTCTTATAAACATCAACATGGTTCTTACTATTTTACCAAAACAAATAATTATCAAATCATGACTTTTCTGCACGTAACTATGAATATGCATTTTAAAATTTCTTTTTTGTATTGTACGGCACAATTTTGAATTTTATTTAGATAAATTTATTATAATTTGATATATATACCGTATTTTCCTGTATATAATCCGCAGCGGCATAGTTTATCCACAAAGCCTTTTTTTCGAGTAAAAAAAAAAACATTGTATACTCTGCGGCAGTTTTTAGACCAAATAATACAAAATATAAACTGCCGATAATGAGTGGCATATAAGATAAAAAATACACAATATAATTGAAAATAGAAGTAAGAATTTGTACAGGAAAAAATTTATTATGAAACGTCTTTTAAATATGTATGATAATATTTTTTACGATAATCTCAATAACACAAAAAAATTCTTTGCTACTGCCATCTATGTTTTGAGTTGTCAAACAAAACATTCCATGCAGAAAATCTTTCTTTTTTTTTTTTAATTTAGCAAGTTAACAGCAAAAAAAATTATGATTGAGACTGCTTTCCCACTGTAACTCTTTCTTTTAAAATCCTTTTATTTATTTCTTCCTCTAATTCTGGCCAGTGAGGTTTACCACGATGATAGGCACTTTAACGTCGATCACAATTTTCGAAGTTTGTCTAGTTTTTTTCCACAAACGAATTCAAAGTATTTCCCTCCGAAATTTCATGTTTTGTGAAGCAAACAAAATTTTCGTCTAGACAACAGTATAACAAGAATACAGATGTATTTTCTTCTCAATCTGTTTCATGCGTGTTCTTTGTAAAATACAAATTCTTTTAAAAGGAATAAAATTTTTCTGCAGTATATTCCCAAAAATTTTGAGTATTCAACATTTTTGTAAAAAATTTTCTAATCAGTTAATATAACCTTGTGGTTGTTTTTTTTTTTTTTTTTTAAAAATTATATGTTCAGTATGCAGAATATTATGTTTATAATTTATGAGTATTTTTAAGATTTTAAATTAAGTAGATATTTCATGCAAAATACATTAAAAATATGTACACAATTTGTAAATGTAAGCATTAAACATGTTAAAAGTTGCGATTATGTAAATTTACATACACTGAAAGCTTAAGGCTAGACAAATAAATAAATTACAAAATATTCTTACCCAGGGGTATACATAAGTTGTGAAGAACACAACAAGCAACAACTATAGCTGGTACTCTATCAATGTGGCAATTCTTTTAATTGATAAGCATGGAAATCTTCTTTTAAGATTCCATACTTGCGCTCAATCGTGTTCCTTGTTAAAACATGTGATTTATTGTACCTGAAACAAAATAAAACTTGATGAACTGTCAAGAAATGTCAGTAACATGTAGTTTGTGTTTTTGTCAAACTATATTAGCAAGTTATATGTTGAGGTGAAAACAAAAATGAGAACATATGTTGTCCCCATTTTATGCAGATATTATCATCAAAGCCTAAGCATTTAAAGTTATTTTTAAAAAAAAAATATTAGCTCTGCTATAATGTTTTGTACTGTCATTGAAAGAGATGTGAATCACTCCACTTTATTTTATTTCAAAAGAGAGATGTCAATTGCGTCATTTAGCTAGTTCTTCAGATTATAAACTAATACCCTCGGTGAAAAACAAATTAATTTTTCTGTGACCATTCATATAATTCATGGTGAAAACAGCTTCAAATTCCTTCAATTATTTCTGTCTTTATCTAAATATCTTTTTACATATATTTATTATTCACACAATCCAAGGAAAAGATTACTTTTTCAGTATATGACAATTAAGGTAAATTTTGCTTTTAAAATATTTTCTGGTTGCTTGGTACAATATGTTTGGTAATTCTATTTATCGAATAAGGCTTTAGAAACATCTATTAATTAACCAAAATACCTTTTACATACCTAGCTTCAGATAGAGATCTTGGATTCCCAAAAGGAGTTAATAAATATTTTTCACATGCATAGCCTGTATCTCCTAGCAAATGAAAATCTTGATATAATGCATTTGTTTTTAATGCAAGACAGGCTGCACTGTTGTTGAAAACAGTGCTGTCATGAGCACTTCCTGGCCATCTTGCAACAACGTTCCTGATCACAAGATCAGAATCCACAATTGTATGGACATTCAGTGCAAAGTAGTTCTTTCGACAGCGAAACCTTTCTGCATCTTCACCACCTGGAGACACAATACGTACAAAGGTGCCATCCAAAGCTCCAATAACTTTTGGAAATCCAGCGATACTGAAGAATTTCCTTGACACCTGAATAAAAAATTTTTGGCAATTTGAATGGCCAACTAGTTTTGATTTTTATGATTTTAAACGAGTAAAATTACAGAATATATAATACATAGAATGAAGTAACTGTTTATGCTTTTAGCAAATAAAGATCAGAACATCCAAGGTAGAATATAAGCATCAAATAAATACCAAATGTGGAACATGTATCATCAAATCATTATTTGTATAAGTAATCATATATTACTTCAGATAATGCTGCCTTATAATTATTAATTATGAGAAATCTAGAAACCAAACTTAGCATCATATGTACATCAAGGAAATGTCTCTAGATAGAGCTACAAAAAAAAGCATACAAGCACACATGTCTGGGTCACTTAATTAAAATTAGGAAATGTAAAGGAAAAACATCCTACACATTTAAATCTCGTTCAGTCAATGTATTCTTGTTATTGGAATTTTAGCTACTAACAAATTCAAAATCTCATTTTGTAACAAGCTTATTTTATTGAACAGCCAAAATAAAGATAAGTATGTATTCTTTATGAATAACAATTCATAACTTCAAAAAAAAATTTCTACTAATTTGAAACAATTAATGATAGGAAAATAAATAATTATGAGATTTACATACCGTTTTGCACTCTTCTCTGTTGACTGGTAGGTGAATGAAATCAGGCAAGAGGGATGCTATGGCTTCACTGACTCTGTGCACTACTCGACATACAGTCGGCTGGCTGACATCGAACAAGTCAGCAATTGCTAATTGCATACATGCAACAGCGTAAAATCGCAGAGCAATCAGAACTTGCTCCACTGGCTTTAGGGCATTATTGCACGGGGTTTTACTCTCTAATTTTTCTTCAATTAGCAGAGTCAATTCTGCGACACTTTGTTTTGTCAGTCGAAATCTTCTCTGAAACTCGTAATCGTCCAATTCCTCGAACAAATCAACCTAATTCAGTAATAGTGGAAACTTTCTGAATGGTATTCATCGTAAAATAAAAAATCTATCCAACTCAAAACTTGCACGAAAACGTAAACACTCGAAAAATCGCTTACTGCGCATGTGTGGTTGCAACTGACCCGGCTGTGGCACTGGGTCAGGATTTTTTAACTTGAACCGGAGTTAAG
This sequence comes from Trichonephila clavipes, assembly GCA_019973935.1. Taxonomy (NCBI): domain Eukaryota; kingdom Metazoa; phylum Arthropoda; class Arachnida; order Araneae; family Nephilidae; genus Trichonephila; species Trichonephila clavipes. The sequence continues at coordinate 1,093,934 of BMAU01020999.1, forward strand.
CTATTAACTTGAGATGGTGAATAACGTTTTCGGCGAAACCCAGATTTCCTTCCTCTAACCGGCGGTCAGGTTAGCGGTGAATATGGGCGTAAGCAACTGTAGTCCACGACGTAACTGAAGCATGCGCAATAACGAACGAGTGTGCTTCCCGTAGCCCCACGACCGATTACAAGAGTTTGTTCGTAATAATTCATAGTGAACTTTGTTATATTTTGAAATAAAATGCAAACCATTTTGATCACGGGCGTGCACAAAAAATTATGTCACGTGCCATCAATGGCAAGCGTGCCACTGGTTCGTCATCCCTCTTCAATCCAATCAGTACAAAAACTCATGGAACGTCATGGTCATACGATAAAAGAAATCATATGTTTCCAGCTAATTGGTTCATGCGCTTCCTTGTTGCTAAATTTTACTCTTTTCAGAAACTACATAATAAAAAGTACATATTTGTCAACAATAATAACGCGCGTAGGTAAGCAAAATGTATTTTATCTAAAAGTACAATGTATAAAATAAGATTCTTTTTTTTTTTACTTTTATATCTTTCTGAACAATTTTTTTCATAATATTTGAATATCTTAAACCAATTATAAAACTTTTATCTAAGTTTTAAAAGTAGAACATCAGGTACAATCAGGGACGTCTTAAGACTTATTGAGGCCCTGGACCCCTACACAAATGTAATCCCCACAGATGATCCATAAAAGTAGACAATACATAGCATATACGTTGTCAAATACTCGTACAAAATATAACCCAGAGCAAATAAATATGTACGACTTAAAATCCCATATACCAGCTTGACCGACTACTGCTTTTTGACTGAATGAGAAATGATGGTGTGAAAGGCCAAAGCCTATACATGGATCACGGTTATCACATGTTGCCAGTTGACATTTCATCTAAAATTCCCAATTTTTCAGATAATACAACCGAAAATAACATTTGACCGTTGAAATTATTCAAATCATGATGTCATTAAGACTAAGTCAAGAATGAGACGAAGCCTCCATAGAGGCGAGGCCCTGGACCCGGGCCCAGTTGGCTCATGCCTTAAAATATCCGACTACGTTCAGAACGATTTTAAAAAAGCGCATAAATGGATAATTTTCATGATATTTAGTGTCACTCAGATTAGAATACATGCATAAAATTGTTTTAAGGACATTTTGAGGAAAAAAATTTTTATTTAAATATAATATTTTGGCAAATAATTATCTCAGAATAATCTTTTTTCCAAATGTTCTCCTTTTGTGAAAAATGGTTCGATTATAATAATATTTTGCCTGAATCTAGCTCAGACCTCTCTACAAAGGCTCAACTAGAATTTTTGAAAAATTCACATTAATTTCAGAGTTACCACCAATTGAAATAATTATTCGCGTTTTTTTATTAAAATTGCTCCCCTCTGTTGTCGTAAAATATGAATAAACCCACTTCTAAGTTAAATATTTCAAAAATTCTAGTTGAGCCTCTGAACAGAAGTCTGAGCTATATACAGGCAAAATATTATTCTAATAGAAGCATTTTTCACAAAAGGAGAACATTTGGAAAAAAGATTATTCTAAGTTAATATTTTGCCAAAATATTCTATTGAAATAAAATTTTTTTTGTCAAAATGTCCTTAAAACAATTTTATGCACATATTCTAATCTAAGTGACACTAAATATCATGAAAATTATCCGTTTGTGCGCTTTTGAAAATCACGATTCCGAACGTAGTCGGATACCTTAAAGCGTCCCTGAGTACAATTAGTTTAATGTTTGTTTTGAATTCAATGGAGAACACGTGTTCGTCTTTATCACGTGACCGTTATGAATTTAATCCATTGATACCCTTGATGTTAAGGTGCAAGGACAAGACTCGTATTGAAATATATATTTTTCATTTTATATAAAGAAATACTTATTTTTATATTGTTTATTTTTTATTTTGATAAATTCCTTCAAATGATGGAAATTGGTATGTATTAAAAATCTAAATCTTTATGTTTGACCTCTATTTTCTAACCCTAAATGCATTTTCGCGAGAATCGAATTATTTCTCTCAATTATTTCCTTCTGTGTAGCACTCTGAATCATAATGGTAGATTGGGTTGGCCTTCATAGCTATAAGGTTGCCGATCCCTGGTCTACAAAGGGTTAACCATACGTAGTTGTATTTTTAGGCAAACAGTTTATAAAACGAAAAAGAAACTCTGTACATCGTTTGCACTGAAAAAAAGTCTTCCAAGTTGGTCATTATGTGAATTCTCTCTCTCTATCTATCTTTCATTACTTTTATATATACATCAAATTGTAATAACGGTTATTAATTCCAGCTTTTTCAAGTTATTATTTTTTTTCAGATGATGTCCAGTCCATTTGTCGGCCTAAGAAATCTTGGGTTCAAGTATATGGGCGAACTTCTGGCGACACTTGGCGACCTCACTGGGTAGCCGTGGACACAGCCTGTGTATGCTCCATCCGGAAAAAGAGGTTGATGTCATTGTCCACTGGAAGAGTTCCTCTGACGGGAAAGAATTTTCTTCCTTGAAGACAAAACAGGGTGATTGAAGCCCCCCACTATTCTGATGCTCAGTTCCCTTTTAACTCAATCAATCAATGTGATTCTGTCGGGAAAATCGAATCTGTGAACGTTCTTATTTGGGTTAATTTTTTGTTGTCACGACTTCCATTATATTTATATACATCTACACACTAGACAATCACGTATTCCCCTGTAGTTTGAACAAGTTCCTGTGTGTTTAAAATGTTATCCTTCCTTCCATTTGTCATTCCCAGAGTATAGAATAAGTTGACTAATGTGTATTTTGTTGTTCAATAAAACACCTCATATATGAAAATCTAAGTTTAATATGTTTTCAAGTTCTCTTTTTTCTTAAAATCGATTAATATGGTCGATGAAACTTAAAAATAAAGCTGTAAATGGCTATCTATAGTGTATCTCCAGAGGTACAGATAATATGTTAGACCTTTGTACAATCGGTTATCAGCATCCTGTAAAATTTAAACTCCAATGAAAAAGAGATGCAAATTTATCGAAATCAATATTTAACATTAGAAAGACTGAAATTTAGTATATACCTATATTGTCCAAAAGCAGTCAAAATGACTGAATTGTGAAAGAATAACTAATGAGCAAAGAAATTAATTTAAAATTAATTTTTCAATAGTTTTTATTATTTACAGTCATATAACAAGTTATTAGTAAACATTAACAATAAAAAAAAATTACTTCACTTGGGAAAAAATGTATTCTAAAAAAAGTCTAAGAAATTGTGTTATTATATACGTAATTATTTTTCTAATTGAAATTAAAAAGCAGTCAAAATGACTTCCTTGGGCAATCTAGTGTTAAGAAATCACAATTAATTTTTAATATCTTAAAAGTTTTTAACTGGCTAAATATTAAGATGATGACAATTTGTTTCACTTTTAATTTGTTTTGTAAGCGTATCATTGTATATACAATGAATTTAGGACAAAGTGAAACAGTTTATCCATCTTGATATTTTCTGAAACTTCATTTAAACACACACACAAAAAAAGCATAAAAGAAGGAATTTATAAGAATGTAGCAAAAATCAGCAGACATGTATGTAGGGTATAGAAACGATATATTAAGAATTTTCACAAGAATTGAATGCGTTATTCTGGTGATGCACCAACGCGTAAAGCGAAACTAATAACCTGTTGATACACTACATGCCTTTATATAACTTATCTGGCTTGGAATTGATTCGTATAAATAGCGAATGTTTCTTTGAAAGATTTCTTTCTGAACTAGCTCCAATTTTTGAAATAGATTGGTGAATACCTTAAATGGTCTGACATGAGTGCTCACAAGAGATCTGGCTCTGCCAGTTAGTTGCTGTGCTAATAGTTATAAGCGATCGCATACTATACCATTAAGATGTAAGCCTAAAATGCTTAATACACAGAACATGGAATATCATTGATAAAACACATTGCTATACGTAAAGCTGTTATGAACGACCAACCAATGGGTCCCATTTTGAATCAAATGGTATGTTAGATCCCATATAGATGTGTAATTTCTACTACAAATGATTGTTGCAGCAGTGGAGAGCTAATAAACCTAGCTAATTACTCCTGACTCAAGTTACTTTTAAAAAGGTGCAGAGCCTGAATTCGTGTAGAAGGCAAAAAAACCTCGAATATTTATTTCATTCAACTGTTACAAAAAATTACTTCTCATTTTTAAACTTATTGCTTAGTTTGATTTGCATACTTGAGATTCAATTTTTTAAAATGAAGTCATTTTGTAAAAGAAAACAGGTGATTGTTATGGATAGAAATATAGCAAGTGTTGCACCATTTTGGAATTGTTGTTAAATAGGTCCTCTTTTGAAATAAATTGCTTAGAATAATATGTAATATTTTTTTTATTAAAACCGACACACATAAACAACGTTAATTTTGACTAAACCAACAAAGTTTTTTGCTTTATTTGTATTATTACTGTGATTAATAGCACGGCTATGAAAGATCACGTTAGTGAAACACACACACACAATCACTATGAAATTTGCGGTCACAGTACCAAATGATGAGATGAAAGGTATCAACAAAAGTGTTTTTGAAAAGAAGATGTTCTGCGTTTAAAAAATATTCTTTATGATTGCTATGCATAGAAAAGAATTGAGTGTCGTACCATTTTGGAATCTTAACTAAACGGGACAACTTTCGAGAAACTTGCCTGGGAGTAATTGAGCTATTGTGTGCAATAGTTCATTTTTATGGAGCATCAAAGTTAGGTGACTTCTTTTTCTACACTATCGACTTACATACAAACTGCGTTAGGTAACTAAACCAGCAAATATTTTTGCTCGACTTGTGACTGCGATTAATAATACGGCTATGTAAGATGACGCTATTGAAAAAATCATCGTAAATTAGTGAAATTTTAGGTTGCAGTAACTAATGAGATGGAGAGTGTCAATTTTCCAAGTTTTCAAAAATGTGTTTATCTTCACTTGACCAAGTGCTAGGGAGTTTTTTTTTTTTTTTTTTTTTTCCGAGGATAGATATGACCCCAGATTTCTTCTCGCACCCATTTATCGTTCGGGACACCCTGTATAATAAACTAACTCTATACATTTATAACAAATTAATTGCTTTAAAATTTCACACCTTAATTAAGTTAATTTTTTGATAAACAAACCAGAACGTAACTCAACTCAATTTATATCCAATGTTTAAATTAAACCATTTATGCTTAGTTTTTTTATTATTATTTGATACAAATTTTTCTCAGGTGTGTTCATATCACTTAAAAATTATTCAGTATACACACAGGAACATTGAAAATAGCGACCCAAGAAGAAAGCATCGGATTGAAATGAAATTTAATACACATAATGACACAGATGAGAGATTCACTAGATCTCAAAAACAAGACAATTAAACGAATACAGGGTGTGCAACGACACAAATACTGGGCAACTTCAATAGCGCGTTGGACCACCTCTAGCTGCAATACATGCCACCACACGGTCCGGCATTGAGTTGATTAGACACCTTATGTTGTTCTGAGGCAGATGGGCCCACAAATCTTGAACAGCCAACTCTAAATCATGTACAGAGTGACACGATGTCATCTGCCGTTTTAGCTGATCCCACACGTGCTCTACAGGGGCCAAATCGGGGGAGCGGGCCGGCCATGGAAGAGTCTGAAAAGAGTCCAGGGTGCCTCCACACCCGTACACGGTTATCATCTGTCCCCAAAACAAATCGGGATTCATCACTAAACACAACCTTTTGCCAATCTGCGACATTCCACATTGATCTGGTTTGGCACCACTGTAGACGCAGTTGCCGATGTTCCGGTGTTAAAGGGAGTGCACGGAAAGGGCACTTGGATTTAAGATTTGCTTCCTCAAGGTGTCTGGAAATTGTTTGTGGAACAATTGCTACGTCTACGTCTGCTCGTATCGTTGAACGAGTCACTGTGGGATCCACAAGTGCTTTCCGCACGATCCTTAGATCCTCTCTCCTCGTGGTCTTCCTGGTCGCTACAGACCCGGTTTTCCGCGCGTGTGTACCTTCTCGTGTCCACTGCTCCCAACAATTTCTAACGGCACACTCCGAACGATCCACCTGGCCAGAAAAACGGCGCGTCGACCAGCCTGCAGTTTTCATCCCGATGATCAGGCCTCTCTCAAACTCGCTTAACTGTGAGAAATGTCTGCTAGCACGTTTACCTGTCAAGTTTCGCTTACCAAAGTCTTCCTACAATCGGCGGGTAATCGTCACGTTCATGAATCTTCAAATTTGCGCTGGCTTATATAGCACCCTCTTCCTGATTGTAGCGTCACCTCGGCGTGTATGAGCATGCGTATTGGCACAAAACTTGGAACATTTGCATATCACATTACGCTGTACTTATTTGCAAAGTTTCGCGATTGTATTTAGCTTCCTTCTTGGGTCGCTATTTTCAATGTTCCTGAGTGTATATATATTTAAACTCGAATAAATATATATTTTTAATGTTTCGTATACTGATAAGATACCACACACTAAAAGAAATACATTCTCCTGAAAAAAATATATACACGCTTACACTCTGATGTATTCATTTGAGTTTTTTTTGGGGGAGATGGGAAAATCAGTTATTTGTATCAATGAATTTATATGTTCGTTCGTCATTTTGGGCATGATTATAATGTCAAAATTTAGGAAACTAATCAAAAATGTTCTTTTGTCACACATTACTTAAAAGGTTAAGGGGAAAAATTGCAATTCTGTATAAAGTTTTATATTGGAGATGTTTTGTGAATAGATTGTTTAACAGATTATTTACAAATAATTAAAATCTTACAATAAATTAAATAATTTATTGATCATACCATGACATCATGTAATTACTTAATGCATAAAGAAAGAGCTAAATAAATAAAGCAAAAGAAAAATTAGTTTAAATTATTTTTGTTTTTTTCTTAAAAAAAAAAGTTATACAAAAAAATTCACCTTTCAATTGAAAAAAAAATATACATTTATATCATTTCTAGTTTCATAAATATAATTTGTCAGTAAATATGGTGGTGAAATCTGAAATACAATATAAATTTAAAATAATATGAAGAATTAATAATTCATCAAGTATCCTTTTATTAAGTTAATTATGTATTAAATTCACATATATGTACTGATTGATGTATAAAAGCTTAATTTAATGAGAATGCTGTTAAATCCGTTTTCTTTTAAACTCTGTATTGAGATGGGAACAAAAGACTGAAATTATCCAGGATATCATTATTTCCACGTAAATCAATTATTAGTATCAACTAATCAAGAAAGAAGCTAAATTGATTATATAAGCTATTATTTTAACAAAATCCATAAAAAGCACAGACACTGAAAAAAGAATTTTTTAATATTAAATAATGAAAATCAAGATTATATTTAGGTATTTACAAACAATATATTACAGCTTATTTCTTTAATCACTGATAAATATTTACAATTACTTCATGTTGAAAATGGAAATTATTCAAAAATTTATCAGAATTAAAATTATTTCATTAAAAAATTATCTAATTTTGTATTGTTGAAACATTTTTGACAAAAATGAAATATTCTTTAGTTTTTATAAATAAATCAACATAATTCATGTATGGAAAAGTATGAATAAAAGAAAATAGGCAAAAATTAAATAATAATAACAAACATTTATTACATCTATAGGTAAAGCATAAATTTCCAAGCACAAAGAGATATAAGAATATTTACTCCAAAGTAAGTAAGAAAAGTTGAATACAGCTACGATCACTCTATTTCACATTTGTGGAAAATACCAATCTATGCCATCAAAAATGTATGAAAGTACTTCAGAATTTTATATTAACTAACAGCAGGGTGTGGAAAATTTAAGTGGCAGATTTGTGATTATTTTTAAAATGTTTTAGGATATGCAATACCTAATGAATTCATTCATTTGAAAGTAATTTGACATATACATACATAAAAAAACTATTAGCATATGAGAAATTAAGTACTAAATACTGAACCAATACTATAAAAGCATTATTAAGTACAGATTTGAAGTACTTAAAGAAAGTGAAAAATGATTTTTATTAAAAAAAACATTTATATCAAAAATAGAATAACATTAAAACATTTCTAAAGAAATACTTTCTCATAGTTAACATTTCCTCTTAATTTTTTAAAATTATTATAAAAAAATGCCATAAAGTAAATTAAAAATAGTAAAAATTTACAAATTTTAAAAAGTCAGTTCAATACTTTGCATACAACCAACAAAAATAATCTTACTCATAACTGTTATAAGGTTCAAATTTCAGATATAAAAAATAGTTTTAAGAGATATAAGAGATCATTATCTTAAATATATTTGTTCAATTCACAAATGAATTTTTTATTAAGATATTCTTTTCTGAAAATACAAAAATATAAAGTGAAACATCCACGTGTATTGTTTTACCTGCGGTGGTACTCTCCTTGAGGGAAAATTGGATTTTCAGGCGAAATTCGCTTGCCAGCATGACCCGCAGGGTAAACAACACACGTGAGTGTTTCAGTGGCTTAAAATCAATAAAATATGTTAATGTACAGTTGTATTAAAATATCATTCATGAGGGGTTTTTTTATTACAACCAATTATACATATACAAAATTGCTTCAGACAAGAAATATTTTCTTTGTTTTAAAATATCTTACACATCTTTTAATTTTCTGTTGATTTCACAAAAAAAATTTTTAAGAAGTAAATTACAACATGTCCACACCCTGAATACACATTGTTCCCAAAAACTTTGCAATACATGAACAGACTACAATCACAATAGTACCAAAATGTATCACAGGCCTGCTTACTCATGTATCAATATATACTCAGTAACATTCATACATAACTAACTCAAAAATACTGGAATTGGTATTATTGAAATATGTGAATGTGAAAATTATAATATAATACAACTCATACTTGCAGTCACATTAAAAAGAACAGTTATAACCAAATAGCATTAGACTAAAAAAATAAGTACTGCTCTTTGCATCTGAATACACATGAAACATATATACATAAATATTAAAATCTAACATGTCGCCACATTTGAAAGATCATTTTTTCTGATAATTCCTTCTAATTTTTACATTGATGTAAATTAAATTTACAGTACAATAATAGGAAGATTTTGTATTAAGTTTTTCTTAAATTTTAATAGAATTAATTAAGAAGTATATGCACAAATTTTTAATGGCCTCAACTGATTAAGTAATAATAAAATTTTAATAGAAAAAAAAACTGCTCTGTCAATCTTGAGTCAGCCTTGTCTTCTTATTTTTTTAAACTACATATAATGCATTAATTGCATAAAACACTTGAAACATTAAAATATCATTGGAAAATATTATCTATAGTGGAATCGTATAGCTGGACAGAAACACATAAAGACAATACATTGCACTGTATATATACAAACACGTAAGTGTCATTAAAACAAATCTAGCTCTAAAAGGAAAACGAATACGAAGGGAAGAAAATACCAGTGTTAGGCTTTACAGTACCTTACTACAAGACTACTATTAGGAAATAAATTTAAAAATCACATTCACAACTGTCTAATTTTAATCATTTCTAGTCTAATGAAAGGTTAGAAATCAACCGAAGATTGTGAATTTTTCAATAATTATCCATACAAATTTTTCAAATAGAAGTTTTACAATTTACAAAAAGAAAACATTATATCCAAAAGTTTTAATTTATGATTGATAACAAATTTCTAAAATAAAACCTAATGATTAATATGTGGCAGGTAGCTTTGTAAAAAAGCACAGGATTATTTGTAAATTGTAAATTTTTTTAAAAATTACAGGGCAGGTTTTAAGCATAAATAGACACTGATGCTCAAATGCTAGCAATAGATGCATAAAAAGATTTAAGCAAATTACATGGGATACAGAAAGAGAGTTTGATTAAAGCAGCAGAAAAAAAATCAGTGAATGCTTATGTAGTTCTAATGCAATTCTATTTTGCTGTTCTTAAAGCATAAAAATATATAATTCAGCATAATGTTTAGAATATATATGGTTTAAAGTAATGCATTAAAATACATGTTTTCACATGCTTTGAATGAAATTAATATCTAATTATTTATTTAAAAGCACCAATTTTTTTCTATGTCCAAGATACAATTTTAGACAAAAAATTAACATTTGGGGAGCTAAGTTTGTCATTTTAGAAGTAAATTTATTATCATCTATTTTTATTTTTACGATTTTAAACTAATGAAACAAAATTTTGAATAGCCAATTTTAATCCTCAAATGAAACATTTTTTAAACAAGCAACTGTGTTTAAGTCATAAAACATTTAACAAGTACTAACATACTGTGATTAATAAAATTACATCAAAAAATTTACGATGAGAGAGAACAAAGACAATAACCATTCTATAATTCTACAAGAAGTTTTATGACAGAGATGCTATGATTAAACATTTTGATAATTTATGATGTAATAAATTTAAAAGTTAGGAATAAGTGAAAATAATTAGCATATACATATCCAGTGAGAAATAGAGAACAGCAAAAGCTGTGAATGCAAACATCATTCAAAGTCACTGGAAATAGTGAAAAGGCATTACACATACATAAATAGGATAAAAATGAAGTATGATAGTTTAACACTAAGCAGGAAAACTAGATTTGGCAAATATATTCCATATGACCAAAGAGAAGAATCAAAATTTGAGATATGTATGCCCAAAAATAAGTGATTTAACAGATACAAATAGATTGCATATTTTTAATCAGAAGCATTGATCAGCCAGCAATAACATAAAATTTACTAGATGAGATAGAAACTCCTCTGCAGCATAGCCAGATAACAAAAAAATATTAAGTGCATAATTTACTTCCAAATTATAATTAAACTAGAAGTATATTATTTAAAAGCTGTTTATATTTCATAAAATTTAATTTGTATACATAATTTACAGAACTAAGCTTAGCTCAAAAAATTCTATAATGTATATATAATTTACAGTACTAAGCTTAGTTCAAAAAATTCAATATTTGATAAACCTTAAAATATAATTTTTAAAATTAATATACGTCAACTGATCAATTTTAGTACAAAAATTAAAAATATTAGTGAAAATTCGGTAGAGAGATTTCATCCCTTTATAAAATACCAAATACTTCCTTCTAAAATTATTCAAGTTTTTGCACAGTTTTATTTATCTGATTTTTGGGGCAGAATTTAAAAATTATTTAGGTTTGATTTATCAAAGTATGGATCATTACTAATTTTAGTATTTATTCATCCTATCATCTGACTATGCCACCTAAGAAAGCGAAATGATACATATGTATTAAAAAGAAAATGAACTTTAGATATTAGGTGTATCACCAGCATTTTGCTTTCTGAGCACCAATTAATCTAAATTTACTTTGGATGTTTTAGAAGCTCAGCATAACTGCTAACTGTGCTTTGGTTGCTGTCTACAAAAGGGCCTAAACTCTCTTGCGAAGAATTTGGCTCAAAAGGAGATGGTTCTGCTTCTTCTGGTGGTGATGAGGGACTTAACTGCTCATTTGGTATGTCTACAGATAAATGTGCCACTTCCCGTAAAGCATTGGCAGCATGATTGGCAATGTCGTGACGACGATTATACTCAATAATAGTAGCAGGGGTGGCATGCCCAGAATCAATAGGGCTTGAATCCGGAGGGATATCTAAAACGACATGCCGCAAATCATCACGCTGCTCCATATGAATGGGTGTGCCAGCACGGGTAGGAATAAGAGGTTCACCAACATCTCGTCTTCCATCCAGACATTGGTCATGTAGACTGTCTGCAATGGAACTCGTGATTGATCTACGATTGGGTGTTTTGAGAGTGAAACCAGAAAAGATACTGCCTTCTTTCTTAGGTGTACCAGGCACATTTTCTGTGCTGGATCCAATGATCATATTAAGAAGTTTGGATCCAGGAAAATTCTCCAAAAATCGCAAACCTGATTGAGAGGTATTATCACAGTCTCCATTTAAGTTTATTTTGCTGCCGGCAATTGATCGGAAAGCTGGAGACAATTCATTAGTTGGACTTTGTGGTGGACTGTTGTAATTGTTGTCATCATTGTCTTCTTCTAGTATGGTTTCCATGGGCAAAAATTCACACTCTTCTGGGTCAATACTAAAAGAAAAATAATAAATGTAAGTATTATCAAAATTTTATTTTAAATAAAAGTCAACCACATATTTTCTTGTTGCAAATGATGATCTAAATATGCTGATCAATATTTTTGACTATAACCATTAAGAAATACCTTTAAATTAATATTTAGTATTGGTAATTTTTTCATATTCATGGTTCAACAAGACACATGAATTGATATTAATACATTCAATGCTTGAATACAACACTATTTGATTACATTAAGTATAGATATATTTCAAGATATATAACTTTTCCTTTATAATTTCTATATTTCTATTTTAGTGAGATAAGTTTAAAACTATTTATTTCCAAGTGGTTTTCATTGATTTCTGAATATTATGTCAAAGTAATTATAAATATGGTACAAGTTGAAAGAAGTTAAAAATCATTAAAAGGCAGCACATGGTTTTTAACTTTTTAATGACTTCTTAAAAATTTCAGATAAACCTTTTTTAAAGAAATTTTTTTTTACATTTTTATTTCTGTTAATCAAGGTACAAGTTCTTAACAATAACAGCTGTGAAAAGAGAGAAAATATACATGATATGATAAATTATGATAAAGAGCGAAAAAATTAGTGTCCTTTTCATTTTAATAAAATAAGTCCCATATGCTGTCCCAGTTAACTGGAACAAAATATATCTTAATTTAAATTTTACATTAATTTGAATAAATGATTAAAAACAATAAAAAAAATCCTAAACATTTAAGAATGTTAGATGTTCTGAAAGAGAATATTAAGAAAGAAAATAGTATAAATCAGAGCATTAAATTCCAAGATGGAACTTACTCTAAATTGACAGCAGATCCAAGATGTGGCTGTGTTCTCATCATAAATGATGACTTAGTATAAGGAAGCTGTGGCTCAATCTCATCCCAATACATATCTTTCACCAAGCGTGGATGTTTATGATGCATTTCATCCACAATCATAAAAGAAACCTACAAAAGAACATTTGATAAATGTTTTGTAATTTATATTTTTTTCGCACTAAGATATATGAGGTTTTGATAGTAATATCCAGAAAAAGAGATCTGACCCTCATAAATACTTCACAAAAATTATTGTTACAAGATAATATTTAAATAGAGATTTCAAACTGTTCTTGACTAGATCTCAAATCAAACTAATGACAACTAATCTTGGAATCTCAATGTCCCAGAATCTTGAAGACATAAGTAATAACTTTTACGTCTCACAAACCTAGAAAAAATTTATGATTTTTTTCCCTCCACAAATAATGATTAAAGATTTTAGAAATTTTATATTTGTTAACAATTTAATTATTAACATGCTTAATTTGTTAGTATAATTAAGAAGCACACTTTGATATTCTATTTATAAATTTTGACATAAAAAAGAAATATACTTTAAATATTATGAATGATTCACTAAAATACATTTAAAATTAAAAACAAAAAATAATGCTGGACAATTTTTTTTTAAATGTTTTATTTTATGTTGAAAAAATTTCAAATGTCGAAGTACAGTATGCAAAGGCCTGCATATATATGAAACATTTTCATTGAAATTGAAACCTGTTTTTAAAATATTTATTAATGTATATTTTCATGTATTAAAGATGTCACACATATTATAAAATGTTTCACACATTCCATGAATAAATACTCCAGATTTCATTCGATACAAACATATTTCCAAAATATTTAAGAGCTATTAACAAATATCAGTGATTGACTTAATTTTATATAAAAGATTTGTGCATAAAAAGAGGAGGGGGGGGAGCATTTTTGTAAACACAATTATATCAATCTATTTTTTGCACATTTATGTGTATAAAACATATTGAACATATGATATTTATGTGTATAAAACATATTCAACGACTTTTAACAACATACTATGCAAAACTAAATTCCAAAACTAACTCTTAATTAATTTACATATATAAATACAAAAAAATAAAACATGTTTATGTTTTAAAATAACTAAGAATTATTAAAATAAATAAGCATGTCATTATTTTGAAATCCAAAAATCTCCTGGTGAAAATAATTATTTATCTTTAAAAAAAAATTTATTAAATTGATTATAGAATTATTATTTAATTAAATTACTTACTTGCAGATTTCTGTCTAAACACCAATTTAACTCAAAATCATCATCATCTTCCCCAAAAGGATTAATAAGTTGCTCTGCAACCTAAATAAGAACAAAATAAAATAGTTATATATAATTGGAAAATCTTGAATGCATCTATTTAATGACCTGTGAAAATAGTTTAAATTGGTTATTTTAAATATTTATCAATAAACAATGATAAAAATTCTATGAAAATGACTGTATTGAATCAAGTTTTCCAACTAGTTTCTTCAGATTATATTAATTAAACCACATAATTTCTTTTAATTAACCATATGTAGGAACACAATTCACAGCAACAATAATTCAATATTTTCTCTTTATGTACATCTAAGCTTAATGAGAGTACAAGACAAGGTATTGAAGCAATTATTGAGGGAGTTAAACCAATATTCATTTTATGGATGTAGAACATTATTTAAAGTATGAATCAGTGTGATGCAATTATTTTTATAAATTTCACTAAATTTAGTTTGAAGCCTAAATATAATTAAAAACTAAATGATTTAGAGTTTAAAACTATTTTAGTAAAAAATTTACAAAATTAATTTTATATAAAAAAATATTTTGGTGTCCTTTATAAAACTATATTAATTCCTATTTATATATTTTTGCGTTTATTATAGATTTAAAATAACGGAAAACACCATTTTTTTGGTCTTGAAATATGCTGACATAAAAAAATTTTATAAATTCCAATATATAACACAGAAAAAATATTACTTGTATATTTATTTATAATGAAAAAAATTTCATTTGGAGCACATAAAACAATGCTGACATATATATAAAGTAGATGCAGAGTATATTATAATACAACTAAACAAACCATTAAAAACTTTTATACAATCATGTAGTTCATTTAATTCTAATCATTTTTACCTTAAGCCACCCCATATAAAAGAAAAACTGCAATATTGTGAATATTGGAATATATAAATCCACTTCATGACCAGGATAGCCTTTTTCAGGATCCAAGTATTGCCTCCCCATTACTGTTGCCAAGAAATATGTGTAGATAGCTAGAGTAACCACCTGCAATTAGAAGACATTTACATTTAAAAAACCAAAAAATTAATTAGCAAAATACAAGATATAATGTAATTGAGTATTACTTATTCATACTGACCAGATTGAAGTAGAATAAAATTTTAATCAATTTTAAAAAGTTAGTTTATCATTTTTTAAAAATAAATTTTAAGTATTTCATAATCAAAGAAATATTCTAAATTTATAATTGTATATACATATAGCACATAAAATAAATATTCATTATTCTGTTATGTCATTTAAAAACAATATATGGTTATTACACAAAAAAAGAGAAGAATATTGTTACATAAAAACTTAAAAGTATTTTGGGCAAAACATTTTAGTAATTAATAATTTAAATAGTTATCAGAAATGTATTCATATTTCACAGCAAAAATTTGAGCATAAAGAAGTTACATATTGTATGCATTTTATTTATATTACAATGCAAAAGTTTCAGAGGACACTGTAAAAACAGTAAATCTCAACAGTGGCATACACAAGGAGGAGGGGGACAACCTCGCATAGACAAGCAGATTTTTAATTTTTACTATTGCCTTCAGCACTTATATCTACATGTTTTTTACTGTAATACCCTACCCCTATAAGAGAGGTCTGTGCACACCACTTAATGTCCTAAATTTATTAATAAAATTAGAAGTAGAAATAAAATATTTATAAGGCTTTCAAATTCTTTATTCATATTTTCCAATAACTTCCTTTCTATTCTCAATTATCGAAAAATACTATCGCAACATTTTTAAAAAAAGAAAAAAAATAGTTACCTGAGTATACACCAATGGGATGCTAACCCAGTCATAACTAAATAACATTCCACAATTTCCTCGAAAAATGTGCATTTCCTAATAAAAGCAAAAAAGTGATTAAACTTTGGCAGAAGTTGCTCCAGAACAATATATATATATATATATATATATATATATATATATATATATATATATATACATAACTATTATCATTTTTAAAAATAAAATAAAATCTAATTATCAATTTTAACTTTTACTTAATGTGTTAAATAATTATGTTAAATACATTATGAATTCTTATGTGTTAAATACATTATGAAATGGTTTTGAACACTTTTTTTATACAGAAAATAGTTGTAATTATCACTTTGACCCTAATCAAACAAGAATACCTTTTATTAATTCTGAATTTCACAAAAAAATAAAACTTTTAGTGTTTTCTAACACTTTAATTAAAAATATTAAGAAAAATACACATAATATTACTGAATTCTACATTTTCCAAAATTAGTAACTGTTATCAATAATGAAAAATTGACAAAAAAATTAATAAGTATACTATTAAAATGACCAATTACAAATACAAAAACAATGAAAGTTCAAACATAATACAAATGTGTTGCATTATAAAAGTGATGCACAACACATTTCTCTTCTCTTTTAAGAAACTATGGCAATCTATCTTAACATAAAAAAAATCAATTGCCCACTAACAGGGAAATTTAAAACAACTCACATCCAACAGAGCTTGAAGAAGCACATCATCTTTAATGCGGCCTTCTTTCCTAGCCCTTGCAGCCAAAGCTGAAAACCATTGAGCAGGAACCCACCATTTGCCATGTGTAACTTGAATTTCATCATACACCCTTCTCTCTTCTTTAGTCATAAGACCTACAGGAACAAGAATAAAAGATGATATTAGACAGCAAAAACTGTACTTCAAAACTATTTTAATGAAGTAAAAATTGATGAATTCATTACAGGTTTCACATTGGAATTTTGATGATTTTCTTTGGTAAGAAAAACATGAAATGCATTAAAAAGAATTTTACTAAAAAACTAAATGAAATTTTAGACAACATTAATTTAGCTAAAAAAAATAGATACTAAGATAAATTTATATTAGCATAATGTATTTTATGGTAAGCTCAAATTTATATTTAATGCTTCAACAACTGCACGAATACTTTAATCTACTACTTTTTTGAAGAGATAATTAGTTTCAAACAAAATTTTATAATATAAGTTTTGTTTTCCTTAAATATTTTACAACAGATAAAAATATTTCATCATATCCAGAAAAATTTTATAAAATAAATGCAGATAAAATATTTTCAAATTTAAAGCTCTATACACGTGTCCTTCTGTGAGCATACAGTACAATGAAAAATGGTTTTTAAAAATAATAATATAAAAATTTTTCTTAGATATAACACTTTTTATTATATGACTAATGGAATATTTTTTTTGTATAATTGAAAACTTTTTAACACGAAAATAAAAAATGTCAACAACTCTTGCCACATACGGCTCAAGACTTTATTCTACAAACTGAATATTCCATCTCCTTATCCACGAGCATTAATAAAAGCATTAATATAAAGCACGAGAGAGATAAAGAATTACCATTTGTTACATCCTCCCCCTCTGGTTTCGACGGCGTCCCGACGAGGAACCAGGAGTCTGTGGGACCTTTGGTGGACGGCCACGCTTACGAAGAGGAATAAGAGGTTTTACTTTGTCTTCTCCTTGTAGGAGGACTGCTCCTAGAGCATAGTTACTGGCATCAGTTCTTATCAGGAAAGGTTTAGAGAAGTCTGCTTGCTTCAAAATTGGTGGAGACACTGAACATTGCTTCAAGGTCTGAAATGCTTTCTCCTCTTCCTCTGACCATTTCCAGAAAGCCTTTTTCTTAGTTAGGTTGCTCAAGGATCAGGCAATCTCAGAAAAAATGGCTATAAATTTTCGGTACTATGAGCAGGTTTGCAGGAAGGACTGCAGTTGTTTCACATTTTTAGGAGGTGGAATCCCTAAAATAGCTGAAGTCTTCTCATGATCGACTTCTATTCCTTGGGGTGCAATCCATAGGCCCAGGTATTTAACACGTGAGCAGGAAAATTGGCACTTCTCCCTGTTTGCTCGTAACTTGAAATCCATCAAGCGCTTAAACACGGCCTCCAAGTCTGCTAGATGCTGTTCGAATGTAGGGGACATAATTATAATGTCATCTAGGTATGCAAGTACAGGTAACCCTCTTCGGAAAATATCCATCAGTCTCTGAAAGGTTGCAGGTGCATTCTTAAGTCCAAAAGGCATCCTTTTGAACCGGTAGGTTCCAAATGGACAAACAAAAGCGGTTTTGTCCCTATCAGCAGGATTAATATTCACTTGGTGGTAACCAGACTTTAAGTCAATGGTGGAGATGTATGCAGTATGTTTTGCCTCCTGCAGTAAATCATCCATTCGTGGAAGTGGATAAGTATCAGAGACTGTGACTTGATTCAACTTCCGGTAGTTGACACACAGGCGAAACTGGTTGTTTGGCTTTGGAATCAGTACAACAGGGGCTCCGTAAGGAGATTCACATTATTCAATTATATCTTTTTCGAGAAGGTCCTCAATTTCCTTTCTCAATATTTCCTTCTTTACAGGAGACAATCTGTATGGGGGTACAGAGATAGGAGGACTATTTCCCGTGTTAATGTGGTGCTCCAAGATATGTGTTGCTTCTCCCCCTGGTTCGAAGACATTTTGGAAGGGGACTCCATCAGGAGGTTAAGTTTCTCCTTCTGGACAGAGGTCAAACTTTCACCTTCCCCTTCTCTTAATTGGCAGGTGTTGCTGGACATCTTCTCAACTATGGACGGGGTGTCCAATTCTTCACCAAATGGATACTTGTGGGTAGGATGGTCCCAGAAGTACCAACAAGTATTCTTCACATCTAGAACCAAACCAGCAGAACTAAGGAAATCTGTTCCTAGAAGTGTTCTATTCCCCTTTGCCTTTGGGAGAATTATGAATTTGGTCAAGGCTGATCTCCCCTCAATTTCTACCATTACTTGGGTTGTGAGGGCCTCACCTGTGGTCTGTTGACCATCTGCTAAGCTCATTGCTAATGTGGTTTCCTGGAAAAGGAGTCCCTTATATTTAAAGAACATCCTTTCCCCAGCAATTGAATGTGAAGATCCTGTGTCTGCACATACATGTCCCTTTATTCCACAGAAAGTTATGTCGATTAGGGTCAATCGAGGGCTTCTGGTCTGAGCTGTGTAAGCATTGATGTGCTTGGTTGCTACGTCTGTTCTTTGTGAGGCATTGAGGTTGCAGGTGGGGCACCTAGATTTTATCACTCCTTGTTTCCCACAGCCATAGCATCTGAGAGGGGATCTCTCATTTGGTACCTGATGGGAATATTCTCTTTTGGGAGGGCGTTCAGGTTTCCTGAATGATACCTGTCTTCCATCATTTGCGATTTCACTTGCCTTCACGTGTCTCCTAGGTCCACTGGGTAGGGAACGTCGGATGTTGTCAAAAGCTTCCAGCTTATCTGCTAACATTTCTGGGGAGATAAGATCTTTCCAGATATTCAGGTAATGTTACTTACACTCTGGAGAGCATCTCTTTTTCATTTGATTGGCAATCATCAAATTCTTCAATCCGTCAAATGAATCAATTTTAAGCTCATTGAGCCAACCTTCAAAATATGCTCGGATTTCAAAATAATAATCCTTCCACGTCCCATTTGGGCTTTTTCTGTGACGGGAAAACAGCTCCCAGAATTTTTCTGCGGTTAATTTGAACCATTGCAGAAGCATTCCTCGAATGTGGGAGTAATCCTTGCATTTCTCCTCAGGCTCACGGGCAATGAGGGAGGTTACATCACTAGGTAGGGCACAAATGAGATAGGGTACCCACAGATCTTCACCGAGATCTAATAGCTTCATTTGCCATTCGAATAAGGTCAGGAACAGATCCAGGTTATCAACTTCAGGATTGAATGTTGGTAGCAATTTTTTTAATTCAATTTTTGTTTGGGGTAGGGTTTGTGGACCTACGACTCTTTGAGTCTCATTTTGCAGTCGTATTTTCTGCAGCTCAAATTCACGCAGTATTTCCTCTTTTTGTTTGTTTTCATCGTCTATCCTATTTGATATGATTCCCTCAAAGGTACATTTCACAAATTCAGGGTCTTCCTTATAAGCATCATTTGTTAAAATTTTTGTCCTTAATTCAATTATTTTTAGCTCTTCCCCATTCGACTCACATTCACCTAACTCAATAGCAAGCTTAATGAGATCAGCTTTTTTCCCTTTTCCCAGAAATGACATGACTGAGAAATTTAAGAGTTGCAAATAAATAAAATAAATAACTAAGGTCCAGGCCTTATTGTCCACCAAAGCTCTTACAGATATGGGAATACACTTTAAAATATGGCTAGCTTTAAAATCTTATAAATTATTATGCACTTCAAAAAAATAATTAAAATGGGCAAATAAATTAATAACATATTCAAAATACCAACAAGGAACATTAATTCAAATAATAAAATAATATAAAGAAAATTTAGGAATCATCAGTTGTAATGATACAAAAATTCAATGCAATGAAAATACTTAACAAAACTAAAATAATCAGGCATGTAATGCTACCTAAATTCAATAGGAAATCAGTAAAATATCAAGCAAAATAGTAATTATTAATGTGCAATTCACAAAATATTAATCAGGAAACGTTATATCTCACAAGAAATAAATTAATATACAGCAAAATTAAGAATTATCATTGAATAAGAATACCAAAAATTCAATGGAATAAAATAATAAAATTATCCCTAGCACTAAACACACTGTAGCAGGATTGCTATCACTTATATATGAAAAATGCACAAAACACTATTGCAAAAACTTTTAACAGGAAATAGATGTTCTTTTTTTTTCTTTTCTTCAGACAATTGAAGTCAGGATGATTCACTTTCTCTCTCGATTTCCAGGGATTTTCTCTTGCTTTAGAAGGATTGCGGCGCAATACCAGTAATTTTCTTTCCGGGACAGTAGGGTTTACAGAGCCGGTTAAATTTTCATTTTTCTGCGGCGTTTCGTCACAGCGTCTACGGGATCATAGTTCTTTGGTCACGGGTGTGGGCGCCAGTTTTAATACGAAAATAAAAAATGTCAACAACTCTTGCCACATACGACTCAAGACTTTATTCTACAAACTGAATATTCCATCTCCTTATCTATTGCTATCGAAAGTTCCAGAACTTTCCATAATTAAAATTACAGTTAATTTTTATAAATAAAAGCACGCACGTGCGCGCGAGCATTAATATAAAGCATTAATATAAAGCACGAGAGAGATAAAGAATTACCATTTGTTACAAACTTATGTTAATCTCTCAAAAAATTTTTACCAACAAAGTATTTTAAAAGGTTAAAAGTTACCAGAAAATGGTGCAACAAATTGTGCTATGAATTACTTTGTACAAGCCACAAATAAAGTAATTGTTATATGTATATTTCTTGAACAAATTCTGAATGAAAAGTAATGTATTTCCTTATAACCAAAAGATAGACTCAAAAAAATTTCAGAATCAATATTAAAATAAATTATTTTAATTTTGAAACACACATTTGAAATCTATGATTTAGTTATGCACACGTTATATACAATTTTTTACTTTTTATAGAATTTATGGATTAATCTTTTCCACATTTTTCGATCTTATACAAAAATGGGATAATAGCCTTTGTTGCTCCATACCCCACGAAACCTCTAACTGTAACTATCCTAAAGGTTTAAACTCACCAGATTCCTCAACATGATCCAGGGTGGGAAATCTTTTTTTAACTGAAGTGCTCACTGATTGGAATGTTAAAACACTTAAAAGATTCAAGTAGCGAGCTAATGTTCTTCTTATGATTTTCCCTCTTTCATCTGAACCATGAACATAGGCTGCAATTAACATGGATACCCTAAGAAAAAATAATTACTTTACATACCACACAACTATTTTCAGTGATTTATATTTTTAAGGGAAAAAATATTAAACATATAAAAATTAAAGAAATCTCAACAAAGAAGAAAGAATTTTTGTTAAAACATTTCTTATATTTTATATATTTCATATTAATAATTTGAGTCCCAAAATGTTTCAAATATAAACTTTTTTATTATGTTTATAACATATTTTCCTGCTCTAAATGTATTTACAAAGCTATTAAACATGTATAAAAATAAATTATTAAATAAGTCAAACAAATAATTAAAATTTTTTTCAAAAGCGTACCAATGTTTTTATATGCACAAATAGTTATGGAAAACCAATCAAAGCTAAAGTACATAAAAATATTTGTAATTGTTTTATTAATGCTAAACATGTGTCATTATACTTTCATTCTGAAGCCATAAAATATTAATTTCTACAAGTAACAAGAATGAAATATATATATATATATACTCTAACATTGTAATTTATAGTTACTTCATCAATTTTGTTTTATCTTATTTAAAAAATGGAATGTAAACACTGACAAAAAGTAATGCAGTTTCTAAAAAATTTTCTATTATAACAAAAATGAAATAATTACTCTAGTATCATCTATATTATTAATACAAATCTAAGTAATAATCACATCATCAAATTAAACATAATTTTTTTAAAGAAACAATGCCTTTTTGAAGATGTATTTTTAAAAAATTTATTACATTTCCAAGAAACCAAAATGGGTTTGTTTCCTTTTTATGCTGTATTGTGTGTGGGGAGGTTCAGTTTTTTGTTAGTTTCCCTCGATATATTCATTACAATTCCATACTTTTGTTTTTTGAAATAATGGAAATAATCAAATTCTAAGTACCGTATTTTCCTGTATATAATCTGCGGATTATGTGTTAAAAAAGTTTCAAATTTCGTTGTGCGTATTATACGCCGCCGCGGATTATCTGAGAAAAAACATTCTCCATCAGAAAAGCGAACAATAAAGTTTTGGAAGAAATGCCGTTTATGTTTTATAAAATAAATAACAGATGGCGCTTTCATGATTCGGATGACGTATTACAGCTATAACTAGTTTTTGCCCAATTACATTCAAAAATGAATTCGATTCCTCGGAAGGAAAAAATAGTTATTAGTCGCTGGTGCCATTTCCAATTTTCTCTCTTGACTAGAGCTATTAAGTCCTTCGAAAGTTTTCATCAAGTTGAAGCGAAAGTGTTAAGTTACACTACAAACTTAAAAGGCTACCCAAATCAGGAAGCTGCAAGGTTTTTCAACGTTGACGAATTGAATATTCGTTTGTGGAGAAAAAACAAGACAAACTTCGAAAATTGTGATTGACGTTAAAGTGCTGATCATTTTGGTAAACCTCACTGGCCAGAATTAGAGGAAGAAATAAATAAAAGGATTTTAAAAGAAAGAGACAGTGGGGAAGCAGTCTCGATCTAAATTTTTTTTTGCTGTTAACTTGCTAAATTAACAAAAAAAAAAGAAAGATTTTTCCGCATGGAATGTTTTGTTTAACAACTCAAAACATATATGGCAGTAGCAAAGAATTTTTTTTTTATTGAGATTATCGTAAAAAATATTATCATACATATTTGAAAAGACATTTCGTAATAAATTTTTTTTCCTGTACAATTTTTTACTTCTATTTTCAATTATATTGTGTATTTTTTGTCTTTATGACATTCATTATCGGCAGTTTATATTTTGGATTATTCAGCCTAAAAACTGCCGCGGATAATACGCCGCTGCGGATTATATACAGGAAAATACAGTACTTACAAAATTTTGTGTTAAAAATTTGTATCAGACTTGCATTTTAAGCTTTTATAGATGGAAATTCACCAAAACATAAAAACTTAATTTGGTTACCTCAGTGAAATGTTCATGCACATACAAATGATTATTAAAGTACAACAGGAATAATAAAATTGATTAATTTCACAAAATGAAATCCTTCTATTAATATATAAAACATGCATCAGAAACTAAAAGAAATATTTAACAATTAGCATAATAACTAATAGTGTATAGCAAAACTTAATATTCAAATAAAGGATAATGAAATATATAAGTTGCATACTTATCAGGCCATGGGATGGCCAAGTATTGTTGCCACCACCTCCCTACCACGATGGACACATAAAAACCCAGAACGAAAGAAAGTGGGATGAGATTAGTGAAAGCTTCACAGTATATGGTCAATTTTTCAAAGACCCTGAAAAAGTAATGTATAGGCTTAAAAAAATGATGCTATTACAGCATGTACCAGATACAAATAGCAAATAAATTGAAAATGTAAATGTGCAACAAAAAAAATATTCTTCAATATTTTATAGCATTTTTACTATAATTAATTCATACATCACTAATCACTTAAGTTACACAATTTTTAAAAAATTTAACCAGTGAAAATCCTAAATTATCTATTTTAGTTATTACATAATTAAATTAACAGTTCAATAAAAGCTTATCATTAAGAACAAATACGATTCATTTGATACAGCATAAGAATATTTTTTTAATCAAATCCTCTTATGTATCTCTAACAATAATTCCACAATGATTCCACAAACGTTTGTACAAAATATCAAGAGAATGAAGTAAATGTAAGTAATGTGTTTACTATTCTATTTCAAAATAAATTTTAAAATATAACAAATATATTTGAAATATGACTAACTTCACAAATCGAATATTCAAATAGTAAAATTTTAATTTTTACAACTTTCGCATTTTTATACTATACAAATACTTCGAAAAAGATATGTTATTAGTTCAATTAAAAAAACCGAATCATACAATTAAAACTCTGAATGTTCAATCTATTTTTTATCATAAAAATAATTTTCACCTAAATATTTAGAAAACTTTTTTAATAAATTTCAAATTTAAAAAGTTATCTTAACATGTACATTAATTAATATATATATATATATATAATGGCCATTGTAAAATCTATACTTCAAAAATAAAAATTGAAAGTTATACATACGTTCTTTGGTTCTCTGTAAAAATATATCTGTAGAGAGCACTTAGACTGTAATACAGTCCACAGAAAATGATCATTTCTCGATACAGCAACTTGTATATGCTCCCTCGCCATCTCAACAGCAGTTTAGCAAACCCACACAGTCGGGCCTTGCTGACATTTAATGAATATGTGACAGTCATTTTTTTATATGATGATTAAACGATTATCGCCCTTTTCAGTAGAAAAACAGAAAAATCAATAAATAATCAAACTTCCTTGAAACCTATCACTGGAATTTTCTGCACAGAATGTTGTTAAAGTAAAACAGTTTACAAAGAGACAGGACTGAAGCTGACAGAAGTCTTTTTATCAATGCAAAGGAACAATAATGTTCCCCAGTTCAACTTTTAAGTGTCGAGCTGATTCATGAGGTAGATAGCAATTGTATTGCGCCATTTTAAGGGAGCAGGCAACATGATGTTCCCATTGAAGGGTAAGATAGAACAAGAATTATCAATTTCTTCCATTGTTGAGCTGTGCTTTATCCACTTTTATATGAATTCCTTACAGTCAGATGGAACTGTTTATTCTGAAACAATAAAAAAAAAAAGATATTTTGAGAAATTTGCTTCAATTAATGTGGTACTTAAGGAAAAATATGTTTATTTTCGTAAAAGGTTTGAAAAATATTGTTTACTTAGAAATATAAATTTAAATTCATTATACAAGTACTGCCATTTAGAGAATGTTCATTTTTGTTTTGGTATATTTTCCAAGTGTTAAGCATAAATTATATAAGTTTAGCTTCTCTTCTAGCAATACTTTTTTTTCATTGTACTACTCTCCATCACCTGCCATACCATGGAGTATGCAAGAGTATTGGGGAGGTTCAACCCACAGACTATGAATTTTTAAATTTTTACCATTAATACTAACTCTAGGTGCTTTTGCCAATGTGTTTTTTAGAATGTTCCTCCCTTCCTCCTGCAAAAGAGGTCTGTGTATGCCAGTGGCGCACACGAGGGGGGGGGGTCCTAGGGATCTGGACCCCTCCCTAAGCCCTTGATTTTTTTTTTTCGATTGATTATAATTCTAAGTATATAGTACGTAAAATTTAATTAATTACTTGTTATTAATGATTAATTTTATTAAGTAATGCTAATTATTTTTTCAAACATTAGTTTTTTACTGTGTTTTGTTCCCGAAAATCGACAAAATCAAAAGGAGCATGATACAAGAATGGTGAACTTTCGACCCTGGACCCCCCTTGAAAAATTTTGGTGTGCGCTACTGGTGTATGCCACAATACTACATTTTCGTTAAATTGAGCTGGCATGTACAGGAAAAATGTTCCTTGCTATACTAAATGACTTTTTTAATTTCCAGTCTACTTTCTAAGCATGATAATTATTTTTTACAAGTAATATTTATTAAAAATTGCTTTTTTATACTTACATATTTTTTAGTATATGATTTAACATACATCTAATATAACTACCTTCAGTGGTATATTTTTATTTATTTATTTGAAAGAGAGATTTTCAGGATGATACAACTCAAATTAATAAATATTATCCACAAAAATCTGGTGTGAAAGTAAGAAAGCTTGATAAAATATTTTGAGGATAAAAGGATGTTCAGCATCAAGATAAAAGTGTGGGGAAAGAATAATCTAATACATCAATTTAAATACAAAAATGAGTGGTACATCTTAAGCAAAAAAAAAAAAAATCTAATTTTCTTTATAGATACAAACATGTAATAATTAACTAAAGAATCATTTTCTATATTTCATTTTAGTGCATTTTGCTTTGGCAATAATAGGAATTTTTAATTTAATTTATTAACATACAAATTAGCAAATAAAGAGCAATCAACAAGAATTAAAAAAATAGAAATAAATGTCATCAGCAGTAGATTTTATTTTTGAATTATGCTCCCTTTTGTACTCAAAACATAATTTAAAATTAGACAATTAGAAATAAAAGTCATCAGCAGTAGATTTTAGTTTTGAATTATGCTCCCTTTTGTACTCAAAACATAATTTCAAATTAGACAATTAAAAATAAAAAATATAATGCTGCAAATCCACTAATTATATTACAAATAATAAATTTTTTGTTTTAAAAGGTAGAAAAAATAAAATACTTTTTTGTGTGTATCAAAGTTACCAGTCTTTTCAAATTCTGCAGCTGTTACATAAATTCATAAAATATTTTACACACACATTTCACTTTTTACCCACATAACAATAAATAATATTAAGCAATAATTTCAAACTTTTTAAATTTTTTGCATGGCATTGTAACATACACAAAATACCAGTAATTCAATTAACACACAAAATTCATAGCAACATTTAAACATTCAATAAAAATTTTTACAATAGAACTCAAACATGGAAGACAGGGAAAACTGTTAAAATATTAAATTAATAATAGCCATTGTTGTTTCTTATCTTACATAACACAATAAATTAAAAAGCATGTATAAAAATGGTGAAAAAACGTATTTTATGCAATACTCCATTTAACGATTTTTAAAAGTTAAAAATTACTACATCAAAAAATGATGCTTATAAAAACAAATACGAAATAACTTTGAGTAAGAGTAATAAAATGACTTCTATAAACATTTAAAGTGAATTTCTTCGAATTAGCCGTCGAATCAGCATCAGTCACATTTTTAAAGGATAAAGTATATTATTTCCTATGAAAAAGGTATTAAAAATAGCTTATACCCCCTACATTATATAAATTAACTTATTTTACGTAGATTAATAAAAAGAAACTAAAGCCATTACTTCAAGAATAAAAGGTATAAAATACGAAACGTTTGTAAAAATATTATCCAACCGAGAACGTAATTTATTAAATACTCACTAAAACAGTGAAAATCTTTTGTGAATTCTTTGGAATTAAATTACAACTGTGACCTAAACGTGCTATTCAGCAATGTCAAATGCCGTAATTAAATTCTTAAATTTAGAAGTAATACCAACGCGCTATACCCATGAACAAATATTATTCTCGGATGAAAAACCGCATCAAGATGAAGATGACGCAATTTCGCTCAAACACTCTTCCATCCCATAAGAACAAAAATATCTCCTTCGATTACGATACGCTAGCGATTTTCAATCGGCCCATAGTTCCCTGTTCGAGCACTAGATGGCAGCTGCAACATGTGTGTGAGCTTTTTTTTTTTTTTTTTTTTTTTGAAGATTTCTGAAATCTCGGTTTTTGTCGTTCTTTCAGAGAGAATGCAATTTTGTTTTCCTTTTTCATTCATTGAAAACTTTGTGTTGATAATAAAAGAAGCTTTGGAATTTCTTTGTTAGAAAATAAATAAAATTGAAAAAATTGATTTCAGTGTTAAGGAAAAATTTTGCAATCAGTTAATTAGCAATATTTCTATAGGTAGTAAATTTTCATGGAATATTTATTAACTACCACGTATTTTAACATATTTTTCGGGAACTTATTTAAAAATAGCCATGAGCAGAAAACATGAATTTCTCTGTTTAATAAATACTAATACAATATATCAGTGTTCTGCATAAATTCAAAAAATTAATTTATAATGAAATTTTAACTTTTTATTACATGCTACAAAACAACATGCACTTCAACATAGTAATATCAGCTCTTGTATCCCTCTCAGTAATATCACCAGTAATGACCTTTCATTCCAAAGTTTTACGAATTATTATAAACTAATTTTTCAATAATAAAATAATACTGTCCCATTTATGCTCATTTTCAATTATTATTTTAATTTTGATTCTTGTTTATTACATCAATTTTAATAGATAAGAAGACTTAAAATAACTACAAAAGTGTTTTCACATCTGGCGCATAAGTATTTTAAAATGGCTGACGTAAAAAAAGAGAAACCCTTTTTAATAAAACTTAATTTCTTAACTGAAGTACCAATCACTTACAGAGAAATTCATTCGTAATGAATTGCAAATGTGTTGTTAATAAATAGTAGCAGAAAATATAAATTAGTTATATGTATTTAAATAAATTACAAGTAGTTTGAAATATAATTTAGTTATATATACGTATATTTTAATAAATAATTCCATATTTTATTTATGAGGGTTTTTTCTCTATTCGTACCTTATGTAATTCAATGACACATGATTAGCGTATTAATCTTCCTCATCCTTTAAACAATTATTATTAATAATTATAATTTTTAAATAATAGAAAATGTTGTTGCAAATAATTCGTTTTCTAAAAGATTACTACTAAAGCTTACTAAAGGATTCATTAAGAACTTAGTTTAC
The DNA here is from genome assembly GCA_019973935.1 of Trichonephila clavipes. Taxonomy (NCBI): domain Eukaryota; kingdom Metazoa; phylum Arthropoda; class Arachnida; order Araneae; family Nephilidae; genus Trichonephila; species Trichonephila clavipes. The sequence goes on from BMAU01020999.1 coordinate 1,123,317, forward strand.
GTATATTTTAATAAATAATTCCATATTTTATTTATGAGGGTTTTTCTCTATACGGTTTCGTACCTCATGTAATTCAATGACACATGATCTGCGTATTAATCTTTCTCATTCTTTAAACAATTATTATAAATAATTATTATTTTTAAATAATAGAAAATGTTATTGCAAATCATTCGTTTTCTACAAGATTACTACTAAAACCTACTATAGGCTTCATTAAGAACTTAGTTATGTATACAAGAGATTATGCATTCGTTTATAATCAAATTACTATTCCATCGTATGTTTTTTTTAAATGACAACTTATAATTTTAAATGTTACTTTTTTATGTATGAAGGTGAATATCTTATACATAAAAAAGCGATTCTCTCTCTTTCATTTTATAATAACCTAATTTACAATTTTATTTCTACTGATAGCACGTAGATAACGAACCTCAAAGATATTTTGTTAAGAAAATGATTCCTATTGTAAGAGAAATAAAGACCTGTAAAAATGATAGCGCAGATAAAATTTCTGGGTTAAAATCATTATGTAAAGAAGCATCTAAAAGTATAGGATACGAAAAAATCGACTTCCATAAATATCAGCGAATCCTCGAATAAAAATAATTTTTACTAATTATTCACTCCTTTTTTTCACAGGGGGAAAAACATAACAGTATATTCCCTTTCTCTCTCAGTTAGCACTAATATCCCAGTGTAAAATTTTATAAAAAGTATTCATGAAAGAAATATGAAGTAATTTTATTCTATCAAAATATATGTTATTTAATTAAATTGTATACTTTGATACATAATTATTTTTAACTTATTTTTTAATTAAACTTTTAAAAGATTATATAGAACTGCGATCTTTTTTATCCTAAAATCATGCGCCATTTTTCAATGAAGCTCCTTGTATGCATGGCTTTTTTTAAATATTACATTATTTTTTAATTCTTTCAAATATCTCTCGCAGTTATTATATAATTATGAAATTTTCTTTTATCTATTAAAAAAAGCATGAATTGACAATTTTGAAAACACACGTTTTTTTTATCACAGTCTAAGTTTTACGCATAACTATGGAACACTTTTCGACATTTCACGGAAATGCCACCTGTTCATTCGCAATTCTATATTGCAAAACTAATGCAAACTTTTTCGTATATAATTTTTTGTTAATGATAGTCATATAAATTTTAATGTATATTATTAATAAAACTAACCGGTATCAAGAAACTTTAAATTATGTTACAGAAATTTTATTTAAAGTACTTCAAAAAAAATTTCACATCTGTATTTTTTTCCCACAGTACACACACAAAAAATAATTTTAAAAATTATTTAAAAATGCCATATTAAAACAATCAATAATACGAGTTTACAAATTTTTAAAGCACACATTGTATTCGAATTTTTCGAGTTAAACATGTAATACATAGTACAATTTCACGATAAACGGAATACATTTGATCAATCGTTATTCTAACAAAATATCACTGTTCGATTTTTTGACATTATATGTTAATGCTTCAATTTAAGGACCACTTGAATTTATTCAATTGACATTTAGTATTTCCAATATGAGCATATTAGAAATAAATGATTCGTAATATTCGAAATTACGAAATTGATAAAAATTAAGTTTATGAAAATGGAATTAAAAATTGTATCAGTATCTGTAGACATTTTTTTTTCTATTCAAAATATATTAGTTTTCAAAGATCAGTTTTATTTCTATAATTCAGAACTTTAACTTAATTACGCATGACTCTGAATATCACGTACAAACCGAATCAAAGATCAGTAAATTCATGAAGACAACTATTGCTCTCCCAAGAATACCGTAAAAAATGGCTGGAACTAATTGACAGCTCGAATAAATCGAGGAAAAAACTACATTAAAGGTGGAAAGTACATTAGAAATAGTTTATAAAGCTGAAACTTACGTGCACAATTCGAAAATGTCGAATATCAATACGACGATTTGAATATTTGAAGTACAACAGAAAACACCGCCTGTTCAACTGAGGTGCGATCAAAAGAATGAATAGCAAGGGAGATCGGGAACCGTGGAGAAAATCGTCTGAAACGGCAGGCTAGCCACGCATGCGCAATGAAAATATCTGCAGTAGGCAGCTAGCTTGTCGCCAGGCCGTGTCTGGTATTCTAGACTTGGTTTTTACGTTGTCGTTCAGCTTTACAAATAAAAGATACATAACACTGGGTAAAATGCCAAAAAAGATCGTGCAACAGGGGAAGTTAATTGCGCAATTGAAAAGAAAATTATTTAAATTTCTGGAAAAATGTATCTAGTTATAAAAACAACAGTCAACTGAATGGCAGATGTTTCTGAAAAACGAACAACGAATAAATTCAAAACCTGATTTCGGAGTGCTATTCTTAATTCGCAGATTAACATAAAGCTGTTTATTATTATTATTATTTGTATTACGTTGAAAATTTTGGATTCTTCCGAATCAAATTTCCGAAAATTTTATTTTTTTGCCCTTAGTATTAATTTGAATGTCACACAAATGCTACCAGATTAATTGAGTATATCGTTTGGCTTTACGAAAGATTTAATGTTAATTTTCCTATTAGAAAGAGAGTAAATAAAAATATACGCGTATTAAGTTTAAGAAAATTTTATTCCTTTAACCGCAAAATGTTATTTTTAAATATTAAAAATAGTAGAGAGTTCGAAAAAAAATTATAAAAACGGATTGCACATGGGGTGAAAAAAATTTACATAGGGGAAAATAGAATACATAAAAATAATATAGTAGAAATAAAATAATCTACTAATTTGAAGCCCATTGGATATTAAAATCAGGTTACTACCAAAAATAGGCTAAAATTATAAATTAATTTTTGTTCTCGTATAAGTAGTAAATTAATCTGAAAAAAAGAGAAAAAATATTTTTGACCTCTATACTATTTTAACAGAAATTGTGTGTAATTATTTGGAATTTTTTTTTTTTTTCGAAATTGGAAACGGCATACATTTTATTGGTCGAATTCTAATTATTACCGAATTTATTACCGAATTCTAATACTTCTTCTAATTACTCTTAACATTATACATTTTTTAAATTCAAAATTAATATGAAAATTAAAATAATTAGGTAAACTTACGTACCATTCATTCCAAGAAATTACTAATTTGTAATGAATGTCTTATGAAGACACATATCATTCCGTTTAAAAAACCAATAAATTTAACTTTATGCAAAAACAAAAAATCCATAACTTTCAGGATTTGAAATTTTAAAAAATTTAAATATTCAATTATTTCGAAATCTTAGAATAATACCTTACATTGATCCCAATTTTTTTGATTGCTTCATTCCATATTTTGCAAAATTTTTAAGCTGTATGTAATAGATAATAATAATAAACTGAAAGAATGAAGGATAGATTATGTATGCTACAAATCAAAGATAGCTTAAATTCTGAAATATATATATACAATAATTAACAATGTATAAAATTGCTATAATTCTAAGAACATAGCAAGGCAGTATAACTCAAAGTAGAATAGCCACAGAAAAGCAATAGCAAACCCTTAGGCTTAGGTATAAGATTATAGTGTTAAACGTAGTTTAATATACGTAGTTTCCTAGATACTTACACATAGTTTCAATATTTGGATTACAATTTTATAAATAATAACAATTGCTAATTTTGAAAAACTTGAAATACCTAAAAAAGTTGTCCTTTAAAAAACATTTAAGGTATCCGACTGCGTTCGGAACCACGATTTTAAAAAAGCGCAAAAATGGATAATTTTCATGATATTTAGGGTCACTTAGATTAGAATACATGTATAAAATTGTTTTAAGGACAATATGACAAAAAAATTATTCAAATACAATGTTTTGGCAAAAAATTAACTTAGAATAACCTTTATTCAAAACGTTCTCCTTTAATAAAAAATGCTTTTATAGTAATAATATTTTGCTTATATAAAGAAAAGACTTCTCCAGAGAGTCCCAGCTAGGAGTTTTGAAAAATTCACATTATTTTCAAAGTTACTATAAATAATTAGCGCTTTTTTTTTCTTAAAATTTCTCCCCCTCTGTTGTAGTAAAATATGGATAAATCCACTTCTAAGTTGTATGTTTCAAAAATTCTAGTTCAGCCTCTGTACAGAGGTCTGAGCTACGTACAGGCAAAATATTATTATAATAGAAGCATTTTTCATAAAAGGAGAATGAATTGAAAGTTGGTCATTCTATGTGTTCATTTTTTGTCAAATAATTGTACTTGTATAATTGTAATTTTTTATTGTAATACTATTCTTAAAACATTTTTATGTACATTTACTAATCTAAGTGACACTAAATATCAAAAATATTATCCATTTATACACTTTTGCAAAATCACGGTTCCGAACGTAGTTGGATACCTTAAATTATTATAAACTGATGTTCAAAATTAAGATAATTTTTAGATTGTATCGATTATCTCTAGAATTACTGGACATATTTTATTGAAATTTGGTAGTGTATATAGGGTGGTATATTGATAGATCTATATGAAAGTACGACAGGGCCGTTTTTAACCTCCCCGGCGCCCCCTCCCCTTCCTTCAGTTCTTGCCAGTTTTGGTTCGAGAGAGATTTTCCCTCAACATTTTGACTCTTTTCCTTTTCTTTGTCTTCTTAATGGAGAGTCCTTCCATTATCCACTACCTATGGACCCGCCGTGTCCCGGACTGGCAACCGACAGCCGTAAGGAAAGAGAGTGATATGGTGTGGCCACTCTTGTTCATTTCTTACCTTTTGGCATCATGGACTTCCCCCGACCATCCTTTTATAAATAAGTACAGCAAATGAATACAATCGTATGGAGTGTACATTATTGTATGAAACTTATTAATTATCAACTTCTTAACTTTTTCGCGATATCCTCGCCCCCTCTCCAAGTAGAGTTTACTCGCTCTTCTAGGAGGCGCACCCCACAGTTTGAGATGCGCTGCTGTAAAGATTTTATTTCAAGTTTTGAGAACAATTTAATAACCGTATACAAGAAACAAAATATGATTTGGGAAGAAAAACCAAGTGATTTTTACATAATAATTTGGCCGATAGCGAAACGAAGATTTGATAATTTAGATAAAAAAAAATGAAAGAGAATAATATTGGGTTTTTAATAAACACTAGACGGTTGTACGCGGTCTCTGTAATTTTAATTTTTTCCTCCCTCCAACTTTTTGCTCCCCCAAATCTATTGCGGCCTAGGCATGTGCGCCTAGCGTGCCTAAGCGGAAAAGTGGGCGCGAAGTACGACGAGGGCTCGCTACCTGCCCTCCAATGTCCGAGAAATCGACCATTACGATAGCGGACGCTTGATGGTCTGGGCATGTATCATGTTGGATGTCTGCAAATACCTCTATGTCTTTGCAAGAGGCACTGTGAATGTTGTAAGGTGTAGGGATGCGGTCTTGGAGCCATACGTTCACCTTTTCACTGGTGCAGTTGACCCTGATTTTATTTTTAATGGAGGAAAACGCGAAGCACATAGAGCTAGCTCATCTGGTCGATGAATTTCTGGAAAGTGATGATATTCACGAGATGGATTGGCCCCAGTCAGATTTCCAGACTTCATTTCTATCGAACGGAGTAAGGCTGACTTTTACACAGTACGGGCAACTTCTAGTGTTTTTCAGATGTTGCGGTCCACCCAGTGCAGTAGGTGTTGCCATTCTGTATTAAAATTGTATGTTTTCTTTTCTTAATTGTTTTCGACGTTGTACCCTTCTTTTAAAATATGTCATTACTATGTTTACTACACAAACACAAGTAACTCAAAATTGTCGAGTTATATACTTGAACAAATGAGCGAATGCTGGAGCGTAGACGCATTTAATGCTGCGAACCGAGGACATACGTGAACCGATTAATCTAAAACCGATGTACGTGCTTAATTAGAATGGTATGCGGACACGCACGCAAACACACACACGTTTTTTTATGTAATTGATTTTATACCGTCTATATTTGCTAGAAAGCATTCTTTATTTTAATATACCGTATTAAAAATATATTTTTTTAATTTTTGAAAGTTAAAACTTTTTTAATGTAATTATATATAAAATTAATACATTGTTAAGGCTATCTTCGGTAAAAATACGAGAACTTGAACTAAACGCGAAGCACATTTTTTCAGACATAAAAAGTGCCTCAATTTCTATGGAAATTTGCAATATTATAACCCATACCTCTGTTAAACGTATAGTGTTTTTCAAAATGCCAAAAATATTCCATGAATACTTTCATTTTTGTTATAAAACGAGAAGGCAAAGCTCATTTAACATTACGGTATAGGAGAAAAAGCGCGAAACATATTTTATATACCAGAAAAAATGAATAAACTCGGTTAAAAACGGGAAGTATAATAAAAATTCCTACTCTCTTAAGGATAGTGAAGCCAGAATATCATATTAATGTTTCATTTCTTTTATAGGGTGTTTTTTTAGAGGTACAGAACTTTAAATTGCAATAAAAAAACGATGTATTATTCGATTGACATAAATTTTTTTTATTCGAAAGATAATCTTGTGGCATTACATTTTAAATATGATCAAGCAAGGCGCAGATTCGTCGAATGGGCCCCAAACGAGATTGCCGTTGTTCCCGATTTTCATAAGCGAATTTTGTTTGGCGATGAAGCGCACTTCTGGTTGAATGGCAACGTCAACAAACAAAACTGCCGCATTTGGAGTGAAGCTAATCCACAAGTGTATGCCGAAACACCGTTACATCCAGAAAAACTGATTGTTTGGTGCGCTTTATGGGCTGGTGGAATCCTTCTTCAAAAACGATGAAGGCCATAACGTTACAGTCTATGGAGATCGGTATAGAGCCATGATTACTAACTTTTTCATTCCTGAATTGAACAATCATAATGTCCAGAAGCTGTGGTTCCAACAAGACGGCGCAACATGTCACACAGCTCGACCCACAATCGATTTATTGAAAGACACGTTTGGTGACCGCCTAATTTCACGTTTTGGACCTGTGAATTGGCCTCCAAGATCTTGTGATTTAACACCGCTAGACTATTTTTTGTGGGGCTATGTAAAGTCATTGGTCTATGCGGATAAGCCAGAAACGCTTGACCATTTGGAAGACAACATTCGCCGGAGCCAGCCGTGTCAGTCCTATGCCAGAAATCATATTTAAAATGTAATGCCATAAGATTATCTTTCGAATAAAAAAAAATTCATGTCAATCGAATAATACATCGTTGTTTTATTGCAATTTAAAGTTCTATACCTCTAAAAAAACACCCTTTATATCTGAAAAAATGTTCCAAATTCTGGCCCTATTCTTTAACATTAACCGAAGACAGCCTTAATGAACACATCCGTATGCAAAAATTTAAAGCAATAGCTGATGATTAATAAATAGTTTTCTGCATATTATCTGCATTAATCAGTGATAAATAAGAGGCAATCTAATGGAGAAACGTAATAGTTATTTGATTTGAAATTGGAAATAACTTTGTATTGAAAAAACAAACTGAGTAAAAAATTAAGGAAATTTTATAAAATTAATTTTATACTTCGTTACAATTCTGAAAATAACATCTATAATTAGAACTTTTCTGATACGGTACTCGCTCTTAACGGTAATTTTCAAATAAAAAGCAAAGAGTCCCTTAAATTTATGTTTTTTTTTTTTCATTTCTATAGAATTAAAAAAGTATAAATTTGATATCGAAAATAAAAATTATTTGGAAAAACTGGCGAAAAGTTATTAATTTAATCTGAAATATGATTCAAATCTAATCATAAAACTTACAAAAAAAAGAAAAAGATATCTCGTGAAATATTTAATACTTTTTTTCACATTAATTTTCTTGAGAAACATTTGAAGGTCAAATAACACTTCATAAAAACATGTAAAGGAAGTTGGTTTATAAAAATATATTTATTTAACAGAGACGAAATAAAGAAATATTAACAAGGAAAATATATTGCACATCAAATAACACGTTAATTCTACATTTATCTGAAAATCGTAAAGAACAATAATACTGTGTGTCTGTCTTAGGCGGAACTTTTATACAATAGAGATTAGAACGACTTTGTGTGTCACTCCTAACTACAGAATCCAATCCGAAGTTTCAAATAATAATAATAAAAAAAGAAACAAGCCTATGAAAGTAACAAGTGCCATTTCTTTTATTTATGGAATACTTACTAAGAATTAATGGCAACTTAAGAAACGTTAATCGAAGCTAATAAGAATTAATGACGGCAGAAAAACTTGGTTCTAATTTATTCACCTTTGATGCGCATAATTAGAATAATTACAATCTCGGTGAACAATGACAGTTGAATAAAACGTGTTTATTTCATTGTATCACATGTTAAATAATGTGAATTGAAGAAGTAACTCTTTCTGAATACATGCGCTTCTGAAACACATGTTGAGAATGCAGACATGTCTATCAATAATTACGCATATTATTAATAAATATATTAATAACTTATTATCCCTGTCTTTTCGGGTTTTTTTTTCTTCCCTTCTACGAAATTCAAAATTTTTTTATCAGGTCAGAAAATGAGCATATTTTTAAAGCTAATTTGTATTAAAACATCCTTATTTATATTGTAAAATATAGAACTGGTGTTCAAAATAAAGAGAATTTTTAGATTTTGTGGATTATCTTTAGAACTACTGGGCAGACTTTAACAAAATTTGGTATGTATGCAGGTATTTGGTATAATACAAAAAAGTAGTCATTCAACAGTGGTAAAATACACACGTGTGATGATGAGTAACACTCATAGAAGTCAGGAGGTATGAAACAACAGTTGCAGAATATTACAAAACAAACAAAAAATTGTTTAATAGCGGTATGTCCCATCTTTCTGATAAACAGGCTTCACACCTTGATTTTATACCGGAGGAAATTGATGAATTCCTGTGGCAATTAGTCCCACTCACTCAGAAACTGTGTGTTTCAGGCCTTGTATGGCTCTCGGAGGGGTGCTGCTAATTGTATTTGCCCTCCCCAGAGTGTTCTAGGCATGCTCTATAGAAGGGATGGACATTAAGTCGATTCCGATCGACCTGTAGACCTCCAAGCAATTTTGGAGTGACCACCTTTACTGAGATCCAAGACGCGGATACTAAAAGAAATATTTATGGAATACCGACGCCAGCTAAACTGGAGTATCGGCTTTTCACAGCCAATGCGACAGCGCTTACACGAGCAAATTATTCAATAAATGTGTAGACTACATACGTACCTTCAATGGAAATGTACGATTCCTCTTAACATGTTTACTGCCACCGTAAGGGGAAAAAGGGATCCCTGCAATGGCAGCCGTTGAAATGAATTTTTCCCCACATACTGACTGAAGGGGAGAATAAATATTGATGATAGTTATTCCCGCGTAGGCACGGGATCAGGTTCTTGTGTTAATGCTATGTCCCGTGATGGCGCTGAACTCGGCAGCGAGCAAATTCATTATTATTACACACATTTCGGATTTTGTTCGCTGGTCTGCTTAAACGGTATTCTGATCGGAAAAATCATTTGTACGCCAAGAAAAGTAATATTTTAATAAACTAAAACTCAGTGGTGCAACAGCCCATGAGGGTCAAGGCCTACTGCACCTATCTCAGTTTTCATGACCTTGCGTACTGAGGAGCATGAGCAGATGTTCCAGTCAGGTTCCGGAAGCGAACCCCCCAGTGGTTAGTTCCCAAGCAAGCTTGGTATTCATTTATCGACCCACTGAGGGATGAAAGGTTGAGTCGACTTTGCCCAGCCCGGGTTTTGAACCTCGCACTTGTGGCTTGAAAGCGCGATACGCTATCATTCAGCCACTTTTAATAATGCTATATGAATATTAGTTACCTTGTCGATAGACTTGACAACATATTTGGCAACCAAATAGGTGCAACTGAGAAAATCCAAAAGACTCCAGAATGATTATTTGACGAGACTGCTTTAAAAACTCCTAAAAGAGTCTTTTCTGCATACATAAGGTCGATGTAAGGAAGCAAGATGGGAGTTAAACATTTGACAGTGACTGTGCGTTTCATTTTCCTTTCGGCGAAATGGTGATTATGGATTTAGATAACTGTACTTAATAATAGTATGATTTTTTTTAGTCTGTGCTATTGCACATTTGTGCATAATTGGCACTTGTTTCCTGTTGGGAGAAAAGGTATAGTAATTGCTAGAGAATTCAGAGTTAATTACAATTCACTTCGAAAGAATCTATCAGTTATTTACGTGAACCTTTGTTACATTTAAATGACGACATACCACATAACTAATCTCTTTCATACACACACACTAAAATCTTTTAGATTCTAAAAATTTAATTAAAATCTTATTAACTTTGTTTTTATTGAAGTTCCTAAGCTATAATTGTACATTTTAATTTTTTAATTTCGGTTTCAACTGATTAAAATGTTAATTAGTGTTGCGAATGCCTCATGACGCTTGGAAGGCAGTGGAAAATATTTATCTATACACTTACGTTATTTGATATTCCTGTATGCAAATACTCTTATTATTTGCGAATGAAGAAATTTTTGGAACATATAAATTATTGTGGCATAAAATTTAGAAAAATGTACTATTATCTTATAGATCTTGAAGTTTTGAATTTTATTCTAGTACAACGGGTTAAATATATTTACTCGTATGTGTCGTCATAGTCACATTACTGCAATTACGTGCTTCTAGCGTATCAGTTTATAAATTCAAGTGACGTCATATTCACATGATATATGCAATCACGTGTTCCCAGCCAATCAGTTCATGCGTTTCGCTGTTGCCAACTTTTGCTTTTTACAAAAACTTTCTTTTAAAAAGTACATATATTAGTCAACAGTAATAACGCATCAAGGTAAGCAAAATGCACCGGATTTAAAATAGACATACAATATATAATTCTTTTTTAAATTTTGGAAAACTTTTTGAAGAATCTTTATACTTGATTTTCTTTACTCACACAATCATCAAGTTTGAAACCTTACCTAAATTTTACAAGTAGAACAATCAGTACAAGTCTTACGTCAGTTTTGAATTCAATGAAGAACATGCGATTCTATTTATCATGTGATCGTTATGAATTTAACCCCTTGAAAATGTAAGGGATTTTGGTCACAAATTAGTATGCGTCGACCGAGCACTAAATGATAAAATATGCTGAGGTAAGAAACTGAATTTCGGAAGGGATAATTATTCATCTCAGAAACAAATAAAAATTATATTTATATCTGTAGAAGACAAATTAAAGATAGTAATTGCTCAATATTTAATAATATAGTGAATATAATTCTCGATTCTCTCTATTTGATTTAATGAATTATATATATACACACACACACACACAGTGGCGTAACGTACACCCCCGCAACACTGCATCACGGGTGGAGACCAGCCTGAGGCCCAAAGCCTGACTGACCCCAAATACGTACCGTTTGTAAGATCTAACGTGAGGACCTAACCTGAATTTGCAAGGGGCCCTGATATTCTTCGTTCCGTCAATGATTATAACCTTAAATTTGAATGCAGTTGCATTGTTTTGTGTAATTGTTTATCTATTTTCCCTTCAGATTCGAACATTGAATATTATTACAGGTAATGAGTTTAACAAAGACATCATCACTGACTTTTCGAATATCCTCACTACGTCATGACATGATTCGAGTTACCGTTATTTTTCGCTAACAGACAGCTATTATTAATTTACATTTTGACTGAACGAGTATAAAATTTGCAATCCTAAGCCTTTATTTAATTAAGAAAAAGGCTACTGTGATCTTCATAAAATATTAATAGCTCTAGCACAGGGGTGTCCAACCCGTGGCCCGCGAGTACCTAAGTTGCGGCCCGCCGACTCATTTAAAAAAAATTTTAAACATCAGGTTTTTAAAGTTTTTTCATTTTGAAATTTAGTTGAGGAGAAATTTATAGAAATATATAAATCTACAATGTATTTGCTTGTTACCTGCTCTTGTTTTAAAATAAATCCTTTTTGATAATAGAAATGTTCTTTAGATTAAAATAGATTTATATTTTATCAAACAGTTAAATTTGACTTTGCTATAATAAATTACTTTTTTAATAAATTCCGAATTGCATTATGCATATCCGTTACTATGGATGGTACATGATTCTCTCTGTGTGCGACTTTCATTTCTCCTCCTCATTTTCTGTTTGGAGTGGCCCCCAAAATAGCAAAAGTCATTCAGAGATGTTTTTTGAAGTTTAAAAAATAATATTCTGAAAGGTTAAGGTAAAGGGCAATGTATACTTAATCGTTTGCGAATGACAGCATAATCAAATTTTAACAATGAGTAACGAAAGATTAATTCAATAGGAACACCTTGATTTTTAAAAAAAGGACAACACACTGTAATAGTTTAAACAATATTTGATCATTGCATTATTATATTATATAAACATTATTATATTATCTATGTATGTATACATGAAAAATAATGAAAACAATAATAATAATTCATTCTGCATTGAATTTTTGCTCCGATAAATGTTTTTTTTTGTTGTTTCCTAATATGATATAAAGGTACATAATTTTATGTGCGACCCACGCGATTATAATGTTTTTCCGAAGTGGCCCGCAAGGTCATTTGGGTTGGACACCCCTGCTCTAGCAAAAACTTAAACTTCAATATACAATTCTCCTCACACAAAAAAAAAATGAAGGAAATAACATAACATTCCACTTCAATGTTATTTCTACTCATCAATTTTGAATGGAGTCATTTCCTCAGCGAATCAAAAAAATCATTCATCTTGGAACACGAACTATTTTCCGCTAATCAAAAAAAATAAAACGATTCCAAACAAATGGATTGATAAATCGATTACGGCACGAAGTGACTCAATCGATTTCAGTCCAGAGAACGATTGGTTATTCCATTCGGAGTTTGATGTTGAAATAATGTGTCGTCATGCGAGACTGAAATTGTTATCCATTTCGCTAGAACTCGTATTAAATTAAAACAGAAGCTCCGACTAAAAATATTTGAGTTCATGATATAAATTTCAGGATAATAATATAATTTTAATTGTTATTAATATAAATTTATGTATCTATATATATAAGAGAAAATGACTCATTCACTCATCACGAGATCTCAGGAACTATTGGAGTTACAAACTTAAAATTTGGCAAGCATTTTGTTGTTGTTGAGTAGAGATCCGCTAAGAATGGGTTTTTAAGAAAATTAATTCCCAAGCAGGGTTGCGGGGCGTTATAGATTTTAAAAAATCCCGTTTTTGAGATCTTACAAACTTGAATTTGGCATAGATGTTTCTTTTGTTGTATAGGTATCCTATAAGAAGATATTCTGTAGAAATCTATTTTTAAAGAGGTAGGGGAGCATATAGGTAAAAAATTTCCATTTCTGAACTTTTAGACCTAAATACTTGAAATACGGTAAATATGTTTCTTTTATTGAGTAGACATCCACTGAGAATGGTTTTTAAGGAATTTGACTCCCAAGGGGCTGTTATGGATAAAAATCCCGTCTTTGAACTTTTTGACCAACAGATTTGAAATTTGGTAAGAATGTTTATTTTATTGAGAGGGGATCCACTTAAACGGGTTTAACGAAAATCAACTGTAGAGGTGGGGTTATGAGAGCATAAAAGGCAAATCAGCTTCCGTTTTAAAAATTCGTTCTGTCCTTTTTAAATCAAGAGGCATGGGATATAATATTTTTTTTCAATAAATTCGAAAACTTAATGCTAGGACTTGGATATCAATAACTTAAAAAGTATATAGTCATACTACATTATGAAATATCCAGCGAAGCGTACGGGTAACAATTTAATATATAATTTAATATTAAAAGAAAAATTGAAATGATTTTAAATAATCATGAAAAGTATTGTAACAAGGGAGACTCCTCGAATGTTAAAAAATATTCTTTAAAATAATGCATTAAAAAATCATAAATTTATTTCCTATGTATATTAAAGCAGCACCCTAGTTATGGAATGCCTTAGTTAAAAAATAAATATATATTTTTTATAGGGATTATTAAAAAGTATAAAAGCTCACAAAGAAAAAATTCGGGATATTTTTCAATCTTCTTGAGATTTATATAAATGAGTACGAAAATATATTTATCTCAAAAATACCTTGCAAGACAAAATTTTCGCGTACATATCCCAACGTGTGCATACATGATGAAAATATTTGCAATTTCGTTTCGTCAGTAATTATACATGTTTTAATTTGACAATCATTAAAAAAAGTCAAATACATATAACAGAAAAAGAATTTAAATAAAAATAGTGCATAAAATCTACTGTAAAAAGTCATTTATTGTTCACCAATTCGAAATAGGAAAACTATTTCCTACTATTTATTGTTCACCAATTCGAAATAGGAAAACTATTCCCTACTATTTTATAAAATTATACTGTTTAGTAATTTTTAAGCAATTATTCTGAGTGTTTATAATATAATTAATAAAATACAGAGTATTGAGTAAGTATTTTACTTCTGAAGATACACTAAGTATTCACAGTTTTTATTTTTTTAAATTTCCATTGAAAAAATAAGTATGTACTATACTTTTAAAATTTTGAAAAAGAATTAACATGCACTGTAAGTATATTTTAATCCTAAATATATTTTACTAACAGAAGAATAAATTTAGGAACAATTAAATTAATTCGAAAAGAACAACTTCATTTCTACGAAGAATATCAATACGAATAACTTACTGAAAAGATTCTCCGAATAAAATTATTCAAAATAACACTCTGCTTTTGTATAATACCTCAGAAAACTAATGAATTGAGTAACATTCTCATCTTGTTTTATGTTACACTTACGTCATATTAAAAGATACGCTTATGCCTCGCGCGCGCGCGCGTAACATCACACCAGTCGTCAACATATTTGCATAGACTTTATATGTATATTCAGCTGGTCACAAGTAAATTTTACTGAAAGAACTGACGTATAAACAGACATAATAAACACATTGAAGAAGGTGTATTGTGTAAGAAATTGACAACTTTCGTCATCAATTTGACAACGCAGTGACGTCATCTCAAGAAAAAATTAAGATAATAATGTGCCCAGTGTAAAAATAAAAATTTAAATCTAGCCGGAAAATTGTATTTTCTACTAAAATGCTATTTTCTCTCCAGTAATATAAATAACTCTGCAAAAGTTTGACTTTTTCTTTTACCTTTGATTCTTTTCAATACACGTTTGGAGTATTAAATCAACCTTGTAATTCTACGGAATTTGAGAAAAAAATCTTCTACATGAGTTGGCGAAAAATAATAATAATAAAAAATTTGGTTTGATAATGCATTTGCGACGTAGTAGAATTTTCTATTCGAATTAACTTTGATGAATCGCTATCGTTCTTTTTTATCCTCTGTTTTATTGAAGAAATTCTTTTATTATTATTATTCAGAAAATGTGAAAGAGAGTTCCTCGAAAATTCGAGTATTAAGTATTTTCTTGACAACATAAAAAATATGACTTAAAATTATGTAAAATATTATGCTCTTAATGAAATAAGTTGTTCATTTTAAGTGATATTTCACTGTGTTCTTGAAAAAGTTTCAATTGTAAAGGCAAAATATAACGGGAACAATTAAAAGAATTACTTTTTTTTTAAAGAGTTTAAAAATTTATAAAATATTCTATTAACCTTATTTTCTCAATTTAAGTCTCGTAACTAAATAATCCAGTTTGATTTTTGCGCGTATTTATTCTTATTTCTGAATTCGAGTGATAAGTTATAAAAAGGGAAATATCTGCTTTTTTGTTCTGTATTTTCATCAAGTGGCTTTATCTGCTCTTATCTTGAACTGCTATCTGTAAAGGTAGTTTTTCTGTAGTTTTCATGTAAAAGCAGGAAAAACCACGTACTTAAATAGCAAGAAATAAATGGAATTATATTTATTACAAAAAAACTTTTGAACCATGATCAATTATTAAAACTTAACAATTTTCAAATATTTTCTCTTTTCACAAAATTATTAATATAAATCATAAAACATATTCTTTTCCCATCATCTATGACCAGGGGGAGCTGGGGGTCCGGACTCCCCCAAAGTCCTTGATATTTTTTCCGATTGATTATTATTTTAAGTACATAGTACGAAAAATTTAATTAAGTATTTGTTTTTAATGATTAATTTTATTAATTAATGCTAATTATTTATTCAATAATTAGTTTTTTTCTGTGTTTTGTTCCCCCAAATCAACAAAATCAAAGGAGCTTGTTACAAGAATGGTGAACTTTCGACCCCGCCCCCCTTGAAAAATTCCTGTGTGCGCTACTGTCTATGACTATATTATGAATTGTCTCAGTAGGTCAGTAGTTCATATCTAATATATTTTTGTAGAATATTTCGGAAAACACACACACACACAAAATTATAAAATGATTTAGTAATCACTCAACTTTCAGTAATTACTTCAGTATTTACTCAAACCTTTAGAAATAGAATTAAAGTAAGTATAACACTGTAAAAACATAGGCCTAGAATATCAAATTTTGATTAAAATTTTTCTAAATTACCGTCAGAATTTAATTTTAAAAATTTATTTATAGGTTAAAAATATTCCATTAAAACCTTGCTATGTATGCAACTTTTTAAGCAGCCAAATAGTCAGCATAACATATAAGTTTTTAGGCAATTTTTTTTACTTAAAAAGGAATTTGAGAGAGGTTAACTCTCTATCAACAGGCAACATAAATATTGCATTAAACTCATTCTACATAATTTCGAATGTCTCACTGTTATCGTATTGTCTATACATAGTGAATTAAAAAAAAGGCTTAAAAAACCACCCACAGTTGAGAGGTTGGTCAAATGACAATAAATAATGCATTCAAATTGTAAAATTTATGATTTAATAGTTTCCATATAAGCTATTTAGAACTTCAACAAGACCTGTCACTAAAAAAATGGTCTTAAACTCACGAATTATTAAAAGCGAATTTATCAGTTCAAACAAAAAGAATTTCCTCGAAAAAAATATTCACATGTCATTACATCAAACATCATTCGATAATACTGTACAATCAACACCTTAAACAGTATTTCAAGATCGTTTAAAGATCGGTAAAAAAAAACAATGAATTAATGTGATTATTTCGTTCAGATTTTGATATATAATAAAAAAAAAATTGTACGGAAACTGTTGGAAATTTTCAAATTTCATGAAAATTATGGTATTATGATTTTGAAATTTCTGTTATTCACAGAAATATGAGCTACAAACATGCAATTTTATCCTAGTCTATACTAAAGTATGCATTAATAAATTGATTTTAAAAAAGCTATGTGTTTACCTGTAAGATTTTGGTCTTACTACTCTCTCTCTCTCTCTAATGAAAATTTAACTCGATATAATTCCATGAACTAAATTATCGTTGAATTATTAATATTTGAATATTATATTCTTTAAAATGAACTATAATATTATAAAGTGTATAGATATATAAGCATATTTTATCAAAGTAACATTTAATTTTGTTACAATATTTCTTGTTTACAAATCCAACGATAAAATAAGAAATATAAAAAAATAGGTTAAAAGCATGGCATAATACAAAATCCCCTTGCTGAATATTTTTAAGCAATACATTAATAGCTCTTCTTATTAAACATTTAGAAAAATTACACTCATAAACATATAAAAAAAATACATTTTTAAAACATTTTTCCGGATAATGTTTAGGCTTAATACCCATTGGTATATTTTCATTGTTAAATCCAGAAAGAGTATTTTCTCAATATAAACTGTTGATATTAAAAATTAGGTAAACCTAGTAATCGGAGATATTTTTCAATACTAATTATACATTTGGATGTCCAGTGGCTGAGTGGTAGTGTATCTCGATTCCACGCCACAGGTCTGGGGTTCAAATCCTGGGCTGCGCAAGGTTGAATCAGCTTTTCATCCCTTTAGTCCGTCGTTAAATGAGTACCAAGCTTGCCTGGGAACTAAACACTTGGGGTTTCGCGTCAGACTTACCACTTGACCAAAACATCTGAACATTCACCCCAACGCCTAAGATCACGTGAACTGAGATAGGAATAGTAGGACTTAGTCCTTAAGGGCTGTTGCGCCACTGAGTTCAGTTCAGTAATTATACACACATGGACAAAAAAATTAGCGCAACAAGAAATAATTGCGGGATCGCAACGAAACTTGGCAGGAAAGTACATGTTGGGGAGATATGCAAATGATTGAAAATGCAGCGTGAATGCGCATTACGTTTCGCCGGTAGAGGGCCATTTATCCCATTTTTGAAGACAATATGAACAGCTGTCGCGGTTTGAGAGGGGAGAATCATCGACATGATGGAAGCTGGATGGTCAGCTAGGCGAGTAGCTCGTCAATTAGGCCGTTCTGATTGTGTTGTGAGGATGTGTTGGGACCAGTGGATCCGAGAGATGTCACTTACATGAAGACCAGATTCACAGGACGCCCTCGATAGACCAATCTTCGAGAAGACCGCCACATTGTAAGAAATGAACGAAGCCAACTGCTTCATCGGCCGCCATCCAGGCACAGGTAGCACCTTCACTATGGGCCCCTGTGTCTTCTCGAACCATACGAAGGCGCCTGGCTGAAGAACATTTGGTATCGTGGTGCCCATTACATGTGCTGCCCTTGACGCCCACCCATCGACGCCTCCGTTTGGAGTGGTGCCACGCACGAGGAAACTGGACTGCAGTGGAATGGAACCAGGTCGTCTTTAGCGGCAAATCCAGATTCAATCTCAGCAGTGATGACAATCATGTTTGTGCGTGGAGACCCCGTAGTGAACGCCTCAATCCTGCCTTTGCTTTACAGCGACACATCGCTCCCACAGTTGGTGTGATGGTATGGGGTGTCATTGCCTACAATACACGGTCACCCCTAGTATTGACCCGTGGCACCATGACAACCCAGCGGTATGTCCATGACATCTTGAAACCACATGTGTTGCCACTCATGCAACGGCTACCAGGAGCCATTTTTCAACAAGATAATGCTCGGCCTCACACGTTAAGGGTGGCACAAGACTATCTCCGTACTGTTGCTATCTTTCCTTTTCCTTTCTAATCCCCAGATTTGTCTGCGATCGAGCATATTTGGGATCATTTGGGACGGCGAGTTGGACTTCCCACGAGTTCGAACGAACTAGAGGCAAGGTTACAGCAAATATGGAACGAAATGTCTCAAAACATCATACAAAACTTGTATGCCTCAATGCCTGATCGTATCGCATCGTGCATTCGCGCTAGAGAGGGTTCAACAGGGTATTAAATCCACCGTTCTTTTGCCTTTTTCTCCGAAATAAATTATCCTTTTTCTTTGATTTTCTGATCATTTACTAATATCAAAGTAGGCATTACGTATGTAAAATCTCGTTTTATTTTGACGACTCCTTCTTGGTGCGTAATTTTTTATCCGTGAGTGTACATTTGCATAATTATCTAACATATAAATTCTGAATGGATTCTGTTAGAGATGTGATGAGTTTAGCAGTATTTAACATGTATTTTTTATATATATATATATTCCCGGGTTAATTTTAAATTAAATACAGTGAATAGTTTTATGAAATTGAGATCTTATTTATAATCTTTTGGTGTTATATTCAGAAGAAGCAGAACATGAAGATGCTCAAATTTACGAAGACATATTTTGGATTGCAAAAGAAATACAATGAACAGGTACATATAGAAATTTTTAAAATGAAATTATTTTCCAGTCACATCTAGTACCTTTTTAATTTTAAGGGTTTTGTATTTTCCTTTATTTCTCTATTATAACTAGGACTTACCGTAAAATACGGTGTATAAAGCGCACCTATACTTTCAAGCTGAATTTTTTAATTTTCAGGTACATTCGTCGTAAAACGCTCGTCCCCTTTTTTACGAAGAACGCTGAAATATTCATATACATCGCTCTTATGCTTTGAAGTCATTTTTTTGAGGTATTACTCCAGATCTTTGAAAAAAAATAGTATAATTCTAAAACTATAACTCTTTTCGTTCATAAGGCAAGTCATTTCTTTTGAACAAACAGTATTTATATTAATGTAGAAGTATATTAATTTTTATGCTTATCCCTTTTGTTATATATTTTTAAAGCTGTTGTTTTTGTACCCTCCGTATAACACGCAACCTTAATTTTCAATCTTATTTTTTTTTTGTTAAAAGCGCGCGTTATACGCCGGATTTTACGGTAGTTGCATTCGAATTTGTGGAAATAACTTTTTTATACTAAATGCTCATAGAGCGATATAAATTAGGTTTACAAGCCACAATCTTTTAAAGTTATAATACACAATATATAGAATCATACATATGGGCTTCAAATTATTTCCATAATTTTTGAAACAACTGTGAAAAAAATATTTAAAATGTCTATTTTTGAAAAAGAAAACTCGATTTTTTTCTCTATTATAAACCAGTTAAAACTCCACGCGTTGTTTTTTCATTTTATGATTAAATATAAATAAAATTTTTAATAAAAAAGTATTATTTCAAATTATATAAATCATAAAGTGCAATTCAAGTAAAAAATGGTAAAAAATTTTACTGATTCAAAAACTACGAAAATTCCTTAAACATTTTTAGATTTGTTATGAATATGCTTTTTTGATACAATATTTGAATCAAGTTTCACTAAAAGCAAAGTAAAATTTGTAAATTTTAGAATTTTGTGCACCGCGTCAACTAATTATAAAATGCATAAAAAATTATATGGACCCTAATCATTTGAACTTTAAAAGCAGCATCTGCTCTAAATACGTTTTTCTCAAATAATACATTATATAATAATAATAATAATAAGTTTTAGTGCTGTATACTTGAAGTATAAATGTTATTTAAGGGATTTATTTAAATATTTATGACAACATTTGTTAAATATTTTAAAAAGACTTTGTAAATTTCCTTTGATTAATTTCAAAATAAACATCGTAGAAAATAAAGATTCCTCAAAGAGAAAGCGTAGTAAAAACTCAATTATTCTTTTGTTTCACCAAACGCATTTACAGTTGCTATAACGAAAAAAACAACCAGAGAGAATAAACGCGATTTATATATATATATATATATATATATATATATATATATATATATATTCTATTAATCTCTCTACTTGTCTAATCTATCATATTCTTCTCTAGACAGCTTAGAGAAGAATCTTATGTATGAAAACAAAGATACAATTCATTTCAATTCTTACGTGTTTACAAATTCTTCGAAAAATTCATTGGTAACATCGTTTGAACAAAATAAATTATGCACTTTGACGCAATGCATGACGGTATCGTGCGTGATAAATGCCATTTCGTGTTCTCTATTGAACTCAAAATTGACGTCAGACTTGTACTTATTGTTTTACTCATAAAATTTAGAAAAAATTAAAATTTAATTTAATTTTTTAAGTACCGTGTAAAGGGAAAAAAGGGGTAGATTTTCGAATGTGAAAATAATATATCTTTTTGGGAGTATTTGAAACAAACGTCTGAATAAAATGTATATGTGAACTACTGATTCAAAATAAATGTCTTTTAAAAACCACTGAAAAAATTTAAAAAATACAAGAACTAACTTCAAAATTTATAAATGTGAATTATATAATGAATTAAACAGGAAAAAAATACATTTTATAAATCTGCAGAATATACAATTATTATATATACAATTGTTATTATATATACAATTATTTTTATATACGCAATTATTATTATATATTTTACATTATTACTAGATCTAGTTGTATGAAAACAAGATTTTTTTATTTATGTGCACCAGTAACTCCTTGCACTCCCCCATAGGAGTCAATTTCCGTAAAATCCCTTCCTAGTGGTCCTTTATTCAACAAAAGAAACATGCTTTCCAAATTTCAAGTAAGTGGGTATAACAGATCAAAAACGGGTATATTTATCTAAAACACCCCTTAACCCCTTGTAAACCCCATTCGAATCAATTTTTCCAATCCCTTTTCGTATTTGATCACAACTCGATGAAGGTGATTTACCAAACAAATTTCGATATGTCTAATAATTTAAAAACTCGAAGTTTTATCTATAGCTCCCCTTAACCAACCACAACCCCTCTTGGCAGTCCAATTTTGCTAAACCCCTTTTCTAGCGGATCTCTACTTAATGAAAGGAACACGCCTACCAAATTTCAAGTCTGTAGGTCTAATAGTTCCGGAGATATTGTGATAAGGGAGTGAAGGAATGAATAAGTCACTTTTCTCCTCCCACTTTATATATATAGATTATATATTTCATACAAGCAATAAGCACATAAACACTTGAATAATACCTACTCATTTTAATGTAACACATGAATTATTAACTATGGTTTCAAAAGGTCGATATTTAATAAAGGTGAATTTAGAGAGAAACTACTGCAAAAGCAAATAAATTAAAATTTCGTGCTTACCAAAGAATGAAAAACAGCCGACACGACGAATATTTTCAATTCGCAAACAAATCCTTAAGGCCCTGGAAATTGTGAAGGAAAAAAGCAACGTCAAAATGTATTGAGAAATTACATTCCAGTCTGCTTTTTCACTGCGAAACAACAGGAACGTTTACAAAATGTATATCAATGCAAAATTATATTCTATGTTCGTTTCGTTATCCTCTTCAGACGACGCACATTTTTATACAATATCTTGAAATCTATATATCTGGTTAACTACTTTTTTGGGTAATAGGAGTTAATCATTAATTCTTGGAAAACGTGGTAGAAATATTTGTATTACACGAACATTTCACAGCATATTATACGCAGCTCGAGAACCTAAACAATATTCTAAGAATTTTGTGATATATTTCATAGAAAACTCAATGTTATTCCTTGTATGAGGAATAAATAATCCTTAACTATAAAGTTATGTGATTTAATCATACTTTATGAATGTGTTACAATATATTTGAATCCTATTTAACCCCTTCGTGAGCCACTTATTTCTCTCTTGAATTTCTCGCAAATTTTTATGTTTTATTAACAATTAAACAATAGCATTTAAGGAAATATATTTAATTTTGCCGAATTTTATGTTTACATTTAAACTTTAGGGGTGGGAAAAATATTTCCCAAGGAACCATTCACCGTCATGAAGAAAATTAAATTTAATGGTGATTATTTGCCTTGAAAAGATGAGAAGCATGTTGCAAGGCACAAGGGGACATCACATTCTGTACATATGTAGCGAGTCCTCTTTTCTTGTCCCTTTCTGCTACGTTCCCTACATCGTCTATAGTTGGAAACCATCTTTGGCATATGATTTCCCACGCTGGCTAAGCACGTATCATCCGGAACTACACACTCCTTTACTTGAAAGCTAGCAGGATGTCCTTTCCTATATATGCAACTGATTTTTATACAGAATCTGAACTATATACATAATATTTTTGAAATATATAATTTAGGCGGCGATTCATTTATATTTTAAAACATCAGAGTAGCGAAATTCCAACAAAAAACACCGGTGTTATATTATTCCAATTTATCATAACTCTGTAAATATTGCGAATTTTTCGAAAATTCTAGTTAAGGCTCAGAATAAAAGTCCTAGCTATAGATAGCCGAAATGGTATTATTATAAAAGCATTTTTTCATAAAAGGAGAACGTTTTGAAAATATGTCATTCTTTTAAAAAAAATTTTTCCAAAAAATTGAATTTTTAACTAAATTTTTATTACAATAATATTATTAAAACAATTTCATATACATATTTTATTTCAACCGACACTAAATATAAAAAAAATTATTCATTTTTACCTTTTTCAAAATCATGGTTCCGAACGTAATCGAAGTAAAACTTTGATTGAAAACTTGAGATATTTATGACGATTTCTTCAACTTTTGAGTTTCTTTACTAACAGTCAACAAGAAAAACGTTCATTAGTGAAATCCATATTCTATTTTCTTCCAACTAAAGAGTAATTAATAAGTCATAAAACAATAGTTCTTTAATTATGACAAAAGGAACGAATCATTAAACCTCTGTACTGCAATGGAATTTAAATGTATTGCAGAAAATTGTTGTAATTCGGCGAATAACAACTTGAGAAAGAGTTGGATGAAGCATTCCTAAAACATAAAATTAGAACTGAACTGAAGTGATTTTGCAAGATTTCCTGCAGATTAAAATAACACCTGTCTAAAATAAACTCGTGTTTAAAATAAAATTTCTGATTTCTTAATTGCGTTTCGTGTTCGTTTTGGACAATAGCTGGCAACAGTAAATGCGTGTATGCGAGATAAAATTTATAATTAACTTCGCCTGAAGTGAAAGAATAGTATTCATTAGTGAAATATTTTATGGTAAAAACAAATATTTAGTTGTGATTGGGAAACATACATGTTCAATTATATTGCATTTAAAAGGTCTAGATATGTGCAATAAATACACCAATTTTCGTCTTTAATTAAAAATAAAATTTTCATTTTATATACAAAAGTAGTAAGGGTCTGTAGTAAGGACAGTAGCATAACTTTAAACGTCACACAAAATATTGAAAATTCCATGAATTTAAATAGATATTTTAAAAAATGTTGATTCAAGGTGATTATCTAATTTCATTGTTTGAATGTCTTGAAGTATACGTTTGTTTAATAAACCTCATAAAATTGAATTTTATTCAAATGATTCGTTTATTTTAAGTAACATCTGAAGATAATAAGCTGCTCGATGAAAATTATAAATATTTAAACTTCTGTCCAATCACTCCATATTAGAAGGTTTTTAAACAAAAATATTTTTATCAATCAATTGAAATGAGTTTTATATAAACTATCATTTGTAATTTAAATTTGAATTTCAGATTTGGTGCTCGAAAAACTTAAATTTACATTGCTGTTCACCACTATGAGTTGAATACTTATATTCTTTAAGGATCGAGTATTACAGAAAAGGAGAAAGCGTGCACACTAAAGTAAAGCTAAATGTGTGTGTGGTGTGGTACATAGATACTGGAGTCCAAGATTGTCCTTTTCTTGATTTATTCATAACATTTCGATAAACTTCAATAAAACAAAACTTAATAATTTTACAAATATTAAATCCTCAATTTAACTATTAGACTGGAATTATTCTAGAAAACAACGGCACTCCTAGAAGCCGAAGCCAAGATCAAGATTTTTAAATAGAAAAAATCCGCGATAAACAACAGCGACCAAACGCGCTGAAGCCAAGTTTCCGATTCTCTGGAATCTGTTACATGTCGTTTTCGTCGGGATGCACCCCACGGGGGTCTGAGCGCAGTGACCGATACGCTCCGCCCACGCAGGGGACGATAATTTACAACACACACCTTACGAAGGTCTAATACAGAAAGTTGTTCGCACTTTATGGAAATGATTTTGATGCTTAATTTTTATCTATAAATATCGTATTTTTCGTGGCGATTTGCTTCCATCTGATAGCCATGATTCTTGACGATAGCTCGACAGCTCGAATTTTCTACGAAAGTAAACTTTTTCTTGGTACTGCCTTATTCCAGTTTTATTCCATTCCTCTTGAACCGTATTCCTAAGTCTGTTCAAGGTTCTTGAAGGCCGTTTTCCTAAGGCTCGTTTTAATAAACTGAAAGCACTTAAGTCTATTGGAGAAGCGTAGGGTAATTTCACACGTATTTTATCAAATGAGATACACTTTAATCCATTTTCTGATGCTTTCTTTACTGAATAAGCGGCAGTTGACTTGGTCGTATGAATAGACTTTGTTCATAGGAAGCTGAACTTTATCAATGTCCTATCCGTATAAGACTGGAATTTCTTCTTCAAAAATTGGTTCTAAGATATTCTGCTGATAGTTGAGTGAATTAATTTTGGCTTTACGTGAGACTTTTTTGATTTTTAATTTGCCTTTGCAACAAAACTCTACAAGTATCATGAATCCCTTTGGGAACTTTTCTGTGCACTGACGTAGCCAGTGGCGTACACAAGGGGGGGTCCTGGGGGATCCGGACCCCCAAATCCTTTGATTTTTTTCCGATTGATTATAATTCTAAGTATATAGTACGTAAAATTTAGTTAATTTCTTGTAATTAATGATTAATTTTATTAATTTATGCTAATTATTTATTCAAAAATTATTTTTTTACTGTGTTTTGTTCCCGAAAATCGACAAAATCAAAAGGAGCATGATACAAGAATGGTGAACTTTCGACCCCGGACCCCACCCTTGAAAAATTCCTGTGTGCGATACTGGACGTAGCCATTTCGTACAGTCATTCCCGTCAGTTGAGCAATAGAAAAAATTGATCTTCTTTATAACAGTTTCTTAAATGTACCCATGCCTCATCGAGTGTTACCTCAAGTTTCCATTTTTCAGTAGCTGTGTGTTTTTCGTATAATTTTATTCAATTCATTTTTCTTTCAGTGATAGGTTTTGGCAAAAGCAGATGAACTTTAAGTTTAAAATCTTTTTTTAAAAACTTTAAATCTTCATGAATGATTTTATTTACAATGGTAGTGAAAGTCATTTCCAATTTCAATGCATTGAATCTTTGATTCGGTGGATTTCTTTTTTTTTTAGGATCAGAGATTTCATTTTCTTGACATTCCCTGCGTTCAAACAGTCTTAGGATGAGGCTTCATGATCATGTTTTTATTTTTACTTTCAGCTAGATGTTTTTCTCCCTTCAAATTTAGTATATTTTAAATACCTTTTTTTAAATGCAATAACCGAGATTTTTACACCGCTTTATAATTTGTTGATACGAATATTTTTCCTCGGTAAGCGCAATTACTTAACCATCGAGCCATCTATCGATTTTACGAGCCATTTTCAAAATAAATATTTTATTTTACATTCCAATCCAAAGAAAACACTAGCAGATAATTATTCTGAAGTTGTCAAAGTTTTTTTTTTTTTGTCAAAATACAAACGAGAAAATAAATTACAAAATCGTTCCCGTAAAGTGCGAACGACCTTCTCTATACATACGGATACGTCTGGGCTGTATTATCCATCATGAAAAAAATGCTTTTGAGAGCGGTATGTTAATGATTATAAAGCCACGGTTCTTTGTTTTTTTAAAAAAAAGCGAAGATGAAGCAGACTTTCCATCTTTAGATGAAGTAGTTGAGTTTTTTAGGAAATCTATAAATAGAATAGCTGTGGTATGTCAAGTGTCAATTCTAAAGGTTTTCAGTTGCAAACTGCAATAATTTAGTGGTATGGGATGTTTCAACACATGGCTTTATGTATCCCATTGATAGAATGGACCTCGTGTTGCTTTGTAGGGCATCGTTAGTAAACTCTCACTCACTCACTCTTATTGATAATCTCGGATTCTCTTTTTAATTTTCGTTAATAATTCACATAAAAAAAATACATGACCAAAAAAGTTCGAGAACTGATTCAAATAAACTTTTTGAACATATTAGGTGGCTTGTAATCTCGTGTTATATTTTCAATCCCGGGATTTCGGGATTACATTATCCAACTCCCGGAGTTAGGAGTGAACTACTTATGAAAAATATTCACTCATTAGCGTAGCTGAAATTACATAAGACATAGTTAAAGAATTGGTTTAATTTTATTATTTATTGAAACACAAATCAAAACAAAACTTAATTCATCATAAAAAAAGAGAAATAACAAATGAAATTTAAAAAAAAACATTCTTCATTTCTTGTGTTTCTGTATATAAGGTTTTAAAAAACACAACTCGTCCAGTGTTTCATCGCTCGTCTAGCGTTTCATCGCTTTTTGTTACTAATTGTCCTATCGAAGCAAATGCTCGTTCAGGCTTTAACAGGCACTAGCAGGCTTTATCGTCATTAAATAGGAGTATGTTCTTTATAGGTAGTTACCCCGTCTCCTATTTTCAAAAAAAGAGACTTTGCTCTTTAAATTTTTGATGACAGTGTCTCAAATCTAATAGGCTGCATTTGTGCCTATTCTTCTTTAATAACTTTATCTAGTTCTTCTGCTACACTTAATAGTTTTGGTTTACAAATTGATACGTTCATATTTCATTAAAAAATATAAATTTTCTAAAAATTAAAATATTAGAAAATTTTGATGAGAAAAAAAATTTAATATAATTAAAATTCAATCCCGAGATCTCAGGATTGAATTCGGGACCTCGCGACTGCAAACCCTAGAACAGGGATGGTGAACCAGTGATGACTTGCGACACAATATTTTGGGCACGTCGCCCATCAAAACTGTTTGCATTTTAATTCAAAATAACAACATTCAACATGAAGTATTACGAGAAACGTAAGTGATCGGTTGCAGTTTTCAGCCAGATTTTCTCAGTTCAAAAAATTATCGGAAACGCTCAAGTTTTTTATGTACTTAGATGTGACTTCATTTAACAAACTGAATTTGTCCCAATTCTATTGGTTGTAAATTGGAAAATTTGAAATGTAACTGATTGATTTCCAGTCTAGTTCAATATGATTTCAAAAATTAATTGAAAACAGGAGAAAGTTGGAATTGATTAAAACAGAAAGATTAACAAGCAATATAAGTAAAAATTGGAAACATGGAATTCTATTCCAGATAGATTTAGCTGTTTGAAACAATTGGCTCATGCTATTTTAACTGTATTTTCTGTCTACGCATGCCTGCGAGTCACTATTTTCAGAGAGAGATGAATAAAAACTCACTTATAAACCGTTTGGAAGATACTTCAATTCAGTTTGCATTCTGGTAAAAGTAGCATAACAGAATTAACACTAATGTTACTTAAATTTGAATTACGTTTAAATAAAACATTTACTACAATACTGTGCAAAATGTATTTTTTCGTTGTAATGAAAGAGTTTTGAGTAGTTAGTATTAGTTTTAATATTTTCTCAATAATCACAAGTCAAAATTATTTGACGGCGCGTCTATTTCCTTAAACATTTCTTTAAGAAAGAATGACACGTTGATCTAAAAAGATTCGCCACCCCTGCCGTAGAACATATATTATAATTTTTTAAAAACATTTTTGACAGAAATTTCTGATGAGTTGAAGTTACTTGTTACTTAAGAATTTTTTCCTTTCAGAATAATGTTAAAAATTATATTAACTGGATAATAATACGTTTTTAAAAAGAATATATGAAACGATACAAAAAGTTGAGGTTTCAGATAAATTTTTAATCCTAATTTCTTTAAAAAAAATAAAGGAATTGTGTGTAATGATTAAACAAATTACCTTTTTACGATTTAGAAATTATTTCGATAATGGTTTCACTCGTGGTCTTTAGATGGCAAGAGATTTTAAACACTGCAGGTGATTGGTTAAATAATTTATCAAAAGCAAAAAAAAAAAATTCATAAATTTTATATATTACTAATTTCAAATTAAAAAATTTGACTAAAAATATCACACACAATTTAAATGATACCTGAAGAATAACACTATCCTTTTTTAATGATGAGTAACAAAAGAAGAGAGAGAAACTGCTTTTGATATATCGTTGCATAAAAAACATATGAATATTCAAAATTTTAGTTATTGCATGAAACTTAGAAGTAATAACTGTGTGATTTGCTGAATTAAGGAATGTACTTTTCAACAGATTTACTTTGATTTGCTTAATTTATTAATAGTACTAAGTATCCTAATAAAGAGTGTTTTTTTTCTAGGTATAGAAGTTTAAGTTGGCATTACTTTCCAAAATGGCGACCGATTTAACAGCTGTCAAGTGATTTATTCTCAGTTTGGTTTGACAATTCATCAAAACGATCATCAAGCAAGTCGTAGATTCGTCGAAAGGGCCCAAAACGAGATTGCCGTTGTTCCCGATTTTCATAAGCGAATTTCGTTTAGCGATGAAGCGCACTTCTGGTTGAATGGCTACGTCAACAAACAAAACTGCCGCATTTGGAGTGAAGCTAATCCACAAGTGTATGTCGAAACACCGTTACATCCAGAAAAACTGACTGTTTGGTGCGCTTTATGGGCTGGTGGAATCATTGGTCCGTACTTCTTCAAAAACGATGAAGGCCACAACGTTACAGTCAATGGAGATCGGTATAGAGCCATGATTACTAACTTTTTCATTCCTGAATTGAACAATCATGATGTCCAGGAGCTGTGGTTCCAACAAGACGGCGCAACATGTCACACAGCTCGTGCCACCATCGATTTATTGAAAGACACGTGTGGTGACCGCCTAATTTCACGTTTTGGACCTGTGAATTGGCCTCCAATATCTTGTGATTTAACACCGCTAGACAATTTTCTGTGGGGCTATGTAAATTCATTGGTCTATGCGGATAA
The DNA here is from genome assembly GCA_019973935.1 of Trichonephila clavipes. Classification (NCBI taxonomy): domain Eukaryota; kingdom Metazoa; phylum Arthropoda; class Arachnida; order Araneae; family Nephilidae; genus Trichonephila; species Trichonephila clavipes. The sequence continues at coordinate 1,153,558 of BMAU01020999.1, forward strand.
GCCCCAAACGCTTGACCATTTGGAAGACAACATTCGCCGTGTTATTGCCGATATACGGCCACAAATGTTGGAAAAAGTCATCGAAAATTGGACGTCCAGATTGGACTACATCCGAGCCAGCCGTGGCAGTTCTATGCCAGAAATCATATTTAAAGTGTAATTCCACAAGATTATCTTTCGAATAAAAAACATTCATGTCAATCGAATAATACATCGTTGTTTTATTGCAATTTAAAGTTCTATACCTCTAAAAAAAACACCCTTTACATACTTCACCGAAATCAGGTTAAATACGTACAAAATACTTGTAAACATTTGAGGAAATATTTCTGAATTTGATTTTAATTAACATCGTGGACCTATTCAGGAGAACAACGAGAGGAGAATTCTTTGCAATCATGAATTTTACAGGATATATGGTGGGACTGACATTGTGAGAATTATAAAAAAATATTACGTATTAGGTGGCTGGGCCATCTGCATAGATAAAAGATATGCCGATGCTTTTCCTACCAAAAAAAAGTATTTTTTTCGAAAATTGAAGGGACCAGGCGTAGAGGATGACCACCTACACCAGGGGTGCGCAGACTTTTCCAGGGTACGGGCTGCTGATTTTTTCAAGATGTTGCCGTCCACCCAGAATCAGTGTCACACACAAGGGAGGGAGGCTCCACGGATCCGGACCCTCCTCCACAGCCAATGATTTTTTTCTTGATTGTTTATAACCCCCTGTATATAGTACGTAAAATTTAATTAAGTATTTGTTATTTTTTATTAATTAATGCTAATTATTTATTCAATAATTTATTTCTTGCTGTTCTTTCATCCCGAAAATCTACAAAAGGAAAAAAAAATGTTTGGCTGCGTATTGGGGTAGGATATGTGTGAGATGGTAGACATTCGACCCTGGACCACCCTTTGAAAAATTCACGTGGACTGGACCTGGTCCACCGTGCCCCCTGTCCAGTATCGTAGGTGTGGTGAGGAAAGGAAGAAAAGGTGAACAATATTTTTCATAACTTAATAATAAATACGGAATATGTACTTGCCTAAGTAAATAAAATAAAACACTCACTTTTTTGAAACTGCGTTTAAAGCAAAACGCAAAATACACGCACAAACAAACATAATAATAATAGTGATCCACTTCCCATCGATTCCACAACTGGAGTCTTAAAAGAGAATAAACGATTGAACTCTTCGTCTACAAATGACACAAATATAACCATATCTAATATGATGCATTTACTATCTCAAACAATTCAAAATACATTAAAAATAAAACACTTTCATCTAAAGTTAGTTCTCGCAACTATAGTCAGCAGAAGATTTAATCTGCGTTCTGTCAGCTAAAGTCTTGAATATGTCTTTATATAATTACTAACTGCTAATCTTCAGGCGGTCACCCCAAATTGTCTTATCGGTCGATCGCGATCGACGTAATGCCCACTCCGGACCTACACGATGTTGAAAAGGACCTCAAGTGAGTGAGGGAATATTAAAGTCGCACACTATATTCAGCTACACGAGGGCTGTGATTGATTGCGATCAGCTAAACGATTTGAGAGACGGTAAGTCATGTATATTTATTTGTTTCGGGTGATTTTTTACGGATATTTGACAACGTATGCTATGCATTGTCTACCTTTAAGGGTAATAGGTGGGGCCTACATTTGTGTAGGGGCCCAGGGACTGATTTTGCGTTGGGGCCGATGCCCTTAAGAAGTCTTAAGACGTTCCTGCGAGTGAGTGAGTGAATATTAACGTCGCACTGTTCAGCTACACGAGGGCTTTTGGAGACGGGCCTCGTAATTTTGAAAAATAGCCAAGTGACGTGGACGACACCTGAGTTAGCAACCCCACCCCCTTCTCCTAACTTCCACACGACACCAACCGGAGGACGTTTGAGCATCGAGAGATGTAACGTGCATGGCCCCCCTACATGGCGAGAGTTCATCGGTACGAGGCTCGAACTCATGACACATCGGCCACGAGTCCGTTACCTTGACCTCCAGGCTAACGTGGTCATTGAAGAGAATCTCAAACTAATGGGAATCAACGGATGGAAGGCCGTTGTGAATGATAGGGTCAACTGGAGGAGGATCAGTCCACGAGTCAGCCAATAGCACTCGTCCTTGGTCAGTCAAGACAGTCATAGTCAGCCTTGGCAAGCAAAATGTGTTGAGCTTATGAAGAAGAATTAACATTACTTTCTTTAAAGCAACCCGAGTGCTATTGGCGACGATCCTCATATTTGAAATCTCGATTAAGTGACAAGGATGACACCTGAGCTGACGTCCTCTCTTCAAACTTCCACACCAGCCCAGAAACAGTCCTGAAAAAACAACGGAAACACAAGCAGAATTACAAAAAAATAGATAATGCTATTGTAAATAATATTTAGAATAATTAAAATTAGTTATTATGGAAGTTATATGTCTAGTATTTAAATATATTCAATATTTTTATTTATTTCATTTTCTTCGTAAAAAAAGACCGAAATTAGAGATATATCCAATATTGATTTCATTTCGGCACAGAAACTATAAACAGTTCCGATTTTTTTATTATTTTCCTAACGCATGTTTGATAAAAAAATGTTTTTAATTAGTATTATTTTTGTATTTGTGTGCAACAGTTTCGATGTATTTACCAATCGACGTGTAAATTCCGCAACAACTTGTGATTGGAGTTTACTTCCTCTTTTAACTTACAAAAATATGTATAACGACTTTCGAAATTATCTCCTTTTTTGGCGAAATGTTACTTTTAAAAGAGCATTACTTATCTGATATTTATCAATATTAAACGCAAATAAAAACTATAATTTGTTACCTAAAAATAACACAAACATAGAACTAATTATAAATATATCCGTAGAGTTTTGTGCATAATTATTTTCATTTCAATTTTGCTTTTGCATACTTGTAATTTGTAGTACAAGATCACGAAACCATAGCAATATTTTAAGTCGATATAATAACCCTTTTTGCAACACTGGTGCCAAAACAACTTCACACTTTGATGATTCATCAATTAAAACATTGCTTAAAACAACACAAAACTCAACTACTTTTTATAATGAGTGTTCCTCTATGTTACGAGTAAATTACGAAAAATAATATTTTTTAAAATAAAAAATTAAATTCACCAAGTTCACATGACTCATACGTTCAGGAAATTATTTGAGTAAATATATTGAAAATAATCATTCAATAAAATGTGCTATGATCTATTTTGAAACACGTAGCTATTATTATATTAGGAATAATATATGTTATGACTTTTTAGTGGTTTAGAAATGTATAATTAAAATGTATTTTTTTTTTATTTTTAATGTTAATCGAGGCCGTGCTAGTTTAGTAGTGGCCGGCATGTCAGGAGTTCTAGTTCCAGTGTCATTGAACGCCCACCATGTAGAAGGGCTGATGCATGTTAAATCTGTCGAAATTCAAAGTCCTTCCATAGGCGTGGTGTGGAAGTTCGGAGAGGAAGGTCCTCGTCACTTGACCATAATTGTGTAACTACCTCTTGTGTTTCTTTTTCGTGTAACGGTAATAACCATTCGGAAGCTCAATGGCGGAGTGGTAGCACATCACGCTTCCACACCATAGGTCCGGCGTTCTATTCCAGGGTTGGGCAAGGTTGACACAGCCTTTCATCCCTTCAGTGGGTCGATAAATGAGTACCAAGCTTGCTAGGGGACTAAACACTGGGGGGTTTCGGGTCAGATTGACCACCTGACCGGAACACCACCACCTGAGATAAACACGGTAAGCTTTGGCCCTCATGGGGTGTTGCACCACTGAGTTTAGTTTAATAAACATCCGTGAAATCCAAATTTTTTTCATTATTTTTCAGATCGCTAAGAGAAAAATATTTAAATATTTAACACAGGGGTAATTACATTTGTTAATCTGCTGAATAAAGAATTTCAACAAACTATCTGGTGATCGCGGTAGCCACATAGTTATGGTCACGGACTCGAGGGTGGCGTTGGCGAGTTACAGGTTTGAAACTTCCTGGCATTGAAGACCCGCCTTGAAATTCATCCGTTAGGAGTAATGTAGACGTGAATATGCGGAAGAGAAGAAATAACAGCTCAGGTGTCGTTCTCGTCACTTCACCGAAATTACGAGATCCTTCAACCGAAGCAATTGTGTGGCTTCAGTGTGTGATGTAAATTAAAATCCTATGAAATAAATAATATGCTTTTAATAAGATTCTGTTTGAAAAATCTTTTAAAATCTTAATAAAATTCTACGTAATACCTCAAAATAATACCTACGTAATACTTACAAATCAATTCTGATGATGCCATGTCCTTGACGAGACCAAATCAGACAGTACCATAGGCCCAGATTACTGTTCTGGCAATAGAATCCTCCTAGAGGTTTGTGATAATCCCCCCTGAGGTGATTATCTCTAGGAGTATCAGCGTGAGAGCTAGAGACGTAGGATTAACGAAAGAACTAGAAGGAAACATTATCTTAATATAACTTTATTAAGATATTCAACTTAAACCTCTAACAAATTAGATTATAATAATCTATGTGACAGAATCTACGATGGTAAAACACACCACACACAATATATTTATAATAACGACTTAACCTAACTCGGACCACTATCAATAACTGAATCGCTTACACTCAATTCTAATATATATATAATCACTGATACTAATATAAAGTAATCAATCCTACCTTGTTGTAGTATCAGTAAACGATCACACTGATTTTAGATGAGGTCTTGCGATAAGTCATGTGCAATGGTATGCACCTTGATTAATGGATCTCTAACACGTATAATTACTATTCTTCGCCACGTAATGTTATCTGAAACTTATTCAATCTAAAAAAACGGACTGTTTACATTCCTCTAATTGCCATCGCGCTTACTCTAATTTCTGATATTTAAAAGGTTCTTAATTTGCATCTTTCTTTCACACTTCACTTCTTGGATTTGGTTGGAAAAGAGTTGCCATTAATTTTGGCTCCAAAGAACCCAAAGGACATGTTAAACAAAAGACACGTGATCCCGTCACAGGTTTGTTGACGAAAGCAGGACCCCTATTTCTTGTAGAGCAACAATGAATAAAAGGGCAGTCGAAAATATGAGCATGTGTTAGCTCTGTATCTGTAAACAGTTATCCCAATTTCTGTATGGTCTTCTACCATCCCTCTACATCAGGGAAGGTGAACCCGTGGCACTGATGGCACGCGACCTAATATTTTAGGCATGCCAGTGATCAAAATGGTTTGCATTTTATTTCAAAACAACAAAGTTCACTATGAAGTATGAGGAACAAACCCAAGTGCTCGGTTGCGGGGAGCACACTCGTTTGTAATTGTCTTGTCTTAGTTACGTTGTGGGCTACAATTGCTTATGATGCATCTACGTCTTCATCGACACAAATGTATTTTAAAGTTTATTTGTGTTATATATACGATTTTTAATTGTTATTTAACATGGCTAGTTCAGAAAAAGAACAAAAAGTGCAAGATAGTAAGAGTGTAACAGAGAATTTCAAATTTGGTGAATCTACAGAAATATGACACTCCTAGTAAAGGCGACAATGCGGTGTGTGTTTTATGTTCTGCAATTGGGGTATGCAGTACATCATCTGTAAAACGGCATTTTGAAACAAATCACAAACCCTCTTGTGAAAAAAGTGAACCATAGTAAAATAAGTTAATAATATAAGTTATTTACCGTCTAATCTGCAACAACAGAATTCACACTAATGTTTACTCTAATTTGTATTACACGTATAACTAAAACATTTACAACGATACAGTGCAAAAAGTATTTTTTCGTAGGAAATACAAATTTTTTTTGTGTGTTGATAATATTTAATTTCATTATTTTTACAATAATCACAAGTCGAAATTCTTTGACGGCACGTCTATACCTCATTAAACACTTATTTATAAAAGATGGCACGTTGATCCATAAAGATTCGTCATCCCTGCTCTACATGATTTTATAAAGAATTTTGTAGTGCGTCGAATTATTTCATACTTCCGTTGTTTCTACATATATGAATAAAAGTTTAATATTATTAAGACAAAATTCCATATAAAAAGAAGAAAACAGGATGTTTTGGACGTTGCTAAAAGTCTGGAAATTAATATAAATTTCAAAGCAAATATTTGATAAAATATAAGAAAAGCATTGCACAACCAGCTTCCAAGAAGAGAAAGTTAACTATGCAATACAGTATCTTACTTTTGATATCTCCAAACGATTTATTGCAAATATTTATTCACTGACGGATCGTGGAATTTCGCAAATCAAAAGGAATACCACATACATTTTGCTAAAAGATGGAATATTTTTCTAATAAAAATGAACTTGTCTTTATATATTTACAGAAAGTATGTAAATATTAATTTCAATTATGTGTGTGAATATTTTATATCAAATAAAAAATTTCAAGAAAAAATATTGTGATTTTTTAAATTTTAAGAGTTATTAATTTAAGGAAAAGTCTATTAAAAAAGATACATTGTTTACGATTAATAAATTTTAGATTTTGGTGAGAATTCTTTTATTTGGGGCAATATTACGTAGGACATCATCTTATTTATATTCCAATCATAAATTTATATTTCAATCCTAATTTGTACATAAAAGAAACATAAATATATTTTTTGAATGTTGGGTTATACTTTGTTTTTTAAAGCATTTTTAAATCTCCTATTAAGAATTTTTGTAAGATTTTCTGTTTTTTTAGCAAGTTTAATTCTTTTAAGTATAAACCTTTTCTGAATAATGATAGCTGAGGCATTAGTTTTAAAAAAAATGTTAGATATATGATTTTATTAGTTAAAATGTTGTAAAATTTAGGGCCAAAAATAATAATTAAGATTATTCAATATATAAAGTTTATAGCAGAATATTTTAACAGATTTATACATTTCTTATTTTTTTTATATCTTTTAAAGAACTAAATTCAAATTCCAATTTATAATAAGTTGTTCTCTCGTGTAAATTAGTAAAATTAACGAGTAGGCAAATAAATTGAAAATGAGTAAAATAAATTAAAAACTGTTCAATTAACGGATAACTGAATAATTTTCTTTCAGCATTTGCGAGTCTTTTCAAGAAAATTTTGTATGCTCTTTTGCTCCTACAAAATCCTTGGGAATGAGAGAGAAAGAGTATATTTCTTCGCACATACAAAGCAATACACGACAGCTATTGGCGACAGATCTCGTGATTTTGAACCTCTATCAAGTGACAAGGACGACATTTGAGCTGGAGCCTCCCTTTCCAAACTACCACACAACGACAATGGGTACACAATCACAAATTTCTTGGGTATGGGAGCTATATGAACCTCTGTGTTTTTCAATAATAAGTCAGGATCCAGTTTGAACACTAATTTTCTAAGTGTTCCTCATAAGAAAAAACTACAGACCCGGTACCATTCTTCTAAAATCATAAAGAGGCAGTGGAGTTACAGAAATTATTACCCCTCCTCCCCAGCAAAGTCAGATTTTGCCTTTAGTATTTTATAACTTGGTTAAATACATACTTGGCGTCTAGTCAGGCTTTGGAATCCCTAGAAAACCTCTATAACAGAAATGGTATTACAGTTTGGGTTAACGTGTTGTTGGACGGGCACACAACTTGAACAATGCAAAAAAGTAACTTGTCTGCTTTGAGGTATAAGGATGAAATTTTGTCGCCCATCCGGTATAGTGGTTAGCGACGCTGACTGGGCTTGACTTCGAATCCCGGAGAAGGAATGGATGTTTGTAAATGTGTGGTGCCTTCGCGACATGGGGGTACTTTAATAGCCGTCGAGCCTCAAGTCCTCTCGTGTCGTTGGTGTAAATGGAAGAGAGGTGGGAGGCTCCTGACCGCCCCCAAGGCGCTCTCCCTCAAAATTGGGACTAAACCTAGCAAAATCATTATGTCACCTACATAGTGCTCAAAGCTACCGCTAATGACAGGCGTACAACTAGCCCCTTACCAAGATGAATTTCGTGAGCCTTCTGATGTTAATGTCGATCAGGTGGCATAAGTTACAACAACAAGAAACATTTTATTTTAGTTACTTTTTATTAAATAATTACGATTAATACAAATGTGTATACACATATTACAGAATCACAATATTAGGTGGCAAAATAGAAAGCGATTTCCCATTTTCCTTTCTATATATGGGCTTTGAATATTTTTTGTTTGTTACTATCTATTCATTAATTCAATTTAATTATTCCTATAAAATGGCATAGTAAAAAAGAAATCACATTCTCAGAAATTAGGCATTCTCATGTGGAATTTGAAACTAGGACCTTCGGATTCGAAGTCCAACGCGCTACCCATTGCGCTAATGGGACACAACGAGAGATTTTCCTTTTTATGTATGTTGTTGGACTATTATTTTTGTTTGTTACTAATTATTCATTAATTACTGAATTAATATTTGAAAAAAATTGTATTAACATCAAGTGTCATCCACTATAAGTTTAAAAAAATGTATTTTAACTTGAGTAGATGAATGAAAAGTATTTTATGAACGATTGAAAATTTAAACAATATATATATATGACATGTTTCGAGTCAGAATCAGACTTAATTTTTAAAGAACTTTATTCAATAATTTCTACATTTCTTCTGACGCTGAGAGCATGGAGGAAAAAGCATGCCACGGTGTTGGTTAAGTGGATAACACTTGAAAAACAGATGCGGTAAGCATCGCGGATTTTATGATTGTACTTGAAAATTAAGGCTGACATATGTGGACTATTAAATCTAACGATCTGGAATTAGACATGTTTATTGGTTAGGCCATATGTTCGGAAGAAATAAATGGGTGATTTGTTTGATACTTGAAGATGTGAACTGAGAAAGATGAGGTAAGTGCTAGATAAGGAATAAAATTAGGAATTGAAAAAATAATAGAAGGAAGATAGGAATTGAAAAAATAAGTTTACAGAATAGATCATTTTGAAAATCGGTTTCTGAAAGAGTACAATAATATATATTCAGTGAATAATTAGAACAAAAGTGGTTTTATTTGAATAGCGTAGGTACAGAGCATAGAATATCATACACAAAATCCTGTTTCCTATTAAACATACAAAAATAATCCGGATATAAAATAGTATCGGATATTCCAGGAATAAATGGGTAATTCGGGAGAAGGGGGAAAGAAGAAATTTCCTCGTATTCATTTCGTGAGCATCATAAAATTAGAAGAAAACCTATGAACATATATCTCTTATATAAATAACAAATATATATAACAAATATATAATATATATATATATTTGTATAACAAATTATTAATAATTTCGGCTCAACGTAATTGAGTACTGCATAAATAAAAGTTTTATTTTACAAAAATAGAAACTTTTATGAATCTTTTTGTTATTTTCCGTTTATACGTATCAAAAACATATTTCAGGGAGTCGCACAATTTTTCATAAATTAAATTAGTTGAATTAATTATGTATTAGTCTGTTAAAAGCTATTCAATTCCAAGAAAAAAAATAATACTTTTTAAATTAAAAAGATTAAACTTTTGGTACTTAAAAAATATCGAACCAAATTTATATGATTAAAAAAATTACTCCACATTTTCCTAATCAAGATATAGAAATAGTATAGAATTATTTTCCTTTCATTTTGAAAAGTGATTTTGAACCTATAAATTAAAGTTTCTTTGAAATAAGAATAATTAAATATATGTGTGAAATAGGCGAACTTACAGGAAAGACATCCGCGAATAAGCTTTTAACCCAGTTTCTGAATTCACTAGAAATGATGAAAATGGAATTTAAATTTAATTAATTCTTTGAAAGTTTCCGTTTTCTAATTTAGAAAAATAACGCAAAAAATTAGGAAGTGAGGATTATATAAGATTTGGAAGTTTAAACATGTCAGCAGAGCAATAATTAGGGAAATACTGAAAAACTGGGAATAATTTAGTAAAGAAATTCTGGAGTTTTTATCACAATTTTTTGATCCCATTACTTTTAAAATGTTTTAACTGGTGAATTCAAAGTTAAAATGTGGAGAAGTATTAATTATAAAGTATTAATTCCGAAAAGTATAATATATATTTTCCCGTAAAAATATAGGTAGCTGTAATTTCTTAAATCCTGGTCTCCTTTAACTTTAAATAATTTATAGAAGAACCCTATCATTTCTTAAATAATTTCATTGTAGTTTTGTATCATAAAACACATTCTCTACTTCTAGAATTAAAAATGTTGTAACATGGAAGTTTCTTATAAAAATAAATAAACTTTAATATTGTTAGTGGTTGTTCGACTTTCAAATGAAGGAAAGGTCTCAGCGCAATTAATAGGCAGGTTTACTCGTTTGACATGAATCATTATTTATTCCACAGCTCTCAACTAATTCTAATTTCTATTAAAGAAATATGTAACATACACCTTTAAGTTTAAATTTTCAAGGTTCACGCAAATATTGAAAACAGTTATTCAAATTTGCACATACATCGAAATTTTGTATGTGACAAATGAAACGCATATTCGACGTCAAATGTTTAGCATCAATGTTACTTCCCTGCATCGTTTTTATATAAGCTAGGAAGAATCTCATGATATCTTCTAAAGTGTTTTCATCAAATAATCATTCTAGACCAGGGGCATCCAACGCAAATGATCTTGCGGGCCATTTCGGAAAAAAACATTATAATCTCGCAGGCCGCACATAAAAATATGTACCTTTAAATCTGATTTAAAAAAACATTTATTGGAGTGAAAATTTAAAACAAAATGAATTATTATTATTGCTTTCATTATTTTTCATATATACAGACATAGATAGTATAATAATGTTTATATAATAATATTAATATAATATAACAATGCAATGATCAAATAATGTTAAAAATATTACAGTTGGCATTTTCTTGAAAATTACGGTGTTTCTTTTGAATTGATCTTTCGTTAATCATTTTTGAAACTTGATTGTGCTGTTATTCGCAAACGATTAAGTATGCATTGGCCCTTTATCTTGACCGTCCTGAATATTCTCTTTTTAAACTTTACAAAACATCTCTGACTGCCTCTTCCTTTTTGAGCACTCCAAACAGAAAAGGAGGCGGAGAAGCAAAAGTCTCACACACAAGAGAATCATGTACCATCCCTAGTAAAGGATATGCATAATGCAATTCGGAATTTATTAAAAAAGCAATTTATTATAGTAAAATCAAATGTAACAGTTTGATAAAATATAAATCTATTTTAATCTAAAGGACATTTCTATTATCAAAAAGGATTTATTTTAAAACAAGAGCAGGTAACAGGCAAATACATTGTAGTTTTATTTATATATATATATCAATCAATTTCCACTCAAATAAATTTCAAAATGAAAAAACTTTAAAAACTCTATTTAAAATTTTTTAAAAAAAAGTCGGCAGACCGCAACTTAGGTACTGGCGGGCCGCGTGTTGGACACCTGTTCTAGACTCTTCTGAACTTTGTTAGGTGCATCGGTTTTCATCACCCGAACTATGGCGACGAAATTTGTCGCTAAGATCATTCCTTTTCATTTGACAACTTTAATAGAATACTTTTATTTGTCCTTTAAGTGTTCTTTCTGGCTGCAAAAGCATTGTGGTAAAGAAACTAAGTCAAAATTATGAGTAACTAGCTGGTATAACCGTTCTTCGCGCGGGTGAACTGAAAAATTAAACAACACAGATTGAAGGAAAAAGAAGTTTTTAATGAGTTAATTTTATGTAAATTGAAAATTAAACAAAAAAAGCTTTTTGCATATTTCAGCTAAACAAAAAAAAGAAAAAAAAAAACACTTTTGTTAAATTTTAACTATATAGATCTAATAGCCGATTAAAGGGATTTTTTAAATTTATAATTCCTCGTAACACTCTTGAGGGTCGATTTTTCAAAATACCTCCCTAAGCTGATCTCTGCTTAGCAAAAGTAACACATTGTTAAAAGTTTTGCGTAATGAACGCTTAAAGTAGTGTAAATAATTTATATCTGAAAGTGTAATACATTAATATTACTCTTTCTGTTGTATTTATTTTATTTTAAAATTGTAATATTCGCAAGCAACGCCGTTTCTTAAATTATAATGGCGATTCACAATGAAAAACATAGCGAAATGTTAACGATAGAGTCAAGTTGGCAAATGGCTACCTACTTTTCCTAGCTCGAGCTTTATTAGAGCTTTGTAAGACCCGCCGTGTAGGGGAGAAATGCACTTTAATACTTTATCCAACCGCATTATGATTTACTGCAGTTTTTTTCATATAATTTTTTTTGGATCACTACATGTACAAATTAAGGGATATACATGAACAAAATACTCCACTTTGGAATATTTAATCCGTTAGAGCTAATAAATTAATTAAAGATATTCCACTGTAAAATTAATTATGTACACCGTTCACTTAAAATAAGTAGTCAAATCATTTTCCAAGGTCTTCATTAACAGACAAAACCATAAGACACTTAAATTTTGACATTAATTATTTTTTTGCGACAAAAATAATAATCTTTGCAATCCGCTGAAAACGCAATATCTGCTACAAAACTGTTAGCCTTCCCCACTAAAATACTCATCATAGAACCCGTGCTGCCATATATCTTGGAAGAGTGGATTTCAAAGAATATTAAAGCTAAGTATTGGTAGAATATTCCTGCTAAGTTGGTGTGGTGTGGTAGTTAGGAGAAGGGGGTGCCAGCTCAAGTGTCGTTCCCGCCACTTGACCATTGTTCAAAATTACGTGGTCCGTCTCCAAAAGCCCTCGTGTAGCTGAAGAGTGCGACGTTAATATTCACTCACTCACTGCAAAAAATACAGTGCAGTAGTTATAATTAGTTTTATGCTCAAAAATGCAATATCTGCATATTCAATTAAAATTACAGCGTTATAATTAACTACTAACCACAAAAAAATTATGAAAGTTTGTCCAAATGATGTAGTGTGAAAGAGAAAGTTTATTTACTTTAAGTACCAGAAGCTATAAAAGTAGTTATTTTGAAAATAGATCAACTTCTTACTACCAAATGTGCATAATAAAATCATAAAAAAAACATTAAAATAAAGAGAGATTTATAACAACTTCTCCCTTCGAAACTTAGTTTTATTCTGAAATAAAAAAAAATAGGCATTATTCTGATCACAGGAATTAATTAGAAGCGGGCGCCTTGCGTAGCCAAAACAAAAAGAGTTTTTCACAAACAAAAGATAGATATATGCTGACGTGGGCTTTTTTGCTTGCAGATGGCAGAATTTTTTCCTTCTTACTAAAATATTTTCTTCTTCATAAAATATTTTATCAAACAAAGGGAAACTTGACCCATTTTTCACATAAAATATTTTTTAAAAATCAAATTTTTGAATTTTTAACAAAAACTCATTTTAGTATATATTAGCCATCATTATAAATATCGCATAAAAAGTTACATGCCTGTGAACATTATTTACTTAGAAAAGGTACATCGAACATCAAAAATTTACATTTTGAGGTAAATGAACTTAAATGTATAATTACTCTTTTTCATTAAACATTCCTCCCCATACTCCAAATAATCTACATTTTATGAATCTCATCACTCTCTCTCTCTTCCTTTTAAATCTTTTTTTCCTTCCTAACTTCCTTTATTTTTTGTAAGTATGAGTATTTAGCCTTTAACAACCTCTGTTTGTCGAGGTGCTCCATTGCCTGTACCGCGTAATCACCAGTTTTAATATTAAATTTTCTCAAAAATTTTGCTTTTGATACATTTTCCATATTAAATGATGGAATTGCATTATATGTACCTAATGATAATACTTTTATTCGTACTAATATTTTCTTTGGTACACGAAACCATATTGTTTCGTTTACAATTTCATTGGCCTTTTGTGTACCTCAAAGTAAAAATTTTTTTTATCATTTCTGGATTAAATGTTTTGATTTCCATCATTCATTCAACTTTTAAGCAAAAACAAAATACTTTGTTCACGTTTTTTGCCATTTAAATGGACGTGACCTAGTTTCAATGTTATTTAAAAATAGGTTTTAATTTCTTCTAATTACTCTAGAGCAGTGGTCTACAACTCCCGGTCCGTGGACCGGTCAGTGGATCAAATACTACCGGTCAGCACAAGAAACATTAAATTATTTCCATTTTATTTACTGTGGTATATTTGTCTTGGGTTTGGGCTACTTTTTATGAAAATCACTTTATATTCCTCGTTAAATCATTTTATATTCACTTTTTGGTGTAGCTATATTTTGTTCTGAAGTCACGATTAAATAAAATTATATATATAAAAATTAAAATTATAATATCAAAACAGTCTAAAATATAAACAATCAACGTCCTCCCCCTCAGCTGGCCGCGGTAAAATTAACAAACGTTGACCGGTAAGCGGCGATAAAAAGGTTGACCTAGAGGTTGCAGTAAGGTATTTTTAGAAAGGTAAAAATCTATACCAATTGAAAATACAAAAATCTTAAAATTGTCGTGTTAAGAAGGTTTTAGGTTTCCAATGCACCTTAATGACATTGAAACTCATTTCTGTGATTCTCTGTTCATCGTATTCATAAGCAGAACTTTATATAATCCACGGAACTCTATTTATATCAAGTAAAGTAATAACTCGACTTACGCGCGATTGCGGAATCACGCGATTTTCAAATCTCATCGATTCGTCTTTTGTTTGAGGAAAAAAATTGGTAAAATTGAGGAAACTGGACACGTGATTGAATAATTTGTCCATCTTAAGGTATTCGACTACTTTCGACAACTTTTTTTTGAAAAAAATGCAGATATGGGGATTTTTTGTGATTTTTAGATTTATTTAGTGGAAAAAATCCTAAAATTGAAAACAGAAAAAAAAATTTATGATCAAAATGGGAAAAAACTGGTAAAAATGTACAAAAAATAGCATAAACGGGGCCCGCTCTGTACAAAAATTTTATGAACAAACTCTCAGTTTTTTAATTTCGATGTGTTCCTTTGTTATTCATGTTTGAAATGACCTCCAGGATAAGAGATATTTTAATTTTTACAAAAACTAGAGCACTTTATCTTAGTGATTATATGAAATTGCTTAAAAAAACAGTGATTATATTCACATAAAGGACCGTAAATTTTGAAATAAAACAGTGATTGGTAAATCTGAAGGTCAAAACACTTCTACTGTTATACAAAACGTACGCAAAAAATTTCAGCAAATTATTTTCAAAGCCTTTTAAGCAATCGCTGTCCCCGTTTGAACTTTTCGAGAGAAAAAACACATTTCGAGTAAAACGCATTTTAAAGTTCGACATCTTGTGTTAAGTTATGGCATCTGCTTTTACTAAAACGCTTGTTGTTTTTGTTCTAGTGAATGGAAAATAAAAACCTTGGTACTTTTATTAAGCTAATAAGATGGCCTATAAAATAAAATCATAAAAAAATTGTCAATTTTTGATAAAAATCATGATTTTAGGTGTAGTCGAATACCTTAATAGAAAAATAAATTTAGAAGAAAAAGTAATGACGCTCAAGAACAGCTGGACTCCCACAATAAGGAGTTGACAAAATTGATGAGCTCATAGCAAGAGCAAAACATAAAAGAATTCCGAGTCTCCTTAGACCCCGTTCAAACTGAAGATCTAATGACGGTAAGGAATTTGAATGAGTGAGTGAAGATTAACGTCGCACTGTTCAGCTGCACGAGGGCTTTTGGCGACGGACCACGTAATTTTGAACCATGGTCAAATGACGTGGACGACACCTGAGCTGGCACCCCCTCTCCTAACTACCACACCACACCAAGGGAGGACGTTTCAGCTCTCGACATATTTACCGTGCATCGCTGCCCTACACGGCGGGTCTTTAGTGGTACTGGGCTCGAACTCGTGACAAAGCCAGCCAAGATCCGATGCCTATACCACTCGGCTACCGCGGCCACGTAAGGAATTTGAAAGAAGGGTTATAAATTTTAGAAAATATGTACTCAAACGAAGAGCATATTTTTTCAACAAAACTAGGAATAAAAAAATTATTAGAATACTACGAGGATATTATGCGCGAGACAAAAAGAATCTTGTCCGATTTTATGAAACTTTCTAATGGGTGTGAGGGAAAGTTTTGTCATTTTTTTCTGAAGAAAAAACAAACAAAAATTTCATTTTTTATTTAAATTTTAATCTAAAATATAATGTCTTTTAGTAGTTACAACTGTCTGCAAGTGTTCTTGCAGCTTATCTAATAGACAGATAGCGCAGTATGAAGAGTATTTGCCGTCTGAGGCAAAGATTTCTCAACTGGTATCCGAACACGTTGAAAATGACCAAATTCGGTGAAGACAGATATTCTTGTTTTTTATTTTATAGAATAGAGCTATCTTTTGGATTTACAAAACATACTTTGTTTTGTTTCTACGCTACCTAGAGGCTGAGTTACAATTAATTTTATAAAGTTAGACAAAAGGGAAAGGGGTCTTTGATCTACTAGAAATGGGCATTTAAAATGTTCAGAATCTATCATGGCGAGTCTGATTACTCAAAATGTTACGAATGTATTTCTGTAAAACCTTTTTAACCTGATATTTATATTATTTCCTAGAGAATGCGCAAAAATATTTCTTATTGTATGAATACTTTTTGAGTTATATGGCTTGTTATTTAAATAACGGTCTCAGAAAGTATGTGACTTTTCTTACAATGTTTACTCAATCAACTCCAAAATTTTAATAAAATATTAAAACTTTAGTACATTTTCTAGATAAATGCATCTAATTTGTTTTAGTAATACTTTTACTAATATATGTTTATTATATTTTTCTTCAATTGCTTTGAAGTTTTATAAAAATGTTGCTAAAATTACACTTATATTGTGATATTTAGGCAATTTATTTTAAATATTGTTATTTAAATATTGGTATTGTGTCCTAAAAAAGCATTTGTAATGTTTAATGTGCTATTTTGTCAAAAAGTACTCCGAACGTGTTCGGATACCTTAAGGTAGCCGACTACGTTCGTAACCGTGATTTTAAAAAAGCGCATAAATGGATAATTTTCATGATATTTAGTGTCACTCAGATTAGAATACATGCATAAAATTGTTTTAAGGACATTTTGACAAAAAAAATTATTTAAGTATAATATTTTGGCAAAAAATTAACTTAGAATAATATTTTTTCCAAATGTTCTCCTTTTGTGAAAAATGATTCTACTATAATAATATTTTGCCTGTATATAGCTCAGACTTCTCTACAGAGGCTCAACTAGAATGTTTGAAAAACTCACATTATTTTTAGAGTTACCACCAATTGAAATAATTACTCGCGTTTTTTTTCTTAAAATTTCTCCCCTATGTTGTCGTAAAATATGAATAAACCCACTTCTAAGTTATATATTTCAAAAAAATTCTTGTTAAGCCTCTGAAGAGAGGTCTGAGCTATATACAGGCAAAATATTATTCTAATAGAATCATTTTTCACAAAAGAAGAACAATTGGAAAAAATATTATTCTAAGTTAATTTTTTGCCAAAATATTGTATTTAAATTTTTAAAAAATTGTCAAAATGTCCTTAAAACAATTTTATGCTTATATTCTAATCTAAGTGACATTAAATATCATGAAAATTATCCATTTATGCGCTTTTGAAAATCATGGTTCCGAACGTAGTCGGATACCTTAACTTCGCAATTTTTAGACGGTATTTCTTGACACGTGTAGTCTAGTGCTGTCATGATGAAAAATCACACCATTTCTGTCGACCAAAGATGGACGTTTATGTTGAATTTCTTTATTCAAAACATCAAGGTGCGAACAGCAACAGCCGTTTCAGTTTCTTTCTCAGCAACTCATAGTACATTGTATCATTGTTGTGTTTCACCAATAACAAAATATTATCTTCTGGTGTACGCAAGCTTTGGATATGAATGGTGGTGTCTTCTTTTTGTAAACATGTCCTTTTTTTCTAATTACGTGTTTGCACACTATTCGCGTTTCATCACCAGTGACCAAGTGGTCTTAAAATAGTACCCTTTTGCGACGAGCAAGATTTGAAGAACATATCAAAATTCTGCTCATTAATTTTTTTTTCGCTTAGTTCGTGTGGCACTGAAACAGAGAGTTTGGATACGAAACCAAGCCTTTTAACCCTTTATCTACCGCATTATGATTTACTGCAGTTTTTTTCATGCTATACTTTTTTTGAATCATTACACTGAAAATTAAGAGATATGCATAAACAAAATACTCAACTTTGGGAAATTTAATCCGTCAGAGCTAATTAATTAATTAAAGATATTCCACTGTAAAGTTAATTGTATACACAGTTCACTTAAAATAAAGAGTTAAATCCTTTTCTAAGGTCCTCATTAACATACAAAAAAATAAGACAACTAACTATTTTTTCGGGACAAAATTGATAATCTTTGCAATCCGCTGAAAACGCCGTCAGCTGAAAGCGGAATTTCTGCTATAAAACTATTCGCCTTTCCCGCTAAAATACTCATCGTGCTGCCATATATCTTGAAAGAGTGGATTTCAAAGAATATTCCTGCTAAGTAATTTTATTGTCAGAATATTCATAAAATTGGTTATTGTATGTGTTACGAATCTATACGGCACCTTATCACTGATAATCTCAGGCGTCTTTGGGGATTGTAAATTCTCGTATATTTCCAACCAGCTCTGAGAGGAGAAAACGGGATATGAAAATGAATTAAGGTATTTAAGGAGAGCGTTGTAAGTTAGCAGATAGAAGGAGATTGAGCCAAGAGAAGTAGTGACGAAGTTAAGAAGATTCAAGAGGATTGCGTGATTAGAGTCTTACTGTTATTAGTCAGCGAAATACAATTGGAAGGATTGATCTACCTGGAGAGAACGACATTATAGCCAGGTGATATTTAAAACTTAGTTTATCCGATCACAAGAGTTAATATACACTAGGAACATTGAAAATAGCGACCCAAGAAGAAAGCATCGGATTGAAATGAAATTTAATACACATAATGACACAAATGAGAGATTCACGTAATCTCAAACACAAGACAATTAAATGAATACAGGGTGTACAACGACACAAATACTGGGCAACTTCAATAGCGCGTTGAACCACCTCCATCTGCAATACATGCCGCCATACGGTCCGGCATTGAGTTGATTAGACACCTTATGTTGTCCTGAGGCTTATGGGCCCACAAATCTTGAACAGCCAACTCTAAATCATGTACAGAGTGACACGATATCATCTGCCGTTTTAGCTGATCCCACATGTGATCTACAGAGGACAAATCGGGGGATCGGGCCGGCTATGGAAGAGTCTGAAAATGACGTAGAAAGTCTTGAGCAACTCTTGCTGTATGCGGACGGGCATTATCTTGCTGGAAAATTGCCCCTGGGAGACCATTTAGGAAAGGTCCTACATGAGGTCGAAGAATATCATCAACGTAACGTTGGCCCGTTAAGGTTCCACGCATCACAATTAAAGTGGACCGGCTATCATAGGCTATGCCCCCCAGACCATTACACTAGCTGTGCGGGCAGTGTGACGTAGAACAGTGTGGGGGGGAATTGTACCGCTCACCAGGGTGCCTCCACACCCGTACATGGTTATCATCTGTCCCCAAAACAAACCGGGATTCATCACTAAACACAACCTTTTGCCAATCTGTGACATTCCACATTGATCTGGCTTGGCACCACTGTGGACGCAGTTGCCGATGTTCCGGTGTTAAAGGGAGTGCACGGAAAGGGCACTTGGATTTAAGATTTGCTTCTGCAAGGTGTCTGGAAATTGTTTGTGGAACAATTGCTACGCCTACGTCTGCTCGTATCATTAAACGAGTCACTGTGGGGATCCACAAGTGCTTGCCGCTCGATCCTCTACCCTCGTGGTCTTCCTGGTCACTCCAGACCCGGTTTTCCGCGCGTGTGTACCTTCTCGTGTCCACTGATCCCAACAATTTCTAACGGCACACTCCGAACGATCCACCTGGCCAGCAACGTGGCGCGTCGACCAGCCTGCAGTTTTCAACCCGATGATCAGGCCTCTCTCAAACTCGCTTAACTGTGAGAAATGTCTTCTAGCATGTTTACCTGGCATGTTTCGCTTACCAAAGTCTTCCTACACTCGGCGGGTAATCGTCACGTTTATGAATCTTCGAATTTGCGCTGGCTTATATAGCACCCTCTTCCTGATTGCAGCACCACCTCGGCGTGTATGAGCATGCGTATTGGCACAAAACTTGGATCATTTGCATATCATATTACGCTGTACTTATTTGCAAATTTTCGCGATTGTACTTAGCTTCCTTCTTGGGTCGCTATTTTCAATGTTCTGGAGTGTATAATAAAGTTAGTGTAAAGTTAATGAATGTTAGTAATTCAGGTTGTGCGTATATTTCTCGGTCCTCTTATTCCGGTAAACCCTTTCGATATTGAGCTTAGTAGTTGATTAATATCATATTTTGTTATTTAAATTAATATTAAAGGTAAATCCCTTCGACGTAGACATATTGTTTAATATTTGTATTTAGAAGGTTGCTAATCGAATCAATTGAATAAATATAATTTGTTATTCTAAAAATGGCGTCTGGTAATTCTTTACCTCAATTCAATCTTAGTGTCCAGGGTGGAACCCAGGTGGGGTTCTCACATATGTTATTTTAAAGTGAGTGGTACTTAAAAGGTACTTC
Organism: Trichonephila clavipes; assembly: GCA_019973935.1. Lineage (NCBI taxonomy): Eukaryota > Metazoa > Arthropoda > Arachnida > Araneae > Nephilidae > Trichonephila > Trichonephila clavipes. Next base: position 1,174,208 of record BMAU01020999.1, read on the forward strand.
GGTAGATAAAGGTTTAATGTAAACCAAAGCAGTAGTCTGATGAATTCCAAGCTTGAAGACCATTTTTGCTCTACGTCACTAGACATTGGAAGACCTTCCTGATCTGGGTTCATCTTTCAAAGAAAAATCACCTAACCAAAACTTCAGAAGCCATCTTTGGCATGTTTAAGCTGTTACTGCTTCTTCTCCAAACACGTCACACAAGTTACTTTATGACTTCATTATCTCATTATTTTCTTTTGGGAGCTCAAATAACATATAACGTCTTGAGTGCTCTTTTTCTTCACTCATGTTGACAGTTTTACAAAATGCGAAAAAAATGTGTTTAAATCATCAATGGCATTCTAATCGAACTGTTTAAAACAGTGCTTCTTAAACTTTCAATATTGGCGACCCAATATTCAATCATAAGTTTCATGGCGCCCCCTCCCTACAATAACAATGTATTGAACTCAATTATTCTATTGTTTGACACTAAAGCTACAATACGACTTTAGCCTCTTAAGGGGACTTGGCACCCTTTGAGCAAACTTCTTTATTTACGTATTTAAAAATTATATTTTAACATTTTATACAATGTTTCTATTCAAGAAAATGTTACCAGATGAAAATTTTCATATATTATTCACACAATTTTAAAAAATTAAATTTTTTGAAGAAAATTGGGAAAATTTTAAAATCCTACTCCTTTTGTAAAAATTAATTTTTTGACCTGAAATTTTTTTATAATATTCTTATGGATGTTCTTAACAACTTTAGGGATCGATTTTAGAATAACTCCATTCGTTTTCGAGAAAAAAAATAAAATGTTGATATACAGGCTAAAAATCAACGAAAAAGCCAACATGTCTTACATTTTTTTTTTTAAAAAAAGTATTCAGTTTATAGAGCAAAACGGATCCCTTATTTTATTACATGCTTTATTTTTAACACGCAGGAAAAAAATTGAAGTGATTGGTAAATAATTGTCGAAGCAGTAGCATTTTGAATGCACTAAGGTTTCGAAAAACACAAACTGAGAAAAACCAGTTTAAAGTTTATAATTCTGAAAAAATAATTATTATAAGCTTAATTAAACTTAAAAAACCACTTTAAGATATTAGTTATACGTTTTTCTTTAAAATAATTCTATTTTCATATTTTTTCAATCCACACATTTTTATAAATGATCAACTTTTAGAGAGTACTAATTGCACAAGAAAACTCAAGAAAAACTTAAAAAAAAAATTTTTTCTGTCACGACAGAAATTTTAGCTGTTTTTCTTCTTATAATATTAAAGTATTACATTTGTATGAAAATATATCAGGAATAAGAACTGAAATTATAAAATTATTAATATAAAATGCCTTAATTTAAAAATTTTACATGCACATATTTCACAAGGAAGAAAAATTACATTATTGCATTGCCTCGGAAATATTCTGCTTTTAATACTACACATTCTTTTTTATAGTTATTATTTCTATTTATAAAATAGATTTTTTTTATCATAACGCATTTTTTAGCTTTTTTTTCTAAAAAGAGGCGTGGCTGAATTGCCTAATTTGTTTTCAAATGAAGTTTTAGTCAACTTCTAACTTTCCGACATGCACAAGTGATATATCAATCGAAAGATAATAATGCAAAGAATAAGATTAAATGAAAATAAAAAAACGATAGGTTTGTGATTTTTAGGGTACCAAGTCCCCTTAAGTGACACCGGCGTGTATTAACGTCTCACACGGCCAAAATTTTCTGGACGTATATATGCGTCTTTCCAAAGTACGATCTTTTCTGGGCACTACTGTCCATAAAATTATTCCAAAGACTTTGGAATGCAATAAAGAGACTTTGACAGTGTTTGCGAAGGATTTACTTATTTCAGAGGATTTGCTTATTTATCCCTATCTCCACCCACCCCCCACTCACCAAAAAAACATCCCATATGAGCATCTACGTGGAGAACGGTGGCATTGGGGAACGAATCGCGTAACTTTTATTCGGCAATTAAGGGATTAATTATAAACCGTACAAATTTAAGATAAGTTTTAATACAAGCCCATGGGGTCACTAGTAATTATCAAACTTGTTCTTAACTTAGTATCGTTAAATTAATTATAAAATACAGAGGGTGATCGGTTAACGAACATAATCCGTTCCAAGACCATGTTCGCTATCCGAATTGTTCGTTAACCGATCATCGATTCACCATAGATTTCTATGTGAAATAGATGAATTCCTTCTGGAGAGCCTAAAAATTAAATTTTAAAAAATGTATAATTTCTTAGTAAGTTTTTTAAAAAAATAATACGTACATATATAGTCTTGCATATTAATCAGTCCTTTTCGTTTTTTCCTTATGGGGTGTTGAAGAACATGTCCAATGTCGATTGCTTTTCTCTCTTTTTCAGGATTTTCCGGAAGTAATTAATAGCATTGTCGTTCTAAAGATCCCCAACCCTACTGACATCAGCTTGGTTTGGGTGCCATTCTAAGACCATTGCTCTGACACCATCCCAATTTTTAAAAAGATCTTTACTGGCAGATGTCGGCATTGGTCCTCTTTCCTCTTCCTCTTGTTCAGAAGGAGACACATTTCGTTGGTTTTCTTGGTGTTCTTCATTCAAAATTTCTTGGAGTTCTTCTGTCGTCAGTTCATCTTCATGTCGCATTAGTCATCCTTATTCACCTCCAAATCCAGATATCTAGCAGTTGTCAAAATTTCATCCATAATTTAAGGGGGGTGTCCCTGATCACCTCCGAATATGTGTTCGTTGTCCAAACACAAAAAATCTTTCTTGAAAGTGTTCGTTATTCGAACACAAAAATCTTTCGTGAAAGTGTTTGTTAACCGATCTGTTCGTTAACTGATCACCCACTGTACATTGTGTAGTACATTTATAAGTGTATTGTATCAGTGTAAATGTGTATTTTATTTCTTATCATGTCAGAATGCATTTTGTTTGTTATTTACAGTAAATTAATAATTTCTTTTAAATATTTTGTTTTTGACTTTTTAATATGCTCGCCCCCCCCGTAGAGTTATCACACACCCCTAAGGGGCCGCTCCCCACAGTTAGAGAAATGCACACAGTTTGAGACTGGTTTCAGTCGGATCCTAATACTTACTAAGGACTGACAACACAAAAAGTGCATGTGTTCAAAATCGACAGAACTTTCCCTTATACCCAATATATCAAAATAACTTTGGCTTGCTATTTTGTATGTGTGTTACGTAGGATTTTATCATACATTTTTTCCCCTAAAGCATTGTTTTCTTTCGTCTCTGGCTCCAAATTAAAATAATTCATATCTATATACGTAAAGGAGAAAAGAGACTCACTCATTCACTCACTCATCACGATATCTTAAGAACTGTTAGATCTACACACTTGAAAATTGGCAGGTATGTTCCTTTCATTGCGTAGAGATTAGGGATGGCAATCTGAGATCGATTAATCGAAAAATCGATTTCTCGGGTAAAAAAATCGATATGTAGCACTGAATAGATTCAGTGAATCGATATTTCATCCTAGAATATGACTTTCGATTTTTTCTGTTTTGGTAAAAACCATAAAATTATTTACAATTTGTTGAATGTGTACTATTTTTAAACACTATTTATCGCAGGCAGTTGTGCACCTGAAGTATGATCCTATACTTTACTGGTAAAAAAAAAACTCTATTTATCATCACGTTCACTCAATAGCCATGATCTAGGTATATGAGTATCGCGGGATCATCTGTTCCTTGTGAGCGCCTTTTTTCGATTGCCGGCAACATCACACGTGATGAGCGAAACTGTTGTTGACAGACTGAATAGAACGGCGGAACGGAACGAAATATACTGTTTTTAAAAAGCTTAGGTGTTAAGCATTAGGAACGATAAGCTATATTAATATCTCTCTCTCTCTCTGTTTTCTAAACTTTTTAATATAACAAATACATTTAGAAAAAATAAATATCTTCTTTCATACCTAATACTTTGATATGGTAATAAAATAATTGTAATTATCGAATTCCCTGAACTAAAAAATTTCTGATTTTAATGATAAGAGATAGTTTTTTTGGTATCTTTCTTGTTTTTCATAAAAGGAATTTAAATTTACATTGTGTAAATGCAGACTTGAAAACAAATTGCTTTTTTTTATAAATCGATCTCTTAGACCTCGACTTTTTTGTGAATCGATTAATCAGGTTACGATTCGAATCGATTTAAAATCGATCTTTTCGGAAAGAATCGCCATCCCTAGTAGAGATCCACTAAGAACGGGCTTTGAGGAAAGCGCCCCCCAAGGTGGGTCGCATACACTACGTAAGGGGTTTTGCAAGAATCGAATCAAAAGGAGAATTCTGAGGGGTTAAGGGGTGTTGGAGATAAATATGTTTCCGTTTTTGAATTACTAGACCTACAGACTCGAAACTTGGTAGGGATGTTCCTTTAATGGACTAGAGTTTCTCTAAAAACGGGTTTTGCGAAAAACGTTCCCTTAATAGGGGGTGGGGTTGAGAGGGATTAAATGGCGTTTTAGATTTTTTTAAAAAAATTCCTGTATTTGAGCTGTTAGACGCTTTTGCTTAAAATTTGGTAAGCATGTTTCTTTTTTGTTGAATAGAGATCCGTTAAGAACGGATTTTACGAAAATCGACTCCTATGGGAAGGGAAGAGGGGGAATTACTGATGTGTATTGATAAAAAATATTCCCGTTTTTGAACTACTATTGTAAATTTACAATACTTAAATTTGTTAAGCATGTTTCATTTGTTGAGTTGAAATCTGCTCCGAACGGGTCTTTGGAAATCGACTTTGAAAGAGGATTATGGGGTTATTGATAAAAAAATCCATTTTTGAGCTATTAGATTTAAATTTTAAATTTGGCAAGCATGTTTATTTTGTTGAGCAGAAATCCACTAAAAATGGGTTTTGCGAAAATCCACTTCGGAGTAGCGGGGTAATGGGTGCGTAAAAGATAATTCTACTTCAGTTTTAGATATTATTATTTAGAAGACCTATCTCTCTCTCTCCTTCCTTTTAAATCAAGAGGTGAGAGTTGCAACAACGTTTTTTAATACAATCAAACGCTTCATGCTAGGACTTAGATAACAATAATTTATACATATATAAAAAGTATGGGGGCTGGGGCAAAAGTCATGGCAACTGTTATTTTTTTCTTGAAGATGCCAGTCCGGTTGGAAAATGTGACATATACAGATGAAAGGACAAGGTGTTAACTACATGTGAGGACAATGAATAGCACTGAAATATCGTAACACACTAATTTATTACGGTAGTATACAAGGCAATATGGTCTTCATGGTGCAAAAGAATGACAAGACAGTACACAGTACACCCACCGTGCTACTATACGGTATGGTAAGGCATTATTTCCAAGGACTTCCACTAATTCACTGTGATATTCCATCTCATTTTTCCCTCGGGGAACGGCTATTTTGATGTAAGAACGCTGCTCAACACGGGTTACTTCCATCACACGACACTCACTAACTGACTGATTTCACAGCCTCGCTGCGCTACTACCAGTTATCACAGAGCCATCTGTCCTTTTGTGTACACACAATGCCTGCAGAACTTCCTCACGACACTTATATGTTTGTGATCCATTCACATATATACAAGAAAAAAAATAGTTGCCATGACTTATGCCCCAACCCTCGTATATATATATATATATATATATATATATATATATATATATATATATATGGCATGCAGCCAAAACCTAGCAGTCTTCGCGCGCAGGCGCAGTGAATTAAAACTGAAACTTGAACTAGTGGAAGAGAAACAAAAACTCTTGGACATTAGAGAGAGAAGAAAGAACGCGAGAGGTGCGCGAGCAGGCGTTACCTTCTGAATATCATCGTCAAACTTATCTGTAAAAAACTTATCTACCTTTTAATTAATTTTTGTTTAATGTTAAAATAAAATAGAAGATAGACCAACGTATTGGACCCCTTGTTGTCTCCCACAAATTATGGGGGCTCGGCCGGGATCGATAAAATTTCGATTTTGAACCAAAGTCTGGACAATGAACAACAGCGTCCGTGAAGGAGACGCGCCGCCATTTTTCGAAACTTCGTTCAACCTGTGTAGAGGTTGAATTTTTCAACTTCATTCCGCCTGTGTAGAGGTCGGAACAAATAACAAAATAACCTGTGTAGAGGTGTATTTTTTCAACGAACCATCGACAAATATTCCGCCTGTGTAGAGGTCGGAACAAATAACAAAATAACCTGTGTAGAGGTGTATTTTTTTCAACGAACCATCGACAAATATTCCGCCTGTGTAGAGGTCGGAACAAATAACAAAATAACCTGTGCAGAGGTGTATTTTCAACGAACCCTCAAAATCCCGCCTGTGTAGAGGTTGGAACTAACTCAGTGTGAATAATCCGCCTGTGTAGAGGCCGGAACAACAATTTCAACTATATTACCCGCGAAGAGGTGAAATCAGTGGAATCGAAATTTTCTTCATTGATACATCGTACGTGCGAGCAACAAGGGAGCCAGAAAAAAAAAGGTAGGATCTTTTCATATTTTTATAAAATGTATAAAAACGCTCTTAAAGAGGATCTCATAAGAGTTGTTGAGGAGCTAGACGGTATTGTGGAGTACTGACACTATAGTTAAACTAAAGACTAAAATTGAGAACAGTAGTACATTTGAAAGTGATCCAGATTTCGTTAAAACTTTAATTCAAAACTGTATAGATGAGAGAGTATCGCAAAACGAAAGAGAGGTAACTTCAGAACAAAAAATTGAGCTCGCGAAACTTAAGTTAGCAAGCAAAATTAGAAAAAGAAATCGAACTCCAATTGGCTAAAAATAAAGCATTAAGTTTAAATCCTGCAGCTAAAGTCGAAGAAAAACAGTTCGAAACTAACATAGAAAATATGATAAAAAGTATAAAAACTTTATCTCTTCCTGTTCCCACCAGATCTGAAAATTTTAATCTGTTCTTCCAATCATTAGAACGCGCATTTTTAACCAAGAAAATAAATGACGAATATAAATCTGAAATTTTAATAAATCTTCTGGGCGAAAGAGCTCATAACGTCTTACTGTATATTAAAGAAGAGGAATTAAATGACTATGAAAAACTAAAATCTATAGTACTCAGAGAATTCCAATTAACCCCTCGCGAGTGTTTAAACTCATTTAAAACTGCTGTAAAATCATCAGGCGAGACATACATCCAATTTGCTGCAAGATTGACGGCAAACTTCCAATATTATTGTTCGTTAAGAAAAAAGTTAATTCCTTTGAGTCTCTATGTGATCTTATAATTTCTGATAAATTATTTGAAACTTTAAATAAGGAAACTGCAACTCATATTGGCATTCGAGAAGCAGAAGATTGGTTTAGGCCTATTGATTTAGCTAAAGAGTGTGATATTTATATTTCATCTAAAAACGGATCACATAAAGAAATTCCTATTACTTATGGATATACCCAAGACCCTTTAAAAATAAATCACAAAACTTTAAAACAAAGATTAAAGAGAACTATCCCCAATATCATGAAAGAGAAAATAAAAATTGCTTTATATGCGGTGATTCATCTCATTGCGCAAGAGACTGTGAGAAGCGTTTTAAACCTAAAGAATCTAATGATCACATCCACAATAAAATAAACGTGAATACTTTGAAAATCGAGAGCGAAAAAAAAAATAGCGATGAATGCGCAAATCTTCAATACGTAAACATTTTTGTGGAAAATCAGCCCGTAACAGCATTGATTGATTCAGGTTGCCAGATCCCAGTTTTAAATTCCTCACTAATTAGAGTGCAAACACCTTCCGAAGAGATCATAACATTAAGTTCATGTTTTGGCGAACAGCGTATGGTAGAAGTTAAACCCATAAATATTTCTCTTAATCAACACTCTCCTAGCTTAAGTGTGAGAACGGCAATATCACCGACCTTGACCGAAGAATTTATTATACATCCCAGTGTATATACTGAAATAAAGAAACTAGGCCACGCAAAGAGCGATGTTTTATTGAGTGAAAGTGGATCCTCTTTGAGTGCAGATTATGATGTTTCTTTTCCAAATGTTTCTGTTTCAAATGTGATAGAAAACTCTAGTTATGATTTATCAAATGTTAAAAACTTTAATACTAGAAATGTTTCCTGAGTTCTCTAATTAAGGATTATAAATGCAATAAAATTAAGATTACTAAGTTAAAATTGAGTATTGTAAGAGAAAAATGTTCTGATATAGTATTGTGTAAGAAAGCCAATGGTGCCATGAAAACGAGTTCCGAGGAATTTATCTCCCGCTCACCTAACCCCTTTACCTATGAAGAGTGAACATCGACGGTTTGTGTTGCTCTGAAAAATCTTTGAGCCTTGGCAGTGGAAACGAAGGAAAAAGAGAAATCGTTTTGAACAGACGTCCAGAACTCTACAGAGGAAAATATCGATGCGTTCAACCAAAGATCAACTTGTTAAAAAAGACGTTCTTATGCCTGTGAAACAATGTGTTTTCCCTGTGGAACCTTCCGGATGTCGAAGAGGTGCCTCCACATGATGGAGAAACTGTCTAGTTCAGAAAAATTATGATATGTTTAATCTCTATATATTTGTCGTATAGTCCTTGTCTGTTCCGTTTTTTTTGTGTGTTTCAGATTCTCCTCTGGTCTCCATGGAAATACCGCTGCGGACAGCGTATTTCCATCGTGTGTGTGTGTGTGTGTGTGTGTGTGTATGTGTGTGTGTGTGTGTGTGTGTGTGTGTGTGTGTGTGTGTGTGTGTGTGTGTGTGTGTGTGTGTGTGTGTGTGTGTGTGTGTGTGTGTGTGTGTGTGTGTGTGTGTGTGTGTGTGAGACAACAAGGGGTCCAAGACTTTTGTCTTTTCACATTTATTTTAAAATTAAACAAAAATTAATTAAAAAGGTAGCTATTCTAACAGATAAGTTTGACGATGATAAACAGAAGGTAACGCCTGCTCGCGCACCTCTGTCGTTCTCTCTGCTGTTTTTCTGAAAAGTTCACAGTCTAATAGTTTCAGTTTGTGTTTCACTTAGCTGCGCCTGCGCGCGAAGACTGCTTGGCTTTGGCTGCATGCCACAATCGGCCAGCCTGACTGTACGCTGTCCGCAGCGGTATGTCCTCCCTTTTTTTTTTTCATCGAGACCAGAGGAGAATCTGAATATACAAAAAAGGCGGAACAGACAAGGACTATACAACAAATACACAAAGGTTTAAAATATCATAATTCTGCTGAACTAAACAGTTTCTCCATCATGTGAAGGCACCTCTTCGACATCCGGAAGGTTCCACAGGAAAACATTGTGTTTCACAGGCATAAGAACGTCTTTTTTAACAAGTTGATCTTTGGTTGAACGCATCGATATTTTTCCTCTAGAGTTCTGGACGTCTGTTCAAAACGATTTTCTCTTTTCCTCCGTTTCCACTTCCAGGGCTCAAAGATCCTTCGAGCAACACAAACCCTCGATGTTTACTCTCCAGGTGAAGGGGTGTTGAAGTTCACGGAACTCGTTTTCATGGCACCATTGACTTTCTTACACAATACTATATCAGAACATTTTCTCTTATAATACTCAATTTTAACTTAGTACTCTTAATTTTATTACATTTATAATCCTTAATTAGAGAACTCGAATCATTTCTAGTATTAAAGTTTTTAACATGCGACAAATCATAACTAGAGTTTTCTATCACATTTGAAAAAGAAACAGCACTAGGATAAGCATAAGCACCAAAGAGGATTCACTTTCATTCAATAAAACATCGCTCTTTGCGTGGCCTAGTTTCTTTATTTCAGCATATACACTGGGATGTATAATAATTTCTTCGGTCAAGGTCGGTGATATTGCCGTTCGAACACTTAGACCGGGAGAGAGTTGATTAAGAGAAATATTTATGGGTTTAACTTCTACCATTCGCTGTTCGCCAAAACATGAACTTAATGTTATTATTTCTTCGGAAGGTGTTTGCAATCTAATTAGTGAGGAATTTAAAACTGGGATCTGGCAACCTGAATCGATCAAGGCTATTACGGGCTGATTTTCTACAAAAATGTTTACATATTGTAGCTGTTGTGCGAACTCATCGCTATTTTGTTTTTCGCTCGACTTTCAAAGTATTCACGTTTATTCTATTATGGATGTGGGATTCTTTAAGCTTAAAACGCTTCTCACAGTCTCTTGCGTAATGAGATGAATCACCGCATATAAAGCAATTTTTATTTTCTCTTTCAAGATTTTGGGGATAGTTCTCTTTTAATCTCTGGTTTAAAGTTTCGTGATCTATTTTTAAAGGGGTCTTGGGTATATCCATAAGTAATAGGAGTTTCCTTACGTGATCCGCCTCTAGATGAAATATAAATATCGCACTCTTTAGCTAAATCAATAGGCCTAAATTAATCTTCTGCTTCTCGAATGCCAATATCAGTTGCAGTTTCCTTATTTAAAGTTTCAAATAATTTATCAGAAATTATAAGATCACATAGAGATTCAAAGGAATTAACTTTTCTTAACGAACAATAATATTGGAAGTTTGCCGTCAATCTTGCAGCAAATTGGATGTATGTCTCACCTGATGATTTTTTACAGCATTTTTAAATGAGTTTAAACACTCGCGAGGGGTTAATTGGAATTCTCTGAGTACTATAGATTTTAGTTTTTCATAGTCATTTAATTCCTCCTATTTAATATACGGTAAGACGTTATGAGCTCTTTCGCCCAGAAGATTTATTAAAATTTCAGATTTATATTCGTCATTTATTTTCTTGGTTAAAAATGCGCGTTCTAATGAATGGAAGAACAGATTAAAATTTTCAGATCTGGTGGGAACAGGAAGAGATAAAGTCCTAATACTGTTTATCATATTTTCTATGTTAGTTTCGAACTGTTTTTCTTCGACTTTAGCTGCAGGAGAGAGAGATTTAAACTTAATGCTTCATTTTTAGCCGTTTAAAGTTCGACTTCTTTTTCTAATTGTGCTAACTGTAGTTTAGCAAGTTCAATTTTCTGTTTTTCTAAATCCCTTTCGTTTCATGATACCCTCTCATATATACAGTTTTTAATTAAAGTTTTAACGAAATCTGGATCACTTTCAAATGTACTACTCTTCTCAATTTTAGTCTTTAGTTTAGCTATAGTGTCCGTACTCTCCACAGTACCGTCTAGATCCTCAACAACTCTTATGAGATCCTCTTTAAGAGCGTTTTATACATTTTAGAAAAAAATATGGAAAGATCCTACCTTTTTTTCTAGCTCCCTTGTTGCTCGCACTTACGATGTATCCAATAATTGAAGAAAACGTTGATTCCACTGATTTCACCTCTTCGCAAGTTATCAATAGTTCTTGTAATTATTATTAGACACCTCTTCGCAGGTTATCAATAGTTCTTGTAATTATTATTAGGACACATCTTCGCAGGTGTTTCGCCGATGATAGTTCCAACCTCTACACAGGCGGAATTTTCGTTGATAGTTCCAACCTCTACACAGGCGGAATTTTCACGCTGAATTCAAATGAAGAATGCAACCTCTACACAGGTTGAACGAAGTTTCCGAAAAATGGCGGCGCGTCTCTTCCACGGACGGCTTTTTTTCACTGTTTAAACTTTGATCAAAATCGAAATTTTTTCGATCCCGGCCTCTACACAGGCGGAGTATTCATGCTGAGTTCAAACCTCTACACAGGTTGAACGAAGTTTCCAAAATGGCGGAGCGTCTCCTCACGGACGCTTTTGTTCATTGTCCAGACTTTGGTTCAAAATCGAAATTTTTCGATCCCGGCCGAACCCCCATAATTTGTGGGAGACAACAAGGGGTACAAGACTTTTGTCTTTTTCACATTTATTTTAAAATTAAACAAAAATTAATTAAAAGGTAGCTATTCTAACAGATAAGTTTGACGATGATAAGCAGAAGGTAACGCCTGCTCGCGCACCTCTGTCGTTCTCTCTGCTGTTTTTCTTAAAAGTTCACAGTCTAATAGTTTCAGTTTGTGTTTCACTTAGCTGCGCCTGCGCGCGAAGACTGCTTGGCTTTGGCTGCATGCCATATATATATATATATATATATATATATATATATATATATATATATATATATATATATATATATATATATATATATCCATACAACATTATGAAATATCGAGCGAAGCGGGGTGTAATGGCTAGTATATTTATATACGAAATCATACTTCGACTTACGCGGTTATCACTCAGTCCCACCTATCGCGTAAGTTTGGGGTATTACTGTGTATTGAAAAGCTCTACAGTTACTTGAGATGCAATTTTTCAGCTTAACCCTTTATCTACCGACGGTACTTATAAGTACCACTTATTTTAAAATTACATACAATAACCGTTTTTACGAATACTCTGACGATACTTAGCAGGAATATTCTTTTAAATCCACTCTACCGAGATATATGGCAGCACGGGTTCTATGATGAGAATTTTAGCGGGGAAGGCGAATAGTTTTATAGCAGAAATTGCGTTTTCAGCGGATTGCGAAGATTGTTATTTTTGTTCCGAAAAAATAATTAATGTCAAAAGGTAAGAGTCTTATTTTCATGTATGTTGATGAAGACCTTAGAAAACGATTTGACTATTTATTTTAAGTGAGCACTGTGTATAATTAATTTTACAGTTGAATATTTGAAATTTGTTAATTAGCTCTAACTAATTAAATTTCCCTAAGTTGAGTATTTTGTTTATGTATATGCCTTAATTTTCAATGTAGTGATCCAAAAAAAAATATTGCATGAAAAAAAAAAACTGCAGTAAATCATAATGCGATAGATAAAGGGTTAACTGATATCCCACATGACGTTGTTATGACTGGAATCGTTGTTAAATAAAACGTGTAGATAATCAGCATATAATTTTCTGTGCTTGTGCTATAGTAAAACATTTATAAAAATAACTCAGACGGTATGACGCGGTAAATGATAAATTTAACATTGTTTATATATACTCTTCGAGCTCGATGTAGGCAGCCTTATAGCAGTATCATACATTAAGGTAACCAACTACCCTAAAATTGTGAATTTTGCCAAAAATTGACAAGGATTTTTTACGATTTTACTTTAGAGACCATCTTATAATCTTTATAAAAATACAAAGTTTATTATTTTCTATTTACTAGAACAAAAACTAATAGTATTTTAGTTAAAGCAGATGTCTCTTCTTTAAGCACGATGTCATACTTTAAATTGCGTTTAGCTTGAAATGTTTTTTTTAAATACTCAAATGGGGACAATGATTGTTCAAAAACTTTTGAAAATAATTAACTGAAATTTTTTGTGTATGTTCTGTATAGCAGTAAAAGTATTTTAACCTTCATATTTATCAGTCACTGTTTTATTACAAAATTTACAGTCCTTTATGTGAACAAAATTCATGCGTGAATTTCATGTATAGTATACGCGTGAATTTCATATAATTACTAAGAGAAAGTGCTCTAGTTTTTATAAAAATTAAAATATCCCTTATCCTGAAGGTCAGTTAAAAAATGAATAGCAGAACAACGCGTTAAAATTGAAAAATTGAAAATTTGTTCATAAAGTTTTTGTACAGAATGTAGCCCATTCATATAAAGTTTTGTAAATTTTTACCGATTTTTTCCCATTTTAGTAATAATAATTTCTCTTCTTAATTTTAGCATATTTTTCTTAAAATGTACTAAATAAATCTAAAAAACAAAAAAATCCCCATATCTCCAGTTTTTTTTTTAAAGAAGTTGTCGCAAGAGTGTCGGATACCTAAGTTGATGAGGAGGAAGCAATCGACGATATTTTTGCCTTTCAGCACCTTTGTGGCGGTTTGCTTCTCAGTAATCCCTAAAAAGAAATATGTGTGTGAACCTTCTCTAACCGATGGGGGGATTCAATCAGTCTGTAACCAACTTTGGTCGATAACGGAACCCCGAAACCGGTGGGTGTGCCTACCCACAAAATAGTAGTTTTCAATTTACATTTAATTAATTGTTTGTGTGTTGTGTGTTTCGTCATAATAAATATTTAAAAAAAACCTGAAAATAAAAGGACTGATATCTTGAATACGCGACAACCTTCACCGAAGTGTGATTCATCAACTACCGGGAAAATGGCAAGAAATCACGAATGGTAATGGTAAATTTAAAAAAAAATCTTATATTACTAAAACTTCATTTTCTCAAAATAAAAAACGGGTAAAACTTTGCGAAACTTACATTCTTAACTATTTGCTATCTTGAAAACGAATAAAAGTTACACATGTGTTGGACTTTTTCTAATACAAGCAACATGCAGAAGAAGCATAATAGTCTGGCTGTCAGAAGGACATATTAGTTAAGTAGCAGGTAAAAGTTTTCTAACTCCCACAAAAGATTGTTGCGTATCAAAGAAAAAAAGACATTTAATCCATTAAAACTTTAAGTCTTAACGTTGATGCGGAACAGAAAGTGTGTAGCGAACTTCCGCTCACGTTGGTTTGAGGGTTTAATGAAGAAGCATCTTTGAAAATCAACAAACTTTTATTTCTTAGCCTTTCAATGGGCTTAATTCATGTGACGTCATAGTCACATGATAATGATAACCACGTGTTTCTAGCCAAACATCTTAAAAACTCATGTGACGTCATGGTCACACGATGAACGCAATCATGTGTTTCCTGCTAATCAGTTCATGTATTTCGTTTTTGCCAGCTTGGGCTTTTTGCAGAAACTTTCTTTTAAAAAGTACATTAATAATAAGGCACACAAATGAACGAAAACAAGATATTTTTTTAATTTTCAAATCTTTTTGAAGAACTTTTTTTTATAATATTTTGACTTTTTATGAAATTTGAAATTTATCTAAGTTTTACAAAAATAGAGCAACAAATGTAATTAGTTTCCGTTTGAAATTCAATGGAGAACACGTATTTGTTTTTATCACGTGATTGTCATGAATTGAGCCCATTACTATCATCGTTTGCCGCAGCTAATAAGGAGCGAGTCAGATTCAGCCTATTTTAAATATTTGTAAGAAACGATACTTGTTATTCAATGTAGATACTCTGATTCCTTGGTCTCGAACCACGAGGTTCCTAGATTTTTTTTCTGGATACACTAACAGTTCAAGTATAAACTATAATTTAAAGTAACATCAACACGTCCAATTGCTATCTTCTACCCTGAACACAATTCACTTAATTTTCATAGATTATTTTGCATAGGTCACGATTCTTTTACAGAAAGAGGCTCTCAAATCAAACAATTTAGAAGCATTGTCATTTGAAGATTAGTAGAAAGGCGAGAAGAGAACGCGTTACAATCGGAATTCCAGCTCAAGTATGAACCATGGTATTTGATTTTGATTCACTGTGTTTAGACAAGCAAAAATAGTTTGTCACAAATGTGACCTTGATAACTGAATAGTAGTCAAAATCTCGTGGCTAACGATGTGTTTCAATAAATCGGTTTGTTCAAGTCCCGATACTATTGAAGGCGCCTCGTGTTGCTCATGAGATCTCGCGTGAAATTGTTTTGATTGAGGAGTGAGCTTATACAGGGTGTTGACTAATTCGGTCGACAAATACAATGGAGTGATAGTGGGCAGCATGAAGACGGCAGAACACCATAGGACATGGCGTCTCAAACCCCGTTTAGTCGAGGAAAACGTCAGTAGAGTAGACGAGTAGACGTCAAAAGACCGATCAGCAGGCAAGGGGAGTGGCCAAATGAATGTGGAGATTTGGATCACCCAATTCTAAAATTCTGATGAGGAGGTACGATTTGGATCGCCGTGGTAGGGTTGCAGAAATCTCCATGTATGAAACTTTTCCACTTCTCCCAAGAATTATTACAGGGGGGGGAACCAGCCACTGTACACCAAAACATGTGTTACAACACCACATTTTTCGATTGCGGTATGTAACCACTGTAGCGAACATTATTTCAAAACCAGTTGATCACATCAGAGACCAAGAGGGGACAGTATTACTGCCTGAGGAAGTAAGGGGAGAAAGGTTTTCTATAGAATCCATTTCTCCTACATGCCGAGATAGACTCCTCTAAAAAAGGACATGCAAGAGAACCGTTTTAGGGTCCTGGCTGGAAGCAGAGAGCAAAAACGTGATCTGAGTGTAAGATGGTGATTTAGTATGTTCCTGTAAAGAAACTTGCACATATATCTAATATATATTATAAATGTGAAAGTTTGTGAAAATCTTTGTTAGTCTTTCACGCAAAAACTACTGAATGGATTTTAATGAAACTTTACAGTAATATAGCTTATACATCAGAATAGCCCATAGGCTATAATTTATAGCATAGACTATAATTTATAAAGATTTGGGAAAAGTGTCAAAAATATAACGATATTTGTCAAGTAAGTAGGAAAAATTCTGTCTTCTGCTAGCAATTCTGGCATGCGCTGCAAAAAAAAAACCACGTCTGCATATATCTATCTTTTGTTGGTGAAAAACCTTTTTGTTTTGGCTACGCAAGGTGCTCGCTTCTAATTAATTCCTCTGATATAATGCCTATTTTTTATTTCAGAATCAAACTAAGTTTTGAAGGGAGATGTTGTTATAAATCTCTCTTTATTTTAATGTTTTTTTAGCATCTTATTATGCACATTTGGTAGTAAGAAACTAATCTTTTCTCCAAATAAATGCTTTTATCAGTTCTGATACTTAAAGTAAATAAGCTTTCTCTTTCACACTGCATCATTTGGACAAATTTTCAAAATTTATTTGTGGTTAGTAGTTAATTATAACGCTATAATTTTAATTGAATAGGCAGATATAATTATTTTTACACTTAAAAACGCAATAACTATTGTTCTGTATTTCTTGGAGTGTGAGAGTGAGTGAATATTAATGTTGCACTATTCAGCTACACGAGGGCTTTTGGCAACGGATCACGTAATTTTGAACCATAGTCAAGTAACGTGGACGACATCTGAGCTGGCACCCCTTTCTCCTAACTACCACACCACACCAACTTAGAAGGAATATTCTACCAATAATTAGCAGGAATATTCTTTGAAATCCACTCTTCCAAGATATATGGCAGCACAGGTTCCATGATGAGTATTTTAGCGGAAAAAATAGTTTGTCAAAATTTAAGTGTCTTATGTTTTTGTATGTTAATGAAGACCTTAGAAAATGTGATTTGACTACTTATTTTAAATGAACGGTATATATAATTAATTTTACAGTGTCCATTATCTTTATTTAATTTATTAGCTCTAACGGATTAAATTTTCCAAAGTGGAGTATTTTGTTTATGTATATCCCTTAATGTTAAATGTAGCGATCCAAAAAAATATTGTATGAAAAAAACTTTAGTAAATCATAATGTGGTTGGATAAAGTATTAACGTGCATCGCGCCCCTACACGGCGGGTCTTACAAAGCTCTAATAAAGCTCGAGCTACGAAAGTAGCTAGGCATTTGCCAACTTGACTCTATCGTTAACATTTCGCTATGTTTTTCATTGGATCGTCATTATAATTTAAGAAACGGCGTTGCTTGCGAATATTACAATTTTAACATAAAATAAATACAACAGAAAGTAGTATTAATGTATTATACTTTCAGATAAAAATTATTTACACTATTTTAAGCGTTCATTACACAAAACTTTTAACAATGTGTTACTTTTGCTGAGCAAAGATCAGCTTAAGAAGGTATTTTCAAAAATCAACCCTCAAGAGTGTTACGGGGAGTTATAAATAAAAAAAATCCTTTGTATCAGCTATTAGACCTACGTACTTAAAATTTAACAAAGGTGTTTTATTTTTTTTTTTTTTTTTTTTTACCTGAGTTATGCAAAAAAGCTTTTTTTGTTTAATTTGCAATTCACGTAAAATTAACAGATTAAAAACTTCTTTATTCTTCAATCTGTGTTGTTTAATTTTTCAGTTCACCCGTGCGAAGAACGGGTATACCAACTAGTATGTAATATATATCTGTAGAATGACTGAGTGTTTTCGTATTCAATACGCTACACCACATCCATGTTACATATCCTTGGAGGTGGACTGGAGATTGGAGAAATATTGCTTTGCCGTCATGCTACCCAGACCTCAATCCCTTGTATTTCTTCCTCTGGAGTTACCTGTCATCATTTGTGAATGAGAAACCGGTCGCTACAGTGGAGGATTTCACGGCATGGATCGCCCTCACTTCAGCTGACATCTCTAGAACACCGAATTTGTTACAACGTGTCCGACAATCCTTTGTTTGTCGGCGTCGGCTATGCTATAACCTACGCGGCCACAACTTTGAACACTGCCTATGACAATCCCTTGTCGTTGCATTTCTGACGTCGAGCTGTGATGCGCATTGTTCACATTGTAAACATGCTTTACGTCTAATAATTTTTTTTCTTACCCTCTTGTCCATTCTTTTTAACTGTTTTTGAGAATTATTCCGACTAAACGTGGTTTGCGACCTCATGGTCTATGGCGATTTGTCGTCTTCATGTTGACTACTATCGCCCCTCTGAGCTTGTCGGTGAAATTGGGCAACACTCTGTATGTATATGTCAACCTTATCGTTTGACCGTGGTTGAAGATTAGAAGATGTAGTGTGTTAGTGGACTTCTGAGTAGAACAAGACTAAACAATCGGAAGTTTTCACTAGTACAAACAAACAGTAACAATGTAACATTAATCTCATTTTGTCAGCCTGTATTTTCAATATGGAATAAATAATCTCTCAATACCGAAATACAATTTGTGTGAACAGTAATTTTTCCAGCGATGATTTCCATACATTTTTATCAACTTCTTCAATTCGCTTCTCTTTTTTATAGCCACAGTAAGCAAATATAAATAATATTAATTTTAAAAGCAAAAAAATATATGATAGATAAATATCCAAAAAGTAAAATATTTCCTTAACTAAGTATAGAAGGGGGACTTCGAAGGGAAAAAGATACTTAAAAGTGATAAACAGGAAAGATCTTTATATATTTTAAAAAGTCCATTACACGTAGCAACTGAAGTTATAAAAATAAACCCTTTTGGTAAAAACAAGTTCGTTGTATTCAAATCTGGCTCCAACTCCGAGCCATGGCGACGTTCCACGAGACACAGCTACTGTAGTTACCAGGGGTTTTAAAAATTTGCTTCGTTTATTTTTAAAGCCGTTCACTGAAAAATAAAATATAGCTACTAGGTATATTTTTAATTATTTTGTCGTTTCTAAGTTTTCTCTCTCGATAAACAATAGAATTTCATAATACATTTTACAAAGTAAATAACTTATGCAGATTTCAAAAAGTAGGATACAAAAAGGATAAAAATATACATAGTGCAATCAACAATATTCTATATCAATTCCCTTATCTCAGAATTGCTCAAACTGTGAGATGTTCCCTCCGGGGAGCATAATAACTCTATGAGCGGGTCGCGAGCATATTGAAAAGTCGAAAACAAAAGATTATTTTAAAAAGTTACTAATTTACCGAAAGTAAACAAACAAAATACATTCTGACATAATAATAAATAAAATACACATTTACACTGATATAATACACTTATAAATGTATTGGTATTGTTCTCTACGTATTTTATAACTAATTTAACAATACTGAGTCAAGAACCACTTTTATAATTACCATTGATATCATGGGCTTGTCACCTATAAAATCATATGCAAAAATTAACACATACTTCTCTTGATAATTTGTACGGTTTATAATTAATTCCTTAACTGCCGATTAAAAGTTACGCGATTCGCTCCCCCAATGCCACCAGCACGCGCATGTGATGTATAGGGGGTGGGGGAAGAAAAGGAATAAAAATAAGCAAATCCTCTGAAATAAATCAATCCTTCGCAAACACTGTCAAGATCCTCTTATTGCGTTCCAAAGTCTTCGGAATAATTTTACGGATAACAGTGCACATAAAAAATTGTACTTAAGAAAGACGTATATATACGACCAGTGCATTTAACGCTTTGGCTGTGTGAGACGTTTATATACACTGGTGGCACTTAAGAGGTTAAAGTCGTATAGTAGCTTTAGCGCTTAAGTATAGTTTTATTGAATTTAATACATTGTTATTGTATGGAGGGGGAGGCGATGATAATTATCATTGAATATTGGGTCGGAGAAGCACTACGTTATGAAAAGAAAATTACAAAAACAGGGAGCGTTTAACCCCTTAACCCAATGTTGCTTAGAGGCAACATTGAGTTAAGGGGTCAAAATCTGTAGTTCCGCAGCATATGTTACGATAGATGGAAGCTTCTGAAACTGTTCTGAATAATATTCTATTCTCTACGTGCCATGACAATTCTCCACAAGCGTCTGTGTTTCCGCGCCAAGACACAGAAACATTACTGTACATAAGCTCATTCCAACCTGTTTAATTGCAACTAAAGGAAATATACTTTGGCTACCACGATCCATCGACATTTAAACAATGAAGGCTTGTAATCAAGGAGACCCCTAAAATCTGTCCCTTGAGGTCGAATACTAAGAAAGACCCGACTAAATTGGACTACATAACATATTGGGAAACGGATAAATGGCAATCTGTACTTTTTACATATGAGTCAAACATCACTTTAGAAAGGGATTTTTCTTTTCATGTTCTGATCTGAAGAAAGCAGGGAATCAATCACAATGAGTCCAACATTGAATAACTCTCACAGCGGAGGAAAAATCTTGGTGTGAGCCGGAATCTCTGTGGAAGGCTTCTCCCTACACAGATTTGTGTACGTTCAATTGAGACATTTTGTAGAAGAAAGATATTGATACAAAATCATGGATCAACCTGCGAGTTCCTATTTTGCTGTTATGGGTGCAGTTGTAACGTTAAACCCTGCCCTCAGAACGTGGGAGCTTCAACAGGGGTTGCACCATGTAGGTATTCCCTACCGGATCTCATGTCCAACAATCTTAATCTTACAGATCAGTAGTTCTTAAACTTTAATCTTCTCAGCCCTTATTCATCAGCCTGATACTGCAGATTCCCAAGATTTTGAACACCCCTCCCTGACTTTCAACACATGGCTGAGTGATTTAAAGATTCCTCAATAATTTTAATGCTGCCTTTACTACTTATACAGACTTGTTAACAAATCAGATTTTTTTCCTTTAGAAAAACAGTCAGCGTTGAATCAAAAATATTAGATTTAAGTAATGGCTATGAGGTTACAAACAATGGCAAAAAAACTACAGTAAAATTCGGCGTATAGCAAGAACTTTTAATACAAAAAATAAGAGCTTTAAAAAAAAAGGAACAAAGATGATCATAGAAAAAAATTAGACTTCTTCATAGATCGAAATAATGTTCCTTTAAAAGAAATGACAGTCCTTATGAGCTTTAAGGGTTGTAGTTCTAAAAGTGTACTAATTTTTTCTAAAGCTTAGAATAATACCTCTAAGAGCATCGCACACGTACATTTCAGGTTGCTTCCTAAAGAAGGACGTTATACGGCGAATATACCTAAAAACCAAAAATTCCCTCTTGAAAGTAAGGGTGCGTGTAATACGCTGGATTTTACGGTGATTAATATTCTTGATATAAATACATGTTCTAGAGAGTATTTCCACCGGGAACAATTTAGTGATCTAGTCTAAGATGGCACATCTTTCAATTTTTCCACTTGACCTGTCAAAGAGGTAAATCGTTAACATTAAATGACACCCCTTTGTGGACCCCTAGAAAGGCGCTGGGATCCGCGGACTACAGTTTAAGAACAGTTATTATAGATAACTAATGTCAATCATGCACTATGGTTGAAGAAGGACATATCCCGTAGTAAATCCCTAATTCTTCTCTAGGTTCCGCCATAAGTCACACTTAACCGATCTTTTTCGTATAGTTTGTCACCAGCAGTCTCTTTTAGAATAACATTTCAGACTAAGCTAAACTTCCTTCCTTCCTCAGCGGCTCGACAGCCCAGGGTGGGCCTTGGCCTTCTCAAGAAGCCTTTTCCAGGCCAGCCTTCTTCCTGCTAATGTTCTCCAATTCTTAGTTCTCAAAGCTAAGAGATCTTTTTCTGGGTCATCAATCCATCTAAGATTTCGCCTGCCTTTTTTTCGGTTGCCAATTGGTTGGGTATTGAATACTTTTTTAGTGATGCGGTCTTCGTCCATTCTTACAACGTGACCTGCCCATTCAATTCATTGTATTTTGATGAAGTTAACGATGCCAGATTCTTTATATGATTGGTAGAGCTCGAAATTTGATCTTCTTCGCCACATTCCATTATCCTGAATTCCTCCAAAAGAAAATCTTAAAATCTTCCTTTCGTAGATACTTATCACGTTCTCATCTGCTCGGGACATGGAAAGCAAAACTACTTCATTTAATTAATAAGCTTCGAATACAAAGCCAAGAAAGAATAAGACTTCGAGTTCTACTGTAGAATTTTTAGATCATTATTCCCAGTTCAAAGCGACAACAATACACTAAAATTAAAGTTTTTCGAATTCTATTTAATGACAAAGCACGCACAATTTCAATGTGCTGAATCCCATTTATCTATAACTGATAGGGTAATCACGTTGAAATTATATATAAAAAGACATGTTATTGGTGACGACCCAAGATATTTTCAGAATAGCTTTCTGAAAATGACTAACAGTTCATTTGACTTCATCCTAAGAAAGTTACCTGTAAGAGATTTTCTCTCTGTCTCTCTCTCTTTCAAGCTCCACAAAAACAATTCTTACGAGCTTGATAAAGATAATAAATGAACATCTTTAACTTTTGCGAGTAGAAAATAAGAGTTCTGTTTGCAGCTCTTAATCGATTTGGGTTTGCAATTTCATTGTGACTTTTACAACGAACGGAGTTTTCAGAAAAGCGTGACTGTGATAGTTATTCTGGACACGCGAATTCTCGTGTTGCCGTTTCGGATGCGTTTCATGAGAAATTAACCCCATTGTTTGCAAATTTTGACGCAAATAAATATGCAAATAGTTTTTTAAGTACGCTTTTTTTCAGTGATTTTTTTATTTTTATATTTAGCTTGTTTTAGCTATTACTTGCATTTAGCTATTTAATTTACAAAAGATTCATAATATATTTATTATGATGACGTTATTTTGTTTACAAATACAGTCGAATCTCTATATAACGAAGTCGCTAAATCCCGAAAAAAAGTTCGTTATATAGAGGGTCATCTTTCAGTATACTTTATAAACCACATAAAATAAATTTTAAAAACATCAAAATTATGTATTTAAAAATAGTAATTATTCGCACCCTTTTTTTAATCAATATCTATTTATTTTGTTTATTTTACCCATCATAAAAAACTGCAAGGAAAACAAGAAAAAAGAATATCGAGGAATAGACATAATTTCAACACTAAGAAAATATAATTTTAAACTAAAATTAAAGAATTTGAAGACATTTTCTAATTTAAAGCATACACACTAGTAATTTTAAACATACATTATTTTATAACTAGAAATCCACTGAGGGGGATATCGATGATGTTTCTAACAAACTGGACAATTGGTGTAAAAGGTCGTACTTCTTGGATGAAACACCAGGGATTCTATGGCTCTCGTCGAGTTAGGCATTTAATAAAACCAGTTCAAGATTTATGACCACCATAAAATGAGTTAAGACAGAATAACTTGAAACGTCCAGAAATACTATAAAAATAGGAAGGAAAAAAAACAGAACCACAAGAAAAAAAAAGTTCGTTATATAGAAAATAGACTTCGCTATAGGGAGGTTATTTTATGAAGAAAATCGTGAGATGTTCTTGGTTCCAAGAAAAAGTTCGTTATATAGAAAAATTCGCAAAATGTAGAGGTTCGACTGCTTTTTATCATGGTTTCTTTCTTGGCAATATTTAAAAGTCTAACTACAATCAATGGATTTCAATTTTAAAACACAGTCATCAGTGGCGCAGATACCTATGGGTTATACCCCGGGGCCCTCAAGCTCAGGGGGGCCCTCGGATTCTGACCACCAAGTAAGCTATGATAATTTCTCCCACATTTTAAATATGAATATATAAAGTTGCAACACACTGTAATCGTGGGGGGAACTCAGTTGAAAATAATTTGAAACTTGCAAAGAATTCCCCTAAAATTTTCTTTCCGTTGTTAGTAGGCATAAGTCCGACCTTCGTATAATAAACCTTTTACTTTATCTACATCTCGTATTATTTCCTAATACGTATGTTATAATTTACAATTTTGTTCGTTACTGTTTAAGAGCTGGAAAGCTAAAATCTTTTCTTTTTTTTTTGACAATTTGAAAATTTTACATTTCCAAATGGTATAGATTTTAACCTTTCTAAAATATACCTTACTTTAACCTCTAGGGTAATTAGAAGCCCTTAAAACCTATTTTTAAATAATCGTTGAAACTGGGCCATGCCCATTTGAATGATGAAAATGTAAACAAAGTACTTCGTTTTCACTTAAAAGTTGAACGTCTAATGTAAACCAAAGCATGTATCTTTTATTGTAAATTGAACCTTTTATTTTTTTATTTCCTAGCCGATTAGAAGTCTAACTGTATACATTAAAATCAATTTATCTCAAAATGTAAATTTTGATGTGTGATGTACCTTTTATGAGAAACTACTGTTCACAGGCATGCAAATTTTTTGTAATATATTTATAATAATGTCTAATCATACTGGAATGAGCTTTTTGTAAAAAAACTAAACAATTTATTTTTTACAAATTTTTTATGTGAAAAATAGGTCAAATTTCTCAATGTTTGATAAAATATTTTATAAATTATTTTAAAATTCAAAATTATGTAGCTAAAAGCTCATTTTAGTATAATGAGAAAGGTGTACTTTAACAGTATGAAAAATTTCAAGCATGTACATATAACAGATTTTGAGAAAAGGTACATCGAAAATAGTCAATTTAACATTGTCAGTATATATATAGAGAGAGAGGTTTCCAACTCATCTTAATTTTTTATTATTTATTAAGTTACTTCTCATCTTCCTCTCTCTGTTCCTACAGTTCCTAATCTATTCACAGCTGGAAGAGATCTGTCGTTGTGTTAAATTGAACCTGGATGAGCACTAAAGCTCACACAAGAAAACTCATACACATACATATAGGTTTTCCTAAGTTTTGCAAAGCACAATAAAAATATTTAAGTAGCTTTGTTCGTTTAAAATATTTATTTGTTAGAACTCAACCAATAGGTTTCTCATTTTGTTTTTGCACCAGAACCTTTGGATACTTAGCTACGCCACCAACAGTCATATGACGAAGTCGATACCAAGCTGGTACTTCATTTTTGATATCCACGCCATGTTTACGTTTGGATTTTGAGCTAACAGTTTTAAAAGTCCACCTATATATATATATATATATATATATATATATATATATATATATATATATATATATATATATATATATATATATATATATATATGTAAGGATAATTAAATTAGATTAAAAATTAAATTCCCTATCTAGCACTTGACTCATCTTTCTCAGTCCCCATATTCAAGTATCAAACTAATCACCCATTTATTTCTTCCGAACATATGGCCTAGCCAATAAACATGTCTAATTCCAGATCGTTAGATTTAATAGTCAACATATGTCAGCATTAACTTGCAAGCACCTTCTTCAAAGCAGCGATACTTACCATATGTTTTTCAAGTGTTATCCACTTGAAACCACCACCATGGCGTGCTTTTTCCTCCCTGCTCGGTGTCAGAACAGATGTACAAATGAAAGAATAAAGGTCTTCTTTTCACTTCTCTAACTTTAAACTGATTCTGTCTTAAAAATCAAGACAGAATTAAAGCCGGCAGGATTTTTATCTGCGAATGGATTTCAAATCTTAACGTAAAAAACTAATCTTTTTTATAAAATAATTTAATATAAAAACTAACGCCAACGAACGTAATAACTGATATGGAGAATTTTATGGAACTTCGACGGCACTCAACCTCTTGGCTGAAGACGTCAGGTTGCCGGAATTAAAAAGAATACTGCTCTATGGTACGGAAAAAGAAACGCGCTAGTAATCGCCGAAAGAGCATCGCTCTTACCGCCAAAGAAATAGAATCATCCTCTTCTCCTAACAAGATTTCAGAAAGTCATACTTCAAAAATGGAAACAATGAATGAAATTAAAATTAAGCAAGAAGAGAAGTTAGATGCTGATGAAGAAAAATTACAACAACCCATAACCATTATTAAAAATGATATTCGATTTCAAGATCTACAGACTTTTTTCCAAAAATATAACCTGGAAATACCCATCCAAACATTCATTAGAAATTTTGAAAGTACGTGCGATTCCTTCAATATACCAGAGAAACAGAAAATCCTATTTACAATCAAGTTAGTAGATGGAGCTGTGAAGACTTACATCCAATCACAATCTATTCCTAAAAGTTTTTACGAACTGAAAAATAATTTAATACGTGAATTCGGAACACAAGTCAATCCAGCGGAGATTCATCTTCAATTATCTAAAACAGAAAAAACCTCAAAAGAGACCCACATAGAATATTTCTACAGAGTAAAAGAAATCGCATCCCGGATAAACATGGAAGAAGAAGCTGAAAAATATTACATCATAAGAGGATTAAAAGAAAATAGAGCCATAGAAATACAGCTACAAAGCTGCAGCAACATAGAGGAACTGAAGGAAAAAATAAAACTCTTTGATATCCAAGAAAAATCAAAATCAAGTAAGAATGAAGTTATATACCCAAAGTATCCAATGACAAGAATACCTTATCATACGAATCAATTTGCCCATAGACAACAATATGGAGGATGGAATTGGAGAAATGACCAATCTCAACATCCGGTATACTCTCCTCAGTTTCCATCACCTTATCATCACCCTTCCTTTTCACTTCAGCGGCCGACCCTATATCCGAGAAACCAACGATTTCCACAACGACCGACAGTTTTGCGACCCAATGCTCCAAACTTTCTACCCCCGTCAAAGAACGCAAAACAATAATACGGTATTCCAACCTCATCAAACATGAGAACTTATGATCATCCAGGGAAGAATCAACTTCAAACAAGTTGATGTCATGTCCTCTTGGATACAGGATCAAGAGAGAGTGTCAATATTATTCCAAAAAATATAATATCACAAATCAAGGGATACCACAATGTAGAGTATATCAAAACAAAAATTGCCACCATCAATGGAGAAATTGAGGTGAGTGAGGCAATTACTTTACAATTGAAAATAGGAGAAATTATTGAAAATATTAAATTCCTCATAGTAAATGTAGAACTGAAATATTTAATAATTTCTAATAAAACTATGAGTATTTTTGAATTAAATATTAATTTTAGTGATTATAAAATTTTTCAGGGGAAAACAAATTTAAAAAAATTATGAATCTAAGAAAAATATTAAAGAAAATGAAACTCTTAAATTTAGTAATAATAAAATTATCACTAAGAAAACTGATAATGTGTTTAATATAGAAATAATTCCTAATAGTGATTATGATATTATTAATATGATTATTGATAAATATAAACATGTCTTTGCTAAAAATAAGTTTGATGTGGGCGAGTTAAAATGTAATTCTCCTAAAATAACACTTACCTCAGAATTACCCATTGCAAATCGACCATATAGGACATCTTTTAAAGATGATACGGAAATAAAAAAGCAATTAGATGCATTATTGAAAGCAGAAATAATAAAACCCTCTTATAGTTCTTACGCTGCCCCTATAACATTGGCTTTTAAAAAAGAGGATAATGCTCGTACACGATTATGTATCGATTACAGAAAGCTAAATGCTATCACAAAATTAGATGCAGAGCCAATTAATTCCCCGAACAGATGCAGTTTTAGACAAATTAACACATGCAAAATTTTTCTCAACCATCGACCTATGTAGTGGTTATTGGCACATTAAATTAGATGATAATGAATCTGAAAAACTTGCATTTACATCAAATTACGGTCTTTTTCAATTTAATCGTTTGCCTTTTGGATATAAAAATTCTCCAGCTATTAGACAGATTTTAAATAAATACCAAATAAAATTTGCATTAAATTATTTTGACGATATAATAGTATTTTCGGAATCAATTGAAGAACATGCAAAACATTTGGAGGAAATTTTTAAAATTTGTGGAATAGAAAATATTAAATTAAAATTCTCAAAGTGTAAATTTGGCAACGATGCAATTGATTTCTTAGGATATGAAATAAAACAAGGGTCATACACTCCAAATAATACAAATGTCGAAATAATTAAAGAACTTTTACCCCCTAGAAATGTAAAGGATTTACAAAGATTTCTTGGTAGTATTAATGTCTATTATAAATTCATTCCTCAATATGCAAAATTAAGAATGCCCTTAAATAATCTTCCTAAAAAGAATCAAAATTGGAATTGGACCCCAGAATGTCAACAATCTTTTCAAAAACTTAAAGACAGCTTAATTTCAAAGCCCATTTTAGCTATATTCAATCCAAATTATCCCTGTCATCTTTATGTAGAGATGCATCGAAAACTGCAATCTCATGTATCCTCAAACAACAAAAACCCAATGGAAATCAACATCCGATTGCATTCCACTCGAGACAACTGAGAAATTATGAAATTGATTGTACAATAACTGAATTAGAATGCTTAGCTATAATTGATAGTTTAGATAAATTCCATTGCTATCTTCATGGATCTCATTTCACAGTTCATACCGATCATAATGCATTAGTTTGGCTTAAAAATTTCAAAAATCCCACGGGTAGACTTTTTAGATGGTCTTTAAAAGTTTCTATGTATGATTTTGATATAAAATATAAGAAAGGTAGCACTAATGTTGAAGCTGATATGTTAACAAGAAATCCTATTGCTTATCATATAATTAATACACCCCCAGAACCTTTATTAGATATCAATGAAATAAGTCATTTTCAAAATATAGAAAATACATCAGCTCCCTTAAATGTTTTAAGAGAGATGGTGTTTTTGTAGTTAAAAGACAAGGTTTAACTAAAATAATTGTACCCAAAGCTCTAAGAGTGAAATTAATGGAAACAACTCATAAAAAATTTGGCCACCCTGGTGTAGCTACCATGTTAAAATTAATATCACCACAATATTATTGGATAAACATTATTACTGATATACGAAATTTTGTAAAACACTGTGTGTGAAACTTGTCAAATAAATAAGAAGTCCCATCAGAGAAAATATGGACTGATGCAATCACTTCCCCTTTGTGAAAAACCCTTTGAACTTTTATCGATAGATAGTGTAGGTGGTTTAAATTATTACAACTCTGTTAAAAAATATTTACACATTATTGATCATGCAACTAGGTACATTTGGACTTACCCATCAAAAAATGCAACAACAGATACTTATATAAATTGTTTAAGACAAATCTTTCAGAATCACGTACCGGAAAAAATTTTAAGTGATAGAAATACTGCGTTCACCTCTTCAAAATTTAAGCATTTTTTAAAACATAATAATGTCACTCAATTACTAACTACTTCTCACAGACCACAAACCAATGGGAAGGTTGAACGTGTCAATCAAACCATCATTACCCGCTTAAAATGTGAAATCAATAATAGTTCAAATAAAGTCCCATGGACAAAAATTCTAGAAAAAGTAACCCATCAGTATAATCAAACTCCACATACAATAATAGGTTTCCCTCCAACCTACTTAATGTATGGTAATTTACCTTTCGAAATTTCGCTAAAAGATAATGAGATCTATCCTCCCTTAGAAGAAGCAAGAAAATTAGCCAAAGAAAGAACAAAACAATATTATAAAATAAATAAGATTAGATATGATAAAAAATTTCAGGAAGCTGATTTCAAAATTGGTGACTTAGTAATGTATGAGGAATTTCAATACCCCAATACAAGGAAATTAAGTCCCCCTTATTCAGGCCTTTATACCGTTTTAAGAAAATGTTCTGATGTATTATTTGAAATTGATAGACCCAATGCCCTTAATAAAACTGACACTGAATTGGTTCATTCAGTTCGTTTAAGACATTTTCATCCATCTGAAAATTTTCAGTTAAATTACATTCAACAAAATACCCATAATAATGTGAAGAAGATAATAACTAAAAGAAACATCTTACGTAATACAGAAATAACTGAGTTCTGCTTAACAAGACTTTTCGGCGAAAAAGAATAATATATGATATGATATGGTATTTAATTTTTATAAAATAGTTGTGTTATAAATGAGATATTTTCTTTATATTTTAATTGAGAAAACAAAGTATATATAGGTTTAGTCTCATACAAAATTTTGAGAAATTTTAATATATACTTCTCATAATTTTATCTTAAGATGTCGAATGAGTTAAGAGTTATGATAGAAATTGATGTTTTAAAGTGAAAGATATAAATTATGTTTTTAGAAAAATGACTAATGAACTAATACTAGATATATTGATTTTTATAAGAAACAAAAGTAAAGTTAAGTTGTATTCTTTTTTCTCCATTGAATTCAATTGTTTTGTTAATTATTTTATTCAGCAGTAATCTTATTGAATGTCATTTAATTTTTTTATTTTGAAATTGTGTGTTTTGATATACCGGCCATATATCAGGATTCACAATTTCTCGAATTTTTCCTTATTTAAAATTAAAATTAATTTAATAACTTGAAGCTTATTTTTGGATATTATACAGTGGATAAGCGAGAATACAATCATTATAATTTTGTATATGTCTCGAAACATTAACGAGGACAAACTTGTTTAGTTTGATATGTACACCTCTCATTGTTTCTTATCAGCATCCCTGAACATCTGTGAGTTGATGACGCAGATTTCTCAGAGAGATGTGTTCAAAATTAAGTAAGGTGATACAGTTTTATTAGTGAATGTGTGATGCAAGAGAAACTCAAGAAATTTTGTCTATAAAACGTATTTTTAGAAGGTTATGGAAAGATTCAAAATATTGCATGCGATATTAAGTTACAATGAATATTGTGAAAAATTTTCAGAAATACTAAAAGTTATTATTGAAGTGAGTCCACTTTTCCGACTCAAAATAATAAAAAAGAGCTCTTATATTCTTATAATTTTTATATTTTTTATAACGCATATGAAATAAAACATTGTTTATTGTGTTGGATAGTGCATAGAAGTTGTGTGTTATACACCGTTTTCATATTATTAATAATTTCATTTTATTAGTGTCTATATTTTTTTTTATCTTTTTAAAAAATGTATTTCATATATGCAAAATGTGTGTAACAATATAAGGTATTACTACGATGGCGCCAGAGTAGATTTTTATACAAAATTATTATTTTAACATTTGTATGATTTCATGTATTTTTATATTTACTATCTTATTGTTTGATATATTATTTTCCAACATAATTTTTTGAAAACATCTATTAGCTATAATACGAATCTATTATTTTGAAGGAATTGGAGGAAACGCGAGCTCTAATTCTAGATGTCAAATAGATTTGAACAAGCTAATCTTCAATTATATGTATGGAAATTCATGTTTATCAATTGATATGTTGGAAGTGTCCTTACTGTGTTTGCTGTTATAGTTTCGTTTATTGTATTGCATTTTGATTTTAGTATTCCTATTGCTTAAATATTTCTACTGTGTTAATATGTCTTTCTAAATAATGTTATGTATTGTTTTGTGTTTATTGAAAATTGATTAAGTTTGTAAAGAGAGAAAAAAACCACGCCATGACTCCCTTTTAAAATTGGGGGGCAAATGTAAGGATAATTAAATTAGATTAAAAATTAAATTCCCTATCTAGCACATGACTCATCTTTCTCAGTCTCCATATTCAAGTATCAAACAAATCACCCATTTATTTCTTCCGAACATATGGCCTAGCCAATAAACATGTCTAATTCCAGATCGTTAGATTTAATAGTCAACATATGTCAGCATTAACTTGCAAGCACCTTCTTCAAAGCAGCGATACTTACCATATGTTTTTCAAGTGTTATCCACTTGAAACCACCACCATGGCGTGCTTTTTTCCTCCTGCTCGGTGTCAGAACAGATGTACAAATGAAAGAATAAAGGTCGTCTTTTCACTTCTCTAACTTGAATCTGATTCTGTCTTAAAAATCATTACATATATATATATATGTATATATATACACGGAGAAATTTTCAAAATGCTCATACATAATTCACTGTTACTCATCGTAATCCAAAGCGCAATCTTCCTGTAATGAATAAGCTCAAAATCGCTTTCGTCACTTGAAGATAAAATTCCAATTAATTTATTTTTTAGCACCATAAAGTAAGCGATAAATTTTTATGATGACAGTCAGTTGTTGGTGAATGTCACGATAATCAGATATGCGTGATCAAAGCTTTTTTTTGTAATTTCAAACTCATTTCTGGATAGTATCTATATTAAGAGAATGCTTTTCCTATTTGTTGGAAAGCTGGATCCTAGCATATATTGTATCCACTGTCAAAAATACGGTTCTCTCCATGTACGTATTTATTATCTATCAAATTATTAATAATGTCACAGTCATCGAAAGTTTTGTCTTCAACCAAGTGCGGGTAGCTAGTGCATTGAGAGAAAGCGGTGGAACGTGCATTGTCGAGAGACTGTTTATAAACAATGAAGTGTATGTATGTACATAGATGGAAAAGATTAAATTGGCACTAAAACCGTGGATATTGATATATCGAATAAAAAAAAAGATCGCACAAAAAAAAATCGTACAAAAATAAGATCGCACAAAACCAGGTTCTACTGTAATTTAAAAATTACAATTGTAAGACTATCTACATCGTATTTTACAAAATACAGAATTTTTAATCAAAACGTTTTCTCAGGTATGAAAAAGTATTCCTATAGACATAATTTTGGCAAGTCATAATGTATATATCCATCAACCTTACTATGTCCTCCAAATTAAAAAAAATATGAAATAGTCATTTTTTTTACTAAGCCTTAATTTTTTTCTGAGCATTTTGATACCAAAATTGTGTTGATAAGGTAAAAAATTCCAAAGTTATTGAGAAATAACTATTGAAACTTAAACAAAACCCCTATCTCTTTCTTATCTTTTAACTTCCTTTTTATCAAAACAAAAAATCTTAGCTTCCGCGCAGGATTTCTCAGAAACTATTTATAATATTAGTTTGAAATTTCATATACGCGTTCAAAATAACGCTCTTTATTACTTATACATCAAGTTTTAAAAGAAAAATTATTAAAATTTTTTTGTTTGAATTTTAATCAATTTTTTTCTTAAAATTTTAAAATTTTCGTTAAAATTGTATTTAAAAAATATATTTTTACTCTGAATTTCTTAAAATTTCTTATAACTTCAAAAGTGAACATTTTTATACCTAGTGAAACTAATTTTGTAAATTTTTATTAATTTTGTACTTCAGAATCCTGCGAGGTGTAAAATACTGATTTTCATATTTTTGAAAAATTGTCCATTTTATATTTCTTTATAACTTTTTAAATTTTTTTTAAATTCTCTGAAAATTTGAGAGGTAACGTAAATATGTATGATTATTGTGTAGTAAAAATATCAAATTATCGATTTGTTTTATTGCTAAGTTACATTGGTTTGAAGAAGGATGTTTTTTCGAGCGCATTCATATCGGTTAAGGGTCCAGTGACCCCTTAACATATAATTACAAATTATTAAAATATAGGACAGGAAAAAATTTTACTAGGAAAAATCTGACTTGATTTTTTAAAAAAATGAATAGTATTATTAAAATAAATGGCTTTTAATAAATAAAAGAAGCTATTGTGTTAGAATAACAGTTTTCAGTCTAAGAGAATATTTGCCACAAGCTTCGGTTCTTTTGTAAAATATTAGTCTATTATCTTAGCACTATCATTATATTAGCTTTAATTTACTATAAAAGAAAATAAATTCTCTCGTGGCAGTATTAAAGTAGCGATTTTTCACATAATTTCTGCCATTAAATGGCGCTCTAACTTGTACGTATATATATACAAATAAAACTTACTGATTGAAAAAATAATACCCCTCAATTATGTTCATTAAAATTCAGAAAAATTCTTTTGTTTCATTGTAAGAAAAAGGATGGAAATCTGAGATCTAAGCCTTTTTGATTAATTCTCCTATTTCACTTTTTCACTCTGTAATTACAGTTGTTACTGGAAAATAGTGAACTTATTTTTCTGATGGAAAAGAAACACCCACACATCTCTTGAACTCATTAGAATTTTGCAAGTAATACTATTATTTAATCCGAATAAAAACAACAGGAAAAACTCTTATCCGGTCTTATTTCTTTTGCTCCCATCCTATCCTTTTCACTGTGTAATTGTAGCCATTAAAACACACGAAGATTTACGAACATCCGCTCTTTCATGTGAGTCACCGTCTGCAATGCCAACGACAAATTTCAAGAGCAAAGTGGTGAAACAGGTAGGGAGGGGGGGATGAGACAATAGTGAATTTTCATCAGCAAATGACTGTAAAAGACAAATGAATAGTCGAGAACGGCATTTGTTTCGCAATTCCTTAAAATAACAGCCGATATTAAAAGTCTGCCAGATCGGTAAAACACTTTGCCAGGAACAACTTGGCGGGAAAGAGAAAGAAAAAATGAATACTCTCATGCATTTTGTTGAATAATGCTTTGTATTTTGTGAAGTAGAAGTTATTTATCGATGTAATGCATCAACTACAACGCGTGAATAGTAAATCAATAATATATAAAAAAATAGCCATGGAGAACTGGTTCTAAATTTGTTTTTTGTTTCGTTCTTTTTCTATGGTGATGGCTTACGGAATGTGTTTACAACAAACAGTAGATTTAAATTCTTTCTCCAAAACATAAATATCAGTTTTGAAATTCCATTCGTATATTGACATCATTCTACATGTTTCATAAATATTTGTGAATTTATTGAATGACGCATAAAGATTCTTTTTGGAAAGAAGGCGTTTCATAAAAATATTTACAACATTTTTGTATGAGATATTTATTGTGTGAAATAATGAAGTGAAATGAAACTGAAATGGCTCAGAAAAAATCTCGCAGAAATTCCCAACCTTTTGTTGTTGTTGTTGTTGTTACGGTACACTTTTAAAAATTTGGCGGCACACTAACAATAAAATAAGTCTTAAAAAATCTTACTTATCCGTAAATAGTTTTGATAGAGAAATTTTTAAGCGACGACAAAGACAATGATAATTACGAATTAATTATAAGAATACATTTAATGCAAAATTTCAGCTTGAGTATTTTTGATAAGTTCGTTCATATTGGGTCGTAAAAATGATTATGTTAATCTCATTTCGTCGTGAAAATCCAAAAATACACAAATAGGATGTAGGAAATTGTAACAACATCTTTAAGATATCCGACTACGTTCGCAACCGGGATTTTGCAAAAGCTTATAAATGGGTAATATTTATGATATTTAGTGCCACTTAGATTAGAAAACGTATATAAAATTGTTTTAAGAATAATATTACAGTAAAAAATTATTTAAGTACAATATTTTAACTATAAAAATGAACATAGAATGACTAATGTTCAAAACATCCTTTCATAAAAAATGCTTCCATTACAATAATATTTTGCCTGTATATATCTCAGACCTCTGTACGGAGGCTCAACTAGACTTTTAGAAATATATAACTTAGAAGCGGATTTATCCATACTTTACTACAATAGAAGGGAGAAATTTTAAGAAAAAAACGCCAATAATTATTTCAATTGGTCGTCATTATGAAAATAATGTGAATTTTTCAAAAATCCTAGTTCGGACTCTCTAGAGAGAGAAGTCTTTATTTTATATAAGCAAAATATTATTATTATAGAAATATTTTTATAAAAGGAGAACGTTTTGAGAAAGGTTATTAATAAGTTAAATTTAATCTAAGTTAAATTTTTGCCAAATATTGTACTTAAATAATATTTTTTTGTCGTAATGTCCTTAAAACAATTTTATACATACATTCTATTCTAAGTGACACTAAATATCATGAAAATTATGCATTTATGTACTTCTTTAAAATCGCGGTTACGAACGTAGTCGGATACCTTAAAGCTTTTTCGGCTATTATGAGATAATCGCCTCTAATTTTAATCGAAAATCAATTAATTGACTCTTCCGAATATTTTGAAAATAAATCTCGATTATTATAGAGTGAAATTAGTTTTTCTTCTTTATTCAAAGTTGAATCATATTCAGATGTATCCGTATCACAAATGGATTACAAACCCATTTAAATTTTTTATATCCATTTATCCACGAAAATGATAAGTTAAATATGCCACAAATTCCCTTGGATTATTTTTGTAAAACTCTCGAAGGATTCGGTACGGGATTTTATTTTTTTTCTAAGAGTATAATTAATAATTTTAAAAAAAATTGACAGCACACAGAAGCGGCGCGGCGCAGTGGTTGAGAATAACTCGTCTAGTACCATGGTTAATTTTTTTTTAGTTTACATCACACTCACAGGCACATTAGGGAGATGACGACACTTGAGCTTGCACCCTCCTAACTTCCACACCACACTACGGAAATATTTTTATTCTTTTCTACACAGCCAGTCTTCTAGAGCTCTGGGACTTCAACCCATGACTCGATAACGCTAGCCACGAGATTCTGACAATGACCACTAATGGTCAAAAGAATATACCACTCCACGCTACGTTATGTAAGCGTAATCAGTAAATGTATGGATAACTAGATAAATATCCCATACATTCCTTACAAATAATGCAGTAATATTCGCGAATTTCCTTTCACCGTGTTTCAAGTTTTCACCGTGTCGATGATATTCCCCCAGAAATCTTTCAAAAAGATTTTCAAAATTATCTTGAAGTTAAATGATCGATATTAAAGAGAATGTAAATTGGTAACTAATATGGTAGAGTAATGGTTAGTAGAATTGCGCATTATTTCCTGTTAATTTTCTATTCTTCCATATATTGGTTAAAATAAGTTGTAACGGGTGCAGGTTGGTTTTCAATGATGAAACTCCAATGATGCTTTAGTGGTTTACTGGGTCCCGACCACACACAACATAAAATTATATTACATTTTATACACAATTTAGGTAAAAATATTATATCTCTCGAGTTTGGAGACACTTTTAGAGAAAAGCATAAAAATAGGTCAGGAAAGCATCCAACACATCTGCCTCCGACAGATACAAAATCTTCACACATAGCTCGCTGGTGAAGCTCACCAATTTCTCTATCTGAGGTGTAGTTGAAGTGTCACGTATTCGGAGGGCAGAACCCGCGACCGTCGACTCCCCTGTGAGTCACCCCTGTCTGGAGGCTGTTACTGGCTTATATTGATACCGCTACAACACTCCCCTTCCAGTAAGTCGGTGGATATACACTTTGCCACTGATCCAATTAGTTGCTATAGATATTTAGATTACTAACTAAATTGACCACCCCCTTGGCTTAAGAAATTGCTTGATAGTAAATTTAAAAATAAATATAGGTATTGATTTCAGTAAAATGTTTTATTATTCGGTGTTTCCAACTTCACTAGCGACCACAAGGTCGTGAAAATGCATGAAAATCATTTAACGCGAAACTGAAGGGACTGAACTATCTTTTCATGTTAAAAGAATTTCGTGTAAAGGGATATTGCAAGGAAACATATATTCAACAAAATCAAGTGTATTAGAGTACATTTTATTTACATAGATATGTATATATACATATATTTAATGACAATCAATGAAATAAAAACATTCACAGAAACTTAATGATACTTAATACAAAATTTTTCAAGTTTTTTGCAACGCAAAACATTTATTGAGTATTTGGAAAATAATCTGTTATTTTTCTTTGCATTGTGTTTTTAGCAGCAAATTGTTCGATGTCGTCCATTTTATTATTCATTTCCCCATTTGAATGTGCGTCTAAACAACTGCGCATACTTTTCATGATGTTTCTCATTTTGGATGAAGTGAAATCAGGAGTTGCATTATTCATTTTATTTTCGTCGTCGTAATCTGCATCAATAATATTTTCTGAGCATTGAGCAAACTCCAAAATGACTTTGTCTGTCATAATTGAGGTTGTGCTCACATTATCATTATCTACTGCTACGAATTCTGCCAAAAGATACAGTTCAGTGGAACAATAAAACAGACATTTTCACAAATATTTCATTCAATGTCAGCAAGGCTGGAGTTTTCAGTATTTTGTTCATTCACAGAAGAGAAATCTATCCGTGTTTAGCGATTATCGTCTCGTGTTGCGAGAAAAAATTGCATAAAAATACGTAGTTGTTTGTCGGGACATGGTATTATTTCGTGTTCACCGATATTTCGTCTTAAGCGTCAGGCGTTAAACGTATTTCACTGTATTTCTTATTCATTAATTTGTTGCTATTGTTTTTGTTTAATAATTGTTCTTATTACAGAGAGAAAAAATGAATCGTCAAATTATTTTGAAAAAAGTTTGAAAGCTGTGAGAAGCCTTTTTAGTAAAATTAAATTAAATGAAATTAATTAATAAAATAAAATGAGATAAAAGACAAATTGTAATTCCTGCAAAGCTAAGAACGAATGAAAATGGATTTTAAAATCCATTTTCATTCATTCTTAGCTTCTAGCATAAGAAAACTTTTGTTCTCAGAAACTGGCAAAACGAAAAAAAAAATTAGAATCGAAAACATTTTATTTGTTTTTTAACTTAAGCGATAAATCATTTTCGTTCAAACCTGAGAACCATGTTATTCCGTATTTGTTATAACTCCAATGAATATTTTCTTTCAAAATATACTAAGAATGTTAACTCTAAGTATACCTCAAAGACAGTTCAACAAAAGGAAACGTTAATATTTAAACAAAACTAAAAAGTACTATCACTTGTCTTGGAAAAATTCTTTTGAAAGGAAGAAAAGCTCTTGATAGAAGAAATATCTTTTGGTAGGGAAACATCCACTAGGTGAAGCCAGATTGAGAAAAAGTTATGTTATGGAATTCGTCGAAAATGGAATTATGTTCGGAATTAAGTCGAACGCAATTGACCTGTTGACCTCCAAGACATTTTGGGTTGACCACATTTTCTAAGAGCTCTGAGGCACGCATACTAAAAAAACATATTTATGGAACAACGACGCCAGATAGACTGAAGAATTTCTTTTCACAACAGATGTTCCAAAAGCCCTCGTGTAGCTGAACAGTGCGACGTTAATATTCAATCAATCAATCAATCAATTCACAACAGATGTGACTGACCTTCCTGAATGAATCTGTATGTTGAATGATGAATATAATTAAGACAACATATTGTTCCCATTTCACGAACGACCACTTAGAATCCAGTGCAAAATAAGTGGTTAGTAATTATACACCGAGATATTCAAGATTTGCGGACAGTAAGTATGGAGACTAAGTCTTCTACTGACTATGATTTCGAGAACTAACTTTAAATGAAAACGATTTATTTTTAATGTGTTATGAATTGTTGGATAATAAATGCATCACGCACGTGATATTAAATTTGTGGTTGTTATTATTATTATGTTTGTGTATTTTGTGTTTTGCTTTAAGGTATCCGACTACGTTGGAAACCGTGATTTTTCAAATGCTTACAATCGAATATTTTTGTAATATTTAGAGTCGCTTAGATTAGAATACATACACTAGATAGAAAAAGTCTGCGTTCATGTACTATTGCTTACAAAAGCAACGAAAAAAATTTAAAAACTGGAATTTGAAATTTTTTTAAAAAATATATTTTATTTAGTTTCTTTCAAGTATCGAGAATAACAAAAGTAAATTTGGTTTGCTTTCATAGCTTTTAAAATAAAGACAGATTTGTTGCGATACCTACAAAAATCAAGTAGAAAAGTCTGCGTTCACTGTTTTAATTGAAGCTATAAAAATTATTTAAAAAAGGATAAAGAGCTATTTAATAGCTGGTTGGATAACTCCGTCTTTCGAAAACCTCATGAAGTCGTTTCGGCATTGAATTAACAAGTTTATTTGTTTCTTCGACGATTATCTTCTCCCATTCGTCCTTAATAACACTCTTCAGCATATCCTTACTATATATATTGTGTTGACGAATCTTACGCTCCAGCAAATCCCATAGATGTTCTATAGACGGGGTGAGCCTTAAGTCGATCGAGGTCGACTGGTGGACCGCCAAGACATTTTGGGGTGGCCGCCTTCACATAAAATCTTAGACGCGCATACTAAAAGAAACACAGATGCTTATCAAGATAATAGAAACACCCGTGAATAAAACTCCAACCCAAATTTGAGAGACGTTTTCAAGAATTTACTATATATATATAGACTAGAATCACACAAAAGTTGCAGTCATGGGTTATCCGCTTAGTAATGCTGATATGAAAAATATAACTAAATGTATGTTACATGTTCTCTTTATTTCTCGAGGAAAACGAAGCTTTTCTCTTTCTAAAGTGCGTACTTTGTGAAGAATAACTTTTGGAATCTATTAGTCGAAGTAAAGTATCCCAAATTTAAAAAAGCTGGCTGCAATTCATTTAACATCGTTCTTTCGCTCTACCTACCAGTGTAAATCTACATTTTCTCAACGAAGAATATAATTAAGACAACATATTCCAATTTCACAGACGATCACTTAAAATACAGTGTAAGATTAGCAATTAGTAATTATATACCAATGTATTCAAGATTAGGGCGGATAAAATGAAGACTAAGTCGTCTATTGAGACTATAGCTATAAGAACTAATTTTAAGTGAAAATTATTTAATTTGTGATGAATTGTGAATTGCTTGAAAAAGCAACATGTGATATTAAATTTATGTCAATAATTATTATGTTCGCATTTTGCTTTTTACTTAAAACGTATTTTTAAAAGAGTAAGTTTTTCTGTTGTAGCTATGTAGGTAAGTACATACTGTACTTATTATTGTTATAATATAAATATTGTGTTGAGAGCTTTTTTTTCTTCTTTTTTCTTTTCTTTCTTTTTTTTTGTTCTTCGCGCCTACGTCACATGATGGACCACAACACCTTGAAAAAATTCAAAGTATACCGTGCCATGTAAAAGTCTGCCCACCCCTGTTCTATAGGATTCAGATCAGGTGACTGTGGGGGTGCGTGTAGTTGATTTGGGACATTATAAAATAGCCAAAGCTTCACAATCTCAGCGGTTTGCTTAGGATTGTAGTCGTGTTGGAAGCGAAATGACGATCCAAGGCCGAGTTTGGTGGCACTTTCATTTAAAAAATTGTTAGGACATCAAGGTAATCATATTTGATCATAATTGGTACGATATAATCCAACTTGCCAACACCAATGCTCGCCATGCACCCCCACACCATAAATCGACCGCCACCGTGCTTCACCGTTGGTTCTAAGTGCTCTTTTTGAAGAGCTGTACAAGGTTATCTGCATACCAATTTATGACCTTTTATGCCAAAGATGTAAAATTTGCTTCATTGGAGAATATCACAGTCCTCCAGAACTCCGAAAGCATATGTATATGCTCTTTTGCAAAAGCTATCCGTTGTGTTTTGAAATATAAGGCTTTCTACGAGCCACTCGACTACAATATCTGGCCTTTTTCACGATTTTTCTTGCAGTATCCGCACAAATATTTTTGTTAAACTTCTCATGAATGTCTGTTGCTATTTGAGTTCCAGTCAAACGCGGATTTATTTTCAGCACGCATAGCATACTTCGTTTTTTTCTGATTGTGAGTTAAGATGGACGACCTGAACGAAGTTTCGATGGGTAAATTCCTGCAGTTTTAAAGTTATTAATAACACGTTAGATAGATTAATCCTGCCATCCAACGGATGTGGTAATATCCCGACGAATTTTTCCATCTTTCCACATTTTTCACAACGATTTAAAGCTCACTGATACTAATTTCCTTCGTATTATTTTCCATGTCATTGAATTGCTTCGTACGTCACAAAAATATAAAAGTTATATCGCGTAACAACTTTCTTAAGCTATTTTACTTGATAACTGAATGCAAAAACTCTGTTAACGTATAACGTCTGTTGATAAAAAATTCCAGGAATCATGAATATTCATATGGTGAACGCAGACTTTTTCTGCCTACTATTTGCATGCTTTGCTGCAAAAAACCTGCTGTCTTACGTAGTTTTAATTCAAAATTAAGTAATTCTTGCATGCTCAACATTTAAATAATAGTAAACAAGTTCATAAAAATTTGTTAAAAAAATTATATTTCTATTAAATTTTACCTTTGCTCTATGAGCTGTTATGGGTGAACGCAGACTTTTTCTAGCTAGTGTATATGATATTGTTTTAAGAATATTATTACAATTACAATGATTTAAATGTAATATTTTGTCAAAAAATAAACATAGAATTATTTATTCTCCAAACATTCTTTTTTTTATAGAAAATGCTTCTGTAATAATAATATTTTGCCTATATATAGCTCATACCTCTGTACAAAACCGGAACTAAGATTTTTGAAATATATAGTTTAGAAGTGGATTTATCCATTCAGAGTGGAGAAATTTTAACATAAAACACTGATAATTATTTCAATTGGCAGTAACTCAGGAAATAATGTGATTTTTTCAAAAGTCGTAGTTCAGGCCCTCTGTAGAAGACTTAGCCAGTGGCGCACACAAGGCGGGGGGCCAGACCCCCCCCAAAGCCCTTGATTTTTTTTCCGATTGATTATAATTCTAAGTACATAGCACGTAAAATTTAATTAAGTAATTGTTATTAATGATTAATTTTATTAATTAACGCTAATTATTTTTTCAATAATTAGTTTTTTACTGTGTTTTGTTCCCGAAAATCGACAAAATCAAAAGGAGCATGATACAAGAATGGTGAACTTTCGTCCCCGAACCCCCCTTGAAAAATTCCTGTGCGCCACTGGTCTTAGCTATACATAAGCAAAATATTATTATTACAGAAGCATTTTTACATAAAGGAGATTGTTTTGAAAAAAAATAATTCTAAGTTCATTTTTTGCCAAAATATTGCATTTAAATAGTTTTTTTTAATTGTAATAGTATTCTTAAAACTATTTTATACGTGAATTCTAATCTAAGTGACATTAAATATAAAAAAAATATTCGTTTGTTCGCTTTTGCAAAATTACGGTTCCGAACGTAGTCGGATACTTAAACGTGATTTGACGCGCAAGTTTTTGTATTATAGTTATGTGTATATGTATATATATATATATTCTGCATTTCTTGTTGTCATAATATAAATATTGTTGGCCTCTTCTTTGCTCACAGCCTCTACGCCACTGGGTGGACTGCAACACCATGTAAAAACTAATTAGAAGTAGACCGTGCCATGTAAAAGTCTGCCTATCCCTGCACTAAAACGAACACGTGAAATTCATAAAATATGTACATCACCTAGAAGCATTTCCGATCATAAAAATTCTGTATCATGGCTCATTGTGACTTTCTAATGAACAGTTAAGGCTGAAATGAGAAAAAAATAGCG
Organism: Trichonephila clavipes; assembly: GCA_019973935.1. Lineage (NCBI taxonomy): Eukaryota > Metazoa > Arthropoda > Arachnida > Araneae > Nephilidae > Trichonephila > Trichonephila clavipes. Next base: position 1,217,546 of record BMAU01020999.1, read on the forward strand.
GGTTATTGGCATTTATTGACTTCTATTTAAAAACATAAGACTGATAGGCGCCTACATAATGGGTTTGTAGACGTCTACTGTCTAGCCGCGCCGAAGTCTTACTGCTTTTACTCCTCAATTATATTGTTTACTAACTTCCCAGTGAAGGATTCGGTTTCCAACCTGAGATTATTGTTGTCCATTATTATTTTTATTTAATATTGGACCTGGAACATATTTTCAGATGGAAAAAATGAACCGATATTTAAAAAACTAATATAATATAAGTAAGAGAGTATCAAATACAGCGGCGTAACGTACAACCCCGCATTGCGGGGGGGGAGGGCAGAATTCTAGGGGGCCCAAAGGTTGATGCTATGGTTTTACATCAGGGATGTGAAACTGGCGGATCACAGCTAACATTTTGTGGCCCGATCAGTATATCGGCACACAATAATCTATATATATATATAAGAAATGATTTGTGTGTTTCAGCTGTACCGGCAAAACTAAGCAACTCAGAAGTCTGAAACTTGGCGCATAGAAGCTGTAGGTCATTATCCTGAATACCTCGAAGGGCCTTTTTTGAAATTCACTTTAGATTTTTTTAATTCAATTTTTAAGCGATTTTTCAGCGAAATGGAGATATGACGTCATCAGACATGTCAAGTCAACTTTGCGAAAATTAATGTTTAGAGCAGTTTTTTTTTGGGGGGGGGTTAGCACATTTTATTGTAAATATATTTTTTTTATGGTTTTATTCGTTTTTCAAACTCTTTGTGGTGGAATTACATTTATTTTTCGTAAAAGCTGTCGTAAAAAAATGTTTTTTCTAAATTTCTTTTTTGGGTTTTACAACACAAATTCTATAACAGTAGATTTCGATTTTTTTTTACAATGTTATCTTACTCTATTGAACGTAATGTAATTTTAGAACAAATACAGATGGAAGTGGGCAACATGTACCGTTAAAGTGTACTGATATTCAAGCGATGATTTAGTTGTAAGCTTAACTTACTTTAGCGCCGACAACCTTCTGTATTGCGATATCAAGCCCGCCAAGGTGAGTGGGGGATAACTAAAGCCTAGCCACCGCATTAAATTTATGCATCTGTGTAAATTTTTGTTTCTGATTATTTCTTACATATTTTTGTGATTGCGTTATCGAACAACTACCCATCTTGCAAGGCTTACTTTTATTAAAGCTACTATTTTTATTGTGCTATTATTTTATATTCATTTTCCATAAAATGTTCTATTACATTTTATGCTCTTGATTATTCTTAGCTGTACTATGCTTATCAAAAAAGCCTGATTACGCTCTTTAAACCTTTTTGCTGTGACTGAAAATTTTTTGCTTCTCCCATGTTGTTTATTAATTTAAGGGGTGTTGGAAAGCTAAAACCTTATTTTTTTGACAATTTGAGATTTTTACATTTTCAAATTGTATAGATTTTAACCTTTCTAAAAATACCTTACTTTAACCTCTAGGGTATTTAGAAGCCCTTAAAACGTATTTTTATATAATCTTAAATTTGGGCCACGCCCATTTTAATGGCAAAAATTGTAAACAAATTACTTTGTTTTTGCTTAAAAGTGTAACGACTGATATAAACCAAAACATGTATCTTTTATTTTAAATTGACCCTTTTATTTTTTAATTTCCTAGCCGATTAGAAGTCTCACTGTATACGTTGAAATCAATTTATCTCAAAATGTAAATTTTAATGTGCGATGTACCTTTTCTGAGAAACTACTGTTCACAGGTATGTAAATTTTTTATGAATTATTTATAATGATGTCTAATATATACTAAAATGAGCTTTTTGCAAAAAACTCAAAAATTTAATTTTTACAAATTTTTTAATTAAAAAATGGGTCAAATTTCGCAATGTTTGATAAAATATTTAATAATTTAGTAAAAAGTTCAAAAATAATGAGAGAGGTGTACTTTAATAGTATGAAAAATTTCAAGCATTTACATAAAATAGATTTTGAGAAAAGGTACATCGAAAACAGCCAATTTAACATTGTCAGTATAGAGAGAGAGAGAGGTTTCCAACTCCTCTTAATGTTTCTTTCAAAGAGTCAGCAATGCAAAAACATCTGTACATATTTTGGCACTAAATAGTTGTAAGGACCTTGGGTTTGTGCGGTTGCTTATCCTTATTCTCTGAAACCTCTGATGTTGATATCACGACAACAAAAGGCAGTCTGTCCCAAAATAAGTAGATTGGAACTAAACCATCGCATTAATATCAGTGAACTGTAGTGGTACGTCTTGCCTATGTTATGAAAAAAATTCATCCAAAACATTTTAGAATTATTAAACAAAAGCTTCACTTTAGGCATCCACCTTTAAATAAAATGCATTTTGGATACCTTAAAATCCGGCGTATAACGTGCACCTATACTTTCAAGCTGCATTTTGTTATTTTTAGGTTTATTCACCGGATAATGCGCGCCTAATTTTTACAAAGAATTTTGAAATGTGCGTATGCAATGCTGTTATGTTTTGAAGGCATTTATTCAAGGTATTATCCCAAAAGCTTTAGAAAAAACTATATTTCTAGAATTACGACCGTTTAAGTTCAATAGGAATATCATTTCTTTCAAATAAACATATTTCAATATATATAGAAAAAAAAGTCAAACTTTTTTTTATGCTCATCTCTTTTTCTTTATTTTAGAGCTCTCATTTCCATACCCGGCGTATAAAGCGCACCCTTGAATTTCGATCTTATTTTTTGTGCTAAAAGTGCGCGTTATACGCCGGATTTTACGGTAATCATTGTTAAAAATTTAAGAGAAAGTTTCTACAAGAGAAAAAGTTGGCAACAAAAAAGTGCATGAACTGATTAGCTGGAAACACATGATTGCTTTTATCATGTGACTCTGACGTCCCGTGAATTGATCCCATTGCCTAGCGTAACTTCAAAGTACGACGTAATAAAAAAATCGATCAATTAGAAAAAAAATGATCTGTTTTATTATAGTCTACGTTAAGTTTTCTGTAAAAGATATACTCGTGCGGGTTCTTTTATTTCTATAAATATAACCAGCATAGAAATAACTGCAATGGAGAGACGTTAACCCGAATACCTGGGAGTTAAGAGTTCAGAGAGAATAGGATTCTTTGGCACCGGGGTAGAAATAACTGTTGTGGGATCGTTATACCATGTTGTCTTAGCACTGCGTGAATAAAAGCTTGTGAATGAAGTGAAGGGTGAGAAGTAAGAAAAGGAGACTTGTGTAGGAGGGGCTATTAACGTACCCAGACATTTCGTATTACAATCAATCGTGCGTACGCTATAAATGTTGTTCTTTTCTAGGCAAGTTCGTGGAACTTAAATCAAAGAAATGTACATATATACGTATACGTGTTTTCATTCTTAATTGTTCTTACGTTTTGGAACGGAAGTTAGTCTGTAAAAATAACTATGTCTATTAAAAATATACATATTACTTTCTGCAAGATGTTTTTTCTGCTTTTAATATTTACTTTCGTCATTCGAATGAATATTGAAATAAATCTAGAACTAATAAGATATTGAGTACTTCTTCCGTTTTGCCGGCGCAAATATTGCCAAGTTGGCGTTATTGACGACAATACACGATGTTCCCGCAAAAAATATTAACTCATTGACTTTTCATCCATTTTTTATGTATTATGCAAAACACATTACTGATAAGAAATGACCACAACTTGTTTTGAAAATGTGGTGGAAAAAGGTTACCAATGGGAATATTCCATTAGGAGTCGTTTGTATCACTTTTGGCGACTTTATCGTCAGGGCCGGAGAAACAGAATAGTACTAAATATTGTTTCAAATCGACTGAGTTTATTCGAAAGCGTGATTTTGTGAAAGTGTATAAACAGATAATTTTTTGATATTTAGTGTCATTTGAATTAGAGCATACATATAAAATTGTTATAAGAATGTCATAACAAGAAAAAGATTAATTTAAAGCAATAGGTCCGAAAACAATTCAATATTTGGTCCCAAATATTATTTTTACCCTTTTGAAAAAAAACTCAAATACAACTAGAGTCAAAAAGCTCCCGGAATGTTCGCTTCATTCACTTAGATATTCGTTGGAGTGTAAATATGTATATCTTTCGGGGATTGGCAACACTAATAGGGAAAACACGCAGCCTACTGGAATTCATTTCCTGTACTGATCCGGTTGCCTTAGATCATTTATGACAATGCGAACTTTTCATTCGTCGGACTTTGCGATGTCGTCTTTGGAACAGCGAGCAAACATCAAATTATGCGTTTTGTTCGAGAAATCACCTTTTGGGACACTCGAGATGCTGAAGGAATCATACGGAAATGATGCCAGTAACAGCGGATTTTTACCTGTTTCCTCGGCTGAAAATAAAATTGAAAGGACATTGTTTTGTGGTTTTAGATGAGGTGATCGAAAATGCGACGAAGCAATTTAAAGACCTCACAAAAAATGCAATCCCAGGAGTGTTTTGAACAGTTATACGAAAGCTGGAGCAAGTGTGCAAATGCAGGAGAACAGTACTTTAAATGCCAATAAGATTAAATTATTGTTCCATTTTTTAATAATTTGTAACTGACCTATTCCGATAACTTTTTGACCTTTCCTTATACTATTCGAAATTAAAAAGTGATTAAAAATAAAAGTGTCAGGGTTCGTGGGTGTGTATCAAGGACTTCAAGATTTAAAAAAGACTTTAAGAGTGATTGAGATGGAGAGTTGCCAACACGACATCTTTTTCAATTCCTACTATTATAGTTCACAGTCTATATATTTATTTATTTATCTTGGTGGAATTTTCAATCGTTAATAAAATACATTTTAAAGCGCTCAATTGAGCTGAAATTTTATATACATGATTATTTTGGATGACAATACAATAATTTAATTATAATTAATAAAAATTAAATGATTAAAACTAATTATTTAAAGAATTACAAATACAGCCACGTTGGCGACTTAGCAACCATTTTGGCGACTCGTGTCAAAACTTGAAAAGGTTTTTTTCTCACGTTTTAAAGCATTCAGTTGAACTGAAATGTTATATACACGATTGTTTTGGATGACAATACAATACTTTAATAATAATAAATAAACATTAATTACCATTTAATGTTGTGATTCTGTCCTATGTATATACATATTTATATTAATTGTAACAATTTAATAAAAAGTAGCTAAAATAAAATTTTTCTTTGTTGATCTAAGTAGGAATTGACTTAATTTTTTTTATATTACTTGTGTTAGGTAACAGTTGCAATGGTGAATCAGTTTTATCAGGAATACATTTCAAATTATTTTAAGGATAAATTACCTTATGCTTTTTGTGGGATGGCTTATATAGATCAAAACTTTGAGCATACTTTCTAAATAATCTATTATTTAAATCACTGAATAGAAAGTTTAACCCTCCATTCTCGGGCTCAGCTGGCCTAAGAGGAGAGCAAAACAGTTTTATTAAGTGCCCCTCCTACACCTGGTGGCTGAGAGAGACGCCCCTCCCAATATTTTCCTGATTCTTGGTGATGGGAAATATACCACAGTCCAGTCTGCCCTCAACCCTACCTCGGCTTTTCAAGAACCTCTTCTGGCTTGTAAGGCCAAGTGCGCCGGAATGTGTCATAACTTCGAAGGTGAGTTTTAAATTATTTTTTTGCAACTATGCATTTTAATCAAATTAGGTCTGTTCTGTGATGCATTACAATATATTTTAATAAACTCAAACTCAGTGGCGCAACAGCGCATGAGGGTCAAGGCCTACTGTGCCCATCTCAGTATACGTGACCATTAGAAGCTGAGGTGCATGAACAGATATCCTGATCAGGTGGTCTGTCTGAAGCGAAACCCACAGAGTTCAGCTCCCAAACATTGATTGATTGATTGAATATTAACGTCGCACTGTTCGGCTACACGAAGGCTTTTGGCGACGGATCACGGAATTTCGAACCAAAGCTACTAAATGAGATTGGTACTTATTTATAGACCCACTGAAGGGATGAAAGGCTGAGTTGACCTTGCCCTGACCGAGGATAGAACCCCAGACCTGTGGTGTGGAAGCGCGATACGTTACCACTGGGTCTCTCTATATTTTAATAGTGGTCTCTTATTTGAAAAGATTTTATACTACTTGTGTTCCCGGTTTTTTTCTTTTATGATACTTTATTAGGTCAATTTTCATTTTTATTTTATGTCAAATATTAGCAATTTTGGATGTTTTAGTTTAAGCTTCATTTTTTTCACTAAACTGGATCTTTTGGTACAACTTGGTGTATTTGCTTTTCTTAGATCTTACCCAAGTTTACCAATGTTTTGAATTAAAATTGATTGGGGGCTCTTAAGCCGGATGGGCCTGATTTTTTTACCCGACGAAGAGTTAAATTTAAGTAATATCAGCATAGTAAAATCGTAGTTATATATCTTCATTATTTAGTTCAAAGACAACAATTATGTAATCATTTCACACATACTTAGAAATCTTTCACTTTATCGCATTTGTTAAGAGGAAAAATAAGTAGAATTAATTACTGGTTGTAAATCCTATTTCTCAGACTCAGTCCCCAAAAATAAATTACACTCCTAGAAGCTCTGGCCAATAAAGCATGTTGTAGCTGACACTTAAAATAGTTTTATGTTTCCTTCGGCGTTTCAGCCTCACACTGAATATTCATTCTAACCTCTTCTTTCCCTTCAAGTCCTTATTCGTAACATAAAATAAATTGCGAAAACATTCCATTCAAAATGCTGAAAAGATACGATAAACTCAAATATGCTTGTCATGCTCTCGAAAAGAATGTAACACGTCTAAATGACTCGTAAGATATGCTGTAATGTAAAAATTAATGAGACAATTTTGAAGAAAGTGAAACACAGAGAGAGAGAAGGAGGAAAAACTGTAACATGCATTCTGTTGAGCAATAACATCCATGACTAGCGGGGACGATGATTGATCCTTTATGTTAGCGTCAACATATTTGGACATACACAAGGCTATTGGCTGAGCACCTCGTAATTTTGAACCTCGATCACTTGACCATGATGACACCTCAGCTGAATGGCCTGTGAACCGTGAAAATTTAATGCACATCAGACCCTCTATACGGCGAGTCATTAGTAGGTTGAGATATGTTTTATTCATGCCTCATAAAAAGGCAACACGAGGGTTATTGACTCATTCTTTTTAGCCTCTATCAAGAGACGAGGACGACACCTGAGTCTCTCCAAACTACCACACAACACCAACCAGAGGACTTAGAGCAGGGATACTCAACCTACGGTCCACCAAGCCTTTTTAGGTGTCCCAGTCATGGCCCATTGCTCTGAGAATTTCACTTATTTAAGAACATTGTATTAATAATTTGGTGGTGAATTCTTTGTTAAGAAATCAAATATATCAATTTTTCATCTTGTTGTCGGTGTCGCACGGGTACGAATTGATATTCTTTTGCTATATAGAACGGTTACGGTTTATGATAACAGACAACAGTGGAGAAGAGACAATTTTATGGGTGGAACTAATCTTTAACTATCTTTCATATCTTGTAAACGAAAAATATTCGAAGAAAATTGATCATTTCAAGACGATTGGGAGGGTGACTCTTTTGTAGTGAAAAAAACATGGATCAGTAATTGTTTGATTTCTCACGGAAGTGTTGTATTTAAAAAAAACAATAAACAGGAATCACACACATTCAATGACACTTTTCTTCGAAGATCTCTTTCAAGAGGTGATAAATAGGCTTTCTTGAATAATCTTCGCAAGAGCAACAAAATGTTTTGTCAGAAGTAATATCACTAACCGTTTACTGATGCATTAATTGTGAAGGAGTGTTTCTTAAATGCTTCTAGTTCAGTGTTAATGACAAAAATAAAAATATAAAAAATAATAATTAAGAAACCAAACAGGAGTTATAATATTTTGATCAACTTTCCACATTTTAAATTTCCAATGTTACCTTGGTCTGAAAGAGTTCCTAACCCCCTACCCCATTTATCCTCATGTTGCAGCCTACATGAAATAACTAACATATTTATGCGGCCCACATGAAATAGCTGACATATGCATGCGGCCCAGCATAGAAAAAAGGTTCAGTACCCCTGACTTAAAGAGCTTCGAGAGATTTAACGAGAATCAGCACCTCTACATGGCGTAATTTTAATGACACCAGAACTCAAACTCTCGATTCGTAGCGCTTTCACGGATAATTTTTATTTAAATTGTCATTTTGCAACAAATAATACAAGATTTCAACGACTTACGACAGTGATCATTTCGATTTTAATAGGCCATAACAGATTTATATTTTTCAACACTTATTTCAGACGTACAGGCTGTAGCCCCCACGGTTCTTGAGTGATCATTGTGATGGCTCGTGGTCGGCATTGTTATGTCGGCTGTTTGAGTTTTGGTGCAGCTAAAGATACATCGTGCAAAGGGGTTGATTCAAGTTAAATATGTCGTGGATTAAAGTTTTCCCGTTGGAATGGTATGGAAGTAGGGAAAGTGGGTTAAAAAACAGCTAAAGTACCATCCTAATCACATGATTCAAAATTAGGTGGTCCATCGTAAGGACGAATCAGAGAGGAGCACGGATTTTTGCAACCTCCCTCCGGGATGGTGTGTAATTAAATATGTTCCATACTTGCCAATTGAATTGTTTCTCGCTCTCTCACCGGTAGTATGTCCTCAGCTACAAGTGAGAAGCTTTCTTTTAGAACGGCTCTGAGCTGCTGTTAATAATTTTGATAGCATCTTTTAAATTTTATGGAACTTTCAATTAATTATTCTCTTTCTTCTTATTAATTATGATGAGAAGGTAATACCGTTTTTTGGTAAGGTACCTCGTATTTTGAAGCCGTGAACCGTGAATAGGTAGTCCGTCGTCAGTAGCTTTCGTGCAGCTAGGAAACACGACTTTAATAAACCTTCAACTAAGAACTTTTGATTCTGCTGTTTTTTTGAAGATGTATCATCGATATATGTTTAAAAAATATTATTTACTTTGAAAGTAATCAGGGGCATTTTTTGTTGTACAAACGTACGCTTAGGTACCCCTCTAATCATAAATGTGAGGAAATTCCAAAATAAAAAATTCACCTTTCTGTGTAAACCTTATAAGTTTGAATTAAACCAAAAGTAAATTTCAAATAGAAAGTAATTGTCCATAATATGAGTAATAACTTAAGATCACACACAGTGGTCCCCGACAGCAGGTCACAGACCAGTACCTGTCCAGGTTCTAAGTGATACTTGGCCGCTCAAGGGAGATTACACTACTTCAATTTTGTTTAGTGTGGTGTACTTCTCTCCAATTAGCGCAATTTTCCATGTTAAATCACTTTATATTCATTTTTTGGTGTAATGTTATTAATGATTAATTTTATTAATTATTGCTAAATATTTATTCAATAATTAGTTTTTTACTGTGTTTTGTTCCCGAAAGTCGACAAAATCAAAAGGAGCATGATACAAGAATGGTGAACCCCGGACCCCCCCTCTTGAAAAATTCCTGTGTGCGCTACTGATATATATATATATATATATATATATATATGTGTGTGGCAGCCAAAGCCAAGCAGTCTTCGCGCGCAGGCGCAGCAAATCAAAACTAAAAACTCTTGGACATTAGAGCAGAATTAAGAGAAGAGAGAACGCGAGAGGTGCGCGAGCAGGCGTTACCTTCTGCATATCATCGTCAAACTTATCTGTTAAAAACTACCTTTTAATTAATTTTTTGTTTAATGTTAAATAAACCAGAAGAAAGAAACGTCTTGGACCCCTTGTTGTCTCCCACAAATTATGGGGGCTCGGCCGCGATCGATAAAATTTCGATTTTGAACCAAAGTCTGGACAATGAACAAAAAGCGTCCGTGAGGAGACGCTCTGCCATTCGAAAACTTCGTTCAACCTGTGTAGAGGTTTGAACTCAGCATAAATATTCAACCTGTGTAGAGGATTGAACTCAGCATGAATACCCGCCTGTGTAGAGGCCGGGATTGAAAAAATTTCGATTTTGATCAAAGTTTGGACAGTGAAAAAAAGCCGTCCGTGGAGGAGACGCGCCGCCATTTTTCGGAAACTTCGTTCAACCTGTGTAGAGGTTGAATTTTCAACTTCATTCCGCCTGTGTAGAGGTCGGAACAAATAACAAAATAACCTGTGTAGAGGTGTATTTTTCAACGAACCATCGACAAATTCCGCCTGTGTAGAGGTTGGAACCACTCACAAACACCTGCGAAGAGGTGTCAATTCGAACAATTTCAACTATATTACCTGCGAAGAGGTGAGATCTGTGAAATCGAAATTCTTCAATTATTGATACATCGTACGTGCGAGCAACAAGGAGCCAGAAGAAAAAAAAAAAGGTAGGATCTTTCCATATTTTTCTAAAATGTATAAAAACGCTCTTAAAGAGGATCTCATAAGAGTTGTTGAGGATCTAGACGGTTCTGTGGAGAGCACGGACACTATTGCTATACTAAAGACTAAAATTGAGAACAGTAGTACATTTGAAAGTGATCCAGATTTCGTTAAAAACTTTAATTCAAAACTGTATAGATGAGAGGGTATCGCGAAACGAAAGAGAGGTAACTTTAGAAAAACAGAAAATTGAGCTCGCGAAACTACAGCTAGCGCAATTAGAAAAAGAAATCGAACTTCAAACGGCTAAAAAATAAAGCATTAAGTTTAAATCCTGCAGCTAAAGTCGAAGATAAACAGTTCGAAACTAACATAGAAAATATGATAAACAGTATTAGGACTTTATCTCTTCCTGTTCCCAACAGATCTGAAAATTTTAATCTGTTCTTCCAATCATTAGAACGCGCATTTTTAACCAAGAAAATAAATGACGAATATAAATCTGAAATTTTAATAAATCTTCTGGGCGAAAGAGCTCATAACGTCTTACTGTATATTAAAGAAGAGGAATTAAATGACTATGAAAAACTAAAATCTATAGTACTCAGAGAATTCCAATTAACCCTCGCGAGTGTTTAAACTCATTTAAAAATGCTGTAAAATCATCAGGCGAGACATACATCCAATTTGCTGCAAGATCGACGGCAAACTTCCAATATTATTGTTCGTTAAGAAAAGTTAATTCTTTTGAATCTCTATGTGATCTTATAATTTCTGATAAATTATTTGAAACTTTAAATAAGGAAACTGCAACTCATATTGGCATTCGAGAAGCAGAAGATTGGTTTAGGCCTATTGATTTAGCTAAAGAGTGCGATATTTATATTTCATCTAGAAGCGGATCACATAAAGAAATTCCTATTACTTATGGATATACCGAAGACCCCTTTAAAAATAGATCACAAAACTTTAAACCAAAGATTAAAGAGAACTATCCCCAATATCTTGAAAGAGAAAATAAAAATTGCTATATATGCGGTGATTCATCTCATTGCGCAAGAGACGTGAGAAGCGTTTAAACCTAAAGAATCTAACGACCACATCCATAATAGAATAAGCGTGAATACTTTGAAAAAGTCGAGAGCGAAAAACAAAATAGCGATGAATTTGCACAACTACAATACGTAAACATTTTTGTGGAAAAATCAGGCGTAACAGCCTTGATCGATTCAGGTTGCCAGGTCCCAGTTTTAAATTCCTCACTAATTAGAGTGCAAACACCTTCCGAAGAAATAATAACATTAAGTTCATGTTTTGGCGAACAGCGAATGGTAGAAGTTAAACCGATAAATCTTTCTCTTAATCACCATCTTCCGGTCTAAGTGTTCGAACGGCAATATCACCGACCTTGACCGAAGAAATTATTATACATCCCAGTGTATATGCTGAAATAAAGAAACTGGCCACGCAAAGAGCGATGTTTTATTGAATGAAAGTGAATCCTCTTTAGGTGCAGTTTTTTTCAAATGTTCTGTTTCAAATGTGATAGAAAACTCTAGTTATGATTTGTCACATGTTAAAAACTTTAATACTAGAAATGATTTCGAGTTCTCTAATTAAGGATTATAAATGTAATAAAATTAAGAGTACTAAGTTAAAATTGAGTATTGTAAGAGAAAAATGTTCTGATATAGTATTGTGTAAGAAAGTCAATGGTGCCATGAAAACGAGTTTCTGTGGGAATTTATCTCCCTTCACCTATGAAGAGTTAACAAAGACGGTTTGTGTTATCCGGAAAATCTTCCAGCCCTGGCAGTGGAAACGAAGGAAAAAGATAAATCGTTTTGAACAGACGTCCAGAACTCTACCCAGAGGAAAATATCGATGCGTTCAACCAAAGATCAACTTGTTAAAAAAGACGTTCCTGTGAAACACAATGTTTTCCTGTGGAACCTTCCGATGTCGAAGAGGTGCTCACATGATGGAGAAACTGTCTAGTTCAGAAAAATTATGATATGTAAATCTCTATGTATTTGTCGTATAGTCCTTGTCTGTTCCGTCTTTTTGTATGTTTCAGATTCTCCTCTGGTCTCGATGGAAAAGGCTAAGGGACGGGACGTTGCGGACAGTGGACAGCGTAGTCAGAATGGCCGTTGTGGCATGCAGTAAAAGTAGCAGTCTTCGCGCGCAGGCGCAGCCAAGTGAAAACACAAACTGTGGAAACTTTTGAACTTATAGTGAAAGTAGAACGAAAACTTTTTAAGAGAAACAGCGGAGTAACGAGAGGTGCGCGAGCAGGCGTTACCTTCTGCATATCATTGTCAAACTTATCTACCTTTTTAATTAATGCTTTGTTTAAGTTTTAAATAAAATTGAAGAAAGACAAACGTCTTGGACCCCTTGTTGTCTCCCCATATATATATATATTATCACATTTATTTTAAAAACTTAAACAAAATTAATTAAAAATGTAGCTATTTTAACAGATAAGTTTGACGATGATATGCAGAAGGTAACGCCTGCTCGCGCACCTCTCTCGTTCTCTCCGCTTGCTCTCCTTTCAAAGTTTTTGTTCTACTTTCACTAGTTCAAAAGTTTCCACAGTTTCAGTTCTCATAGTTTCAGTTTTTGTTTCACTTAGCTGCGCCTGCGCGAAGACTGAGTTTTGCTTTTGGCTGCATGCCACAACGGCCAGCCTGACTGTACGCTGTCCACAGCGGTACTTCCTCCTTTTTCCTTTTTCATCGAGACCAGAGAGGAGAATCTGAAAAACATACAAAAAGTCGGAACAGACAAGGACTATACGACAAATACATAGAGATTTAACATATCATAATTTTTCTGAACTAGACAGTTTCTCCATCATGTGAAGTCACTCTTCGACATCCGGAAGGTTCCACAGGAAAACATTGTGTTTCACAGGCATAAGAACGTCTTTTTTAACAAGTTGATCTTTGGTTGAACGCATCGATATTTTCCTCTGTAGAGTTCTGACGTCTGTTCAAAACGATTTCTTTTTCCCCTTCGTTTCCACTGCCAGGCTGAAGATTCTTCGAGCATTGCAAACCGTCTATATTTACTCTTCATAGGTGAAGGGCTATCAGAACAAGATAAACGTCTAGGTCTCTGACACACAGGAATATCATTTTTCAATTTAATACACATTTTTAACTTAGTACTCTTAATGTTATTGCATTTATAATTCTTAACTAGAGAACTCAAATCATTTCTAGTATTAAAGTTTTTAACATGTGGTAAATCATAACTAGAGTTTTTTATCACACTTGAAACAGGAACATTTGAAACAGAAACTGCACCTAAAGAGGATTCACTTTCATTCAATAAAACATCGCCTTTGCGTGGCCTAGTTTCTTTTATTTCAGAATATACACTGGGATGTATAATAAATTCTTCGGTCAAGGTCGGTGATATTGCCGTTCGAACACTTAGACCGGAAGATGGTGATTAAGAGAAAGATTTATCGGTTTAACTTCTACCATTCGCTGTTCGCCAAAACATGAACTTAATGTTATGATCTCTTCGGAAGGTGTTTACACTCTAATTAGTGAGGAATTTAAAACTGGGACCTGGCAACCTGAATCGATCAAGGCTGTTACGGGCTGATTTTCCACAAAATGTTTACGTATTGTAGTTGTGCAAATTCATCGCTATTTTGTTTTTAGCTCTCGACTTTCAAAGTATTCACGCTTATTCTATTATGGATGTGGTCGTTAGATTCTTTAGGTTTAAAAACGCTTCTCACAGTCTCTTGCGCAATGAGATGAATCACCGCATATATAGCAATTTTTATTTTCTCTTTCAAGATATTGGGGATAGTTCTCTTTAATCTTTGGTTTAAAGTTTTGTGATCTATTTTTAAAGGGGTCTTGGGTATATCCATAAGTAATAGGAATTTCTTTATGTGATCCGCTTCTAGATGAAATATAAATATCACACTCTTTAGCTAAATCAATAGGCCTAAACCAATCTTCTGCTTCTCGAATGCCAATATGAGTTGCAGTTTCCTTATTTAAAGTTTCAAATAATTTATCAGAAATTATAAGATCACATAGAGATTCAAAGGAATTAACTTTTCTTAACGAACAATAATATTGAAGTTTGCCGTCAATCTTGCAGCAAATTGGATGTATGTCTCGCCTGATGATTTTACTGCATTTTTAAATGAGTTTAAACACTCGCGAGGGGTTAATTGGAATTCTCTGAGTACTATAGATTTTAGTTTTTCATAGTCATTTAATTCCTCTTCTTTAATATACAATAAGACATTATGAGCTCTTTCGCCCAGAAGATTTATTAAAATTTCAGATTTATATTCGTCATTTATTTTCTTGGTTAAAAAAATGCGCGTTCTAATGATTGGAAGAACAGATTAAAATTTTCAGATCTGGTGGGAACAGGAAGAGATAAAGTCCTAATACTTTTTTATCATATTTTCTATGTTAGTTTCGAACTGTTTATCTTCGACTTTAGCTGCAGGATTTAAACTTAATGCTTTATTTTTAGCCGTTTGAAGTTCGATTTCTTTTCTAATTTTTGCTAACTGAAGTTTCGTGAGCTCAATTTTTCTGTTTTTCTAAAGTTACCTCTCTTTCGTTTCGCGATACTCTCTCATCTATACAGTTTTGAATTAAAGTTTTAACGAAATCTGATCACTTTCAAATGTACTACTGTTCTCAATATTTTAGTCTTTAGTTTAGCTATGGTGTCCGTACTCTCCACAGTACCGTCTAGATCCTCAACAACTCTTATGAGATCCTCTTTAAGAGCATTTTTATACATTTTAAAAAAATATGGAAAGATCCTACCTTTTTTTTCTAGCTCCCTTGTTGCTCGCACGTACGATGTATCCAATAATTGAAGAAAAATTTCGATTCCACTGATTTCACCTCTTCGCAGGTAATATAGTTGAAATTGTTCGAATTGACACCTCTTTTGCAGGTGTTTATGTGAGTGGATCCAACCTCTACACAGGCGGATTTTCGTCGATGGGTTCCAACCTCTACACAGGCGGAATATTTGTCGATGGTTCGTTGAAAAATACACCTCTACACAGGTTATTTTATTCAACAGTTCCAACCTCTACACAGGCGGAACGAAGTTTTCGAAAAATGGCGGAGCGTCTCCTCCACGGACGGCTTTTGTTCACGTTCCAAACTTTGATCAAAATCGAAATTTTTTCAATCCCGGCCTCTATACAGGCGGAGTATTCATGCTGAGTTCAAACCTCTACACAGGTTGAACGAAGTTTCCGAAAAATGGCGGAGCGTCTCCCTGCACGGACGCTTTTGTTCATTGTCCAGACTTTGGTTTAAAATCGAAATTTTATCGATCCCGGCCGAGCCCCCATAATTTGTGTGAGACAACAAGGGGTCCAAGAAGTTTGTCTTACTTCACATTTATTTTAAAACTTAAACAAAATTAATTAAAAATGTAGCTATTTTAACAGATAAGTTTGACGATGATATGCAGAAGGTAACGCCTGCTCGCGCACCTCTCTCATTCTCTCCGCTGCTTCTCTCTTCAAAGTTTTTGTTCTACTTTCACTAGTTCAAAAGTTTCCACAGTTTCAGTTCTCATAGTTTCAGTTTTTTTGTTTCACTTAGCTGCGCCTGCGCGCGAAGACTGTGTTTTTGCTTTTGGCTGCATGCCACATATATATATATATGTTGTTACTGGGATGAATTTGTAAACTCCTTTGACAGACTAATCTGTTTATTTTTAAAATAATAATAAATAAAAATGAAGAATATAACAATTAATGAATTATTTAAACGTCGTTGCCTAATTGGCTTTCATTATGTTTTGAAGAAAATATAACGGCTCTGCTGATATGCGTCTGCTTCCCTTGCGTTCCAACGTCTTATATCGTACTCATATCTCTTTTCTCGCTGTTTCTTTTCGTCGGAGTCATTGCCCTCTGCTTCCCTTCGCCGTCATCTGCTGGGGGATGCTACGGGGGGCTTGCAGTAGCGCGTAGTACCGTCTATTTCACATATATATACTTAAACATTCTGTACCTTGTCATCACCCAAGATTATGCATATTTTCAAGCGCTTCTTGATGTTTTGAAGACCGTCATTGTAAAAACTCAGCAGACTGCGTAGAAAACCAATGTTTAAACTTTTGAATGACGTCATTTATGTTGTCAAATATCCAAACTCGCATTGTTTAGCTTTTAATTCTGGGAATAAGAAAAAGAGTTTCTTGGAGAGCGATCAGAAACGTGGATATGGCAAAATTTCAAAGCCACTTTTTTGGTTCCTCAACCATATTTCGAGACGAGTGAGAGGGTGCATCGCCGGAAAAAAGACGAACACCTTTGGTGATACCAACGTGCGATCTCTTGATCTGGGTGTCACATAATTTGCACAGCAGTATTCAGGAATGGACGCTGGTGTTGGTCTGGTCGTTCTCCAGATAGTTTAACATACTATCTGGATAGTATGGATCTGACAGTATGATCCTTCCTACAGATTTCTGCACCCTTGCGCTTTTGGGAAAAAGTCAGTCACTATGTTTCTACTCCTTGCTCGTGACCACGGTACCTTAATGGTCATGGTCATGATATCATGGCTGGCATTACTAAGTCACGGATTAGAACCGTAGCACCACTGAAGACCCGCCGGGGGGAGGAACAAATGTCCATTAATTCTGTCGTGGCTCAAAGTCCTCACATTGGTATTACGTGAGAGTTAGTAGAGTGGGAGGGGGTGCTAGCTTTGGTATCATCCTCGTCTCTTGGCCGTGGCTTAAATTTACGAGGTCCGTTGCTAATAGCATTCACAGTGCATTATAGAATGACGTTAATAAGCCTTCACTCACCTAATATATCACGTGGTTGCGGCTGCCGAGTAATCATGGTCGTAAAAGTATTGGTCTCAAATATCATCCTCTTTTATTGACAACGGTTCAAAATTACGAAGGGTTGTCGTCAATAATGTCGTGGTCGTGATTTAGAGCGGACATTAATAATAAACTCGTTCACTATTTCTTGCAATACTCTTCAACCTCTGGATCATATTGATAGATTCAAAATTCATCCATAGTTACAAGGCGACGCAAAAATTTTCATCTTGGGATAAGGCCCACCGCTTTCTTCACTGTGGGAGTATTCTCCGAGAGTGATGGTCTTCCAGTCAGGGGCGTAATGTACACCCCCACATTTCAGGGGCTCAAAGCCTAGCGGACACCAAATACATAACTTTTGTAAGATATGTCAAAGGGCTCGAAACGTGACTTTGCAGGGGGGCCCTAATATTCTCCGTTACGCCATTGCTTCCAGTTCTTGGATAGACTATATGGAACATGTGGCCATTTTGAAAAAATTTTCCCACATCACAACAGAGTAATACTGTAGGCTATCATTTCCATAAACCACCATCATTCATTGTAGATGTGTCGAACAAAGTTTACCAGTGGCGTAACGAAGAATATTAGGGCACTCCTCTACAAAGCCCTGTTTTGGGCTCCAAGCTGAACTTGTTGACATGTAGACTTTAGGCCCCCTGGAATCATGGTCGCGGGTATGTAAATAATGCTACTTTGAATAACCTTTCAAACGGAAAAGGAACCTCGCACAGCAAGCCTCTATCTTCTTCATACTACAGTTTACTTCAATCTGCGGCTTCCTAAGACCGTACAAATCCCCGTCAATAACTGTAATTTAACTCATTACGTTCATAAAGATCAATTCGTATGCAATATAAATTTTATCCAGATATCTTGGCTACATATTTCTTGTTGCTGCTGCTAATCCTCCAGTATCCAATAAAGTCAAACAAGATCCATTAGACAATTGAATTTTAAAAACCGAACACAAGATATCTTTTCTAAAGAGATCCATACAACTCGATATGCTTGGGAGAAACCTGTTGAACCTAACACTTGACACAGATAGTGAGTCTTTTGTTTTCTGAGAACGAAAGTTCTTGACGTTACCACTGGTAAAGACACGAGAGTGTAGTCTGGGAACCTCTGTCACGCTTGAGGGCTAGAGCCAAACCGGGTCTATTACATATGTACCAATGATGAGTGGGAGGCACCCTTCACTCATCTTAGGAATTCCAGGAAGTATAAGGAGTGTAATTCCAGGAAGGAAAGGGAGAAAGAGAGAGAAACTGGAAGATTATAAAGTCTACCCTTGTTTGTTTGTCCGCCATTTCATTGTAGTAAAGGTCGTCATGAGAGGAGATTCAATGAAACGGATATCAGTAAGCAGCGATACATGTTTCAGCTTGAGTAGAATGGAAAAATTGGTTTCCTCACCGACAAGAGGCCAATTGTTGAGGTGATGGGGCCGCTTTAGCCGAGTGGTCAATGTATCGGATCGTGGCTGGCCTTGTCACGAGTTCGAACCCAATACCACTAAGTCCGCCGTGTAGGGGAGCGATACATGTTAAATCTGTCGACAGCTCAAACGTCCTTCCGTTGGTGTGGTAGTTAGGAGACGGGGTGCCAGCTCAGGTATCATCCACGTCACTTGACCATGGTTCAAAATTACGAGATCCGTCGCCAAAAGTCCTCGTGTAGCTGAACAGTGTGACGTTAATATTCACTTACTCACTCAGTCGAGGTGATGGAGTGAGCTGCGGTTATCGGAAAGAATTCAAGTATCACCACAGTTCTTTGTTAGAATAACTTCAAGTCCCGCATCAATAGCTATTAAATCAATAAGTTATTGCTTAGTAATTATTAAAACTTTTAACGAGCTCCCACGTACTGAACACAAGAAAATATCTAACAAATTAAATAAGATTTACACTTTTTCTATTCCTACTATTAGTTCACTCTCCCTCCATATATATATATATATTTATATATCTTGTTCAAATTTTCAATCGTTAGTAAAATACTAGGCTCCTCCATTCATGTTAAAATACATATATCTTGTTCAAATTTTCAATCGTTAATAAAATACTAGGCTCATCCATTCAGGTTAAAATACATTTTCTTAAAACTTGCAGTGGATGACACTTGATGTTAATGCAGTTTTTACAACTACACATTAATTAAATTTAATTAATTGATTATAGTTTAAGTGATATATTTCTCAGTCGGTATTATTCCTCTAGATGGCAGTACCATTGATAAAATATCTTTTGTTAAATTTGTGATGAAGATTTAACCTAACCTAAAAATCATACGCTAATTGGCGTCAGCATTCCTTTTACTCTGGTTTTAAGATAAATTCTTTTTCTTTTTTATTCTACTTTTATAAAAAAATGTAATTACAAATTTAATGTGGTTAAAAAGTTTTTCATGTTAATTTTAAGGCCTCATAGGACTCTTAAATTTCATTTTTTTCGATTTTTTGAAAAAGTTATATGTTAAAGCCTCAACGTTTCTGAGCAGTTCGCAACCAAAATTTTGTTGATACTGTGAAAACTTCCAAAGTTATTGAGAAATAACTAGTAACACGTAAACAAAAACTTGCATCTGCCACGCCCACTTTTGACATCTGTCAGAACACATTCCAAACATTTTAATATTTCGCCGATTAGTTTTATTAAAAGAGCCACACCTAATATCAAATTGATTTCGGGAGTAGCATAACTACAACTCAACTTTTAACTTCGTTTAATCTAAGCGGGATTGTTTATTTACATTTCGATTTTGGATTAGCATTATTTTTCGTTTGTTATTGAAAGCTTTTAAACATGGATGTTCCATTGAAAAAAAACTTCATCCGAAAGAGACCAAAGAAAAAAAGATTTCAAGGAAACATGTATCGGAAGAAATCTCTGTCTAAAAAAAGTATTATTCCTTTTGAAAATGTTTCGCCAAACAAAAGTTCATCGGCGAAAAATTGCCAAGTGCACACAAGATTTCAGAAGCTTACGAAAATGATGTTTCAATTGAGTTTCAAGGTTATAGACTAAAATCGACATTAGTTTATTATTTTCAAAAATTGAAAAGTTACTTTGTTGCTCTGTGTGTTATGGCAAAAAATAAAAATGAGTGAAAAATCCACTGTAGGATTATTTTCCATATTTCAGTTCACATGCAGAAAATGTAGCATTGAAAAAAACTTAATTCCTGTGAATTGATTGGTATAAAAAAATATACCTGAAATCAACAGACGGTCTGTTTTGGCCATGCGCTATATAGGCCAAGGATTGTCTTCGCTCGAGACGTTTTGTTCTCTTATGTGTTAGCCAAATCCAGTGTCTCAGAAAGCTTACGACAGAATAAATGCAAAGATAGCTGATATAAGTGAAGCGCTTGCAAATGCATCGATGAAGAAAGCTGCTGCTGAGGAAAAAATTATTGATCGCACCATAAATTCTGTTGTAGTTAACAGTGATGGGACCTGGAAGACCCGTGGGCATACTTCACTTATTGGAGTCTGTGCATTGATTGGAGCTGACTGCGGGAAAGTCCTCGACATGGAAGTCATGTCCTCTTATTGCAAAGGATGTGACTCCGATAAAGGGCCAAAGCTTGGACCAAAATATAGTGCTTTTTTGGCTAAACATCACATTTTCTGCAGAAAAAACCATAGCAGATCTGCTGGAAAAATGGAAGTTTGCGGAATGCAGAAAACTTTTCTCCGATCAGAACAAAAAACATGGATTAAAGTATCAGCGATACATAGGTGATGGTAACTCAAAGACATTTTTGTCAATTGCTGAAAAAGGACCATATGGGGATAGTGTTCCCATTGTAAAAATAGAGTGTGGTGGCCATGTCTAAAAGCAAATGGGTAACCGCTTGCGGAAGTTGAAAGTTTTAGGGGGGAAAAGAAGGTTTCCGATGGGAAAACAATTGGTGGGAAAGGTCGCCTAACCGATGCTATTATAAGCAAATTGTCGACTTTTTTATGGCAATGCTATTCGTGCCAATTCCCATAATGTGAATGAGATGAGGCAAGCTGTCTAGCCGTGTGGGCTCATACATCCAGCACAGATGATGAGCCGAAACATTGGTTTTACCCAAAGGCAAAAATAGCTGGTGTAAGTACAATGTTTCGGTTCACAACAATACAGTGAATGAATTTTTCACAAGAACACCTTACCAAAAGCAGTTTCTGAAGTGATTAAACCTGTTTTTAAAGATTAATCACACTTGAAATTGTTAAGAAGGTGTTTAGGGGGAAAACTCAAAATGCTAATGAGTCATTGAATTTACTGATTTGGAAGTATAGCCCGAAATTAATTTTATCAGGAATTAATGTCACAAAAATAGCTGCATTTATAGCTACATGTGAATACAATGATGGAAGTAAGAACAGAATTGATCTGATGCGTGCTTTGAATTTAAAATAAAATAAAACAAATGTTTTGAATTGTGTAAATATTGACAAAGTGCGCAAGTCAAGGGCTAAGAGACGAGCTTCTAAAACCTCCTTTTAAGCTCATAAAGCTAAAAAACTTAAAATACTTAAACAAATTGAGCAATGCAAGCTTGCAGAGGGCAATATTTATGCTGCTGGGACTTTTAAAGCATACTGGTATGTTTAATTTTCTTTTTGTTATTTTTTATCTTTAACTTCATTTTTTCTCAAAATGAAAATTTTGCCTTGCGCGCAGAATTTTTCAAAAACTATTTATCATATCAATATGAAATTTCATACACATGTTCAAAATAAGGTTTTTTATAACTTATACAAAAAATTTTAAACAAATTTTTGTGTAATTTTTTTTATTTGTGTTTTAATTGAATTTTTTCATAAAATTTTAAAATTTTCTTCATAATTGTATTTTAAAAATATTTTTGTTCTCTAAATGCTTTAAAAGTGTGTATAAGTTCAAAAAGGAACATTTTTATATCAAATAAAATTAATTTTGTGAATTTTGATCAATTCTGCTCTTCAGATTTCTGCGCGCTGTAAAATGCTAATTTTCATATTTTTGAAAAATTGACCAAATTTTATTTCTTAATAACTTTTTTAATTTTTTCTCAAATTTTCTGAAAATTTGAGAAATAATGTAAATATATATGATTATCATGTGGTAAAAATTTCAAAATATTGTTTTGTTTTATTGTTAAGTTACACTGGTTAGAAGAAGGATGTTTCCTTCGAGTGCACGGATATCTGTTAAGGGTCCTATGACCCCTTAAAGGAGCTTTGTCTTTTAATATTGTGATTTTGTCATATGTATGTATATACATATTTATATTAATTGTAACTATTTATTAAAAAGTAACTAAAAATAAAAATTTTCTTTGTTGACCTAAGTAGGAATTGACATAATTTTTTTTATATTACATGTTATAGTGATGGTTAACCAGAAACTATTAAAATCATATGATTTCCGGTTAAATCTTTTCTGATTGGTCCAGTTACTCGGGCGATGCTATATTGCATCATCCTTAGTTTAAAGACGCTGAACTTTCAATTTTGGGAAGATAAGGTTATGTTCATATCCCGTTAGGCGGGTAATTTAGAAATTAATTATCACGCTAGGTCTTGGAGGACTCAAGATAATTATGGATTAAAATCTCTCAAGAGAAAATTAACATGAATTGTTGCATGTATTTATTTGATTAAAATAATTATTAAAAGTATTATTATTGTTTAATTTACAGTTTTTTTATAAATACGTATAACCATTTATATGCAATATATTTTGTCCATTTTGACGTCATCGTATGGCATAACACGTTATCAATAAATTATATATACACGGAATATATTTTATCTTGCGATGTTACCATAAAATATCCTTGTCTGCATATTGAAATAGATTTTATTAATGTTATGAAATTCTATTTAAATAGCAGATTTTTTCCCTATTTTAATAAAATGATTTGTAATTTGAGAATAACTATTTATTTCTTTTTCAACAAACCATTACTAGGTGCAATGACCATTTAAGTGCTTCATTGCGTGTGCTTTTTTCTGTGGAATAAAAAGGGGGGAAAAGATTTCTTTTCTAAAATATGATAATATATTCAAAAGCTATTTACACCCCATTCATGTATCTCAATTGCCTCCAAATAAAAAGATTTAATATGCAATTTTTATTTTTACTTTTGGCAATTTGGTTTGAAATTGGTTTTTTCCGTTTTTTCTCAATTCACTAATGTAATTGGTTTCATTCTTTTTTATTCATTTTGTAAAGTGGGAAATTATGCTTTATAAACATAACTACTTTGAAAAGAAAGGATATATTTTTTAAATCTAAATATAATTGAGTCTATGCAGTACTATTCATTACAAACATCTGAAAACATGATTGCGATGTTTTCAAGTAGTTATGATGAATACTTGATGTTTACACGTGTTGATGTTGATGGAAACAACATCAGCTCATGGTTGATGTATTTTCTCTCAAGTCGTGGGTTCCAGTCCTGGTGCCACTGAAGAAAATATGAAGTGTTTCATCTAAAGTAAACATTGTACAATGCATATTTTAATTAGCAGATAAAAACGTAATTTATATATTTTTTCGAAGATTGAATTACAGTCGAACCTCTATGTAACGAACCTCTATATTGCGAATTTTCTATATAGCGAACGTTTTCCTGGAACCTTGAACATTTCACGATTTTCTTCGTAAAATAACCTCTTTATAGCTACGTGCATTTTCTATATAACGAACTTTTTCTTTTGTGATTCAATTTTTTCTCTCCCTTTTTTTAAAAGTATTTCTGAAAAAATTTCAAGTTATTCTCTGTAATACATTTTATGGTGGTCATATATCTTGAACTGGTTTTATTACATCCTAACTCGCCGAGAGCAATAGAGTTCTGTACGTTTCTCATCCAAGAAGTGCAACCTTTAAACCCCATTGACCAGTTCACTAGAAACATCTTCGATATCCTCTTTCCAAGCTGCGAACTGGTTGGCGGAAATTGAAACTTAATTATATAAAAGCTAAGCATGAATTTCGAAGGCTGTTTTCTCCGAATTGACTGACCATTCGGCGGAATTACATTGAGGGGTGAACAACATAAATGAGAACTACTATTACTCCAAGTCTCGACCCCAAATGAATTTCCTTAGTCGTGCCCTCCCCTTGTTAGTATAAAATTATTTTCTTAATATTGAAAATACAGTGAGTTCTTCAACATTCTTTTTTCTTGTCTTCCTTCCAGTTTTTCTTTCTTTCTTTTTTGATGGGTAAGATATGCAAATTAACCTATACTAATTTTAAAAAAAGGTGTGGATAATTACTTTTTTAAATGTATAATGTTTGTGAACTTCAAATTTGTTTTATGTGGTTTATAAAGTATTTTAAAAGATTAACCTCTCTATTTAACGAATTTTCCATATAACGAACTTTTTCCCGGGATTTAGAGACTTCGTTATATAGAGGTCCGACTGTATTTTTATTTGACCATGTATACTAATTTCTCTCTGTATATAGCAGAAAAGCGACTCGTTGATCACGAGATCACAGAAACTACTAAACTTACACATGAAATTCGGCAGACTCATTTCTATTTTGTTTAGTAGAGATCCATTAAGAGAGTGTCTTATGGAAATCGACTCCCAAGAGAGTTGCGGAGGACGTGAAAGACAAAAATTCTCGTTTTTGAAGTACAGAACAGAAATTTGGCAAACGTGTTTCTTTTGTTGACTAAGGCAAAGTTTTGAGGAAATCGACTACCACAGGAGGTTAAGGAGACGTTATAGATTTTTTAAAAAATCCTGTTTTGGAACTATTAATTTTAAACAGCTGAAAAGTGGTAAGAATATTTCTTTTGTTGAGCAAAAATCTGCTATGAATGAGTTCTGTGGAAATCGAGAGCCATAGGGTGTTGCGGGAGATTTGGAGACGCTTTAGATCAGGGGTACTCAACCTTTTTTTCTGTTGGGCCGCATACATATCTCAGCAATTTCACGCGGGCCGCAATATGAGGTTGAATAGGGAGAGGGGGGGGGTAGAAAATGCTTTAAGACCAAGATAACATTCGAAATTTAAAATGTGGAAAATTGATCAAAATATTACAACTCCTGTTTTGGTTTTTTTAACTACCATTTTTTTGTATTTTTTTATTTTTGTCTCTAACATTAAGGTGACCATTTTTTTTTACAATGAAAAGGAGGACGCGTGCGAAAAATTTAAGAAAAAGTTACAACGTAAATATTTGAAACTTTTTAAACTCAAATAAAAATACGCTAATTACGCCTGAATTCCTTTTAATTATTTACTTAAACCAGTATTTTCCCATTGAATATTTTTTTCTCAATATATCATTTTCTAATACATCGGAAATATCGGAGCAAAAAATATCTTTTATATTGAACTTTACAGTAAGTGCTACAGCTAAAGTATGAAGATTCAATCTTGATTTCTCACTTATCCAATAACCATTACGAACTGAAAAAACTCTTTCAATTTTTGCATTAGTTCCAGGTCAGCACAACGTAAATTCAACAAGAACAACTAAATTATCATATGGAAAGTGTTCATTTTTGAAATGGTTAAGTATTTCCACCCATCTTTTATGAATTTCACCAAGCTGATTTACCAATTGTTCCATTTTATTAGAATTAAAATAAACATTCAGTCTTCTAATTTATTCAAATGGCTGCGGTAGCCCAGTGGTCAAGGTATCGGATCAGGGAAGGAATGTCATGAGTTCGAGCCAAGTACCACTAAAGACCCGCCGTGTAGGGCAGCGATGCACGTTAAATCTGTCGAGAGCTGAAACGTCATTCCGTTGGTGTGGTTCTTAAGAAAGGGGGTGCTGGTTCAGGTGTCGTCCTCATTATTTGACCATGGTTCAAAATTACGTGGTCCGTCAACAAAAGCCTCGTGTAGCTGAACAGTGCGACGTTAATATTCACTCACTTATTCTAATTTATTCAAGCAGACAATTATCATCGATTTTAATATCAGGCATTTCTTTAGAAAAAAACTCAACACAGTTTTCTATATCTGCCCAATTTACTTGCGATAAAGTCCAAAAACACCATTGAAAACAGTGTTTTCTTGTGATATTTGTTTCCGAGCATTCTTCGACATATTGGAAACATGTTTGGTTCATCTCTGAATAGAGATTAACATATCAGTGTTAAAATTTTGATGTAGGAGGACACTTTTCGAGGAAGGACAGAACCTATAAAAGGAGGACGGTTGGTTACCCAACTAACATTAAATTAGAAGCATTTATGAAACACTCCTTCACAATTTCTGCATCAATAAACGGTTTCATATAATTACCAATAATATAACAGACTTCATAGAATGTCTTTGTTTCCGCTGTGATATTACCACTGACACAGCACTTCGTTGCTGTTGCAAATATTATTCAAGAAAGCATATTTATCACCTCTTGAAAGAGATCTTCGAAGAAAAGTGTCATTGAATGTCTGTGATTCCTGTTTATTCATTTTTTTAAATACAACACTTTCGTGAGAAATAAAACAATTACTGATCCATGTTTTTTTTCACTACAAAATAGTCGACCTCTCAATCGTTTTGAAACGATATATTTTCTTCGAATATTTTTCGCTTGCAAGGTATGAAAGATAGTTGAAAATTAGTTCCACCGATAAAACTTTCACTACTCTACTGTTGTCTGTTATCACTAACAATAACCTTTCCAAATAGAAAAAGAATATTAATTCGTATCCGTACGACACCGACAGCAAAAAGTAAAATTGATATATTTGATTTCTTGACAAAGAATTTTCCACAAATTTTTTAATACAATGTTCTTAAATAAGTAAATTTCTCAGAGCAATGGGCCATGACCGGGCCACTTAAAAAGGCTCGGTGGGCCGCAGGTTGAATATCGCTGCTTTAGATAAAAAAAATTCAAATTTTGAACTTTTAAACCTACTTGTCTGAATTTTGACAATCATGTAAAAAATCCACTGAATTTTGTGAAAATCAACACCAAATGAGGGGTGCGGAGCCGTTCTGGATAAAAAAAAATCATGTTTTTGAACTTTTAAATTAGACATACAGACTTGAAATCTGGTAAGCATGTTTCTTTTATTGGGTAGAGATCCTCTAAAGACGTGTTTTATGGAAATCAACTCCCGAAGGGCTTACGAGGGCGTTAAAGATGAAAATACTGGTTTTTGAACTTTTTTCAATTACAGACTTTAAATGTAGCATGCGTGTTTATTTTGTTGAGTAGAGATTTGCTAAAAATGAGGGTTTTTT
The DNA here is from genome assembly GCA_019973935.1 of Trichonephila clavipes. NCBI lineage: Eukaryota > Metazoa > Arthropoda > Arachnida > Araneae > Nephilidae > Trichonephila > Trichonephila clavipes. The sequence goes on from BMAU01020999.1 coordinate 1,244,981, forward strand.
TCAATAATTGACTCTGGAATGTGAGGGAGTAAAATGTAATAACAGTTCTCTTTTAAAAATTCAATATTAATAATATATTATAAAAATATTAATAATTTTAAAACAGTATTCGTTATGAAATACGCACCTAGCGAAGAAAATGGGTATAACGGCTAATGAAACATATAACACTATTAAATAAATATATTTCATTCATGTAGTAGTTAGCGCAAGCTTTGCTATTTACAATGATGATATAAAATTAAAACCTTTTCAAAAAGTATATCAACAACTTTTTTTCTGTAATACTTCCATGGATTGTAAACACATTTTTATCCTCTTTCATTTATTTCAGTGTTTACTTCTGTATTCAAATATTTACTGGCTGAATACTAGCAAAGATACGGTATCCTGGTGTTGACATGTCTTTAATAAACTATAAATTTCTGTTTGGAATCCATCCAAAAATTTTGTTTTGACTAATATTTTGTTTGTTTCCTAATCCTTGTTCTACTTGGGCAGTGTGTATGTCTTTTATCATTTCGAATAAAAGCTGTAAGGGTCCTTTAACACTGCCTTTTAGATCTACTTATAATACTCTTTAAAATTAAATTCCATTGAGGACCTACTTCTATATCTTGAACAACTCTATAAATTATGTATTACTCATCAGGATTCTGGCATTCAATATTAACTGAATATTAGTTCAGTGATAAAGGTCCCGCGTTTTATGTCCAACAAAATGTCTGTCAACTTTATGTCTGATTCCTTCAAAGATCTGTAGAGAAAAATAATGGGATCTATTGAACATGAAACGGAATTGGATCTCTGAGGATAATAATGCGGGATGATACAGAAGTTAAGAAGGCTCATAGACATGGCTCAGAATTACGAAGTCCACATCATTAATTCTCTTGCAATGGTTATACTTATTGTAGAGCATAGTGGCTTCACCAAATATTTATTTTCCAGATGTATTAGGTTGTGTGGGGAATAAATTCGTAGCTGCTTTACCAAAGACTTTTATTTAAACAAAGATCATTAGTTATAATTATAACAACCGGCTAGCGGTTGTTGGTGTTTGTAGGTTCGAGTAAAGATCAGCCATAACCAGTTTCAAACTCAGATTTATTGTTCCACTGGCTTAAGCCAAACAACTAAAGGTAATAAATGCATTACGTAACTAATTAGAAAAGCAATCACACGGCTTAAGGTTACTTAACATACGAACTCCACTTACTCTTGGAGCACTCTGGACTTCTACGCTAGACTTCACGGTAAATCTCTTATTTGTACGATCAACGGTCGTAATTCTTAGACTCATCAGAAACTTATTCTCCAATTATCAATAATTGACCATCCAACGACTATCCGTCAACTAACTTTCGACTAACATCGCATACCTAAATGTCCACGCTTAACGGGGACGACTCATTTGAATAATTTAAGCCTTCTTCTTCGGGAGAAAGTTTTCAGTAGAACGAACATATTGTTAAAAAGAATATATTTACCCAAAGAGTATTAGTTGAAGATTCCCAGATAGACCCGTTACAATAAAAATAAATTAATCAATTATTTATTCGCCGTTGCTATTTACGGACTCCTTCCACCTCTCAACCAATTTGTCGATGCCGTTCCGTCAAAAATCGCTGGGTCTGGTATCGAAGAAGTTGTTGGGCCAGTTTTCAATGTCCTCTTCATTGTTGAAGGCAACTCCTCTCATATGGTTTGAAAGACAGCAGAAATGATGATAATCCGTCGGTGCAAGGTCCTGAAAATACGGCGGATGCGGAAGCATGTGACGAATCTGTACGGAACCTTTCCACTAATATTCTTAGGCGTCTTTTTGAGGATTATAAATTCGCGAATTTCCAATCAACTCCGAGAAGCGAACAGGATATGCAAAGTAGATAGGGTATTTAAGTAGAGCGTTGTAAGCTAGCAAGGATGAAGGCTATTGAGCCAACAGCAGCAGAGACGGACTTTAGAGGATTACGATACTGAAGAGTTACTGCTAGTATTCTACAAATGAAGCTTATAAGTTAATGTACCTCTGAAGACATCGGAGTATCAACAGGTGATATACTACAGTTCATTATCGCTTAAAACAAGCGTTAGTTTAATAAAATTAGTCTGAGTTAATGAAAGCTAATAATTCGAGTTGCGTATATTTCTCAGACCTCTTATTTCGGTAGAACCTATTGATCTTACGCGTAGTCATTGAGTGATTTTATTCTTCGTAATTTAACTTAATATTAAAGGTAAATCCCTTTTGTTTGACGTAACATAGAAATATTATATGTTATTAGAGTTTCTGATATTTGAATTAGTTGAATAAGTATAAGTTATTATTATACAAATGGTTCTTAGTGATTCTTTGCCCCAAATTAATCTTGGTGTCCAGGGTGGAACCCAGGGTGGAACCCAGGGTGGTTCCCACAAGAACCTCCCATTCGAGCTTTTGGAGTGCGGCTTTGCCACTTGTGCAACATGGGGCTTGGCGTTGTTGTGAAGGGGTATGGTTTGGCCTTGTCAATGGGGCCTTTTCAGTCGAATAGCCTCTTTCACATGGTGTAGCTGGGCTGTGTAGCCCCTTGTTGACCGTGGCATTCCTTTCGAGTTTTTGCAAATGCATCAAGCCTTCCCAGTCCCAACAAACACTTATCATGATTTTCTTTGGGTGGAAGTCAGGCTTGACTCTCGGCTTTGGCGTATCTCCAGGAGCCAGCCACTCTTTTCACTTCATACTTATGCATAGGCACCATTTCTCATCTCCCGTGAAGATTCAGTACAAAAAGCGTTGTTTATAACTGTGGTTTACTCGATGGCGGGTTAGATGTTGAGAAACAATTTGAAGGCACTTTTCTTTATTGTTTTCGTTAAGCTCGTGAGGCACCCAGGCTCCCAATTTTTCGGCAAACCCCATTAATGAAGATGATTGAGAATCGTTTCATAATCACAGTTCATTTTTGGGGCCTATTCACGACTTGTTTGGTGATCGTCCTCCTTCAAAAGTGCTTTGAGACGCTCTTCGTAGAATTCAGAAGGGCTTTCGCTGCTGGGCGTATCGTCGACGTGAAAATCGCCATTTTTGAACTTTGCAAACCATTTTCGTGCTGCAGACTCCCCTACGACACCTTCTGCGTACACATTGCAAATGTCCCGGGCTGCTTGAACACTTTGTGGCCTCGATGAAAATCGAAGAAACAGGTGTAGAAAATGTTATGCTTTTTACCTCCTGGATATTCCTCAAAGTAAGCCTCAAAAGTAATAAATAAATTAAATTACTCAAAATGACGATTAGCACAGTTTTGTAGAAAAGTAAGATCTCAATCGAATAAATACTATACACTTTGTCAAACAGTAAAAAAAATCGTTGTAAAACAAAAGAAAATAAAAACGCTATGAATTTATTCCCCAACCTAATAATATTGTTGTTGTTGTTTTGCTTTGTAAATATAATTAAAAAAGTGCTAGGAAAGAAGGCAGTATTAAAGAGGATTTTCTTCTACAAGGCTTGATAGATGTGAATGATGTTAATCAAATTGTGCTTAAAGTTACTTATTAGTGAACAATTATTATTAAGTAATTTTTTTAATTAAAGGTTGATTGCCTTAGTGCCAGCTGAGTGGCGTAGCTGGTTGACTGCTGGCCTTGCACGCCCACGGTTGCGTGTTCGACCCTGGCCCAAGTCGGTGGATTTTCATGATGCAATAAATCGACAGCTTCCATGTCGTATGATTATACTGCATGTAAAAGATTCCTTGAGTGCCTGTTTGGCTTGGGTACTCTCGGCAAACAAAAACTCATAGTATGTTTTTGCATCGTTTGAGCACAGGTGCCTCCATCTGGGGAGGAAACAGGAAGTTAAAATTACTTGTGGCGATTGGTATACCACCTATATGGTGCTGTACTAAAGAGAGATACCAGATTCCGGGGAATGTACAAGATTTGCAATGATATGATACCAATACACAGCCCTATTAAGAATAAAAGAAAAACAGCTTAAAAATTATTATTCCATACAAAAATTATAAAGTTTCATATCCAGTTTAAGGTATTTAACTACTTTCGTAACCGCGATTTTAAAAAAACGTATTAAATTAATAATTTTTTGGATATTTAGAGACATTTTAATTAGAGAATATACTTACAAATTGCTTTAAGAATATTAGTACAAGAAAAAATATTTAAATGCAATTTTTGGGGAAAAAGTGAAGAAAGAATGGCATACTTTCAAAACATTATCCTTTCATTAAAAGCACCTATTTTGCCTATATATAGCTAAGTTTTCTGTACAGAGACTGAACTAGGGTTTTTTTGTGCGTTTATTCATATTTTAATGCATCAAAATAGATAAATTTTAACAACAACAACAAAAAGACACCGTTAATTATTTCAATCGAAAGTAATTCTGAAAATAATGCGAATTTTTCAAAACTCCTAGTTCAGGCTCTTTAGATAGGAAGGGAGAGTAAATTAGATTTTCTATTCATCATTTAAACTAAATAAATAATAATTCACGTATGAGAGAGGAACAGAAGTCGCTGGCCTGAAGAACACTCAATACAAATTAGATTTAAAAACACATACATTTCTAAAAGTCACTAACTTCATCTGACCCTGAAAACTTTAAAAGTATTGCCTAAGAAAAAGGAAGGGTAAAAACAAAAGTTTAATTTTCAAATAGCAATATATCTTCCCATTTAAGGGTATAGTTCAGTTTGTCGATTATCCACTTGTGGTTCGATGACTTTTATTGCTCAGATTAAACCGAGACAAGCAACGGATGAAATAACTCGTTTTCTTCATCGATTATTCTTTATTTTAGCCAGCCAGATTCAATCAATATCTCCGAAACATTCCATTGAATAAAGAACAAGGTATTTAACCAGTGGCGTAACGTACACCCCCGCAATGCTCTAGAGCCTGACTATCGCCAAGTACCTACCCTTTGTAAAATCCAACTTGGCCCCAAACCTGACTTTGCAGGGGAGCCCAAGTGTTCTCCGTTACGCTACTGTATTTAAGGGTACAGTGGAGTTTCAAAATCAATTTTTTTAATTACCAATGAATTTTTTTCAAATTTGCAGGAAATGTGTAATATGTTACCAGATATCAATGTACAAAGTTTTGTCAAAATATCTTTAATGGTTTCTGAGATATTAAAATTTTTATTTTTAATTGTACCGAATAATTAGCGTATTTCAAAATGCTCCATGCGCAACCAGTTTCAGTCTATGCAGTCAATATTCTCTCATAATGTTCCTTTTATACATAAAAACAAAACTTAGTGAAGTTTTCTTCATATTTCTCTTTTTAAAAAATTAAAAAAATATTTATGTTGAAAATTTTATTTTTCCTTAAAAACTAACTAAAATGTTTACATTCTCTGGTTTTTATTATTTTCTCTTCACTTAAATAAAAAAAACATTCACTAGCATATATTTATACACCTATAGAGAATATTTGTGCAAATTTTCACTGCAATTGGGGAAAATGTGTTGCGCAGGGAGCATTTTAAAGTTATTGAAACGACAAAAATTATAATTCCCTTAAATGAAGGTTTTTATGAGTATTATGATTATAAGTCCTCAATCACATTTGATAAAAGCAATTATTGCTCTAATTAAGAGATACCATATTATTTACAACTTATATACTGATTTTCTTTATGTCATTATAATAAATATACCTAATTTTCAGAAATAAACAAATTTTCAGAAGGAAATGAAAAATTTAATATTTTGATGTTATCATTAAAATATGACTGAGAAAATGTATTTAATAGTCAAGCAAACTTTACAACTTTATATGCAACATATCTAAATGTAAAAAATAAAATATGTCTGTTTGATCACAGGATTATTACTTTTATTTATGAATAACTTACCATTGTAAGAGTAACGTGATTTCAAGCTATATATATATATATATATATATATACAAATAAATTTTAAAAAAACAGATAGAACTAAAATTTTTCAGCCCCATAACTGAAGTCATTCTTTTCTCTATTTTTGTCATTTTTTTATATTTTTGAATTTTTTTCTCTTTTTTATATTGTTCAGAAGTTCCTCAATCGCTCCGAAGTTACTCGCTCGAAGAGTTTGCATTTAAGATATCCGACTACGTTCGGAACCGTGATTTTAAAAAAGCGCATAAATGGATAATGTTCATGATATTTAATGTCACTTAGATTAGAATACATGTATAAAATTGTTTTTAGAACATTATGACAAAAAAAATTATTTAAATACAATATTTTGGCAAAAAATTAATTCAGAATAACTATTCTTCAAAACGTTCTCATTTTATGAAGAAAAAAAATACTTCTATGATAATAATATTTTGCTTATATATAAAGTAAAGACTTCTCCGGAGAGTCTGAACTAGGACTTTTGAAAAATTCACATTATTTTCAGAGTTACCACCAATTGAAATAATTATCGGCGTTTTTTTTCCTTAAAATTTCCCTCCTTTGTTGTAATAAAATGTGGATATATATATATATATATATATATAAATCCACTTCTAAGTTATTTATTTCAAACATTCTAGTTCGGCCTCTGTACAGGGGTCTGAGCTATATACAGGCAAAATTATAATTATAATAGAAGCATTTTTCATAAAAGGAAAATGTTTTGAAAATGTGTCATTCTATGTTCATTTTTTGTCAAAATATTGTACTTAAATAATTTTTATTGTAATAATATTTTTAAAACAATTTATATACGTTTTCTAATCTAAATGACACTAAATATCATAAATATTATCCATTTATATGCTTTTGCAAAATTACGGTTCCGAGCGTAGCCGGATACCTTAAAGATCTCGCTTCCTCGCCTAGAGATGTGGGAGAAAGGGAAGGAAGACTATCCATATTCAAAATCACTTAGTTTATTTGCAACACAAATTACAGCAAAAGTTCGATCAGTCAAAACTAAGAGATGCTCCCAATTTAAGCAATATGAAGACAATTAACGAGGTACGCGAGGTATGAGAAGTTTTTAATTACCTCCAACACTTGCTTTAATTCAAGTACTATGCCTTCCTGCTGTCTAATCTATACTCAATCTCAAGTGTCAAATCGTCACTTTAATTATTACAATTATCAATTACTAAATATCTGCGTTACATTTTAAATTTGATTAATATCTGCTCTGCCAGCAGTGATCCTAGTCTCTCTTGGGAGCCTAGATGTGTGGGAGGAGGGGAAGAAACACTAGCCATAATCCAGTCAATTTATTTATTCATCTCACAAAATATCCGAACAGATTCAATTAATATCAACATGAAGAGAATGTCCTAAAGCTAACAATATAAGTGGAACACGAAAAAACATCTCTATTAAACATTTGTATTACACAATAATTTTGTAGTGATACCTGATCAGTAGCAATCTCGCCTGACTTCTGGCTTTCTTTTACTCCTTCTCCGTTACTAGCTAGAAAACCCTGACTATATAAAATAGACTTAATTTACGTATCACGGTTTCTTCTTCAAAAGGATTGGTGGTCAATAAACGCGAATTGATAGCTCAAAGATTTCCCAAGAGGATTAGAGGAAGGTACGCAAATAGATCCTTCACAACGTATTTGGAGCAATTTTTCTTTCAAGCAACCATCTGGAGCGAGATTTGCCCAGTTGCCCTAGCAACAGCTTCGAACAACTTTTTCCCAGTGAGCTGAAAGAATCGCTGGAAATTCCAGCCAATAGGGTTCGTCAACACCCAACGTCATAAACAAGATGGTGGTAAAGATGGTAGCCGCGGTTACGTCAAGCGCATCAGAAATGACGTATAATATTTTAATGATGTATAATGTTTTTAACAGAATTGCGCTCCATTTCTGTTTACGACTGTCAACAAAGCGCGAGCGGAATAAAGGAAATAATATTGGATATTCGTTTTCCAAAGCAGGAAAATCGGCGAGTAATTTTTCAATGTGAAGATAGGGCGCGGTTGATGTCAGAACGTATCATTTTGTTTATGCCAACACTCACAGCTGCTTGAAAGGGTTGTTCGAAAGAGACTCGAGTTAAGGCCTTAAGTTAAGGCCTTAGTTTAAGGCCTGTGATAAGGTCTTTAAAATTAAAATATATTATAATAAATATATATAAATATATCTTAATAGCTATTTTAAAAGATAAAAGTATACATTATAACAATGAAATAATCTAGTTTAATAATCTAAATCTTACCCAAACCATAGAAAATTAATAACTATTGTGCCTATGTGATCAAATTTAACTATGCCTGAAATTTAATTACTTGCACCATTACTTACTGTATATTTCTTTAAAAATCATTTTTTCGAAATTTCACACAAAATTACACATTTCATCTTACAAATACCACGCACATAAAATTCTGTTTTCGAAATAAAGAATATTTAATGATTATGAGTAAACTGCAAATCGCTTTTTTTGTGAGAAAGTTTAATATAAATTACGCCTTTCTTGCCAATGAAAATTCACATGCGTCTAATATACAGCGGCGTGTGGCCGCGGTAGCCGAGTGGTATAGGTATCGGATCGTGGCTTGCCTGGTCACGAGTTCGATCCCAGTACCACTAAAGACCCGCCGTGTAGGGCAGCGATGCACGTTAAATCTGTCGAGAGCTGAAACGTCCTCCCGTTGGTGTGGTGTGGTAGTTAGGAGAGGGGGTGCCAGCTCAGGTGTCGTCCACGTCACTTGACCATGGTTCAAAATTACGTGGTCCGTCGCCAAAAGCCCTCGTGTAGCTGAACAGTGCGACGTTAATATTAAATCAATCAATCAATCAATATACAGCGGCGTAACGTACACCTTGGTAACCCCCACATCAAAAAGGGGGAAGAGCGGATTTTAGATGGGCGTAAATCCTGACTGGTGCTAAAAATGTATTTAACAAATTTATAAAATACTAAAGGCAAAAAAAAAATGACTTACTGACTTACAGGGGACCCTTATATTGTACGTTAAATACTTGAGCTTAGAATCCTTGAACTTACGTTAAACATAGAATAGTAGTTTCATCACTAGTACTTAGAAGCCATGAGTTAAAATATTTATGAACAAAGTTTATATTATAGGTATAAAAATATTGTAAAACAATATTAACATAAAATCAAGAAAGCTCATTTGCAAATGAATATTTTTCAGCAATCCTCTTTTCCCATTTTTTTCCATCAAAAATGTATGAGGATATATTATTATTATTCCAGCTATTATCAATTAAATATTCTTATTTCCTGCAAGGAATCCACAGAAAAAAATGAATTTTAGTTTATAAATAATCTACTTTTAACGAAATCGTGTTTATTAGAACCGCCAATCGAAATTATGTGACAACCTTACAACCTTATATAAATGATACCGCTACACTCTACCCCACCATTGAGTCGGTGGATAGGCGAACGAACAATATAGTTGTTATGGCGAGCGTGTTGTGTGAACAGTTGTTGCTGTTAATTGGAGGAGTTGCATCAAGTGAGTGACGACTTTGCTGCGTCAAGTGAGTCTGACGAGTTAGCTGCGTCAACTGAATCTGACGAGTTTGTTTTGCTGCGACAAGTGAGTCTGTTGGAAGTTGAAATTGAGTAGGTTTTGTCCTTTCTCTGTTGTGCGAATATTGTTGTCATATGTCGCCACAACTTCATAGACCCTATAACCTATTTTTGCTTTAAGGTATCCGACTACGTTCGGAACCGTGATTTTAAAAAAGTGCATAAAGGGATAATTTTCATGATATTTAGTGTCACTTAGATTAGAATACATGCATACAATTGTTTTAAGAACATTTTGACAAAAAATTTTATTTAAATATAATATTTTGGCAAAAAATTAACTTAGAATAAGCTTGTTTCCAAATGTTCTCCTTTTGTGAAAAATGGTTCTATTATAATAATATTTTGCCTGTATATAGCTCAGACCTCTCTCAGAGGCCCAGCTAGAATTTTTGAAAAATTCACATTATTTTCAGAGTTACCACTAATTGAAATAATTATTAGCGTTTTTTTCTTAAAATTGCTCCCCTCTGTTGTCGTAAAATATGAATAAACCTACTTCTACGTTATATATTTCAAAAATTCTAGTTGAGTCTCTGTACAGAGGTCTGAGCTATATACAGGAAAATTATTATTAGAATAGAATCATTTTTCACAAAAGGAGAACATTTTGAAAAAATATTATTCTAAGTTAATTTTTTGCCAAAATATTGTATTTAAATAAAAAAATTTGTCAAAATGTCATTAAAACAATTTTATGCATATATTCTAATCTAAGTGACACTAAATATCATGAAAATTATCTATTTATGCGCTTTTGAAAATCACGGTTCCGAACGTAGTCGGATACCTTAAATGGAAGAACAGTTAATGTTGTTAATCAGAAGTTCTTTGCTGAAACTACTTATGATGAAATGCGCCTTGAAAAGATTTTCTCATATTTTCCTTAAGATTTTTTTAAAATTAGTGTGGTGTGCTTTTACGTTACATGAGACCACGGTTTTTTACATCTGATAATCTGTTCCTCGAGTAGTTTTTTTGGAGAGAGATCATATACGTATTTTAAGCGCGTTATACTATTCGTATATGATACATATATATTTTAATTATCACTATAGTTATATATCATAGTATTTACTCATTTGTCTGCTCTTTGAAACAAAATTACATTTATTAATAAAAATATTGCAAAACAAGTAATATAAAAAAAATTACGTCAATTCCTACTTTGACCGTGAGAAAACCCTACTCCGCCCACGAACCGGATGTAATTCTAGGATAAAGAGGCGACTGCCCTGCTCCCATCCCAAGACCCTGAAGAGGACAAAGGAAGCCCATTGGAAAATAGTGAAGAGAACGGTTGTGACCTCCCCTTTACAAATATTATATCCTGAGCCCTAACGAAATAATCAATATTTTGAATAATTTCAATATAAATGTATATACTGTAATTATAATACGGAGACGTAAATAAACCAAATTATTTAAATTCATAGCTCTCGCGCCACCATTAATTTAATCAAACGTCACAACATATATATTTGTTAAATCATTCTTTACAAATTCTTTGAGGACAATTGCAGTTCGCTTAAAATTATTTATAATGTGAACACTCGTTAAAAAAAATTATGTTAAATTTTTAGATACACCGTTTTAAACCAGTTTTACACTCTTTAAAAAATATCATGTTTGCCATTATATTTATAGCTGAATTTTATCTTTTTTTAAAAAATTTAACCCGTGTGAAAAGTGGATACTTCCGCTAATAATAGATAAGGCAGAATATATTCTAAAAGCAAAATTATGTAAAGAGTAATAATAGATATATTGATTCTGAATGATCTGCATTTGGGAAAACCTCAACACGCAATTGTTTATTATTCCCTCAAAAAAAATGTTATAAAAATATTACAACCACCTGCTTGTTCAGAAAAATATTTTAATGACACAATTGTCGCGTTTGAAAAAAACAGATATGTCATTAAACAGACTGCCAATAGTAATATGGAGATATAATTATGTTGAAAATGTAAGTTGTATATATTTATATATATAACCATGGTGAACTATGTAAATCAAAGCTGATTTGACGGAAAAACTTTTGACGTAAAATGTATTTTTGTCACTAGACATACATATACAATTGTATTTCCCCCCAAAAGAATGATGTTTACTTTTTGTGATTTGAATGAATGCGGAAATAATTGTTTCAAAATACGGAAATGTGTTTTGAAACTTCCTACAAATCTATTGATTGTTACTATAACTGCTTAGCAACGTCGTTTGTGCTTTTTACGTTTATTTAACAAGGCAGATCGATGAAAATATTTACAAGCGTTTTCAATGCTTTACCCAAACATTTTAAATCGCTTTTGATACAATCCGAGGAAAACATGTTTCAATTGATTCACCAACGCTTATGACGTCATTCAAATCTATAGAGCGTGTGTCCCGAAACACAAGGGGCAACAGGACACGGGGTGAAAGGGGGACATATCAGTTTCGGAAAAAATTCCTTATCACTTGGTTAAGTGATGACAAGGGATTGCAATACACCGGTATATCGGGATACCGAATACCTGTATTTTGAGACATTTGTACAATTTTGTAGTACCGGTTTTTCGATATATACAAGAATTTTTTTAAATTATCTCCACTATATGTCCAGGGATCGCTAACCTAGCAAAATATTATATATTGGACCCCCTCCTCAATAGCCCTTGAATTTTTTTGAGTGATGATAACCCTATATATATCATACGTAAAATTTAATTAAGTACTTGTAATTAACACTTTATTTTATTAATTAATGTTAATTATTAATTCAATAATCCATTTTTTACTATTTTTGGTTCCCAAAATCGACAGAACACGTTTGGCATAGTATTGAGGTATAATACGAGATTGGTGGACTTTCGACCCTGGAGCCCCCCTTGAAAATTTTTTTCTGCGCCAATGGTCACATTTAATAGCAACTTGAAGTTGACGATGGACTTCGAAACTTTGAATCCCGGTCAAGTAACGAGAACAACACCTGAGTTGGCACCTTGTTCTCCAAATTTCAACACTACGACAAACTAAAGGCGTTTATTTGAATCATTTTATTTGACGTACTACATCTCTACACGGTGAATGTTTAATTTCACAATGACTCGACTAGAAAAAACGCCGGCCATGAAAACGTCTTGGTTACGTGGCCCAATAGGATCAAGAAATTATAATTCAAGTAATTTTGAAATTTAAGAACAGTAAGCACAGTGAAATACGTTTAACGCGAAAACGCTTAAGACGAAATATCGGTTAACATGAAATAGTACAAGGATCCCGACAAAACTACTTTGTATTTTCGTGCATTTTTTCTTTTTAACACGAAATGAAAATCGCTTAACACGAAAAGATTTCCCTTCTGTGAAAAGGAGGATAATGAAACTGAGCCGACACTTAATGAAATGTTTGAGAAAGTTTCTGTATTATTATCGGAATATTCTATTGTATCATCGTAAGAATTCGTTGTAATAGATGATGATAATGTGTGTACAACCCCAATTATGGCAGACAATGATGTTTTGGAGTTTGTAAAAAAAAACTCAAAAAATATCATTGATGCAGATTTCGACTACGAAAACGAAATGAATTATGCAGCTTCTGTTCCCACGTCAAGCGAAATTTGAAACATCATGAAAAGTATGTGAAATTATTTATAGAAGCGCATTCCAATGGTGAAATGAATAACAAAATGACGACATTGAACAATTTATTGACAATTTGATGCTAAAAAAGGCAATGCAAAGAAAACTATCACATTATTTTCCAGAAACTCAATAAATGTTTGGCTTTTCAAAAAGCTTGAAAATTTTGGATTGAATTTCATTTTCTTGTAAAGGCTTTTGCTTTCTTAATTTTATTAAATACATGCATGTATACATATCTATGAAAATAAAATGTACTCTGATAAACTTAATTGTGTTGAATATATGTTTTTTTTCGTCTTGAAACATCCTTTGACATGAAATTCTTTTAACACGAAAAAGTAGTTGACCTCTCAGACCCTCTCAGTTGCGTGTAAAGCTATTTTCATTATTTTAAAATTTTATATTATTTTTGTTGTTAAATTTCAGTGTAAAATTTTTATAAAATATAACTTTTCTTTTAATAATCCGCTATGAGAAAAATCTGTATACAGTCTGTACTGTATATTGAATGATTTAAATATAAAATCAAAGAATTATTCTAAAACAAAAGAGTTGAATTTGAAAATCTACAAATTGATCTTTTCAACGTTTTACGAATGGAAATTTAAAGCAAAACAAAATTGAATAATAGGATATACAGTTGTATTGCTTCTTCAAGAGTTCATAAGTAACTATTGATCGCTTTTCGTCTAGCCTGGTTTCGTTTGTTACTGCATTGTGATTCTTCCCCTTAAATAGTCATACATACATCAGGTAAATGTTTAATGAATAAACAAGAACCTAACCATATTCTTTTATGGAGAATATAATTAGTAATTAGAATAGAAGATTTATTTGGAGTGATAATGGCTAACTGACAAATGCTTGTTACATTTTTGGCTCGTAAAATTTTATAAGTAGTCGTTTTCCAACGATGCACGTGGTTGCGGTAGTCTGGTGGTTAAGGTATCGTATCGTAGCTGGCTTGTCACAAGTTAGGGCCCAGTACCACTAAAGATCCGCCGTGTAGGGGAGCTATTCACGTTAAATCTGTAGAGAGCTCAAACGTCCTCCCGTTGGTATGGTAGTTAGGAGAGGGGGTACCAGCTCAGGTGTCGTCCTCGTTACTTGACCATGGTTCAAAATTACGAAGTCCGTCACCAAAAGCCTTAGTGTAGCTGAACAGTGCGACGTTAATATTTACTCACTCCAACGATGCACTTTGAATCAACACGAGGTTTCAAAGGTTAATTTACGTCGCATTCTGAAATAACACGAGATATATTGGCAACGAACTTAGTAATGTTGAACCATGGTCAAGTGACGAGGACTACACCTGAATTGGCATCCTCTTCTCCCAACTTCTACACTTCATCAACTTGGACTTTGAGCCTCTCAACAGGTTTAACGTACATTAAGCCCTCTCCCCTAGATCTCGTAATTTTGAGCCATGGTCAAATAAGGACTACGTCTAAGCTGGCAATTCACTTTCCTAACTTCGACACCACGCCAACGTGAAGACTTTGAACCACGACAAATTTAACATATATCAGCTGGTCTGCAATGGCACTAGGTCTCGATCTCGTGACACGCCGGCCACAAATTCGTAACCATGACAACGAATTTACAGCAGCCACACATATGTCGTATTAATGATATAAATAAGGAGTGGGAAGACTTTGCCTGGGTACGGGCTACTTCTTTTTCAATGTGTTGTGGTCCACCTAGTTTCCAGTTGGTGTTCCACAAATGTGTTTTTTTAGTACGTAAGTCTTAAGTTTTAGTAAAGGTGGTCACCCCAAAATGTCTTGGGCGGTCCACCGGTCGATCGAGATAGACTTAATGCCCACCCCGGATGTAAATATTACGTAAAAAAAGTGTTAAAAATAACATATGCGCTATTTTTGGGGGGTAGAGGGTGAAGAATTGTCATCGTAACATCTCTCAGAGAATATGCTGTTTAACTAAAAAAAGAGCAATACAGTTATATAAAGAAACACTGGAAGCTAAACAGAAGTACAAAATAAGATTATAAGCATCAGATGTGTGAGAAAAGGAAGCTTAGTTTTAAGACAGGAAATAATCCACTTAGTAAAAAAGTGATACAAGTGTTAATCCTCTTAATGAAAGTGATACTTCGTGATAATAGTAAACACAAGTTGCAACTATTTTCGAACAAGAAAATTTATCCTATGTCCTGAATTGATACGTAGTAAGTTAAATCAGCTTTTGCTACTATAAGAGAGGATGTACAATTTTTTTCTGCCTAGCAAAAGATAAATTTCAACATTATTCTAACCATTCTCTCAGTGCTGGAACTAAGAATAATGTTATATATAACATCAGTTCACTTCAATTCTTATAAAAATGGCATGAACAATTTCGGAAAATAAAAGTGGATTTTTGTGAAAGAATTAAAATTGTACTAAACACAACAAAAATCAGGATTAACCTAGTGAGGTTAAAAAATGGCACAGAAAGCTGGTAGTTCTCCAAAATTCAGGGAGAAATAAAAATAAGGTTGAAAATAATACAGAGAAAACTGATGTGAGTATAAAAAGAAAAAGTTGGAATAATTAGAATTCAACATTTCCTGAAAGCATCAAAAACATTAAAAGCGTAAGGAAAAAAATCACGGAGGAAAAATCCCTCTTGATATTTTGATCTCAATATAAAAGTCCTGTAAGACATACAAGGTGATTATAACTTAAATTCCACTTTCAAAATGTTGTAAATCTTCAAATTTGAACTAAACAGTACAGTGAGACACCGCTCAGTGCGGGGTATACGTTCCATCAAAGTAGAGCGTAATATGAAAAAGGGTTAAAGGAGTTTATCTCATCATGTAAATAATGGGGTTAGGGGAAGATGGGTGGAAAATTGGTCAGTTATTTTGCCATTAAATTCATTAATTATGTTTTTTATAACAATAAAACAAAAATATATTTCTTATAAATATAGAAACATAATAAACGAATATACATATAAGAATAAATAAAATTCTAAGTCAGTATATTTACATTTCAGATCCTTAAGTTTCTTCTGTATTTCCAATTTTCTGTCTTTTTATCAAGACGGTAGATTGACTTAAAGGCATATTGCGTTCAATTTCGTCGTCAATCGATATAGAAAGTCTATTATCCATTTCATACATTGTAATATTTCTAGAACGGGTAATTTTGTTCAGTTCAGTTCAGTTCAGTTCAGTGCAAGCACTGAAAAAGTGGAGACCTGGCTAACGTGCCTTATGCTCCGATAAAAATTTTGATCAGTTTCTAATCCAAGATATATCACACAGTTCGTGATTGCAGTCTATCTGTAATTTGAATTATCGAGTTGTGCTTCAACTGAGATTGAAGAAAGTAGAGTATAGAGTAACTGGAATTTTAGAATCTATTGGATGATGTCAGAAATTTTTCAACTTTTTGAATATGCTCTATTGA